>JAQFVV010000023.1:3213644-4413644 GCA_028023455.1 Epiperipatus broadwayi | reverse complement strand
ATAGATAATAATTTTCAAAAATATTGTAAAAATCAAAAATAATCATTAGTTTCAACATAAATTTTCCTGGGTTACAGTCCTGCTTATTTCATTGGTTTTAATCTATATAGAAATATCATTACATAATGTAAATAAAAAAATGAGTAGGGATATTTCAATGTAATAACTTAAAGAATGTTAGTTGTGGTATTGCTAAGAAACTATCAATTATTGTAGATAGCCCTTAAGATAAACTCAAATAACTTTTTTGTCCTAAATTTATTTAGAAACAAAAAAACCCTCTTATATTTGTAACCCAAGATCTTATCTTAATTTAAACTCAGATATACCAAAATTTGCCTTAATTTTCAGATTTATTTTTAGTTATACCGTTTAATGAAAAAAATTATTTTCTATTTTATCTTTCCATTTTTTTTTTTACAAATTTTATTAAAAACAAATTCAAATAATAAAACTAGTTTAAAAAATAAAATATAAACATTGCAAATAAAAATAATAATTAACAGAAATAAATAGAAATGAAAAAAATATGAGAACATAGAAGAATCTCATTTTCATCTTCACCTCCCATTTAACAGAGAGCTATGTCAAATATTTTCATGGATTAATTATGATGAAAACAAAGAATAGGGATATTTCTATGTAATAATTAAATATGTTAGCAGTAGTGTTACTAGGTAACTATAAATTATAATTGACACTTCTTATGCTACTGTGAGATACTAGAATAAATAGTTTAAGAGCTGTCAATAGTAACTGAGTTATCTAGCAATACTATTGCTAACATAATTATTACATGAAAATATCTCCACTCATTCCTTAATTTACATCATAATTAATCCATGAAAATATTTAATTTAATAGACATAGCTCTTTGAAGGAGATGAAATAATAATTTATATGATATAAAGAGGTGAGAATCTTCTAAACTCTTGTACTTATAAAAAATGTCTGGCTTTAAATCCATAGAAGACTTTGGTTTATAAATAAAAGAGGAATCTTTTATTTTTAAGTAAACTCAAAACAAAAAAGCTATTGTGAGCGATTATAGCATATAGTTTAGTTTAAAGAATATCAATAGTAATAGATAATTACTTAGCAGCACTACTTATAACATATTTCTCTAATTATTACATGGAAATATTCCTCATTCATTCATTTGTTAACTTCATAATTATTTCATGAAAATATTTAATTTACCATTGCATAAGTTTAAAAAAAAAACACACTCTAAAAATATTTCTTTTTCCAAAATATGATTTAATATAAATTAATAATAATAAATTCCAAGGAGAGAAGTTAAGGTATTAAATACCTTTAGGGATACTTCTTGAATTACCAAAGATAAACTATATATAAAATATACTATGACAACAACATAGGATATTTATTTATTAAATAATGTTTACATTTTTTTCCATGCGTTATAGCATCGGCCGGGAAGCGAACCCGCTAATCCGGGACAACTGCTTGTAAGACAGCTGTGCTGACCTCTCGTCCACCAACGCTTGACAAACTTCAAAGAATACATTTGAATTTCCCCATTGATTTATTATATTTTCATTGTTGACATACATTGCAAGCAAAGTTTTTATAGGTTAACATTTTAATTAACTAGTAATAGCGTAGAACTCTACCGTATGTGTGCAGGAAGGAGTAAGAACTCAAAGAGTTTCATTTTTTTTATTTCCTTTTCATCCTTACATATATATATGCAGATACATTAAAATTTCCAGATATGCTTTTAAAATCTAGCATGTAGCTGTTTCTGCATAAACTAATTAAATGTATACAAAGTCTTTACAATCTCCATTTGTCAAAGATTTGATGTTTATGTATGTGCGTGCGGTAAGCTAATGATTGTCTTGTATTCTGTAGTACAGTATTGGGAATATTAGGATTCGGAGAAAGAATTACACATCTTTTTTGCAAGTGAGATCATAAATTAGTTTCTTCGACAGAAAAAAATGTTTTTTCACAGCAATATTTATTTTTTTAAAATCAGCATTCATTATTGATCTACACACACACACACAATTTATTAAGCCATTAAAAAACATTAGTTTTCTTTTTTCTTCCGAAGTTCCATTATTTTAAATTCTTCCTTACTAAATCTGCCCGCCCCCTTCTGACACATTTTTAACATTCCTCTATCTTTATGACATCAAAATCAAAACAAACATTTTTTATATATGGATAATTTTATGGAGTACACAAACAAGCGAAATTCTGCTGAGTTTGCTTTGGATTCAAGTCAATCTTGATCTAAATATCAGACCCCCTGCCAAGAAGAGAAAAATTGCGGCAGCAGCTGTAAGAAAAAATCTCAAGCAACTTCAAAGTTATTAATTTTTCCTCCTCTTTAATATTTTGAAAATTAATTAACATAATTTAATAGATATACCTGCAGCAAACGCAACGACGAAAATAATAATAACTTTATATAAAAAAATAAATAGTTGTAAACATATTCACTGCTATATACACAGTATATAAAATTTTACAACGCACATAAAGCAAAATTAAAATTTAATTTTTTAAACAGCTATTACAGTATAATCTGTTCCTACCCAGAATATAACTTATTACTCTCTCTCTCTCTCTCTCTCAAAGAGGGTTAAAAGGATTTGAGTGAATAATCTTCCAACTCTACTTTTGCAACAAACAACCTCGTTGCTAAAACTCTGGTTATACCCACAACTATTTAGCGCATATATAATAAAAGAAAAGAAAAAGAGATAATATATAAGAATCTTTTTCCTAAAATGATCAAATGTATTTGCAATTGTTATAACTGAGAAAATGCATTTAAAATATATACAATAATCCCATAGTATTTACCATATTTTGGTTCCAAGTCTTCTCATAAATACTTGCAATCGAAGATTTACAGTTAACCTCCATACAGTATATTTAACAAATATTCACACATTTACAAAACAATTTAATTTTAAAGGTATATAATAAGACACCAACAAAAATAGTTGTACTTATATGTTGAACTATTTCCATCATCTTAACATTAAATAAATTTTCTAATTACATTCATTCTACCTCTTTTCCAGGTGTTTCTGGCTTGACTAATGACAATACTGGCATGAGAATTAAACCTGGATCTTTAGATTTTTGAATATTAAATTTTAAGGTAACGCTTCAGTTGGTTGGAGCATTATTACTAACAGTTAAATGTAATTGGAAAACTTAAATAAAGTTAAAAACATTTCTAAAGTTATTCAATATTTAATGTTAGATGATGGAAATAATCTAACATACAAATGCAACTAAAATGCTATCAGGCAACATTAACAGAAATGATTAACAAAAAATAGAATAATGCAAAAACCCTACAGAGCAATCATAATTGGCAGATTAAGAAATGAGGAAATATTTGGCAGATAAGATTAATGTTAGCACAGTGGTAATATGATGAGCTTTGGAATCAAAGTTCATAAATTGTGAGTCAATGTCTAATGCTTGAACTTAATATGAACTTTCAAGTAACAAACCATTTGATATTTGTTTGTTAATTTACCTACAGTCAGGCACATATACAGAAATTTATGAATTTCTCACTTTTCTATTGTGGTTTATTGAGACTATAAGTTTGCACATACAGTAGAAGTACTATAGTTATTAGTTTAATGCCAAACATGTATAATTATATAGGAAAGATGATTTGAGTTCAAAACCTTTGAGGTATTTGAAATTTAAAATTACTTTCTTAAATAGTTCAATATAAAGTGATCAATGGAAGGACATAATGAAAAACAGTTCTTCCTCTGAGAAAACCAGTAAATCAGAAAACATCACAAAAAAAGCTACCATATCTTATAATATTTGTGGCTTATATTTTCAGAATTAGTCCTGTTCAGGATGAAGAGATTATAACGTTCAAATTTAAATATATTATAAACTGATGATAATGATTTGATAGATCAAAATGTCTTGTCTATACTTAAATTACTCTCATAAAACAGTTTTTACAGAAAATATCATTCTTTACATAGGCAAAGCAGTCTATAAAAATGATCCATTGCATAGCAAATAATTCTCCATGCATCTTTCTCCAAAGAAAAAGTAAGGAAAAGCTTATTTTGATACTTCCCTGGCTAGACATATAAAGATGATAAAAATTCACATTTCTTTCCTCACCATTTTATTCTTTAGTTAAAAGGGTATAAATTGTGGCCCAATTTTGTTACTTTTGGTGCTCAAGTTTATGAATTCTCAAGAAATAACCAATTAGATTATTTTATTCTATGTGATTTAGTGTTGAGATGGAATGGCAAATTCTGAAGATCAAGATCCATGGACTGTGGGTCACTTCTTATGATCAATTTTTTTTTAGAAATTTCTGATTAATAAATCATTTGATAATTTTTAATGAATAATTAGACTGTCTATAAACCAACTACTGTTAACAATATTCTGATAAAATTTCCAAATTTTTGTCCTGTTGTATACTATTTAAATATTACAATTCAGGTAAGAATAAAACACATCACCATTATGATTTTTTGTACGGCATGCTTAATCCTAAAAGATTAAATAATTTAAAGTAATTTCTATAGATTATAAGTAAAAATTAATTAATTGTTCTTCAGCTTAAAAAATATAATATTACATGATCTGCAATTAGAATCCAGACTTTCAAGCTTCTTTTAGTCATCCATTCCATCTTATATAACCAATACCCATGACCACATACATGCAAAAAGATAAATGAACTAGCATTCATCAGTTGGTCCAAATCATCATCTTCCACAATCACATATAATCATTTATCTTTTTTGCATGTATGTGCTCATGTGCATCAGTTGTATAAGATGGAGTTGATGAGTAAAGGGAAGTTGAAAGTCTGAGTTCAAATTCCCTCTAATTACATCTAGCTTAAAGTATATATACATGTATTTAAATATGATCTGCAATTATAAAATCATATGTGAAGCAAATAAATAAATGACTTTCTAAAAAAATCATTTTAAAGCGAACTTGCCATGGTTTTTGTGAAGAGGCAGACCCTGTTTATATTACAATCTAAATGACACTTTAAAAAAGTGCAATACTGATTGCTTTCATTGACAAGATATGGTTGAGAATAGAATACAAAAAAGAACTGCAATTAAACAAAGTATTGAAAACTTTTCGAAAGAAAAGTTTGCAGCAGGAGAAATTTAAAAAGCGCCATTGCAAAATATCAAATAAACAGAGTAATTGGCCAGGGTATTTTGTACATGAAGATATTCATCCGTCTTTCATGGGTTGGTTTACATTATCATTATAAAACTCTTCTTTAATTAATATATTACTATTCTTTCTATCCTTTTTTTAACGTTGAAATGGTTATACATATTTGCGAATGTCTGATGATATAAGATTGGATATTTGTGCTTAAGTGATAAATATAATTTTCAATTTACATTCAATTTTTTTTTTTTAAAGGATGATCGTTCATTTTTATATTAAAAGTTTAAACTGTGTTTGTTTAGGCAAACATTGAGAACTAGTTTATTAAACTAAAGTTATATGGCTTATACATTATATGACATCATCATTATCGTCAACCATTATCAATCCACTGCAGGAAGCTCTCTCAAAGTTCAATCCATATTCTCCAATCTCTAGCCTATTTTCTCCACACCATTCCTGCACACTTACACAATCTCTTTCTAGATTTTTTACAATCTCTTGGTATCCAGTTTAAGATTTTAATTGTCCATCTATTATCATCTCTTTTTGCAATAAGTGCAACCCAACTCTAGAAGTAGTCTTTTAATTCTTTCAATGATTTAGTAAGACCTGTTTGTTATGCTCTTACCCATGTATTGCATTTTGATATGCTCTTGTTACTCCTAATATGCATCTCTCTTTACTATTTTTGCATGGTCTGAAATCTCTGTATTACTCTTCTATTAAGTGTTTCAAGTCTCAAATCCATAAATAAGAACTGGTAAAACACATTTATTAAAAATGTTCCATTTCAAACTCATCGACATATTTTCTTTTAATATTAAGTTATTTCTACCCCAAAACACTCCAACCAAGTTTAATTTTATGATTAATTTAATCCATTATATTTACATCTGGAGTAATAATCTGACCAATTCATTAGTAGTTGTTAACTTCTTCTAACTCATCATTATCAATCTTTCTTTTGATCTTTTGAGAAAATCCATTACCTTTACTCCTATTTTCTTACTTCCTTCTGATAACTCTTGCAACATTTCTTAAAGCTCTGAAGCATTATTTACAAAAACAACTATATCATCTGCAAAATGTAAATGCCTTAAATAATACTTATTTACCTTTACTCTTTTAACTTCACATTTAAATCCACAAAATATTTCTTGCAGCAAAGCTGTAAAAAGTTTTAGAGATATGGAGTCACCCTGTCTTACACCCTTCTCAATGTTAACCTTCCTAATATCATTATATAATCTAATTGTTGCTGTTGCCTTTTTATAAATATTCTTCAGAATATGACAATATTCTGGATCTATAATTTTATGACCCAATGCATTAATCACTGAAGAAATGCTTACATAATCAAATGCCTTTTCATAATCTACAAATCCAAAGGATAATGGCAACTTATATTCATCGGTCCTTCCTATAACTTCTCTCAATACTTGGATATGATCTACAATATTAAAGCCACTTTTAAATCCAGATAGTTCTTTTGGTTTGTTAAAATCCAAAATGCTCTGTAGACAAATCGTAATTGTCTCAGTAAAATTTTTGCATAAAACTGATAAAAGACTGATAGGTCTGTAATTTCTAATATCTTCTTTATCGCCTTTTTAAATATTAATACTGCATTCTTCCAATCATCTTACATCTTTATCATTTAGACATTTGATATATAACTTTGCCAAAAAATTTTCTATTTCCTCACCTGCTTCTTTTAAGATATCGATTATAATTCCTTCAAATACCTCGAGCTTTCCATTTCTTCATAAATTTACTTGCATCTCACACTTCATTTAAAATCATGGGAAATTCAGAAGATATACTAATTGTAGGAGATACTTGTTCTTTATTACTATATAATTCTTGATAGAACTCCTCTATACATTTTATCTTTTTTTTTAGTAATAGTTCCATCTTTTTTTCTTATTGCAGATATAAGTTTCCTAACAATATCAAAATGTTGTTTTACACTTTTGAGACTTTTATTCTCTTCTATAACTTAGTTCATAATTATACTTTCTTATATCATCATTAACTTTTTTTCATATTTTACAAAACTCGAGATATTCCATCATTCTTAATGCATCACTTTTATATTCCTTCTTTTCTTCATAAATTCTCTAGTCTCAGATGAAATTTTATTGGTCAATTGCTGCTTTTTTCTATCAGCTATCTTTGTTGCAGTTTTTAAAAGTGTATCAGTTATTTTCCTATTCATTTCAATTAAATCTGAATCATGTTTAAAGTCTGCTAATATTTGAAAACAATTTGCAGGTTCTAATTTAAATTCATTAGAATGTTTTGCAAAATTACTAATATAAACTGTGAATATTATTTTTCTTAATAATTTTTGTGTCTCTAGTTTTGCATTAACATGTATCTTATACCTCACTAATCGATAATCACTTCATGTGTTGAATTTATTAAGAAAATTACAATCTTGAAATATGTATTTTCTATTAGTCAAAATGTAATCCAATTATGCTGTACTTTTATTTAAATGCTTCCATGTCCATTTCCTTTTAGCATTTTACTAAAAAAAAAAGTTTTTCTTTGTCTGCAAACTCCACATGTCTATATCTTCTCTCATTTCTATTACCATAACCAGATTTATCTACAGCATTTTCATCTTTCATTTGTTTACCAATTCTAGCATTAAAATCCCTCATAACAATTTTAAAATGTTGTTTGGTCTGATCAAAAGCCTTTTGTAATCCATATAAAAATCCTCTACTACTTCATCACTATGAGAATTTGTTGGAGCATAAACTTGAATTATCTGCATTTGGTATCTGTTATTAAGTTGAATAACCAATTTTGCCACTCTGTTCAATACACCATCAATCTCCACAATGTTGTTTTTCCACTTTTTGTTTATAATGAATCCTACTAAACTTGTACTTCTAATATTTGTGCCTTTGTAGTAGAGTACAAATCAATTGTCTCTTCACCTTTTTTTTCTAACTTCACAAAGTCCAACAATGTCTCATTTAATGTGAGACAATTCTTCCAATTCTTGCAATCTTCCTTCACTTGAAAGTGATCTGCAGTTGTAAGTACTTAAATAAAAGGTTATCATCAAATGGCAGCCTGGATCCACAATCATGGGATTCTTAGCATTTTCTGACTTTGGCCACCAACTACTTGCTACCTTGGCTGGTGAATTTACAGCCTCCTGTAAGAGCTATGATTTATTTTTGTCTGTTATAATTGTAAATATCTATTAGAAAAAATTCCCCCATGTTTTCTTTAATCCTTATGGTAAAAGATACTACATGTATATGTAAATAGATGCTCATTCAAGTCGATGCACTATACTACTAGATTATTCCTTTACAACATCAAAATTATTTGGCAGGGATTCGGGTGTTTAATTACATTATCGTTGCAAGTAAAAGAGTTTCAAAAAAGAAAAGATGAATTACTAGAAAAAGATTAATATATTATCTAAATTTTCCTCAATTTATTTATTTATCCCTCCAGTTATAAAAACTTGGAAACAATCAGAACGAAGACAGACGGTATAATAATCAAGTTTTTTTCCTTCCTAAATTATAGAGTACTTTTCAATCGAAGTGACTATACAATTTAATTTAATTAAAAAAACACACTCATTAACATAAAACTATTTATTAATGTATCTTAATATTTATGATTTATAGCAGGGATTTAGTAAATTTAAGCTCGAGGCTAAACTTACAATTTTCCTTTCCGCTACATCAAATATTAAAAACATGAAGAAAAATATTGCTTTAGAACAATAGATTACATAATATATCAAAGAAAAAAAATAGCGTAATCTGTATAAAATATAATTTAAGTAGTGAGTTTTGTAGTGTAGTGCTAAGATTCGAATCCAGAGAGACATTTACTCTGCAAACAGCTATTTAATGTTGTTAACAATAATTTAATAAATAACTGATAAAAATATCACTTGTTAAAAATAATTAAAAAGAATATAAAAATTGATGACAGTCTATAATTAAAATACTAAAATAAATTGCATTAAGAGGATGTCAACCAATGATCAGTTGTCATTGATGATGATCAAGTGTTATAAACACGATTAGTAATTTAATGTCTATTTAGATGAGACTTAAAATACATCTATGATAAAAATATCAATATTTTGCAATATGCATATACTTAAATATACTGTACTGTAAAAATTATCAGAAATGTTGTCATAGTCAGTTTATAATTTAAATTTATAAAGCTGAAATTTATCAGATAGGTTAGTCTAACAGTCAGTTTATAAATAAAATTTACAAAGCTAAAATAACTTAAGTATTAAATTAATATATACTTAAATATACAGTAGTGAATAACCTTTACAGGCAGAAGACGTAGCTATATAAATTTGACTTCAATCATAAGAACCTGCAAGTCAGAAAATGAATAGTATAATTTTTCAGTTTATATTTTCTAAACTTAAACCATTTTTTTCCAAAGCTCTTTGCAGATATCTAAAATCCTCAGATAATCCTGAATACTATATATTTTTAAACACATACATATATGGTGCAGGTTTTAATGTATATACATAGGTAAAAATATGGACAAATCTCTATATTTTAATTTTTAATTTACATATACATTTTGAGACATTAATGCATATAATTATAAGAATAAAAATGTTTTTGATATTTGTATATACATGCAAAGTAAGATTTGTTACAATGGGATCGGTCTGAAAAATACTTCTAGAACGATTGTTTTATATTCTATTTTAGTATTAGTAAAGATCTCTTAGATAGATTAATTTTATGTTAATGGAAAAGTGACTTGATTTATTTGACTTACAATAAATAATTTCCCCCCTTTTTCTTTGTTTTAAATTTTATAGTAATGTTTCTAAAAATTTCCAATCTGATCACCTTATCTCGTGCTGTGATGATTAATAAAATATATAAAATTTTAAATACATAACATTTCCCAATTAATTCATATACACATTATTAACCTTTTAACAGCTAATTATATTATTGGTTGTATGAGGTAAAAATCAAATCTTTTAATTGGCCAACTCACAAACTGAAGACAAAGCCTATTGTTAAAACATATTCGCCTATAATATTAAATTCAACTCAGATACGTTTATAAAAAGTATATTACTAATTTTTCAGGTTATGAAGAGAACGAAAGTTCTTTCAAAAATAAATTGCTATTTATTTATTCTAAAATATTCAATTTCGGCAACATAAAAGCTATAATATAAACAAAAAGGTCGACTTTTACGTTATAGAAAAGTAAATATTTCTTTTAAATATTTCTTTAATATTTTTACTAAAATCTTCAATATTTTTCGAAAATAATTATTTCTGAAATTATATTTTTTTAATAATTAAAATTGCATTCGAAATGAAAATCTCAGCGTTTTTCTTTATTTTCTTTGATCAGGCGGTTTCTTTGTTCTTTCAGCCAATCAGAATGTCTTTTTCGGCTGAGAGCATGCTAAGAACCAATCACAAATAATGTTCTTTCTTTGTTTAGGTTTAAATGCGTTTTTTTTTATTTTTTACTTGTAAAATTTATCGGAAGAGGGCACCATCTTACAGAACTTTTAAAAACCTATTCAAAACCTATCAAACGAATTTTTTAGCATAAGAACTGGCAGAGTTAGAGTGATGTCAGATGTCTACGAGGAGCCTCATAAGAGACGGTTGAAGACTAAAAGTGTGTGTATATTTTGATTAAATCTATCCCTCATTGCGTGTCCATGACTGTATTAATTCACTTTCTTTCCCAAATTGTTAATTTATTTATTTCAAGATGGGATTAATATTGAAGTGAAAAAAAAATTCTAGGTAAATAGTGAGTATGTGTACGAGCATGGAGAGATAGACTTTGAACTCTGTAGATGGTACAATGATTGTTAATATTCGTGAAGCGTAATCTGAGCTTCAGATTATCTGCTTCATTTTCCCAGACTTACAAATGACAACAACAAAAAAATTCTCTCAATATCTGCCATGTCACAGTAACAACCCTGTGTAAATGAATGCTGAATACTTGATAACATATTATTTGACTGGCATGATACATTATAAATTTTTGCAAATACTCTTACTCTTAAGATAAAACTCATTCTAGTCCTATCTGACTTAAAATTCCCTATTGGTTGTGTTTTCTTTTATTTTTTATTAATGGAGGTCCCAGGCCTTTGTCGTGTTTCTGCTCCCTTTTCTTTTAGGGTTTTTATCCATCCTTCACTTTGATTTCTTTTATTTTATTTTCCTCAGTCAGGAGGTTCATATGGTCTTTTAGATACCATTTGTTTGCCCTGCCATGAGATAGGTCGATCTTGATATGGTTGACCTATGGTTATTGCTTGGTACCTGACTTGTTCTCTTCTATGTATTTTTTTCTGAGGTTCTTTACCTGTAAGTGTATAATCTATAGTGGTGAGCAGATAATAGATCGCGAGGACCACTTGATCCGGTGCTGGGATCTGCTGAAATCAGAACAGTTCCTGTGTTGGTTGTAGTTTATTTAGGTTGGTATTCAACTCATCTCCTCTTACTTCCATCTAGTTCTTGGTTTGTCCTAAAACATCTGACTGAACCTCTAGGGTTTTCACAGTACTCCCCTTTACTTTGCAGATTTTCTCTCTAATTTCCCCTAACTGCTCTTGAGCACCCATCTGCATCTCCTGCAGGTCTTTAATGGCCCTTTCTTGTTCCTCCCTATACCTCTGTCCATCCTCTAAATTATCATTTATTTTGCAAATGGCTCTGTGAAAGGTGGCTTTCTGCTTGTCAAGCCTATCTCGCATTGGCATTAGTTCCCCAGTCATTTTCTGTACTGCACCTGTGGTCTTCCAGGAGCCCTTAAAACTTAGTGTGCACCTCCTCATAGCCCCTTCTACATTCTATCCACACCTTGTCTTTTCTGACAAAGTGTCATTCATTCTGTTACACATTGTTACCATCATATCCTTTATCTTTTCATCCCTTGCTTCCAATTTTTCATCCATTCCTTTGAACATAATCACTAATAATGCTTCTATGTCCAGTTCCTTATTATTGGTCTGCATAGGTTTCTTGATCTCATTCCGAGGTTTTTGTCTGACATTATCTTTTTTTCCATCTCCTCTTCTGCATTTTTACTCTTCTCAGATCATTTCCCCTGATCTCAGCATTGTTTCCTGACATGTTTTCTCCTCCTCCTCTTCTGTATTATTCTCCATTTGTCTATCTAACTTCAATCTCATTTTTGAAATTTCTGAAATTATACTTATTAACTTTTATTATTCTATTTATTGATTCACGCCTTCCTCTCTCTGTTTCCTTACTCCTTTCACTATTTTTACTCTTTCTTAATACCCTTCCTGTGTCTTGTTGACCCTCTATTTCTTTCTATCATTGCTACCGTGCTCTACCTCTGTATATACTAAATTACAATTCCCCATTATTTTCTATCTGCTATCTCCTTTATTATTATTATTATTATTATTATTATTATTATTATTATTATTATTATTATTATTATTATTATTATTATTATTATTATTATTATTATTATTATTATTATTATTATTATTAAAAAAAAATTTTTGTTTTGTTTTTGGGTTGTTCCTCCACACCAAGAACAGACATGGCCAATTAATTATTTATTTATACATATTGTCATAGTACCTTATGTAAAACTAAAATCATGATTCTTTATATAGTTTACTCCTCTTGGTAAATCATTGCCTCACATATTCCATTGCTTTAATCCACCACCTGTTGGCAAAATATATATTTGTAAGTAGTAATTACCGGGTGCCATGCCAACAGGGGATGGTTGGTTACACTTTAAAACATTGTTTAAAAAAAATCCACATTTTGTATTCAATCCACCACATATATTTTATTATTCAGATATGTGAGTATTTAATCAAAGCCTCACAATGGCATGCCAAACCCGGAAAAAAAAATCACTGTACCGGTCAGTTTGTATAATTCAAACAACCAGACCTGGAGTCCCAGCCTAAGTACCTCAAGTCAGATCATGTACAAGATATACAAGTCAGGGACACTCTTTAACTCTGTCCTACAGGTTCAAACCTAGGTCTCTTTACTTATGATCAGCAATACTTCTGATACAAGTCATATTCAATTATTTCCAGCCGGCAGCTCAGCGGTAAAACAAAAAGACTCTGCCATATCTATATAAATGTTATTGATAATAAATTGTTTATGTTTTCTGGGTATATATAAACCTAATGTGCATAGATATATGTGTGTGGGAAAGCATAATCAATAGTGTAGGCAATGACTCAAGAGTAAGATTTTAAATATTATTTAATAATACACATATTATGCATTAATGGATATATATATATATTATATTTGAGTAAATATGAATATTAGCCTTGCATTAGAACCAAATACATTTACAGATTTTGTAGTCTTATACATATATTAAAACAAGTATATTTTATTTTTAAAAACATTTATTTCTGGGACAGTCTTATAGGTATATTAAAACAGATATAACTTAAATATATTTATTAATAGTGCAGTTTCAGTGATATGCCAATAGTTCTTTATTATTGCACTAATGGAGTAAATAGGGATTACAACAATTGAATTGAATAATACTCTAATTATTATCAGCCTAATGTTAAATGCAAATATAAATGTTTTTATGAACAATCACTTAACCTGGGAATAGATTACCAACATTTTATTTACGCAATAGTGTATTGCATTAGGACATTATATATATCAATAAAGATTTTATATTTCAGATGGAACATAAGGAAAAGGCATATTGAACATTTTAATTATCCAGAATCAAATAATAGCACATTAATTTATGAATTTAAATATGAAATTAAGCAATAACCTGATCACAACATCAAACTACGGAATTGTATAGGCAGGGGTTAATAAAGAAAGAATAAGATAGAGTAATGTCAGTGCTAATATGTGGGCTGTTTTTATATTAAAGAAATTCATTTACAAGACATGATGGTGTGCTTATGAGAGTATCAAATGGAAGTGCAATTTTTATTTCGCATTATATGAGACTGACTTATCACGCTCCAAATTTATGGAGGTCAGTCATTGGAATAAAGAATATTCAGCCTGAATGGGATCACACGGATGGTGTAAAAATCCCATTATTAAGCAGGCACATTGTCCAGGGTCTATTTCCCTGTCATGGACTGGAAGCGATGAATAAATGGCTCGAGTCTTTCCAGATGCCTACTTTGGATGAATAGCACACAATTAAAAAATAGATCGACTTTAGCAATGCTTGGACAATATATATAAGTTATTTCTGATGCTTAAAGTTAACCCATGGTATTAGTTATTCCTTTTCTTGATGGGATGATCAAATTATTTAAGCTGACTTATTTAAAGATAACAAACATTATGACACATATTTTGAAATATAAGATTGATTTTCTCACTTTAATAATTTTCTATTCTTTTAATAAATTTAAAATATAGATTCCCAATTTTCCCCTATCCTACGCCATCTAATTTTAACTTTAACATTATTTGGGATTTGACTCAAAGTGATAAACAAAATTTTAATAGCATTAATTTACTTATTTACATGGCTGAGAATATCTGGAGGATCATTATACAATATATGAGTATTAATTTAGGCGATTTTTAAACATAAAAATGACATATGAAATATATATATAAACTTTACTTTTTAATTTCTCAATATTTGTGATCTTAAATCATTTACTTTTTTTTAAATTAATGTGCGAAATGTTTTCCCCCTCCTTCAAACCCCAATAATAGTATACTAAGAAAAATAATATTTAAATCTTTCCAATACCCAGCAAATATACAACTTTATAATAAACAACTTAATTAATTAAATGATGCTCCCCCTTTTTTTTTTAAATGACAGGAAACTTAGCTAAATTTATACACATTTTCAGAGTTGGAGAATAAATTAATGGCATATTACATGAATGAAACAAAAAAATATAGATTATAATTATATAGAAAATCAATGTCATGCCATTTTAAAATAAGAATTTTGCTAGGTTAATAGAGAATTATATGATTAGTTTTATAAAGAATCATGTAGAGATTGGATTAAATATTATTACATAGGTAAGTTATTTTTATAAGAATGTATATTTAGTTTACATTAAATTTAGTCACAGATACTTTCTTGATTTCATTCTGTAGTAACAGTGCATTATTTTTGAGGTGGTTTGAAAATTAATGGCAGGTAGCATACCTTTCCAGATCATGTTCAGGGCACAGTGAAATAGTTCAAGGTTTCATTTAAGTTCAACAAGCATTTCAATAGAGAGTGGCTCAGGAATGACCAAAAAGAAAGGCATGATGGTTTTACTTCTCAGTCATATCTAAGATAACGAGCGACGTGAAGTAATTTAAACAAACTCCTTCTAAAAAAAAACCCAAAATAATAATAAACCAATCAAATTTTTGCACTATTTATAATTCCTTGGATATTTGGAATGCCCTTACAACTTGTGGCCTGAAGCGATGGATAATTTTTGTGAGCTACATGAAGTAATTTAAACAAACTCCTTCTAAAAAAAACCAAAAGAATAATAAACCAAACAAATTTTTGCACTATTTATGATTCCTTGGATATTTGGAATGCCCTTAGAACTTGTGGCCTGAAGCAATGGATAATTTTTGTACAATAGCTATTTTTCCACAGGTAGCCCGCCTTTGTTTCATAAAGAATTTAAGATAATGTGATCGGTCTGAAAAATTCTTGAACAACTGTTTTACATTCTATTTTAGTATTTTAAGATCTACCTGTAAAAATAATATAGGCGCTATTGCACCTGAATACAAAGCTATTTTATGCTTAAAACAAAATAAAATTAAACTATTCTGCGAGCGCTTTCAAGAGACGTGCTCACATTATCAAAGCTCCAAGTGAATTAATGATATGCAAATTATGCAAAGTTTAAGATTAATTGCTCCATTTTCTTGAAATCATGAAGCATGTGTCCTTGTGGTTGATGGCGTTGCAATCCATCGCTATATAGCAGGCTTCCTTCACTTTTCTTTTTAAATCGTGCTTCTCTTTGAAGACCAGGCTGACATCTTGAGGTTCACACTGGTGTCCGGTTATTTTTTGATGAATTGCAAAAATTGAATAACGTGATGGATCTGATTGAGCTTTAATATATGTGTATTTATGTTGCTGTAATCTATCTCTTAGATAGATTAATTTTATGTTAATGGCAAAGTGATTTTTTATTTATTTGACTTACAGTAATTAATTTCCCCCTTTTATCTTTGTTTTAAATTTTATAGTAATGTTTCTAGAAATTTCCAACCTGATCACCTTATCTCATGCTTCCATTATTAATAAAATATATAAAATTTTAAATACATTCCAATTAATTCATATACTAAAAGTATGTGTATAATCCCTCATTGCATGTCCATGACTCTATTAATTCACTTTCTTTCCCAAATCATTAATTTATTTCTACCAAAATGGCATTGATATTGAAATGGAAAAGAAAATTTTTTTTGGTAAATACTGAGTATGTGTACGAGCATGGAGAGATAGACTTTGAACCCTGTTAGATGGTACAATGATTGCTAATACTCATGAAGTGAAATTTGAACTTCAGATTATCTTCTTCACTATTAAATCGATAATGGAAGTGTATTATAAATATATCTTAATACCCTGAATAATAAACCTGAAATATAATAAAATGTATTGGCATCAGCAGTTGAATTTTTCAAAGAGGATTTCTGAGAGAATATATTTATGAGGCTTAAACAAATGACACATTGTAGTTCCTTTTTTTATTAAGAGCATATTTATTTTAACTTAACAAACAAAAAAACAACATAATATGTTAGATGATCCAGCAACCATATTTATAGTTGATTATGATCTATTAAATTTTTTTATGGTTTATATGATATGTGGAATATCTTCAAAAGTTAACAGTAAATATTATGAGTTCAAAGTTTAATTTCTTACTAGTAAGATGGTCCTGTAAAATAGCTCTTTGATAATAAATATAATCCTCAGGCTTTTACTCTGCGATGACTTATTAAATTCTAGCTTTGATGCAATGTTTCTATTCCAGGCAGGTGATCACTTCATTCTTCTAAATAATTATAATGATGTCCAAGGGAAAGGAAAGATTGATGATGTACAGGCATTCTAGCTGCCTATCTGAATATCGGCCACTATCATAGGGTATTTTTACATCTTGTAGTGTATAAAACCTTGCCAGCAAAGGCAGCACACCATAATGGTAAATGGGAGGAGAGCACAGTTGAAGACCAAACAAATATGGGCACAGTTAAATATAGGGCATATATATATATATATATATATATATATATATATATATGATATATATATATATATATATATATATATATATCATACCATACTGACTTGCACTGTTGGAAACCAAACAAATATGGGCAGTTAAAAATAGGGCAGAGATGTGTATATAATACCATACTGATTTTAAAAGAATTAGTGCATTATGACATTTTGGATTCGGAAGTGAGGATAAAAAAAAGGGAGTATGTAATATGCAATTAGAGAAAGAAAAGCACCTGATAATAAAACAAATAAAGGACTTGATAACCATGTATATGGATGATGTTGCTGATCTGCAATTATTTCTGCAAGAATGTCAGTATAAAAACATTAGGATTAATCTGCAGGAAAGCTGGATAGCAGCTACAGAAATGAATTTTTAGTGAACATGGTCAGTGGTAAAAGGATTAAGCCACATCCAGAGAAAATCCAGGCCATTAGGAAATTTCCCACCCAATCATTCCTGGGTCTATACACATTCTATAATAAATTCTATGAGAATTTCATCAGGGACATGGAACCATTGATACAATTATTATGGAAAAATATACCCTGGAAATGGGAACAAAACAAGAGAAGAGGGTATGCATGAAGTATTGTATTTTAGCAGCCTTCCACTCTTGAGATCTAGAAAAAAATTATTCAGTAACTGAGAAAGAGGCCCTTGTGGTAGTTTGGCAATTCCAGAAATTTAGGCAATTTCTTGTTGGGTCAGAGGTGATTGTGAGATCAGATCATAAGAGTCTGGAATTCTTGAACCACATTTACTTCTCAAATAGTCAGTTAATCTGATTGAATCTCTCCTTCCAAAAGTTTAATTACTCCATTTCAATATTGTAGAGGGGCAAAAAATGTGGTAGCAGACACATTGAGTCAGAGCCCAGGCTCCTGCATTATCAAACCATTTACAGATAGATGATGCTAGTATAGCAACAATGGAGATGATAGAGCATAAGTCTGTAGAAGAAGACAAGGCATTTAGAGGATTGACAGAGACAGAATGCTACTTGCAGGCACATTATGGATAGGCTACAGAAAAATATGTGCAACAATGGTGTAACAGAGAAAATGATAGAGGAAACAGGATATGAGATATCATTTGAGCAAAGGGATATTATGGTACTTGACAGATGTAAAGGAAATCACATGAAGAATGATAGTATCTGAGGAGTTACAAGAAAGATTGATTAGATAAACTCATTGTATATCCAGGAACTATGGAATAGACAAGATAAAACAATTATTAGACATGTTGAGGATGAGATCACAGGTCATAAGGGTAATAAAGTGGTGTAAAATCTATGGGAAAACAAAACCACCAAATAGATATTATAAAGATCTGTGGCAATACAGTGTTCCTCAGAGAGAACAAATGACCTGTTGGCAGTGGATTTCTATGGTCCATTACCCAGGTTTTGAAGAATGAGATACCTCTTTGTAGCTTATGATGTATTCTCAAAATGGGTAACCACATATCCAATAGCCCAAGCCAATGCTAAGAGTGTCATTAGAATATTAGAAACCCAATACTTTAGTAAGATAGGAAAACTTAAGGTTATATTGTCTGATCATGGCATACTCTTTATATCTGCAGAATGGCAAGACTGGTCAGAAATCATTGGAGTACTGCATGTCTTATCATCTATCAGGAATGCTCAGTCTAATCTGTGTGAGTTATGAGGAAATTTGGGTGGCTTTTCAGGGTTTATACTTCAACAGACCAAAAAGAGTGGTAAATACAACTTCCATGAATTATAAATTATATTAATTGGACAAACAGTGAATCGATGAACTTTGCTCCAATTTCGCTTCATTTTGATCAATCTGTGCCAGAATTATACAAGTCAAGATTGCTAATTGTTTCAGAGCAAATCAACTAAAAAGGTGGACCAGAAAAGAGCACAGAAATGACTTGAACACTATGCAGAAATAAGAGCATGAAGACAGAGCATAGGGACAACTAGGTTTAAAGTAGGGAATCAAGTATGGGTCAGAAGTAACCCAGTCAGTCATGCAGACAGACATATTTTCAAGAAATTTCAAAATATATATGAAGGCCCATATCACATAGTGAAAGAGAACAAGCCAAACACTTTTACCCTCCTAGCCAATGATAAAAGGGAAAAGGACAAATTTGGGTGGCTTCTCAGGGTTTATACTTCAACAGACCAAAAAGAGTGGTCAATACAACTTCCATGAATTATAAATTATATTAATTGGACAAACAGTGAATCGATGAGCTTTGCTCCAATTTGGTTTCATTTTGGTCAATCTGTGCCAGAATTATACAAGTCAAGATTGCCACTTGTTCCAGAGCAAATCAACTAAGAGGTGAACCAGAAAAGAGCACAGAAATGACTTGAACATTATGCAGAGATAAGAGCATAAAGACAGGACATAGGGACAACTAGGTTTAAAGTAGGGAATCAAGTATGGGTCAGAAGTAACCCAGTCAGTCATGCACACAGACACATTTTCAAGAAATTTCAAATTATATATCACATAGTAAAAGAGAACAAGCCAAACACTTTTACCCTCCTAGCCAATGATAAAAGAGAAAAGGACAAGTATAATGCAAGGGCTTTAAAACAATATAATCCAAGACAGTAAATCATGATTGGTGGAGGAGGTAATTAACAAACAAAAATATGCTATAAATAAGAATAAACTAGCCAGAGGAGGTAATTAACAAACAAAAATATGCTATAAACAAGAATAAACTAGCTAAACACCTAGTTTATTCTCATGATTAACCTTGGTGGGTATTGCAACCATGCAAGGTGTGTTGACAATTGAATTTGAAGATTTTGCTGAGAATGGAACATAAAAAAAGTATGTTAGGTGAAGTTGTATATATATATATAATAATATATAAAATAAACCTTTTATTTGATTATACTTAGAAAATTTCTTTTCCTTGAGGTTTTTTTTTTACTTTCAATAAAAAAAAGGGAGAAAAAGAGCAAATTTAAAGAATAAAAGTGACTACTGATTTTAAACATTGATAAAAGTTCTGCAAAGTGTGACATTGATAATTAAATATGACCATGACAGTTACAAGAAAGAAAACTTTGGAAACAAAAATCTAACAAAAGATAAAAGTTTGAAGAAGGAATTTGGAAGGTGTTCAACATATACATGCATGATGAGTTTTCTGGGGATATAAGATATGGACATGAATAAAGGCGTCTTTTTTCTTGGATACACTGCAAGATGCAGAATTACCCCATGATAGTTGCTGATATTCAGATGGGCAGCTAGAATGCCTGTACATTACTGGTCTTTCCTTTCCCTTGGACATCATTATAATGATTTAGAAGAATGAAGTCATCACCTTCCTGAAATAGAAACACTGCATCAAAGCTGGAACTTTTTATATGAACTGCAGAGAAAAAGCATTATCTTTATTATCAAAGACCATCTTACTAGTAAAAAATTAAAGTTTGAACTCATAATATTTATTGAAGTAACTTTTGAAGATATTCCACATATCATATAAACTATAAAAAAAATAATGGATCATAATGAACTATAAATATAGTCACTAGATCATTATAATTATTATATTACATTTTTTTGTTTATTAAATTAAAATAAATATGCTCTTAATAAAAAAAAAAGAGAGAACTGCAGTGTGTCATTTGTTTAAGCCTCGTAAATTTATTCTCTCAGTAATCTTCTTTGAAAAATTCAATTGTTGATGCCAACACACTTTATGTATTTCAGGTTTATTATTCAGGGTATTAAGATATATCTATAATATACTTCCATTGTTGATTTAATATGGATGTCTAAGTAGAATCCTAACCTAACAAAAAATAAATTTAAACTATTAAAGGTGACAATGTGAGTGAAAGTTAGCATCTATTTTTAGTAGGTCAAATTATCTTTACTTGCGCTATGAAGTAGATAGATAATGCTAACCACCACATATAAATGTTGATGAATTTTACAAGAAGATATGACTTAGTTCATTATAATTAGGACTGTACTACCTGGAAATATACAATGATTACGCTAAAGCTTAAATAGTTATAGGCAATAACATAGTTTAGGTGTGGACATGGGAGGTAATAGATATATTCTTATTAGATATACAAACCTATTCATATGAATGTTCACATCTGATAAAAATAGATTAGGCAAAAAACTGTACAATGTTAATGTTTTTTTATTAAACATTGCTAAGTATATAGATCATTTGAACTATATTAGAGGATTGACAGACTATGAAAGCATTGGACACCTTAATGCCAAATTACAATTTGGAGTTTGTGGCTGTTTCTGCAGCTGACTGATAATCTTTACCACAAAATATATTTTATCTCTGTAGTTAAAAGAACTTGTACTGATTTTTTTCCCCAGCATTTTTATTTAATCATGGAATTACTTTCTTTCCATAAATATAGTGGTTGTGAATTTTCCATGTGACACTGGACAAACATTCGTACATCCATCAATCAGACAACAGAGAAAACATGGATTTTATATATAAGATTATTATTATTATTACTACTAGTAGTATTTTCACTTACATCAATGTCTCAAATTTACATGCTTGGAATAAACCCAGACATTTATGACTGGCTGCTCTTCCATATTACCATAGCAATAGGATAATTTTACCCCATTAAAACTTAAAAGTAAAGAGATGTGGATAATGGTGATGAATTAAAATACAGCTGATCAGAGGTTATAAATATAACCTCTTGGAAAATTTAATCAGTCTTTGTTAAACTATAGTGCATTCAGGGCCCTGTCAAATTAAATTTTAAAATAGCCATTTTGATCATCTTCTTCATAATGGCAGAGTCAGCAAATACATTCTAGATATTTTGCCTAGCTGGAAAAAATGTACCTTTTCCTTAAACTAAATAGATAAACTACAACAACAAAAAGGATTATCACCAAATACTATTTTAAAGAAAATCGAATTGACTGACTGTCTTCAGTTATTAATGAAATTTTGAAAAATTGCTTATGGGATACTTATAGTAACATCAATTGAATCATTTGTCTCTTCTTGAAAAAAATGAAATAACTTATTTGGAAACTATATTGATTACTTCTCTATTGATTAATGAAATTTAAAACTTTGTACAATATGAATCTAAATCAACTTATAAATTCATAGTTTTGTAGAAAGTGCTTAATTCTTAATGAGGATCAATGAAGTCAACTCGATCTATGGATTATTATTATTAGCTAGGTCTTATAAATTATTAAAATAGCACAAGCTATCACATAATAAATTAAATATGTTTAAATCAAAGGATTAGTAATCTACTGCTTTTAAACTATATGATAAACACCAACCATAAGGATATTATTTTACAAAGTTCTCTAAAGGATTAAACTACTCGGTTTGCACAAATCTACAATACAACGTTAATCCTATAATAATGGATTTATGATTATCAATAGCATAGTCTGAAAATCTGATAAATATCATAAATTGATAAGCAGACATTCTTAAAGGGTTAATGTAATAACTATGCAATCCAGATTAGGATTACTAAGTGTGCTTTATTAAATCTCTTAAAATCATTATATTAAATGTTATTATGGATTTTAAACCTATGAAACAGATTATCCTGTGCTTCTGATTTAATGTTTAATGCTTATATTAAATTATTGTCAGTAAATTATAAATGTTGGAATAATCTGCAAAAATATAAATATTTCACAGGCTATTTTAAACCATTCATGAAAGTAAGATTACTTATTTAAGGAATTATTCAATAAACTTTGTTTATAATTGTTGAATTATTTAGTTTATAATTATTATTAGTGTAGTAATAAATAAATAATAAATTTCTTAAGATAATACTGACATATGAAAATACAGGTAGCAATCTTATACTATTATTAATAATATTGGGTATGAGTGTAGTTTAGGTGATACACCTTTTGTATTGGAGACAAGTTGCATTTAGTAAAACTACCTTATAAACTTCTGTAAACTCATTCATGTTTAACTTATTACTTTATGTTTTTAGTTCTTGAATTATGCCTCAGATTAGATGATTAAATCACAAAGAAATATTTATCTGTAAAGTGCTTATGTTATTCATATAAATTTGAAAAGCTATACTATGCAATAAAGTATTCTTATAGTATCAATAAAATAAATCATATTATTTCAACGTTAAATAATATAAGAAGCACAGCAAGTCATTCTAATAAAAGATATGACTATCATTTGTATAGCATTCAGGAGTACGAAATAAACTAGCCAGCTCTTATAGAATGAGATTGTTAACCTATTAATTATTGTTACAAATATAATTAAGGACATTATGAAGTGCCTTGTTTTTGCAACACTTTTGAATCACACACACAATCATAACCAAAGATTAGCTTATTCATGGAGAACAAATAATAATATCTATTAATAGGGTTATAAAATTTTATTATTAAATTACATTTATTATTTGCTTATAATTTTATTTTAGTTATGTATAAAAAAAGCAATTGTTATATTCAAATATATGTCATTATTGAAATCATTGTCTTTATATATTGTTGCAATAAAGGGTAATATTTACAAGCTATGAAATTACATTTTCCTTTTATTAAATTTATCTGCACTATTTATTATTACTATGGCTATCTGAAATATAAATTAGTAGGGCAGGGTGATGTACAATAAAATCCCTTTTACATTCATCATATGTAGAATAACTTAATAAACTTTAAATCTATATCTTTAATTGAATAATTAAGATTGATTTAATTAAGAATCCTGAAAATTAATTAATTGAACATTATATTTAATTTAAGATTGAGAGAGTTAATTTTCTAGCCTTATTTAATAGCACATATTAATTTATATCAACATAGTTCTTTTCACAATAGATATCACAAAAGAATATATGTATTTAAGAATACATCAAGATTATCTATAAGAATATCCAGAGAAATTTATTGTTCTTAGATTTAACATATTAAATTTGTCTTCATTTAACTTTACTTTTCATAACAGTGCAATCAATATCAAACACAATCCACATAAAACACACTTATCTCAATCGTTTGTCTTTTGTTCCTACCTGATTGGACTGGATCTTTGGGTTACAATATATTGGGTTACAATATATATATATATATATATTGTAAGATTATTTAATGTCTACATTAATAGTCACAATCATAAAATTCTAAAAAAAATTTGTTGGCTTGTGAATAAAAGCAAATATTATTGATACTTCTACCTAGGAAGCAAATTATTAAATTTATCCAAGATGTCTTCCTATGCAGATTTTATAAATACACAGTATCTTAAAAATTATATGTACCAAATTTTGTTTTATTGTGGCTAACTTTCATTTAAAAAGTATGCACACATAAGTAAAGTTAATTTTGAAAGAATAATAAAAAGAATGACAAGATACAACAGTAATCATAATAAAAACAAAATATTTTAGTATTGGTATAACTTTATTTTTATAGTTAGATGATTTAAACTACACTTAATAATAATATAAGGTTTAACATAATAGTCAAACACATGTGTGAGCATACATGAATGGTTATGTAGTTAAAGGTGTTTAAAATTAAAAGACACAATCATAAAATACTTTAATAAATTTATTATTAGAATAATAATTGGATTTATTATTAATTATTATGGGAACTTTAAAAATAAATCAAAATGAGAAAAAAAATCATTGTTTGATATTTTAATATTATAAGAAATTTATTTGTAAAATAATAATGTATACTTATTTTATTTTAATCATTAATTAATGTAATTTGGTATTTTTGTTTAAAAATAATATTTGTGTATAATTTTGAAATATCACCTTAAATTTTGTTTCTATAGACTTAAAATTTCAAAATATTATTTACTTCCTTCTATTTCTTGACAACAATGATAGAATAATCCTATAAAATTCCCAAAAAAAACCTGAAGGATTTTGGGTAAAAATTATGATCTCACCAGTCAGATGATAGGAACATATAATTACAATTAAATATTAAAAAATTGTTTAGTCTTTTACTAATTGTATGCAAAAGAACTGCATAGAATTTAAATGCAAAATTAACCATCTTGGCATCCTACACTAAAATGATGTCTGAGTAGACAACCAAATAAGCATTTGCCTCTTTAATAGGAAATGTTCTATAATAACATAAATGAAGAAACTAAATTCTAACAGTGTATATTATTTAGTAATGAATTTAAAGGAAAGGAAAATCAAATATTTAAATTTGATTATGAAAATTTTAAAAGTGTTTCATGGAATGTGCATTTTTATTTTGAATTGCATTATTTATTTGTTTCTTCTCCAAACCAGAAATCACATATTTGGAATTTATATTTGCTATATCAACATAAAACTTCACATGAATATTATAAAACTAATGTTAATTAATGGATTAATAAAATGCTTTATTTTATATTCATGAAAAACTACTTAAAGTTTTGGATGTTTATTTTAAAACTAATGCAACCAGTGGACTAAATACTACTTAATATTTCTATGACTGCAGTATTCTAAAGTTATGGCTAAGTATCAATATTTTATCTTCATAAATATGTCTAGAGATTTTACCATCAATGAGAGTTATAACTTAAAGAATTAATTACTGTACTTAATACCTAACAAATAATTATGTGCTTGTCAAATATTGTTTGGAAAAACTGACTAGTGGATTTCTACTTGTAAAGCTCGGTCTTTGTTATTAAATATTTTCCATGGGAATTAAGTGTTGTTAAACTTATCCATTAGAATCCTTCAATCTTTAAAAAAATAAGATGACAATGATCTAAAATTGTGAATACTTAAATGCTTGCATGAGGATAATAATTCTTAAATGCTTTTAAAGATTAAGGATTATAATTTTAAGGATATAATATAGTTATTGAATTTGTTTAATTTTATATTAAATATTTCATTGTTCTATAAAATTTCTCAAAAAAGAAAGATATGATAAGAAAGATAGAGATAACTTATTATATTTATAATTGTAATTTGATATAAATCTATGTTAGTAATTTGTTGTACCTTGGAGATTGATATACTAGACTTTAATCTAATTAAAAACAATTTATGGTCAAGATAATATTTAACGTTTTATTGATCTCTTGATGTAATCTCATATTTTATATAATAAAGGTATCTAGAGTATACATTCAAATACTTGTTAAGATTACCCTTCTTGTTTTTTATCTAATGAAGTACTTACATGAGACTATGAAGATTAGATAGTATATATGACGATATTTATGGGATTGATAACCACATAAATATTATTGTTTAATTGAGAAAAACTGCTAACAATACTTTTTAATTTGTTATAATATAAACTTGATAAGCATATTATGTAATTCCATTAGAACCTGGGATAATCAAATCAAGTTAAAGTCATGATTTTGTAAAAATAATACTCTGCACTCTTATAAAATGATTCAGTTTATGAGTCTGATACCTATAAGAACAGGTTATTATTTTAATTAAAGATGCAATAAAACATTCTCTAAATGCTATACAACCTTCTACAATGGAGTGTTTTATTGTTATTGCTTCATGTTTTTTGACATATCATGCATGTATTTATTACTAACATAGCAAATATTCATTAATAATATTATTACAATATTGTTTATAATCTTTATAGAGAACTTATCACTATTGTTATTATATTTATCTAAAATGTTTTATCTTATTTTATTGTAATAAAATTAATTTTATATTTGTTAATTGTCTGGTTCTTTTGCCATTAACTAGTTAAGGCTCATCATCTACATGTTTTAAATAAATAAAATAGATCACATGACTTTATAAGTTATTACACATTGCTTAAAAAACAATATTCTTACTTATTGTATTCATTTATACCATTTCAAATGAAACTTTTTATTCACTTGAGATATGAGCAGATACAATAAAAACCCTTTGCTATTTAGTCATATCAATAATAAATAATTTTCCATAATTTCCAAGATTCTAGTTTTAAGAATGGTAATCCATTATATGTTAAAACCCTGAGATAATTGCTCACTCTAATTAATACAATGCAAGAAATTAGAACCAATTTGTTAGTCTTATTAAAATATGTAAATGGAGAGAATTTAGTCATTAATGTACATCTAGATGCAGTAATGAAAATCAACCCTGAGATATTAATATTGCTAATCTTAAAACACATCTGCATACCAATATATTTTTCTTTAAGTATTGTTAAAAAGTCTTGTACTGTAATGGATCCAGAAGAGTGTTTCATCTTATCCTCTGCCTCTTAAAAAGATGGATCTTACTCTGGATAATAGAGTTTTGTATTTCTGTCAACCCTTTTCATTATTATTAATAATAATTTTAATATTTTTATCAGTTAATATATCTATGAATCAGTTGATTTAATAAATTTTGGAATATTCTGAGAAAAATGGGTATCACAAAACATTTAACAATATTTTTATTGTAACAGATAGGGAATATACAAGTGTGCTAAATATAAATAATTAAAAATGGTTATCAAAATGACATATATGCATTTAATGTAACCATTATTCTAATGATGATGATAAATAATAAAGTATTTTTAATTTAATTTAAATTAATCTTCAGGCAACAAACTTTCTAAATAGAAAGTCTACTTCTGAAAATCTTAATACTGATGATCATCCACATTTTAAATTACTACATTATCCCAGCATATCTCCTACTGGATTGTATGATTTCAAAAAGCAGAAACAAACTAAATTGGTTAATAAAAAAATTAACCTAATAATTTATTTACAATAAATAAAATATAAAAACGTTGTGTATGCTATTGTTTATGCTTTTGTAGCCGCTACTAGATAAATATAATAAATAGAAAATATTAAAATTAAGAAAAAAATAATAATTATAAATATTAAAACTTTAGATTTATAGTTAAATTTAAAGATAAGATCTTACCAAATGTTTTAAATTTTTAAGAGATGGTTTTCTGCAGATATCATGTATTTAATATTTATGTGCACATCTTTATCAATAGTCTCTATCAATCCCTGTTTGTGAGTATCCTCTTTGAGAATTAGTGATGGTAAACACTGTGAGTTACATTAGAAATATACAAATCTTATAGTAGAATTCACTTCTTCCTTTATAGCATGGTATTCTTGGTTAAAATGGGCAATGTTGCATTTTAGCAAACTTCAGTGTTTATTTGAATCCAATTGCATAGTTCCAAGATTTTTACCTCTTGTGGTTAAAGTAGTCTAGCCTTGATTAAATACTGTCATTATAATTGCTGAGGTCGATAGAGTATTTAAAAATACTTTACAACAGTCAGAAAGTTCCCATTTATCAAAAATTATTTGGAGGAAATGATTTTAACCAGTAGTTTTTCCTATCTTCACATAATCAATCTACACTGTTTTCTTTATGAGCCAAGACTTAATCTAGACTACTATCATTTTTCTTGTCAGACCTATTTACATCTCATCAGAAGTTTTTTTTCATTACCTAGCATGTAATCAATTATATTTATTTATATCAGAATATTTATGAAAAAACATCCTGATCCAAATTTAGTGATGTCATTTAATACATATGTTTCTCACATGTTTTTTGATACTTTCTTAAATTATTTTATAAATGATTATATATATAAATATTTTTTTACATTTAATTATAATAATGATAGGAAGAAAGAAAAATCATGGCTAATCATTTTAACTTTCCAATTTTAGTGCCTCATAATTTTTAATAATATATTTAGATTTATCATTCAATTTACTATAAGAAAAAGCAAATTATTTCTTTAACTTCATACAGTAAGCAAATCTGAAAGGGTCACAAAATATTATACATTTTCTTAAGCTACATAAATCAAATTCATTTATGCACAGTAAAACTATTTTTTCACTCTTCCCTTATTGTTGGTAATTTTATAGAGCACATTTCATTTATTAAATATTTAATAATACAGTTAATTCTATAAAACTTTTTCTCTTTAATTTCTTAAACTGAAGTACTTAAGTTACACATATATTATACCAAGTATTATACACACATAGCAATTAATTAGAGTATTTATTAAGGTTTTGTAACTATGCAGCTTCCATAACACAATTAATTCAAACAGCAAATGAATCTGCACTTTTACAATTATATATATTATAAATTGTTTGTAAGCTTTTCAGCAAAATAATATCCCCTCCTCCCTCTTTTTGTCACAAGCAAAAGCAAGTCTTGTTTTGGGTAAGGAATAAGATTTAATTAAATTAAGAAATAATTTATTTGTATTTTGTTGTTGTTCATCCAATAATTTTTGAAATAGAAAATGATAATATATATAATAGATGTAATTAATTGTCAAGTAATAGATTAAAGTATTTGTGAATATTTATATTGAAAAAACAATTAATACATTCCAAATGTTAATCTTTTAATTAAGATTTTAGAATAAAAAATGTTTTAAAATAATAATAAACTTGTATTTTAACTAAAAAATTTATTTCTTATATATAAAAAAAACTAGACTATTAATAATCCTTAATTAAAGGCAAAAGAAAAAATGAAAATCTAAATTGAGGGATGGAAAAAGACATTTATCATCATGTGGTAGGAAGTTATAAGAAGATTCTAACCTATATTAAAAGGAGAGATACTGAGAAAGAAAAGAAGTGGCAGATAAAATAAAGCATTTAAAAAATAAGAGCAGAATAGCATGTTAAAAAAAAGAGGAATGTGCCAGCAGAATATTTAACATACAAGTCATTGATTTAAGAAAGACTTATACTGTCTGTGACTGTAAATTAATCAGTTATGTACAAAGAATAATACTATAATGCTAGTTAGTACAAAACACAAATTTATTAGCAGTTTGTTAGGCTCAGAAATTATTTGCTAAATGATTCTGCTACTATTCTACATAATGTGCTTTATGGAAATTATCCACATGGCTGGCTAACTTATATCAATTTTAATCCAGCAGCCTGAGAAGTATCATGTCTAAGTGTTTGAATCAATATACTGATCCATAGAGCCATTAATCTGAGGTGAATATGTTTCAATCACCTATTGTTAGAATATGAATCTGACAGAGTTGTATTTTTTTAAAAGAAGACAGTGAAAAACAGCCTAGAACTACAATCAACAAAAAGAGAAATCCTTTAGGAAAAAATAAACTGCATTTAACATCACAAGATTGTCATTTCCTATGGTACTGTTTACAACAGCAATTAAAATTAAAAGATAATTATTTAAAAAAAAACTTTTTTTAATAAAAAAAAAGCAAAGGAAAAAAAAGAGGTAGTATGACCATATTATAATAACCTAAGGTACAAAGAAATCCATGATAAAAGATTTATAAAGATATAGATGGCTTTATAAATAGAATACACTTTTTAAAGTTATTAATATAATACTTACATTATGCTGAATAGTTACCAATTATATGAGATTATTATCTGATATTATTGAGATAGTTAAATCATTTATTGACATTTATTAATTATTAATCACATTTAATGATATTTTGTTTTTGATTAACATTATAATTGCATTCAATATTTTGTTTTATATTTATATTATTTGTAAATAATATTTTACAGCTATATGTATTTATTTGTTTGTGTGAGCTGTTTCTTAATAAAACATAAGTTATTAAAATTTATCTGCACTATGCATTTCCAATCTCATTCAAATTATATGTAATAATTCATTCTTTCTTCAGAGAAGCAAGCTGAATCTTTAGTTGGCATGTCGACAGAGAATTATGATGGTGAATGAATAATGATTCATCCAGAATAGTCTTTCCATATATCTATCAAATAATTTATACACATGTGGATGTAAAATATGATTGAATACTAATAAAAATAGAAATAAAATTATATTTTATCTGAAATAACTGTTGTAATACCACTTCAATTTATGGGCTTGAATTCATTTGAATCTTAATTTCCATTACCTAATTTGGTACTAACAACGTGAGACCTGATTTAGAGAAGAAATCACAGAGAGAAGAGTTGATAATTGTTTCAAACAAGACTAGCTTGAAAAAAGTGCAATAAATAAATAATGAAAATTAAATTAAAATTTGAGATCAGCATCAGATAAATAATTAAGATAAATGTGGCTACATTAGAAAAGTGTTCAACTCAATGGTTCAATAGTTCTAGATATTATTGGGTATTAAAAAAGCTTACATGGTGAAGAGAAAAGTGGGTATGTTATTTAATGGATAGATAACTTATAAGTAATAGTAATAATTTTAGGTATTAAATAAAGAACAGAAATATTGAGATGATCGTAAATCAATAAAAATCAGAATTGAATTAAGAATGGAAAATCAGAAAGATTAAACTGAAATGTAATAGGATATTAACCAGCAAGATCATATTCAGATAACTATGATGGAGATGATATAACAGCTGTTGTAAGAGAGATTTTATGAGTGACAACAGAAAATAAATGAAAAGTTTAATGAAAACCAACAGATCTTTAATGAAAACCATTATATGATAAAAGAGATGCAATAAAACAGTGATATACAGTAATAAGTTGCAATAAAAATGAATGAAAAATTTACTGAAAATCAGCATATATTAAAAGAGATACAACATATGAAAAGTTTAATGGTATGCAAAGTGAGTGTGAGAAAAAATTTAAGAAAACAAAACAGATGATAAAACAGATAATGAGAAGATTAGAGCAGAAAATATAAACAAAATTGAGAATCATTCAAATAATTGGATAAAGGAGTTTAGCATATTTTTAATGGATAACTTGTTATTTTACATGTATCTACATATGTATAAATTTTTGAACATGCTTTTATAAAAATAGAATTTCATTAAACTCATTTCCCTTAACAGTTAGTCTAGTGATGATAATAGTAGACTTATGATCAATTTCTTTTTTCTTGATTAAGTTCCAATTGAAAAAAAAAATCAGATTAATCAAATAAATAAAACTATTATATTTAGCTTGACAGTTTAGTGCATTAATATCACTGATCTTCCCAAGAAAATTAGTTTATTAATCAATATTTTGCTGGCATGCAGTTGAATTCTAAAATAGTTTGAAATTTTTTCAGATAGCAGGCCCATTTCCAATTCAAATAGTTATCCATTCACTTATTGGTTGGTAAATGAATATCTAGATATTCTTAGCTAAATGATAAAACAAGAGAGGAAATGCCTCTCTGAGAAATTAAAACACAGATGATCATAAATTTAAGTTTATGAATAGTTTCTAGATTATAAGTATAAGAAAAAATGGAACTCAAATTTATGAACTAAATGAAAATGTTGAGATCTGATTGTCAAATTACTGCATGACTACTATGATTTTTGAACAATAAAAACATATATTAAAAAAAAAACTAGCTTGGTAAAAGTAATATCCTTTCTTTCACTGTTCCTCTTTTACCAAAAAAAATTCTTTTCAAAGAATCAGGACTTTGTCCTTTAAATAGTTGGCCGACATCTAACCTAGTGCACAATCAACCTTGGTCAGTTAATGGGTATCTATTCCTTTTAACTAGAGAGTAAAAGAAAGATGAAAAATTACTCAAATTTTCATCATCTGGAACTTGGAGAATACAAACTTCTCACTCACTTTTCTTCTATGAGGGATTGGAGAAGCCATTGCTTTATAATGGCCTATTTATTAACAAAATTGTTTTATCTTTTTAATGATTTATTACTGGCGCTGGGGTTAAATCTCCAATTAAGTATATTTATGGTATTTTAAAAATATATTGTTCAACATTAATGTTATGGATGTTTTAAAGCTAATAAACTTGTTATCATCTCTAAAAATAGCTAAAGAAGAGTCAACAGGAAATTGAGTAAAAAAAACAACTTCGTGACACAAAGCTTATTAAAATATTTCTAAACAATGATTTACATTGATATAAAAATTTGAGTTTTCTTGTTGCCATAAAACTTGTTAACCTCTAACATTTTTTTTCTTTGTCATTGTCATAGTTTTTATTTACTTTTTAACAAAACAGGGTAATATATAGATATTCGCTGATTCAAAGCTTAACATTTTAAAATAGATATTGACTGCTTAATTGTTCAATCACTTTTTAATTCTTCAAAGATGGCATACTCAATGATTTGCACTTAGAAATTTATAATTATCAACTGTATATAATAATGGCAAACATTTAGAAGCTATAAAACCATTTATTAGTATATTTATTTATGGAATTTACCATAATTCATTGTCATCATTTAATGTTAGTAGCAACTTAAAAATATCAAATAATTATATGCTTAAGAGATCATGTGAAATTCGAATATGGGAAGTAACAGATGGAGATTTGCTCAGGGTGAGAATGATTTATTATTCAAACAGTCATGTGACATGTGAGGTCTAAAGCAATAGAGTGGTGAGCTTTCGATAAACCTATACCTCTGGAGTCTGTTGCTCTACAGTTACACACTGCACTACAATAGTAGTCACTGGGAATCAAGTATAGTCATTGTAACTCAAAAAAGAAAAGAGAGATAAAGAACAAAAAAGTTAGAAATTAGAATTTATGGCTATATTAGACAGTTTTTTAGGTAAAAGTGTGTGTGTATATATATGTACAAGCATAAAAAGACAGGGTTTCAATATTTTGTTTGACTTAGTGGTAGAATTAGTGGATTCAAAACTAAAGACTTCAGTAGCATTAAAAAAAAAACTCGATCAGAATAACTGAATGGAATTATTAAGTATTCAATCTGCAATTAAAGTGCTTAAATGTTTCATGACTTCTGAACAATAAACCATACGATTTTATATTTTATATGTTCTTAATAAAATTTTAAAATATATATTTTTTGATCCTCTCCAAAATAGATGACACATATTGAAGCACAGCAAAAAACTATTACAATAAAAAAAACTCCTGCAGAAATAGTCATTCAAGCATTAAAATATAATAATAATAAGATCCAAATCAAAGACATGCATCCAACTATGTAAAATCGATAAATATTAAGATAAAATGTTTATAAAAAATAAAAAATGTATATTGTAAAGCTATATCTGATAAAACAACTCTAGGTTAATATCACAAAATTAAAAAAGCATCCTAAATAGTCAAGTTTGAGAGCAATTTTTAAGGATCTGAAATGGAATACACATCATTATATAGTTCAAAATTTCATAAAATTAAATATACACGAATAGTCTAGATCAGTGTTTCCCAACCTGTGGTACGTGTACCACTGGTGGTACGCGAGTTGCTGGTTGGTGGTACATGAAAAATAATCAATAATGGCGGACATAAAAAAAAAATTAAATCATAAAAATATAAAAACGTTTTTTCCTATAATTCATAAAAAATATTTTAATCAATAATATTATACAGTAAAGTTGTTAATATGTACAGTCGATAACGATCTTTAATGTTAATGATAAAATTGAAAGTATGATTAAAAAATTAGATTTTTGGAAACAGTAATATATATAAGTATCGAAAACAATCAACTGGAAGTATTCGAAACTCTACATATTTTTTTGTTTGAAAATAAAGTTAGTCTGTCTCAAGATATTCGAGAAAATATAATAGCACATTTAACAGGATTAAAATTGTCTTTCATGGAATATTTTCCAAAACCCGAAATCACAAATGATAATTAGATTTCAAACCCCTTCTATGCAGAAAATTTAGAAAAAAACTACATCATTATCAATAAAGTATAAAGAAAATTTAATAGAATTATCATGTGACAGAACTTTACAAGTAGAATTCAAACGACACAATCTAATTAATTTTTGGTTAAACATTAAAGAATATGAACAACTTTCTGAGAAAGCTCTTAAATTATTATTACCATTTACTAGTGCGGAATTAGTAGGAAGAGCTTTTTCTTCATATATTTTTTTAAAAAATAAGTATCGAAACAGATTGAACGCAGCTGTAGACTTAAGGGTATACTTCGCATCTTTTGAACCAAATTTCAAAAAATTATGTTGTTCGAAACAAGCACAAAATCTCATTAAATTTATTTTATAAAAATATTTGATTATGATAAGAAAATATACTAATTGGTTTTTTATAATTTTGTGTTTTTATTAAAACCATTTATTAGCAAACGAAATATGACAAAATAGTAGATAAATAATGAGTCGGATCAAGGCAAATCAATCTAAATTATTTAATTTGAAAGAATGTATCAGAAAAGGATCATACCCAGAAATTAGACTCTCATTAATTCTTGATCATCTATTGTGGATTACTAGATGTAAGCTAGTATTTAATCATCAAAATTTTAATCCTATTAACTTCATGCTGAACAATATAAAGAAAACAAGAACAAGAGATAGCCTGATAACCCCTGAAGTTATTTTTACCATGACTTTGGACATGCTGGATTTAGCCTCTCCATGGCTTAACCAATAGCAAGATGCTCCAAAAAAGAGAAAACAGACTCAAATTCGGGAAAACCAAATGAAGGAATGAGAAAACACTTTGAACAAAATATGTACCAAATAACCTTTAATGTAATCTTTAATAAATTATTTTGGAAAAAATATGAAACTTTGAATAAACACATACATATAAATATGTTACAGTGAGTTTATAATTTCAGTGAGTTTATAATCTGGCGTGACGTTTAGGCGTGTTTCAATGTAATTTGTCTCATTATGAGATGTGAATACATACATGGTCACCCTATAATATTTATAATGCAAATAAAATAACACACTCACAATAACAAATTTCACGAAATACAATCATTTTACAAAGTGGTACAATTTAGCGTGATGTACTACCAAGTGGTACGTGAGCCAAAAAAGGTTGGGAAACGCTGGTCTAGATCATACAAATTGTGAAATTCATGAATAAACGTGCATTTCTTAAACTAAATACTGCAAATTAAATTTCAAAAGATCAATTGTTTTTGCACATCTGAAAACCCGTGGTTGAGTGGATAGTGCATGTGCTTCCATAATCTAGATTTAGAGCCAGATTGAAAACATGAATTTTTTTTAGATTCCAAACAATTTTAAGATTTTTCACAGATAATCATTCTAAGAACAATCCAGCTATCTATACAATAGTGATCAGCAAATAAGTATTTAACTCTTCTTAGCTCGAAAATTCAACAAAAATATAAAAAAAAGCATTAAAATTCTAATGGGCAAGCCTGGCTCTCGGAGTGAGAGAGTTTTTTGGTGAGGCCATTTGTCTGCTCTGGCTTTTTACCTACTGCATATATATATATAGATCAAATTTGTAAATAAATAATTAAAAAAAAATCTTAATGCAGTTACACTTTAATTTCTTTTTTTTTTTTAAAAACGAAACACGTTTTTTGTTTATTTTACATTCTTTTTTTAAAATAAATAAATAAGTTATTTAAATCATTAATTTGACAATTTGAAGTGTTGTCATGGAAATGGCATTTGAATTCATCCTTAGCTAAAGAAAAAAAAGAAGAAAAAGATTCTTTTCAATGTTATAATATTAAAAAAACAAGCATAACTTCGATTTTGTGAATGGATAATTATTTTACGCACGCCAAAATCAAATACTTTTTAAAAATTATCTTTGATATTTACGTTGAAACATTTTCCAAATAAACTAATATTGGGACAAAAACTATTAAATAACCTCTAAAAGTAAACAAATGATGGAAACAATATTATTTATCATATTTGCCAATTGTAAGAATATTTTCCTTCTTAATTAGATGCTTATTTACCAACCAGGTATTGGACGCTAGCTTGATTGGTTATGAGCTGGCTACCAGAAGAAAAAATATTACGCTCTATTTAGAACTGAAAATAAATGCTACAGATTTACCTGGCTTGGATTCAAATTCCATGTCAAGGCAAAAGCAGATAGCTAATTGAACACTATGCTACTAGTTCCTTCCTTTGATAAAAGAAATTATTTAAAAAACATGTTAACAAGAAAAAAGGTTTGGGGATAATATTAAAAACAGTTTATAATTTTAAAAATAAAAGTTTATTATGAACACAACATGAATTATGTTTACACAATTATTTTTTGATAATAAAAATTACTAGTGTGACTCATATGAAATAATATGACTATGAAGTAATATAACATTAAAACCAAAATTTTATATCAAAAATAGCTGCAAAAATAATTAGGATTTAAATATATTTACACTAACTTATAACTTCTTTCTTATATAAATAACAAATATATTTGCTATTTATAACATATTACAATAAGCCTTACATAATTTAAATATGTACCATACATGTAATAGTTAATCCATAGTTATACTTGTAAAATAATTTACATTAATAATCAATGTAGAAAAATTCTAATAAGGATAATTGTACTAACTTACAATTTAAATAGGTTTATATATATATATAAAATTCTCAATTATAAGAAAATCAATAAAAATAATAAAATAATGACAAATTTCAAGAAAATATTATTCCAAATATAATTAAAATAAAGTAATTGCAGTTTAAATATAAGTAAAGATAGAAAAGAATAAAGTGCTGATAAAAAAAAAAAAAATTATAATAAAATAAAAATAAAAAGAGGTCAAAAAAATATTGTCAGATAAAATGATGTAAAAACAAAACAACCAACAAACAAGACAACATCTAGTAATTATATGTTGGATTATTTCCATCATTTAATATTATTTGTTAAATGTCTTTAGAAAAATTTAAACTTTTCAAAACATTCATCTGTTAATAATGGCGCCAGGTTAATATATAACAGAATGTAATGGGATGGTTAACTTTTTGTACGAGGGATGCAAAATGAAAATTTTCTGTAGATTGCGATTTGTGGATAGTAAGAGAATAGACAAAACAGTATTTAATTGGGTTTCAAATAAAGGCCAGGCAACAAGATGGGTGAGAAAGGTAATGAGTATGCAGAAGATTTGCATAAAGAATTTATGTCAGTGTAGCTTGTACAGAAAATAGAATGATTGTGTTAGGAGTATTGTTTAATGTTTTAGTGGCAAATAATGGGATAGAAGAACAGATGCATTAATAAAAAATAGTGAGTAGCAGAGGTGGAGAACTAGTATAGAGAATAAAAAGAATTTAAATATGTATAGAAGTAAACAGAGTATTGGGTGTGTTAATTTGCAATAATAGCAAAGAAAGTAGTTTACTCGTTAAGGCTCAAACAGGTCATTAGCAACAAGGGAATATACACATAAATAGAGGAATGTGGATGATTTAGTCTGAAAGTTATGTAAAGAAGGCATGGAAAATATTAGCAACTATTAATTGAATGTAAATGCTTACAAGCAGAAAGGATACAAATAATGAAGTTGTGGAAGAATAAATATAAACAAAGTGATTATACAGAAAGTGGATTCTTGTTTTTATGCTGGGTTTGAAAAAAGATGAGTAGGATCTAGATATAATGGCCATAGAGTGGACAAAGATAATATTGTGAAAATCAGCTGGAGCAAGATAGAGAAAAATAACATAGGGTGGTAAATGGTAAGGTAAGGTGGCTAACAGCTTTCTCTGCACATAATAGCTGAAAGATTCCTGACTCCGATAAATAAGAAGTCATAATGCATCACATCATGTTTCAAATGATATTATTCTCTTTTTCAGTTGGCACTGGTGTAATGAGTGGCAATATTAGTATGGGAAAGAAACATGGATTTTTAAATTCATGAATACTGAATTTAAGATGATGCTTTAATCAATTATTCCATCCAAAGCAATACTGAATAGAAATTCCCTATATTTATTTATGAAAATCTTCCTGATTTCTCCACTTTTTCCTAAATGCAATATCTGAAAATGAGAAAACAATAATACCACTCAAAATTCTGTTATATGCTAACCTGCATGCTACTATTAACATTTCACTGTATTTGAAAATTTAAAATAAAGTTTGAATTTTTCTAACACATTACCAACAGTAAGTATTTGACATAAACTCAATATTACATCAAACTTTAAAATCTTATGAAAAATTATCTCTAAAACTGGCCAGACAAAAAATTAACTAACTTTCTCATGTGTATACAGATGTAAAGAGACTGTTCCTAAAGTTTTGCAACTAAAACTTCCCCTAGAGAATTGGAAAAATTTATTCAAGGGAGACTCTTTTAAGAAAAAGAATAAATGCTCAAAGATTTTCCAAATCTCAAATTTTGTATTCCAAAAATAAACTTAGTTATGAAGTCTTCACAAGAGTTTTTAATAAAGCAGTAAAAAAATCATAAAAAAAGAACTTGTAAACCTACATGGGCATATCAAAATTCATACTGTACAAAATAATCTACAAGGTTCATTAGTTAAAAATCATAGTTCTAAATATCTAATAGATACTGAAATTTTTGTTCTGGAAAAAGTATTAAACTTTGCCATCACACCATCTAATATCCCTTTATTAAATAAAATGGAAGCAACTCAGAAAGTCACTCACAAATTGCCACTAAAAAAAGCAGCAATATTATAATGAGAAAAAAAAAACATTTTAAAAACACCAAAAATCAAAAGCAACAATTCCCTATGATAAGAGAAAAACTATTAAATATCTTAAACTAGCCAAATCCATAATCATTCTTCCCAATGAGTTGAAATGGATATAGTTGATTTTGATAAAATATGAGAGTTCCCCACAGCAGGTCAATACAAAAAAGTAAAAAAAAATTAGATACTAACTATAAAAATAAAGTTACAAGAATTACTCAGAAAGCATTGCTGGGATTTCACAGATTTAGAAAAAAGTAAAAAATTAATATCATATTTCAGCAAAGTCTCTCACCTTTACAGTTGATATAAAATCTATCAGGACTACATTCCATTAAGATCTATTATTAGTTTTAGAAATTCACCATCACAAAATTTGTCAAGATTCTTTCTCAATAGTTTTATTCCTTTGGCAGAAGCACTTTGTCGAATTTAATAAAGAACATGAAAAACTGAATGAACTAATATTGGTAAGTTTCAAGGTGAAAAGTTTATTCACAAAAGTATTCTGCAATGAAGTAATGTCCATTGTAAGGAAAAATTTTAAATGGCAATAATGGCTTGTAGCAGACAACTCTTCCTGTTGATATAATGGAACTATTAACATTCTGCATAACAACATATTTTCAATACAACATGGAATTGTTCCAACAAAATTAAGGGATGACTTTGGGCTCAACATTTAAATGGAAGAATTTGAAACCACAGCCATAAATACGATTTTATATCCATTTAATGTCTGGCTTCACTATGTAAATGTCGTATTTATTATATAACCATATACTGAAGCACTAATACAAACATTCTGAATATATTTCAATATATTTAAATTCAGTTCAAAATAGAATTAAAACAAGAATAATAATTGGCATTCTTAAACATTCTTATGACAAGATTCCCCATGGCAAAATCAACACTAGTTTATAGAAAACCTACACACATACAAAAATCGTTAGCATATACATCCACTGATAATAAAAACACCAAACATGGAATTATACTGTCATCTTGGAACAGAACAAAAAAAAGTTAGCTCAGAAACCAATAATCTACATAGAACAAACTATCATGAAGAAAAGTTATCCATTCACTATATCATTAAAAAAACATTAAAGAGACTAAACAAAAAGAAAGATCAAAAGAAAAGCAATTGTTGGTACTAAGAATAGCAATTTTCTATCAATATAACTATGAAGAATCCCACATCTACAAGACTTAAACTTAAAATGCTGAAAAATAAAAATTCAATCTACAAAATACCATGTGAATGTGAAAAAGATGTGTATTGATAAAACCAGTCACTCTAATGAAAAGTGATTAAAATAATACAAACTGATTATTAGAAAATAGAAAACAGATGTATCTAAAATAGCAGATAAAATATATATCAATAAGCATAGTTCATTGGGAAAAGATAAAAATATTGGACATAAAAAAAAGTATAAAGAAACAAATTCAAAACAATTCCATAAATTAACTTAGTGTTTAATGTTTGGAAGCTACTATTTATTAACATTGCCTTTAGGAGAAATCAGGAGAAACTTCATATATAAGTATATATAATTTCTGTTAACTGTTGCTTTTGACAGAATAATCAAGTTGGTTAGAGCACCACTTGAGTTCAATATTCATGAATCTAAAGATTCAGATTCAATTCCCATGCTAGTGACTGTCACTGGTCAAGTTAGAAACACCTAAAGAAGAGAAGATAATAATATCATTTGAAACATTGTATTATATTCTAATCTATGCCACTATTATTAATAGTACAATGTATTTAAAAAGTCTAAGTAATATTTACTAAGGCTTTAACCTCAAGAATATGCATGTAAAATGCAATATTAGGAACCTCTACAAGTCTTAACCATAAGCTTACACCTTGGAAGAAAAGAGAGAAACACCAAATTTGAATTTTTTTTAAAGACATTTATAATATTAGATAATGGAATAAGTCCAATATATAATTACTACTAAAATACCATCACAAATTTCAAACAAACAAGTAGTCTAATTTTACTATCTGCTCCAAGAATCAATTCTGTTGGCAAACACATAAAACATTTTAATAAAAAATACATTTCACACATGGTGATCATTATATTTCACCAAAAAATAATCCTTTTTTTGCAAACATTTGAAAGATAAATTATGTGCTTCTAACGATAATTCCAGTAAAATAGTTGAAAAAAAAAATACATTTTTCTTAAGAAATATCTTACAATAATAAATTGAATGTTTATTTAATTGGAAAATAAAGGTTACATAAATATGGGTATAAAATTGACAGAATGAGTTTTAATCAAAAAACTTTTAACTCTCAAATTCACCAATCTATCATTATGTTAAAATGCACAGGACAAAAAAAAATTAAATAGTTAAATGTTCCAGACATGAAACATTTGAGGAAATGACAGATTCTAAATTAATCCAGATTGAGTCTGTCATTCTACTACAACACTAAACTCTTTATAATGGTCATCATCATCATAATTTTCAACCATTATCAATCCATTGCAGGAAAAAGGTCTCCCCTGGTTCAATCCATCTTCACTGATCTCTAGCCTCTCTTCTCCACACCATCCCAGCACCCTTTCTTATTTCATCCATCCATCTCACATGTGGTCTCTTTTTTTTACAATATTTTGGAATCCAGTATAAGATTTCAATTGTCCATCTATTATTATCTCTTCCAGCAATATATCCAGCTTGACTCCACTTCAGTCTCTTCTTTCAACAATGTCAATAACACCTGTTTCTTTTACCCATGAATTTCATTTTCAATCTTTTCTTGTTACTCCTGACATGCACCTCTCCATACTTCTTAGAATAGTTTGAAATATCTGCATTATTCTGTCAAGTGTCCAATACATTTATTAAAAACCTTCCTTTTCAAACACATAGGTATTTAATTCTGAAATTATTTCTATGGTAATTAAAGCTTTGGATCATCAAGATATAGATGTGGGATATCATCATATTCTGAAGAATATATATCAAAACCCAAACACAATGATTAGATTATACGATTATGTTAAAAAAAATTAGCTCTGAAAAATCTGTACAATAGGGAGATTACACATCTCCAAAAATTTTTATAATAATTTTACAAGAATTAAAATGGGAAGCTAAAGGACTAAAAGTAAATAGATTATTTAGGTCATCTAGATTTTGCAGATGATATTACTATTTTAATAAATAATATTTTCGAGCTTAAAGAAATGTTGCAAGAGTTATTAAATAAAAGTAAAAAAGAGGTCTAAAAATAAATGCTAAAAAGACTAAAATAATATTCAATGGATTTTCTTGGAAAAAAATCAAGATTGATAATGATGAATTAGAAAAAGTTAACAACTATGAATACTTTGGTCAGATTATTACTACAGATAAAAATATAATAGATAGAATTAATGCAGATAAAAACATAATGGATGAAATTAATCATAGAATTAAACTTGGATAAAATGCTTCTTGGTAGAAATAACTTAGTATTAAAAAAATATGCCTATGTATTACAAAAGAAAAGTTTTTGATAAATGTGTTTGATCAGTTCTTAATTATAGATCTGAGACTTAGATATTTAACAGTAAAACAATACAGAAACTTCAGACCAATTAATAAAATATGAAGATATGTGATTTAGAAGTAACAAGAAGAGATTAAAAACAAATGAAATGGGTGAGAATTAAGAGTTATCACTATCATCATTGAAAGCATCAAGATGCTGAAATGGAGCTGATCTGGATATTGCTACAAGAGATTATGAGACCAAATAAAGAAAGTTTGCTTGTGTGATGTAAAGAAAAGAGGCTATGGATTAAAAAAATTGAATTAACAGAGATCATCCTACAGCATATCAATAATAGTTGAAAATGAAAATGATATTGATAAATTTACTATTATAAAAACTAACTCATCAAGTGAATCTTCTATCAGGTAGTGAAAATATTTATGGTTTTCCTTCTTATTTTAACTTCCAGATAAAGTGGTTAATATTCATTTACAACAATAATGGTTTTATGGTTGCCTATAAACTGCCTTAAAAAAATTTCAACTTCATTCAGAATTTTAATCTTAAGGCAAAGTCATTAGTGTATCACACTAGCAACTATATTATATGACTTCTCATATATATGTATATAGATGCGGGTGAGAAGTATTAGTGTAGGATGTCTGAAAAAATCATATGCTTACTTTGGTTTTTAATAACTTCTATGTTTATTTTTTTTAATATAATTTTATAATAAAAAAAATGTTTAAACTATCATCCATTTGCATCATGCATTGTTGATAACATTATCAAAAAATCAACAAAATATTACACATTTTCTTCACTTCTTTGTTTATTTTTATTAATATAGTTTTATAATAAAAAAATGTTCAAACTGTCATCCATTTGCATCATACATTGTTGATAACATTATTAAAAAAAATGAACAAAATATTACATGTTTTCTTCAATAGATTGCATATTTCAATGATATTTAATAAATAATAATTTTGCTCAGAAATTCATAAAAAAATTTAGCACTGGATGTGACAAATAGCTGTGATCCATGGACTTTGACTTCTAAAATCTGTAACTCTATCATCACACTAAATCTCGCAGAGAAATATTTAATGGCTTTTGAGGCATAAATTTAATCTCTCAAAATGTTCTTATAAAAATAAACATTTTAACATTAAATCTGTCCAGTATATATATCTTCTTTCAATCCTTCTTAATGCATCATTTTTATATAATTTCATATTCCTTTTCTTCATAAATTCTCTAAAGTTAGATGAAATTTTATTGATCAATTGCTGTTTTTTTTCTACCAGTTATCTTTGTAGCAGTTTTTAATGTGTGTCAGTTATTTTACTATTAATTTTATTCAAATTTGAATCATGTTCAAAATTTGCTAATATATGAAAATGATTTGCAAGTTCTAATTTAAATTCATTAGAATGTTTTTGAAGAATAGGAATATCAACTGTAACATTGTTTTTCTTAAGAACTTTTGTCTCTAGTTTTGCATTAACATATATCTTTCATCTTGTTAATCGATGCTCACTTCCTGTGTTGAATGTATTAAGAAAATTACAATCTTGAAATATGTACTTTCTGTTAGTCAAAATATAATTCAATTTTGCTGTACTTTCATTTGGATGCTTCCATGTCCATTTCCTTTTAACATTTTTCTCAAAAAAAGAATGCATAATATAGTTTTTTTTCTTTTTCTGTAAACTTCACAAGTTTATGCTCTCTCATTTCTATTACCATAACCAAATTTATATACAGCACTTTCAACTATCTCCCATAACAATTTTAAAATGTTGTTTGGTCTGATCAAAAGCCTTTTGTACATCCATATAAAAATCCTCTATTACTTCATCACTATGAGAATTTGTTGGGGCATAAACCTGAATTATCTGCATTTGGTATCTGTTTTTAAATTGAATAACTAATCTTGCCACTCTATGTGATACACCAACAATCTACACAATGTTGTTCTTCCATTTTTTATTTATAATGAAGCCTAGTCCATTTGTATTTACAATATTTGTGCATTTATAGTAGAGTACATGATTACTTTTTAAATCAATTGTCTCTTCATATTTTCTTCTAACTTCACAAAGTCCAATAATATCCCATTTAATAAGAAACAATTCTTCCAATTCTTGCAATCTTCCTTCACTTAAAAGTGATCTGCAGTTGTAAATACATAAATAAATGGTTATCATCAAAGGGCAATGTGCATCAGGAGATTCTCAGCACTCTCCACCTTTAGCCACCAGCAGGTGAGTTGCATTTGTTGGTGACTTTACAGCCTCCTGCAAATAAGGGCCATGATTTATTTTTGTCTATCATGATTATAAATATCTATTAAAAAACAATTTTTTCATTCACAGACACATTCATTCTGCTTTCAAAAGAACTCAACTAATATTTCAGTTGAGCTATCAGGCAACTGAGAAGAAACATCATGCTGTTTCTTGATCTTAAACTCAGAGACAAAAAGCCAATAAACTCATCATGCTGGCTAATGCATGTTGGTGAGCAGCCTATCCATGTTCATATACTATATAACCACATAATAATAACAGATGCAACAAGAACGTATGCAATGGTCATTAGGAATTTGTTCTGCTCAGTTTCTTTAAGATCTCCAAGAGGAATCAAAGGCTCTCCTTTCAATTAGCAGCAAACTCTATTATAATTATTATTAATTTTATGTATTTAATTAATTTATAACTACTTAAAGAAATTTTTTCAAATATGATTATTCCCTAACTTTTATAAAGTTTAGATCTGTGCTTTCAAGAGTTTGATTTTTTCCCCATTCTTGAAATTAAAGTTAATCATTTATTTGTAATTTAAATATTTCCTATCTATGTAATATTTGGAGCTGATGTATTGACAAGGCGTGAAACAAACTTCAAGTTTATTCATGCTTTTAAGTGAAATATTTGTTTCTGCATTTGTGTAAGATTTGAGGCCAATGTTGTATTTCCAGAACAGAAAACTTCTCAATGTCCACGATATCTAATTTTGTTTCAGCCCCCCCCCCCCATCAACACATTTATCATAATATCAACAAGTGATAAAACAATACACATCATTTACTATACTATAAATATACATTACTTTTCAACAAGCATATAGATAATAATTTTTTATAATTGGTTACCTAAAATGTTTCTAATGCTGATTGAGGAAAATATTTATTCTGTATCTTATTTTACTAACAGTAGTTGAGTGTGCTTTTGATCAGAAATTCCAGATTCATTCCATATATTTACTTTATTAACAGTAGGTTCAGCTGGAGAAGCCAGATTCACTGCTTCTCTGGCCAAGTGTGCTCAGCTGTTAGTAAAATATAAAATAAAAAAAACAGAATAAACCTTTTTCTTAACTAGCATGAGAAATGTTTTAGGCAACTAATTACAAACAAGATAAGAAAAAGAAACAAAAATTTTAAAAAGTAATGTATTTATTAATAATAAATCGAGTCTACTGTGAGCATATGTTCACTTATACATAGACACTCAAAAAATAAACTATATATTTTTTAAAATGAAATAACAGTAAAGAATCAGATTTTCAACACAATTAAAATGCCTGGATATTTTTTCTTTAATACCCCCCCCCCTCTGTTAGAAAAATAATAGTTTCATAATCAATAGACTATAGACTCTGTTTTAAGTCCAATTCTTTTTCGCCACTACTAAATCAATTTTTCATTTCATCACTTAATTAATATTCTTAATGATTTTTTTTTTATTTTATTTCACAAAACTTTTACTTTTACACTTAGAAAACATTTAATTACATAAAATACTGTACCATATCAAACTTGTGGAAGAATAAAGATGTATATGCTTTCAACATAATTTAAAAAAATATTAATAAATGTGATCACATATAGCACTCTAAGACAAAAAATGGTTGATACCATATTAAATAAAATTTATTAATGAATTTTAAATGTTTTTTTTGGATAGCATATAATTGAATTAATAAATACTAATACAGTGCATAGTGCAGTTCTACTGTATTTGTTTGCTTCTTTCCTTGCATTAATACAAACATTAATATTTATTTTAAAGATTTTTGTTAACTAACTATTTAGACTAGAGTATTTAAAAAATAATGGTGTTGTTTAATTAATACTAAGTCTCTGATAAGCTTTGTATAATTAATTAATTTATAAATAGTATTTATTAAAAAATCACAATGACTATGTATTGAAATTTAAGTGTAATACTTCTGAAACATTTAAACATAGGGAATATAATATATGTATATCAACAATCAACATCTACAGCTTTGATTGATCAGATATTGGAAGAAAGCAAATCTTTTCTAGTCTCCAACTTTTACAAATTGTATTATAATTTTATTCTTTATATATTACAATTTCATCTTGTTCTTGATATAAGTATTCTGCTCTTCTTTTTCCATCAAACTTTCATTTAAGCAGAATCTCTATTTACATTCATTAATATATATATATATATATATATATATATATATATATATATATATATATATATATATATATATATATATATATATATATATATATATATATATATAGTAATAATAAAAAGTCAGATGTCATATGACATATATACAGCTTGCATTTATAAATATATAAAATTAAGAGCATGTTGATAAGCTCTAAACAAGCTTTTTTAATTTTTTATGATAAATGCTACTACAAGAGAAGTCATTTAAATCATCTTTATCTAGGATTGTCCCATCCCCAGACCAGTTTCTAATTATGGCTCTGGGGAGGAGACAAGCTGAAAGATGAAGCCCAAAACAGAAAATGGGGGGCTTTAAGCCTATTAATATATGGAATATCTGAATTAAGTTCAGACTCATGATTTTTTCAGTGGGAGAGCTGAACTTAAAGACATGTAGATGTCTAAATATTTCAGATCTTCTTCTTGACAGTTAACTATTAGATAAATGCTTAGCTTGGGTTAGTTTTTTTAATCTGGTATCCTAGCTCCTCACTGAAGAAAGCCATAGCTCGAAACTGGTCTGGGGATGGGTACAATCCTAGATAAAGATGATTTGAATACCTTTCCTTATAGCAACATTTATAAAAAAAATAAAAAGAAGCTTGTTTAGAGCTTATTAGCATGCTCTTAATTTTATATATATATATGTGTGAAAAGTTATGTCATATTTCTAATATGTTATATAATTCATGCATTTTTTGTTTTCAACATTATGTTCAATATTATTCATTTCAATTCTTAAGAATTAATACTTTTCTATGATTCATTTAATAATTAAAACTTCTACATATGGTATATTAATTAAACTAAGTTATATATATATATATATATATATATATATATATATATATATATATATATATATATATATATATATATATTGTGCCCTTTTCTATAGGTCAGTAATAGTTCATAACAGTCAATTACTAAAAATTTTAAATTTTAGAATATGTTCTTTTAATACATTAATTATATTAAGTCAATTATATCTTTAAAGTACAATTTGAAGCTAAAGAGAATACGTAGTATATAAAATCATTTAAAAATAGTTATATAAAGCTTAAAATATTGTTTCATATGGTTGTAAAAGCTGGCCATATTAAATAACACAGCTATAAATATTAAAAGTATATTTAATAAATTCGATTTTAATAGTTTAAAACTGATAATTTAATAAATGCTATGTTTAAATTTATAATCATATTTAATAGTCAAAATTAATATAGTATATTTTAAAAATAAACTTTATGATGGTGAGAATTGTATTTAATTCTATATTTTCTAAATTGTTCTTCCAAATTTTTTATAATTATTTTATATAATATAATAAGTGTATCAATTTTATAAATCTAGGCAGAGAAATAGATTGAAAATCGTCTGTCAAAGTTATTAATCATGTGACTTGTATACTATATACTTTCACACACATGCTTGTTTGTATTTAAAGTAACGAAGTTTAAAATATTTTAAAAGTTATATTATAGAATTGGATAGAATTATTGCCTATCATAAAAGCAAATAATAATAAATATTAAGTTAACTATCGTATGTAATGTTTTAAATGATGTAATAAAGACGAATACATTCATAATATAAAAATTAAATATTTTATTTAAATAAAAATAGATAAATTGAATATTAAGAAATGGAATAAGTTATTAAATGTTATTTTAAAAGTTATTTTAGATGTTTAGATAATTTAAATAAAATAATAATTGATTTAAAAGTAATATTTTAAATAATATTTTAAGTTCATTACGTCATAATTTCTAATTTTGAAATTTAATTCTACTATAAACTAAAAATATGTAAATTTGTTCTCAAGCTAAAGTAAGAATTAACCAATAGGAATAGGTATTCTTACAGACTATAAATATGAATTGCACGGGGGTATAGGGGGAGATTAATAATGTATTGAAACCAGAGAAAGGTAAATTATAGCTATCAAAGAGATAGTATTTTAAAATTATTATTTTAGTCAATTTTAGCGCTCTCTCATAATTTATTTGCAAAAACTAATTAATATTTTAAAAGTAACTTGCAAAAAAGAGAGTGTAAACTAAAAAATATTTTAATAATTTCGTTTAACATGCTTTGTTAAATTTTTTAAAGTTCCTTTATCAGTCGTATTTTATCTAAAAATTTAACCTAAACTTCGCAATAAAAAATGGATATACTACGAAATAAAATGGATATAAATTGTAATACTGTAAAAATGTTTGGAATATTTATTGATACAGCTTTATTAATATTTCACCGGAGAACTGTTTTGGTACATAAAAAACCACAGCTCGGACATTATACGGAGTCTAAAAAAATGTATTGAAACATATTATTTATAAGCTTATCCAAGATTTATTTTTAAATAGTAATAAGACAATTATATTTCATGAATTATTTTATATAATATGATATTCAAAGGAGTAAAATGTTATATCCTTTCTGAAGGTAACATTTTTTAAAAAATATTTTCAAGAATTAAAGAAAGAACCCAGGAGAATATGTTATAGAAGCATTTTTGATATTAAAATATCCGGTCTTAGAATTATTTAAAAATGTATTTAGAAAAGATTTGTTTAAAAGTACTTGAAGTTTTTTTTTTTATTTTTAAAAGAGATTTATAAAAAATACCAAACGAAAGTTTAAATGTATCAAGAAGGAAACATATATAAAAAAGTGAACACATAGTTGAATAAAAGATGGATCCATGGAAATACAAATAGTACTTAAAAGTTTATCGAATATTTTTAAAGTTAAATTAGATGGATTGATGCATCGGATACGCAGAGAATATTGGTAGAGAAGATTAAGAAGCTTCACGGGATTAATTAATATTATGATTTAATAATTATCATCCTAAATACTAAAACCAAGGATTATTTTCTATAAATTTTACTAAATGGATTAATAATTATTTTTATTTTAAACTTTAACGCGCTTGGAGGAGAACATTTTTAAAAACTCTAGAGAAAATAATAAACATTTTGGACTTATCAGGAACTATCGTCAAGAAAATATGTAATTATAGTTTTGATTCCTTTTATTTTGTTAACCTAGTTTAAATCTAAATTTTTATATAAGATTAGGAAAAACATAAAAACATTAATTTATTAATATTAAAATTTTATAATATAACAATCTAATAATTTAGCTAAAAATATTTTAATATAAAGTGTATGGGTGTGAATTTTTTTTTATATCTGCAATGCTCAAGTGGATAAAGGAAGCCTACTGAACACGATGACTAGATAAAGGTTATTGGTAATAATAATAACTATTGATAATTTATAATGTATATTTTTTTTGTTTTCTTTAGATCATCCATAAATTGGAAGAATGAAGTGTAAAAGTTTTTTACTTATATGTACCGCATTTCATACAACATTTTAAAAAAACATTATGAGATAGGATTGATTTGAAAATATGCATACGACGATTTTTTTTTTTTTATTAGTGATATAATCCAACATAACAAATAATTATGTGATTCTTTTAAAATTTTCATGTTATTGGATATTCAAATATTGTCTAAGTAGATTGTATATGATTAGACATATAGAATAATGAAGTAAGCAGACTTTTCTTGTGGAACAGCTAGATTGTTTAACTATTAATGAATTTTATTTATTGTTTTGTAAATGCAGATAGTTATTTATCGATGTAAGATGTGGAAAATCTTGAGAAATAATGTTGAGATAGTGGCTTGGAAGTACTTAGTGAACAGGAAACCAAGATGATGTTTTAAGAAATAGGATGTTATAAGGAATGGAAATAATATTTAGTCTTTATGTGAATATCAGCATAGTTAACAAAGCCCTATGACTGATACACATTTTATTTGGACAGTGTTTATATTTCTTTAAATATTTGATGTTCTAATAAAGCTGAAGAAATAGCTTTAACATCGTCCCTGTACTAGAGGATATTAGGCAGGTAAATGTCATACCTCTTCGCACTGTGCCATGATTTTGAGATATGTTAAGAGTAATACTCTAGCTTTCTTCCTTAATCCTATGCATCTGTTTTCGCTATCTTTATTTCATGTAACTGCATCGTTCAGTAAGATATGTTTAAGAGAAATGATAAATAATTTAGAACTTAGGTTATGCTATCGTTTTGTATAAGATTGGTTTATTTGCTTAGAAGGAATAGGACGTTATAACTTAAAATTGAAGATCCAAAGTATCCTAAGGAAAGAAAAGAATCATAGAATATATTTTGAATTTTATTTCGGAAATGAAATATAAACTTTTTTAAAATAAAGTATCTAAACAAAGATATTTTCTTTAAAGTGATAATAATTTTAAATGCTTTAGTATTATTTTTTTTAAGAGAAAAATAAGTATTGCATATTTTTAAAATACAATAGTACAAAGTAAATTATGTAAACAATATGCATAGTATATTTTTTGTTTATTGATTAACAGAAATATATTGATGATTACACTTATATCATACTAAAGTAAGGCTTAAAGAAGAATATATTATGATTAGTAAACATTGTGTGATAAATACTAAAATCTAGTACTGAATTTTGGATAATATTTTGTGTAACATCTTTGACTTTGCAAGATGAAATTTTTTTTAATATTTTGAGAAATCCATACTCATTATAAAATTTTGTTTTCTATAGAATGTTTTTCTAAGTATGAATTTTTTAAAATAAGATAGTTTAATAATATTAAGGATAAAATGCTGTTGCTAATAAAGTAGATAAATATATTTGTAATAAGTTAACCATAATGAGAAACCAAATAGTAACATTTTTTTAAATTTTGTCCTAAATCTAAATAAAGATATAATTGAAATATAAATTATTTTTTTTATAACCCGGTAGATCAAACTGTAAAGTAAAAAAGTTAAGGATATCCACTGTAAATAGTGTAAATAAATTGTTTATTTATTTGTTGTTAGTAATAAACTTTGTTAAATTTTGTTATTTCAAAAATTTTGTGTCCGAGTTATTTATTTCTCCACATCGCTGCATGAAATCACGATATATGCATAATAATTGAAACAAATATATAATTTTGCACAAAAGATAAATAGAGAATTATTTTAAGAATTTTAAATATTTTATTGGTATTCATTATAATTAAATAATCATAATCTTACATTATTTTATTGGTCATAAATCAGTTATCACAATATTATATTAAATTATATGCTATCAGTTGCCACACATATTTTGTTTGTCAGATTATTAAAATGCTACCACGTATTTATTATATCATTACATGAAGATATAAGATCATATTATATTATTTCATTATTTTATTATGGTAATAAAATTATAGTAAAAAGAAAAGATATACAGAATTAGTTAAACAATGAAGAATATTATTACTGTTATTTATTATTATTAGTTTCAGTGTAGTAGATTATGACATAAAATCCCTTCTCATATTTTACTACCGTATTTTTAAATTAACTTAGAATAAACTTTATGAACCTGAGATTATTTTATTTGAGCTAGATTATTATTAAATAGAAGATTAAGATTTAATTATTAGTTTAATCTTAGTGAGTAGAAGTTATTAAAGTCGTAAGAATACTATGAGTTTGTTATTTGAAATAGTAATAAAGGGGGGATAGTGTTCTTATGCCATTGAGGTAGTATCCTGTGGGATATTGGCTCAATGTAATCTATCTTGTCACCTGTATTTTCACTTCAAGTCTCATGAAAATATTAAATATTTATTTAATTTATTTTTATAAACTGAACCTTATTCGTATTTTTAAATTTGAGCTAGTGAAATATTTTAATTTTAATGCTGAATATTTTAGTTATTAATTATTAACTGAGATAGAACCCGTTTTATTTTATATCATATATTATCTGGAAGTGAGGATGCACAGAGATAAAGGTTAGAATATATATATATATATATATATATATATATATATATATATATATTGTAACAATTTAAATAAATCAATATTAAAAAAAATACATATTCTATAAATGCTTATTTAAGAATTTTCTTACTTATCATATCATAAAATAAATTTCAGGTGTAACTTGTATATGTTATTTCATTTCCATTCAAATGTAATGCCCTACTTTTTAATTTACTATTTTAAACTAATCATATATAATCTATTCTTTGATGTGTTTGGATAAACAGTTACACATTCACGCATTCGGTAATGTTAACATATATGTTTAAAATGTATACCCAAAAATCACATATATAAAATATTTTTTTTTTTTTTGCAACCTTATAGCGAAAGAAAATAAAATACATATATTAATTTTTAATATGCAACAAGATAAAATAAAAATAAAAAAACATTATAAATGCATATATCTATAGGTTGCTCATTATCATTAACAACTGAAGAACAATTAAAAAAAAAAAACATTTCAACATTACAATATATAATAAAAAAAATAATGAAAAATTTAAGTTTAAAGATTTAAACTATGTTTGTGCTATGTTGTGAGATATTGCAAATAACTATAGATAAACAAGTCTTTAATGTTTCTGTATCAAAAAAGAAAATTGCTTTGACCAGTAAATTAAGGTTTACTTTTAATAAGTAAAAGAATAAAATCGGTTAAAGAAAGTTCATATTTACCCGTCTACTTTTTACTTCTTATTAATGTCCTGAATTTGAATTTTAGACTGCTTTTCTTTGCTCACCAACAAAAAAAAAAGTTATTGCAGATACTTTTAAGATAATGCTGAATCAATTGACTTTGCTTGTTTCTTCAATTCCATTATTATTCACTGTTGATTGGCTTCCTTCTACCATTTAAAAAAAAATTATTATAAGTACTTTGAATAAGTAGGTACCGGTGGATTTGCTTGTTTCTCTTCTTTAAAAAAATAATTGCTGTCGACACTTTAGATGATTGAGGTAAATCAACAAAAATTTGATTTATGGCTTCAAACTTGGTTCTACATGGCTGTTTTAAATTTTCTTTTCCTCCTATTTCCCCTTCTCCATTGGTTTGAAGGCAGTGAGCTTTTAATAAGACATGAACTAGGAACAAAGCATTCCATATAGCTTGCGTGGTTGGCTTCAAAATTTATCATTTTGTTGGTTATTACTGGATACATGATTTCATAGACAGATCAGCGGTTTTGACTCATTCTGTATTAATCAGGAAGCAGAAAAAAATGGTTTAGCAATGCAGAGGCATATTATGCATAACCAAATATGTTAATATCATTTTTATAATTATTACTAACTTATAATAAATTCAATCTTGTTCCCTTTCTCTCCTATTCTTTAATATTGCTTGAAAATTGCTTTATATAAATGCACATTTCATTTGCTCTTTTTTTTTTCAACTTTCAAAGAGTGAGAAAAAAGAATTAAAGCGTTCACTCTTTTTTTAAAAAAAAAATCTGAGCTTACATTTCTGCTTAAGAATTATAACAAGGAAGGACCAACTGAGTTGAGTCTTAAAATAATAATAATAATTTAACTGATCATCTCTCTAAAGAAATTTATTACTGACTCTTAAAAAAATTTATGATTAACTGCCCAAAAAATTGTTTTAATTGTTTATATCGCGAAAAAACATCTGGAAATCTTTATCTTAAAAAAAAAAAATCAAAGCTTCACAAGTTTGACGGTCACAATCAATGACAACTTATAATTGACCGTTATCTACATCAAAGCACCTCTTTTGTAAAAATAATTTTAAGATACAGATAACAACAAAGCTGGCCATCTATAACCATCAGAAATAAGTGTAAAAGCATCTTTGTGTTTGTACAGATCTATTCATTGTTTCACACGTGTACAATTTTTATCTCCTAATCTAACAATTTTTATTTTACACCTTTCTGATTTACTCTCTTTTAACAAAATGAAAATTAAATAAATTTAACACATATTATTTAATAAAAAAAAATATTATATAATAAATCACAAAAAAGAACTGCTTATTCATAATAATAAATCTATACATATAAATCTCTGTATGTATAAAAGAATAAAAAAATTTTTTTTTTTTTTTAAATAATTGAATACTGTATGTATATGTACAATATATATATATATATATATATATATATATTGTATATATATATATATATATATATATATATATATATATATATATATTGTAATGGGATGGGGTATCAAAGATAGAATGAAACTGGGGTGATGGGAAATCATCACTACTCCCAGTATAATTATAAAATAATGTTAAAGTATATAAGCAATTTTATATATTCAAAAGAGCATGAGATTAGAGAATCTATGAGATCATTGAGAGACCAGCCACTATGATTAACTATAAATCAACCAGCATTATAGTTTTAAAAAATAAGTACAAGTAAATACTCAAGAAAAATAACCATCCACCATCATCATTGATGGGTATAAACAAATCAGTACAATATATCAACAGTCAATCTTGTGACTGGATTTGAACAATAAAAAATATAAATCAACAGTCAACCTTGTGACTGGATTGGAAATTGGTCTTCTGTAGACCAGGCTAACTATTGAGCCTTTGCCGGCTTGGGCAATTATTTAAACATAACTTAGATGCACCATTTAAGTGTTCATCCATTATAATACATAAGAATCAAACAATAATGCTGAAACATTAAAACCTGCTGATCATCATCAATGCTCTGGCCACTTAGTACCATTAATGTTCTGGCCAACTATAAACTTAAATTTTTAACAAGACTGAACTAAAATAAAATATAGTGCATGGGCTTTAAAGAGTATCCTCTTTTGCATCAACCAGGATGATGATTGATCATCTCTGAATGTCCCAAAGCACTAAATACACATCCCCATTCATATATTAATCCCGTGCATGAATCTAGCTCAGAGAACATACGCTCTATTACTGTATGTGACCAAAAGATGATGGCAACAATTTTAAAAATTAAATATAAGTTTATTAATAACAAAAAAATAAATGATACTTAAGGTGCGATTTACAACATTACTACAAAATTCAAGTTATTACATTAATTGCATTAATAATATACAATAAAAACATTTCAATCAACATAAAATAATTATAAAAAAATGATTACATTTTATATGTTTTTATACTTGACAAGCATTGGTATTATATTTTCATAATTAATTTCTTTGGAAAATACATAAATTTCCTGCCTATATGTGTGTATAAACAAAAGATAGATATAATTTAAAATTAGTTTCATTTTTTAAGTTCTCTCTCTCTCTTTTTTAAAAGGTATAGTCAATTTTTGACAAGTACTTGTGGATTAATTATCAGCATTTTTGGACCAATTTAAAAGATTTGCTTTTTCGATTTTAATTCAAACAAAATTATGCTTGCTTCTTTTAATGAATAGACATGCATTTAATAATATACAATAAAACATTTTAATCAACATAAAATAATTATTAAAAAATGATTACATTTTATATGTTATATTTGACAAGCATTGGTATTATATTTTCATAATTAGTTTTTTTTAAAAATACATAAATTTCCTGCCTATATATGTGTATAAACAAAAGATAGATATAATTTAAAATTAGTTTCAGTTTATAAATTCGCTCTCTTTTTTTTAAAAGGTATAGTCAATTTTTGACAAGTACTTGTTGATTAATTATCAGCGTTTTTGGACCAATTTAAAAGATTTGCTTTTTCGATTTTAATTCACACAAAATTATGCTTGCATTTAAATTATATATTCTTCTTTTAATGAATATGAAAATTATTTCTTTGCAAAATATTTATAGCAAATCGTCTCTCTTTTAGACATTTGACTCAAGCAAATTTTACTTTAAGTTACCAAGTTAAAATGTCTTTTATAAGGAATATTGAAAACATACAACTCACTGTATATACACGCGATGTGTTTATCTGTGTTTCCCTGAGTGTATAGATGAATAGTCGCATAAGTACACCAATTTCTTCAATCTTTTGGTAAGCTTGGTTTTTGGTCCATCCGAAAAATGTAATCCAGGTTTGTTGTCATCATCATGTAAAAGTATATAATTCCAGTAATTTGTTGGCATACCATGAGATTCCTTTTGTAGTCCAAGAAATTGTCCAGCTGTCTTTTAGAACATATTTAACCAGCTAGTTGATCCATTTGAAGTGATTCTGGCTTCATGAATCAAAACTCTGCAGTAAACTATAAGGCAGCTACTGGACTGTCCTTAGATCTTCATAGGAGCTTTGTATAACTCTGCTAGCTATTTTGTCCTCATTTTTTTTCAGGCTATTGATTCAGAAGTGACCCAGCTTCAAGTAAATCAAAACTCCTGTGAAGGAAAATAGTAGCAGCTCCTGCCTTCAGCTACATCAGTTCATGGTAGCTATTCTGCCAACTCTCTGCTACAGCCAACATCATACTGCAGCTATCTATTTTGGTCAGCTAATTGCTGCCACTTACTCAAAAAAATTTAGTAGCCAAATTCTTCTGTTCAGCACTTACAAAAAACTACAATCCAGACTTTGCAGTTGGCCTAGTTGGCCACTGCTTAAAATATTAAAAACTCTTCTGACCAACTCTTACAAAACTGCAAGCAGAACTGATATTTTTTTATCAGTCTTTTTATAATCTTGGTGGTCAGATGATAAAAGCATAGTGACTGTTTTCAATTAACTTTAATCCTTTTGAAAACAAGCTAGAAATTTCTGTCAAAGTGTGATATTCATATTTTTACTTTAATCTTTGGAATTTGACCAAAAGTATGATAATCCTTTAGAATTTTTAATATACAAAGATTTTTAACTAGATAGTAGAAATGCAAATAAGCATTAATTAAAAAAGATATTTTATACAAGTATTAATTAAAATATTTTAAAAAATAAATTATGCTTTTTTTTTTTGTTAATTTCAAAATCAGAATTACAAATATTATTTATCAGACCTTTTTAAAATACTTATTTCACAATGAAATTTTACTTTAAACCCAGAGTTATTTAACTCTTTACTTATTATTATTTTATTTTAGGAAATATAAAAAAATATCTACAAAAATTTATCCTGTGCTTGTTTCTATTTTTCCTTTATTTTATATATATCAGACCTTTTTGAAATACTTATTTCACAATCAAATTTTACTTTAAACCCAGAGTTATTTAACCCTTTGCTTATTATTATTTTATTTTAGGAAATATAAAAAAATATCTACAAAAATTTATCCTGTGTTTATTTCTACTTTTCCTTTATTTTATATATATACTCACATACACTATATTAGTGTGTTATGTAACCCAACTGGTTACAATATATATATATATATTGTAACCTCTTCCCTCTTTACCTATATCGCTTTATGCACAAATAAATGCCAAGGCACCAATTCTATACAAAATAGAATAAATTTATAATCCAGATTGCATCTAAACTTGTTGATAAGACTCTTATTGAATTATTAATTTACAGCTTAGCTCAGTTGGGGTTTATAGGGTATCGTGATCATCTAGAATGCAAATGGGATGAGAGAAGCATTTATAAGCAACAATTATATAGTGTTTATTTAATTATATTATAAGCATTTATTAAATTATCAAAAGGAATCAATTTATGGATTAACTTAAATCATGCTATATTTAATTCTCTCATCATCCAAGTACATGCTAGACCAATCATGCCACTCATCTAATATGTTTGGGGATCACTGTAATAATAATCAATCTACTGGCATTCAATTTAGATTGAACAGCTATATCAATGTTTATTAAATAATAAACTAATCTCAGGGCTCTGCTATAGGAACAAGTCAATCCTAATATAATATGACTATTAATCAATAAGGACTATTATGAAATTGACATCTATTACAATAAAACAACGGAAAAAACAATGATAAGTATGGGGTATATTTTTATCTCACATCACTATCTATTCTAAACAAGGTAAAATTACATCTTGGCAATATACAATGTTTGGTTCTATTAATTCTGTAGTGCGTAAATAAATGGAATACATTATTAAACTGACAAGTGGTACAAATTTAAATAAGATATAATATATTCTAGGCATTTACAATGCTTGGATCTATTAATTATGTATTGAGATAGATTGCACATATCATGAAATTGATAAATATTATAATTATATTGTGTTGAGCATATGTGTGTGTGGAAATGGTCAATCGAACGTATATGCTAAAATAATTAAGAGGGAATCTTACTTCAGCAAAACATTTATTATAAGACACATGCTTTTACAACACATTGATGATAATTTAACAGTAACTTATGTTGATTACAAACTTGACTAAATAACACTTGGATACAATAAAATAACATTTAAATTACACAAAATAACACTTAATATTTGGAGGCTCTGCCTCTTATATGTGGTTTCAATATTTACAATTCAATTAGTTAAATTATTAGCAACTCAAAATAATTCTATATTCACGTATCAATATTCATATCACCTATTTCCACTCAGTGCTCTTAATAAACCAAAAAAAAAAAAAAAAACGATATCAAGTAATCAATTAATGTCATTTAAACTATTTCCGTGTGCTTACAAATCTATATCTGTTATATGAAATTAAGTAATCATTTTATTAACTGGCCTTAAAATAAAAAAAAATTTGTAATACAATATTACATTTATACCGAGAGGATGAATCACTAACAATAATAATAAATGAAATAATGATAATATGTGATATGATCTGACAAATTACTCAGAACTTACAAGTCCAGCGATGATCTTTTTCTATATCTCTAGATTTATCATATTTCCGAATGTGTGCGCATTTATAAGATCACAAACACAACACATTTATTAATTATATTTCTATCAGTTTACTTGCTGAATGAATAAACCTCACAATACCGATGGTGCAATAAGCTAATCATTAAATTAATAATCTTATTTCAAGCATATTATAGAAATCCATAAAACATTTATCTGATATAACCAACATTTACTATCTGATGCTAATTACGCTGGGATAAAGGAGAGGGAAATAACAATAAATATTGACATATACGCGCATGAGGGTTAACCAAAACTCCAAATTCAAACTTAATTCTTCAATAAATATCAACCAACTTTTAGGACACAAATGTTGCGGAACTCAGCCGATTTATCATCAATAAATGGGGCATTTGCCACTTCATTTAAGAAATATAACTATCTCATCACATGCTATCAAACAAGAAAATACACTACCACCCATGGTTTAACAAGTAAGTAATCAAGGAGAGTATTACTCAATCCACATAGCAAAAATCATCCCTTCGATGCTTCTTCATCCAAATGTACTCAATGTATTTCATATATAAACAAATCTATAAGCAGACAAACTCTTAATTCTTCATCTTCCTTTAACATATGGCACCAAACCGAAATCGATAAGAAACAAATAAGCATAAATTTAACTCTTATATAATATATTCTGAAAGCGAACACACACGCGAATATATGATCATGTATGAAATATTTCTTTTAAATTACATCAGACAATATTAGCATTAACTAAATTAAAAAATTATGAGTATCGAAATTCAAATTAGCATAAATACTATTAAATAAGCTTAACCATTCGGCAATACTGGCCTAAATGTTTTCATATATCAGTTTACTATTACTAATTAATGAATAGTGATCAAGCATCTAATTTTGCACTAATAATATGAGCATGGAAATATATAATATTTACATAATACAACAAAAAGAAAATATTACTGGTTTAGTATAACTTATACCAAACTCTCCTAGAATTTCTAGAGGAAATTGGATACACAAAATTATAATAATAATAAAAATTAATGTCAAAATAAACATAAATAAATACATCTGTATATCTATCATATGTAAAGGAAGAAATGCATATCAAACCTTCTGTCATTAAAAATAAAAGTTCTCTTTGTAATTTTTTACTTTTTTATATTTTTAGTTCATACTTGAAACTTTGAATAAATGAAAACGCACGCATAGATCACGATGATAAAATGAATAACAAACATTAAAACGTACAAATATTCCTGCAGGTTAAACATAAATTTGGCAAAAGGAACAGTAATAACTTCCAATGTTCTTAGGATTTTCTAATGGATGTTATAAGCAACTTTTGCAAGTATTTGGATCCATTTATTATTTTTTTATAAACTTTATTTTGAGTAAATTTCCAATATTTAAAGCACTTTTAATAGTAAACAAGATCAAGGTTATTTAATCCTTCACGTTTGTATATCCTTTTGGTAACTAATTATCAAGTATTATTGTCACCCATTCTTTCATTCCTATATGAGTGTAAATGGTTAGGTAATTTAATGTACATACTTATTATGATAATATAGAATACTATAATGAATAATTTTTCTGTCTCAGCCTTTTTTTATATACAATAAAATAGGAAATTCATTACAGAAGAGTCACTCAAATATTCCATTACATAGTCCAGTATAAATTTTCCAATTCTTATTATTATGACTACTTTACATAATTCCAATGTCACACCATTTATTAAAAATACATTGTAATAAATTTGTATTAGTAATTTTTCTAAGTAATATCTATGCATTATGAATAAAATAAGATCAAACTGTTAGTTGATAAAAAGTTAGAAACTGGTGTACCTTCCATTTTAGAAAGTATCTGGTGTCCTTCAGAATTATACATTGGCATTTATTCTTGAGTAGTACACAGAAGAAGTTTCCTTATTAAAGAGATTGTGAGGAATCCAATGAAACTGTTAAATTCACTTGTTTTGTTATATTTCCTTTTAGAAAATTATTTCACCTTGTTTAAAACTGTTTCTGAAGTCTTCTGTAAAACTTTTCTTGAAGTCTTCTGTCACTTAGCCACCCCTCTTTCTTATATATATTTTATAATGAGCTTAACAATATGCAAGAATTTATTGCTTGTGAAAATGTTAAGAATAGACTTTTGAAACAGAAAAATTATTAAGTTACAAGTATAAATTAATAATAAATAAAATAACCTTTATATTTTTAAATGAAGAATTTTGAGCAATAAATAATTAATAAATAATAAATTAAAAAAATCATGTTAACTAATGGTGTGCATGTGTGCATCTGTTTTTTCATTAATCCAGAAGTCTATTAATGACTGAGTTATTAAAAATTTCTATGGCAAATAAGTAATGAGGTGTGAGATGATGTGAATAGACATGCACCCACACATACAAGTTAGATCTTGAAATGGCAATATACAGTAGGTTGGAAACTTAATGAATAAACATTTATTATGGCCTTATAGACAAACAATACTCATTCCCCTTATATATATATATATATATATATATATATATATATATATATATATATATATATATATATATATATATATATATATATATAAAGGGAAAGGAATTTTAATGATTGGTACACCATAACTAAGATCCTGATAACTTTTCAACCAAATTTCAAACATTAAGTTATACTACAATTCTTTTTTTTTTTATTAGCTACCCTTGATCACTGTTGACACAATGTGAACTTCCCACATTTCTTCATGGTACCAAGCTGGAAGATCACTATATATATATATAATATCTTCTTCAAAGATAACCTGCAAATATCAAATAGGTATTTGAGTTTCAAATTATTAGCTTAGATAGTATAAAAAAATTAAAAATGGATCTATATATAGGATATCCAATGTTTGTTTTTGATGAAGGCTGATATCCAAACTTGTCTGGGTATTTAAAGGTAGAACTTTTACTTAATATCCACTTATTATTCAAGCTTATAACTGATGTATCTGAAATAGAATTAACAGAGTGCTCCTAATACAAATGATATGAGAATTAAAGTTTGGAGCTTAAATAAAATATTTTAAGTAACTCATCAATTTTTAAAAATAACTCTCAGTATTGATTAGTGAATGACTGTTGCCTCTGAGGATTATGCAATCTTGACTGATGTATTGGAACAAAGTAACATAGCTGAGTGACAGTCCAATATCCATGAGTCACCAAACCAATATGCATAATCTTGACAAAGATAAAAGTAGTAGTAAATGAATATAGATAGCACCTGATATTTTCTTACTAAAGACATGTTATATATATAATGAAATTGATAAAACTCATTTTACAAAAAGTTAAGTGATATTGTAAATATTAATGTATCAGTGACTGTGTTTATATATAACTGATACATATTCATAAAACTATGCATTAGGAAGAACAAATTGGTAGTAGTGTTCTGTTCTATTGTGTCAACCACTTGATGGTCCTATTTCTAGCTAAATTGCTAGAAATATGCCATTTCCATAATCGCAACCAAGCAGATAACCTTCTTTCTATAATAAAATACAGAAAAATTCTGTGTATTCAGCTTCTGGCTACTGCTGTGGCTTCTTTCTATGCTAAAAGCACAGAAAAATGCCTTCATTGGCTGCCATAGTTGCTTGTGTTATGCATTTTATCATAATGCTGCGTTTTTTTTCTACGGTATCATGTGAAGGTGTGTTGACTGAATCATGTCTAAATAATTAAACTTTTCAGGTCCAAGTTTTTTTTCATGTGAACTGACCTACTGATACCTTCTAACAATTTTAACAGTGTCATCACTGTTTCATCAGGACTGTGTAACCCTCAAAATTGGAATTTAGGGTGCAGCACAGCACTATTTTGAAGATCCCAATGAAAGTAATATATCTGCAAGAAATTGTCTGAGACAATCAAGATGGCTGCTTCAAACTTTGAAAATTGGCAATTGCCACACACTGAAATTGGCTTTCATTTTAATAGTTTGTTATAATTATTAACTTTAGTGGGTAAATGCAGTGTCTGATTGATTACTGTCAAAAAAGGGTAAAATTTACTTTTATTTTTTATTACAAAAAGTACTGTAATTTTTCTGATCCACACACACACACACCGAAAGAAGCCCATCTCTGATTAATTACTTTCCAAATAAGTCTCCGCTATATTTACTATTATTTGTAATTTAAAAAGTAACGTAATTTTTTATGGATACATACTCCAAAAAAGTCTCTAATGTATTATTATTTGCTATTCAAAAATAACTTAATTTTTTATCAACACACACACACACACACAAAAGCCAGTCTCTGATTAATTACTGTCCCAAAAAGTCACCTTACATTTTTATATTTTGTTTGAATTTTTTAATTTTATGGAAATCGTAATATAATTTACATTTATTTACTATTCCAAAAGTAAAGTCAATAGTTCTATAGAATCGTTGACCTGTAAACATTATATCTAATGTGTTTTTGCTTAGGATCAATGCCATCAAGTGGCTGACATGATAGATCAGAACACTACCAACAAATTTACTAAAGACAGAATGATATAAATAATCTTACTGATAATAATAATATTAACATTATAGTATTAAAACATTTGATGAATTGATAAAAAACATTTAAAAGACCCATCAGGATAATCCGGAATTAAACTTTTCAGTTAAAATTTTGTGCGCAGTATCTGAGTATGGTAATACTTAAAATATTGTAAAGTGGAAAAAAAAAATTAATTCTTGCACATATATAATATGTAAATCAATATAACAAATACTAGAAAACTTCACCAGCATTATCTCTATTTACCCAACAGAGTCTAAACAAATAGCATAGGTAAAAGATAACATTTTATCTATAAGCCACAAGTTGTTAAGTATATTGATATTCAAATTATTGAAAACACAAAGCATGGAAGTAAAGAGGAGACCTTAATAACTAAGAGACAAACAAATACATTTCATGTTTTATATACAAAGCATAAAACAAATAACGAATGTATGCTCGGAAAAACTCCCAAATATATCCATATAAGAATAAATAAATAATTGCATACTTCCAGCTGTAATTTAAATTTAATATCAGTACAACAAATGCTAGAATATTGCTTATAATAACTCCTCTCATATACACTTTAATGCAAAAAAATTTTTTAATAAAACTTCTTTATTTTCCTGACAGTTTTGACTGTCCAGCAGTCATCAGAGCTACAGTATTTGAATGATATAAATACATAACCATTACTTCATATTGTAATGGCCAGAATCGTCTATCTCACTAACATACTACAGAATTCAAACCCAAACACAAAACTGAACACTCTAGGAGGAGTTGCCTTCTAGATATACTAAGTTCGAATCTAAAGTCTAAATTCCACAGTGACACCTACGTGATAACGCATCTGATGCCACTAATAATACATCCCTTTACCGGTGCCTGGTGGTCAGGGAGAAACAAAGAGACTCTATACTAAGATAAGTTTGGGTTGCTAATTAACATCTATGGATGGTACAAAAAAAATGTAGAAAATATATATATATAGACCGAGACAGTGATAGAAATCAATAAAATAAAAGATCAAAATTAGTTTAAAAGATTTCAAAGATCTATTTAGATAGAAAGAAATATATATAATGCCACTGTCTGCTTATATTAGACAGGGACGCTTACTAAAATGGCTGTTAGCATAACATTCCATAAAATTACATAAAAGGTTGTTAAGTATATATAGTCTATCCCTCAGGCTAATATAGTATTATGATAATGTGCTTAAAAGAGATGGGAACATGTGCGAGGTGCTTTGAGTAACTTTGAAGTTTAATAAAACATTTGAATATTAAGGTTTATAGAATATTTCTTGATTTCAAGAATAACAGACCAAAGCTTACCAGGCGATAAAATGGGGATGTGATCAAGGCATTTATTTTATAATTATAATTAAAGTTATATTGGAAGGTCGGTATTGCTAATAATGAATTTATTAAAGGATGGAGGGTGTGATACATTTAAATCATGGATGCTTTGTAAAATATATAAGTAAAATAATGGTAAATATTTGAAATGACTACAGAGAGCATCTCACCGCTGACCTATAGAAAGGTGTTGTCATGGACAGTCGAAGTCTGGACTCATCCAAAACTTAGTGGCTGAGTGACAGCTGCATCTAATTCCCAGGTGTGACATTCGAGTACACACTCTGCCTGGGAACTGCAGGAAGCAAAAGGAGAATGGACTTGGCCGTTTAAAATCCTTGGAAAGAAACAAAGCGGTCTCGACAACCAGTTCATTTACCAGCAATACTCTACTAATGTATGTAAAACATACAAAATGGATTTACTTGACTTGAGAAAATGCCCAATCAAATCCCAGGAAATTTATTTAAAAGGGTCCGCCCATTCTCGACATCAATTTGAACTTGAAATTTAAACAGAATATTTTAAAATAGGAAAATGCATGCTTGCGGGTTTGAAAAGAAAGCACAGATCTATTTACGCAATCATGCATTTGGGACACATTTAATCATTGACTGCGCACATACTCTCATAATAGGTTAAAATCGATAAAATGTAGATTTTAAACTATTTACTGATTATACATATTAACGAAGATTAGAATAGCCTCGAACGAGTGATTCTCGAGGTAATAAAAATGGGAACTATTATAAATTTAAGATGCCTTAATATCGGCATCTTGCTTTCAACAAGTGAATAACTCACTCAATCAAAGACTATTCTGACACACTATCATAATAAAATAAAAGAAAGATTAAATAGAAAAATATTAACCCAAGGATAGAGAGCAAAATTATTGATTATTAGAACATTTTAAAGGAATACATAATAAAGTCAAGTAAAATGGAAAAACAATTTAAAATAGCTATAGCATGTTAGTTATAGGAATCACAAGAGCTCTTGGGTTAATGTGGGGTTACCTCAGGAGAAGTATTTGCAGGTAGATTGATGGTCGGCAGGTTTTATACAATTCAGCAGCAAAATCTGGTATTGTTCATATTTCGGTAGTAGCAACAGATTCAGGGTTCCTTATATGACAGCTTTCAATGGTATAGAGCAGTGGCCGGCTATTCCCGAGGGGAAAATAGCCTTCTTGCTGGCTCTACTCCATCATTTCAAAGTTAGCAATTTTAAAGGTTGGAGGATTCATAGGTGAGACTGTAGACACGGTAAATTGATTTGAAGAAAACTCGACATCAAATTTCAGTTTTCAGGCACGTAGCTAGAAAGATATTAAAATCACTTGAATATTTGCTGGAATATCACTAGACTTATATTAGAATCACTAAAATATTTGCTGGAATATTGCTAGAATAATTGTAGAACAAAAGAAAACCCTCCTTTTTATAGTCAAATTGCACAATACAACTGCCCTGGAGCATTACAAAAATATTTCGGACTTTGCTTACTTATCAGCTGTAATCAATCCTATCCGAATGTCTAAAGGAATTCAACAAAATTTTAATTAATTTCTATTGTTAATTTCCCTGTCGACATTCGAATTACAAATTTGATTTAATTAAAACAACTTTTACTAATTGAAAGAAAAACCTTAAGTGGACATCTGCTGTATTTTTAGATAAATGTCTATAACATTAAATAATTAAAACTATTGTTCCTACCAGCCCTCATTTATTTTAACAGAAAATATATGGCGTGACTTTTATTAAATCTAAAAGAAAATTATTTTACTTTTTAATTTTCAATATTTGAATCTATTTACTAAACGAATATGAAATTTATTTTAAATCAAAAAAATATATTACAACTGTAATATATTTTTGTAAACAGATTCAAACAAAATATTTTTAAATGACAATTTATAATCTTAATATAAATTTTAAAATACATATCACAGTGTGTGCGTAATTACGAACTATATAACCTACTTTTTAAATAAACCTAAATTATGTGAAAATACACATAATCCATAACATTTCATTTATTTGGGCATGAGTTATAGAATTATATGTAATATGAGAGTTGTACTCGTGGTTTAAAATTGGGTGGGATTTTCGGTATATAAGCGCATTGCAGACACACTATGATACATTGGGGTTTAAACTAAGATATGAGGGTAGGAAAATGTGAGAAAAGGTAAAACGAAGATCGGCAAAGCAGATCTTACTGTTTCAATATATATATAAAATATACATATATATCAAAATATATACACATATATCTCTTAAACATACATATATAGATCCACATACACCCATAGACATATATAGATACACATACACCCATACATATATACAAATCTATAATATATATATATAAATACCCATTCATATATATATACAACCTATATATAAAATACATATATATAAACAAAAATATATCTAATACACAATTTTTAAATTATTACATTTTAAAAACTATTTCATTTTTAATTTCTAAAAAGTTTTTAAAATGTAATAATTTAAAAATTGGGTATTAGATATATTTTTATATATAAGTTGTATATATATGGATGTGTATTTATATATGTCTATGGGTGTATGTGTATCTATATATGCATGTTTAAAGGATATATGTGTAAATATTTTGATATATGTATATATAGATTTTTTATTTATATGTCTAAGGGTGCATGTGGATCTATATCAGTATGTTTAAGGGATATATATGTATATTGATATGCATATGTATGTATATTTTATATATATATGAAGTAATGGTTGTGTATTTATATCAATCAAGTATAGTAGCTCTGATGAAGACTGCTGGACAATCAAAATTGTCAGAAAAATAAAAGTTTTATTAAAATTTTTTTTTGCATTAAAGTGTATATGAAAGGAGTTATTATAAGCAATATATATGAATATATGAAAAAATGCAAAGAAAGTAAAGGAGAAGAATAAGAATAAATGTTAGAATACTTCAGCAGTGCTAACTATAATTACAAATATAAAGCCTGAATAAAGCAATATAGATTAATTTTGCACTTCATATTTACAAATACTGTAGTTTGAATATTAATATACTTAACCACTTATGGCTTATAAATGAGATTACTTTCTACCTATTCTTACTTATTCAGATTTTGTATTTGCAAATACAGGTAGCACTACTCAAACATTCTAGCATTTATTATATTTAAAATTCATCTAACAGTGGCAATTATTTTTTTACTCTTATATAATTATGTGATAAGTTTTTCAAAGTGTAAATTGATTATTTATTAATCATGCTTTATATATAAAACATGTATTATTTGTTTATTAGCTATTAAAATCTTAGCTTATTTAGTTCTGCACTTCATGTTTACAATATAGTTTGAATTAGTTAACAACTTGAAGCTTAAAGGTAATGGTTACCTTTTATTTTTGCTGCTTTATTAAAACTGTGTTTATAAATAAATATAGTATTGCTCACGTACTCTAGCATTTACTGTATTCATTCAATATATTTACATTTCAGTTAACAGTATTCAACTATTTATTTATATATAATTATGTTTGGGAATTTTTCAAAGTGTAAGTCAATTATTTATTAATCATGCTTTGTGTATGAAACATGAAATATGTTTGAATCTTAGTTAGTAAAATCTTAGAATTATTTACTTTCATACTTCATGTTCACAATAGTTTGAATACCAATGTATTTAAAAAATAGCAGCTTATAGATAAGAAGTCACATTTTACCTATGCTGTTTTATTCAGGCATTGGGTCTGTAAGTAATTACTGCTACTGAAGTATTCTAGCATATATTGTATTGATTTACTATATTTGAATTTCAGCTAGCTGTATATTACTATATTTATTCTTATATACTAAGTATATAAATGTTTATGTACTTATGCATCTAAAAAGTTCCATGGCATAATGATTAATATAATCATCTGCCAAATTAAAAATATGGATTTCGATAATGTCTAGCCTAAGATACCAATCCATTTAATTATCCAATTATTTGATAATATATATATATTATAATGATCCGGAGAAGTGAACTTAATGTAATCTGCACTACAGGGTGCCACTAGGCATTTGAACCTAGAAAATTTATAAAGTAGGCAGATATGTAAGTAAAAAAAAAATTATTTATTTTATATTGGTTGATTCCGGTCGTTATCCCATTGTCACTAGCTCAGTGGAATAACAGAGATTTATATTTTATAAATTCTTATCTAAGAATAATTTTTAAAAAAAGAATAAAATAAGCCCCTGCCAGTAATTAACATACAAACATTTATTTACACACATATATATATATAAAATTTAACATTATTATTTTAGCATATTTACTTTAACATTTAACATTATTTTTAATTTTTATTTTAGAATTTAATTTACATTTTAATTTTTATACTATTATAAGTTCACACAGATGGATTTATAAAAGTTTGTTTTATAAATGTTGAGTATAGATCAGTTACATAGATTACACGGTCAAAAACATTTCAAAGTAAACATAAACGATCAAAATATAAAGTCATTGATGGAAATTTATAAAAAACCCAATGGCATTCATCATAAGATGCCACAAGACACCAATAACTTAAAAGACATCTGACATAAATACATCTTAGATACTTACCGTAAGGTATCAGTATTTACCGAATGTCTATATATTTTGATCAAATATGAAAACCAAAAACATAATTAACCGGTAACGAACCCATGCAAGCGTCTATACCCAACTTAAATTTAATGCATTTTTATTTAGAGTGTCGAGTATGAATAGACTACACAGATTTGCATTTGAAAAGAAAATATTCTATCCTTGTTTAACCTTAGGCCAAAAATTCGCAGTCAAACCAACTTCAATCCATCTGATATATCGATGTATTCAATGTAATACGACTACGACAGCACAAATAGGTTAAGAGAAGAAATTGCCTTTCGTCAGATAGGAATACTACATCTATCTGATGATAAGAGCAATAAAAAAAAACTCCATAGGAAAAGACTGCGGTTATTTTGCCGGCTTACAATCCCATCCATAGGCAACAAGGTTTTGTGCAGTGTATACAGTGATTCTACCCATAGCGAACCTCATACTACATCTACTAATTACACCAATATATCCAATCCATTGACCTAATTCAACTATGAAACAAATAACCTAATATTACCCTCCCATAATATAACTTTACAAATCTATATAGCCGTTCTTGCCCGACTTAAGTTTAACATTTATATAATTTAATTTATCGCAAAACAAAAATCATAAATAAAACTTAAAGAACAAAAAAATAAAATAAATGGAAATGATTTTAAATAAAAATACATCAAATAACATTATTAATATTAATTTACGTTGGTCAGATAGGATTCTATTTGTATTATTTACTAAAAGGTTTAGAATTTAGAGTTCTTATTGATTTCAAATGAATATAAAGTTCTTACGATTTTTAAAAACGTCCATCTTTATCCGTTGCTTGCCATTTGAACATGAATTCCCACACCGTCCTAAAGAGGTTGGTATTCTGTAAGCCATTTTATTTATTCATTCGGAGGTTTTTTTATTTTAGCTGGTCCTCAATGTAGAAAAAAAGGTTTCATTTTTTTTTTATCAACTGAAGGAATTGAAAGTGCATCTTTCAATCCCTTCACTTCCAACTCCGCACTAACACATATCTGTCCTCTCGTAATAATTTTAAGAATTCAATTGACATTACATCATTGATGATGATGATCCTTCCGTTGAGGTCCGATTTCCCGATGGATTTCTCTCATTTGCTATTAGTTTCTATTGTTTTTCTATCTGACCATTGCTTATATATTTAAATGCCCAAAGGCTAGTTCACTTTAACTAATTAAAACAATCATTTCCATTTTCTGATTACTTAATGTGTTTTCCAAAATTAAAGATATATTTTTATCTCTAAATCTTTTTATGTTTTTGTTTTTAAAATATCTTTTCTATTTTTAATAAAGTTTTATTTTAATAATTTTTTTCCATCTGTGCGATTTTATATATATGAGTTTAGTATAGAATTTTAATTTTCAATTTTTGATTCTTAAAAAGGAAGTTTTATTTGCAAACTTTTATTCTTTTCATGTTTACTAATAAAAAACAATGTAACGTACGTATGTGCCCGTTACAATATATATATATATATATATATATTTAGATCAGCATAAAAAGAAACTATTTTCTCACCAACTGGCATTTAACTATCTTCAAGAATAATAAATTCTCTTTCATTCTTTTTTTACAGAAGATAAGTCTTTTCCCTGCAATTAGCATTCTTTTTTACTTATTACACAAAACATATAATTATATACTAATACTAATTAAGTTCAACTTTTTGGCAGAAATGTAAACAAAAAAAATTATGTTTCAATATTTTACATAAGCAACTAAAAGTACATTTAAGTTTTTGGCATTTAAGAATACTCTTAAAACAACCTTTTAATCCATTTCTTATGGATCAATATATATTTAAAATTTATTTATCAACTTTTATCTCCATTTTTATGGACTTTATCAAAAGTGTAATAGTATAATTTTAAATTTCAAATTATATAGCACTAAATAATAAGTAATTATTGGGTGTGATAAAGTTCCAAATGCAAACTATATGGATATAATACTTCTTAATATTAAAGCAATTCACATTGCAGATGAAAAATGAATGCATTTTTAACTGCACTCCATAATCTTTCATAGATTAGATTAAACCAGTGATATCTATTAGGATGAACATTAAATCTACAGAGATTGTCCATGCAATCACATTCAAATTATCTACAATTATATTTCCAGTGAAGAGTTAATTTCTATTCATTTTAATAGCGTTGTAAATAACTAACTAAATATTAAATATGTAAAATTCAAATATACAGTGCTAACCAATATGTAGTAATTGAAGTAATAAACTTTTAAACACTAGTTATATTGATGTAATATTCCTAATCTCAAAACAATTCTCATGATAGATAAAAAATAAATCCACAATTTTATTCAGATAATAGATTAGACAATATCTTTTATTGTATAATTTGAACATTATATATTTGACTGGTTGCAAAATTATTAAAATGAATAAAAATTAACCCTGCTATGTGAATATAAATTATAGCCAATTTGAATGAGACTGTATAAACTTCTCCATGAATCTGACTTTCATCTCAATAAGTGGAATGAGTTGACTTTGGAGAACATTACATTAATAAAGCTAGGTATTAGAAATTTATTGTTTCAATTAATATAATTTTATTACAAATATATTATTTCTGAAAATTAAAAAACAATATATACAAAAATTAATAGATTTAAAAATGCAATTATGCATAAAAATAAACTGTAATTTAATTTTTATTTACAACATGCATAATATATACACGATATAAATAAAGTATATTGCATATGTGTATAGAAATATAACTTAAATCACATCCACAACTTTTCCATCTCAGTATAATAGTACTTTTCAATTAATGATCAATACTGTAATTCATTCAACTGGAATCAATGAGAAAAGACCAGACTTTTAAATTTGGAATTAGAAAAATTGCTTTGGTTTGTATTTTTTTTGACTACTTTTAGATTTTTACTTAAACTAAAATCCTCAGGACTCAATTTCTAGTAAAATCTAAAAAGCTGGCCATCAAGATTTAATTTAATAAGCATTCATAATATATTAAAAAGCCTTTATATATAATATACACAAATTTATTTAAGTTCTCAGCCTAGTTTGAGTGCTTTAAAAAAGCAGTTTTATAAAGAGAGGATAATGATTTAGTATTGCTATTACTTTATAGTGTTTTGTGATCACAACTTATCATTTGCACTGTTAAACAAAAAAAATTCTTTTGCACTAACTTCTTTTTTTAAAATTACAGATAAATGAAACATTGGCTAGATGCATGGTGAATTCTAAGAACTTTGATATTTCATTCATCTTTTGATATATATACTATTTTTTTGCCAATAAGTTAAAAATGCCTATAATTAATGTATAAACGAGGTCACTAAGACAAATAATTGATTACATATGACAGTCTTGCAAAGCATATCAAGCAAGTTAGTTGGGATTAAAAGTCTTAGAATCTTTCAAATCATTAGCTTGAATACCAAAATAAAAGTTGTCTCATAGATGGATGTACTAGCTAATGCTCCTCATTAACAAAACCTAATGCCAGAAATTAACCCAGAGATCTGACAGACATTCATTTATTATTCATATTTAAAGGAATGACATACTGCATAGTTTATAGAGCATCCATCTTGGGATTGGAAGGGCCTAGGATAAGATTATGGCATGTGCAAGTCTGGTGCTCGAACTTTTTATGAACTCCCAAGCAATAAAGTCATGTCTTATTTTATTCTGCAAAGTTGACAGAGCATCCAACTTGGGGATTGGGAGGTCAAATAATAAAGCCATATGCCCTTTTGTTTTTACAGGGATAACATAGTGCCATAATATGGATTAACTTCTGTTAATGATATTAAATCTAATTTTAAGGAGTCATATGATGTTTTATTTTGGTATATACATTTCACATCATCACCATAATTGTGAACCATCACTGTTCTTTTGTGTAATGAAGATCTCTCAAAGTGTAATCCAGTTTTCTAATTCATACGTTCTTGAAATAATATCATCTCAGTCAATTTCTTTATCTCACACATGATTTCCTTCTAGATCTTTTACAGTCACTTTAAAATTCAGTTTATTTACTCTCTTCTAGAAACATATCTAGTCCAGATCCACTTCAACTTAATTTTTTTAATGATATCAATAATATTTGTTTATTCTCTAACTCACATATTTCACTTCTGATCTCTTTTTGTTATTCATTAAAAACAACTTTTTATACTTCAATATGTGACATTTCTGTACTACTCTTCAATTAAACATTCAAGTCTCAGATTCACATGAAAGCACTTGTAAAACACATTTATTAATTAATTTCTTTTCAAATGCACATTTGCTTTTAATATTAACAGATTTTCTATCGAAAGTACATCCAGGTTTACTTTAAGATAATGACTTCCTATTTCATCACTTGCAAACACTACTGCAATATCAGCAAGTCAAGTCAAATAGCATCTTTCTTTCATTTATCTAATTGATTTTATATATAACTTGTAATCACACACATTGATATATATATAATAAATGACATTAAAGTGGAGAATTGCTCATTTTATCGTGTGTGTATATATGTAATGGTGTACTGCAATCAGCATGTAATAGCTTGTATGAACAAATTATTAAAATTTAAAAAAATTCTGTGTGTTTCTAATGATGACCAAAGTTAATAAAAATTACGATTGTAAAATTTCCAATTACATCAATTCTTTTAATCTAAATTTTGAAATTATTATAATTATATAAAACTTATATTTACTAAATTATATTTTTTTATATTGATATTCTGTGCCATTGTGTATAAACTATATATAGTAGCAATTTAACATTACATTTTATATAAAAAGAGAGAAATAATAAAAAAAACATCTAAATTATTTTGATTTAATTGATACAATATTTAAGATAAGTTCACAAGTCAAAGGCAGATTGGTTAATAAACAATAGCATATTGCATCAAGCATTTACACATGATAGACAATAATGATTAAATGTAATTTGCTCATTATATATGTATCATATATACTCAGACTTTTGAAGCCATCTTTTTTTTTTTAATTGTTTGCTTTAACAAATTTTTTTAAAAACTTTAATGTTATATAAATAAATGTGAGAAATTTATAATTGAAAAAAAAAAATGTTTGGAACAGCCTAGCCTGTTTGGTACACTTCAGAAATGTGCCAATCAAGGTATTAATAAAGCTAAATTATAATTAAAAATTTTAAATATACGTTATATTTTATAAGTGAATTTGATAGTATTATAGTGTGCACTTTTTATTAGCCCAGTCTATTCTAAAATAAAATTTTGGTGTATAATTTTAAATTTTACAAATTCAACAATATTTACTTATTAAAAGAAGACAATAATGGCATATTAGATCATAGGGTTTGAACTTGGGTTTAGCTAATGGAAATTTATAAAGGATCTTAACTCAAGATACATATAAATAATAACATATAGAATCATATATATGCAGATGGGTAGACAATTAATATCATTTAGTATTTAAAACCAGTGAAGTTTAAATTGCATTTTTTAAACATGATGCATTATAGAGACCAATAATTATTGTTTATGCGCATTTGATTTTAAAAATAGAAATTATTTATAGTCAAATTGGGATGTTATGCTTAAAAGTAAATAAATATTTATCAATTTTACAAAATACTGATCTAAAATTAAAACAGTAAATTGCATCTTCATTTAATTTTTTAAAAAAAGTATTATATCTTAATATTTAAAAAAAAAAAACAACGAAAACTGTCATTTTAAAAAGTAAACCAAAAACTTGCAAATAAATTAATTTTGTTTTAACAGAAAAGGAGGGAAAATCAACCAATCAACTAGGGTCAAACAATCGTTTACTATAAAATTGAAGAAAAAAAACGTTTCTTGATGTAAAAATAAGTAACTAGGTTTTTCTTTTCTTATTATATATTTTAAAAAAGTTGGATTAAAAATTCCTAAAATATTATTATTTACAAACAGAAAAAGTAATGATTTTTAACTCTGCATTGATATATTGGATAATTATAAGCTTTGTGTTTAAAATAATGGAATAACTTAATCATTTTCTACTGGGCAAGTCAATGGTCAATAATTCCCAATAATATCTTGGAAATTAATATATATTGAGGAAATAATTGGAGACAAATAAAATGTGCATATTAAAAGAATATCAACAAATATATTCCCTGGAAGAGAACAATAATTGTGCCATGTTGGAAATGAATTTCAGTGATAAACAAAAGGAAATAAGGAAACACAATAAATATTCAGCAAGGATAATTAGAAGAAAGATAAATCTCTGGGAAACAGCTAAATATACATTTTTAAAAGTCAATAGAATTAAATTAATAATATCTGATAAGTGTTTATTGCCATTAAAGCTACATATAAAATCCTGATTGCAATAAGTGAGGGAAAAAGTAATCAACTTTGAGCCATACAGGCGGGAATGTGATTTTCTTTAGAATTTTAACAGAAAATATATTGAATGAAATATATATTTTATAGAAATCATAAGCGTGCTCTATAGTATAGATGGAAATATTTGTCATCTTGGATAAGGCAAGCCATAAATAATCTATTACTAAACAAAAGGAATGACTACTGTTGCAATAAATGCCTTGTGAATTTATAAATGAGCAGGTAGTTTAAAAAGACAACTTGTTCCTAATGTTTGTGTTTATATGTCTTAATCTCTGAGTTTGTTAATACAATGGGGGGGAGGGGCTAAATCAACGGACAGTGGGAATTAAGTTAATTCAATTGTTTTTTATTTTTTCCCTCATGTGTCACAGCATCAGGCAGAAAGCAAACCTGCTAACCCGGGACAACTGCTTGTAAAGCAGATGTCGCTGACCTCTCGACTACCAATGCTTGACTAATTCAATTGTTTATATCAATAGTTATTTAAAAGTTAGGTTGTTTTGTTTTTATTATATATTATTAGTGATTAGAATGAACAAATATGATCAATATCCTAGAATGAAATATATAATAATGTATTTAACACTACATATATGTGATTAAGGGGGCAAGGTGTGTTTACATGTAATAATTGATAAACCAAAAACGATATTTTCTTATGGGAAATATCAAGATATTAATTTTGTTTTTCTTGTAAACATCCAGAGTTATAACAATATTTTCTCAAATGTTTTATATTGTTACTTTATCACCAGATATACAATCTTATTATAATTATTATTTTGGAAGTTTGAAATAAAAGACCATGAATTAAAAAAATAAAGGGAGAATGATTGTTTAATAAAAAACTGGATGTATACAATGGAGGTAAAAATCCCAACATGCTATGGGAAGTACTAATTTTGTTTAATTATAAATACTCCGAATATTAATTTTCCATTGTTTTATTATTATTATAACATGTTTGTATACAACTTTGTTATAACAGTTATGTTAAGTTACCTGTCAATGGAAATGTTTATTGTAATTATTTGTAACTAATGTTATTAAAATTATTGTTTTGAAAGTTTACTTAAGTTCTAAATGTTGCATTTCTTTTCTGGGCTCATTGTCACCACATCATACGAACTCAAAATGTACAGTTGAAATTAAAATGAGAAATCAATTCCGTTTAGAGCAATCTAACAGTTTAATAAGTACAAATCTCTTAATAGAGTTCTTTATGAGCTACATGCTGCCTTGATTCCATAGGTCATTGATGACATTGCCAATTATTAAGGTGTGTTTATGAATATGAAATTAAATATATTAGTTATTAGTGAAAGTATTGGTGTTAATTACAGTTTAGTTAATAATATTATTTTCATAATAAGTATTAAAGAACGTAAATATAAAGTTTGATTATAGATTTAAATTATAAGCTTTCTTAATTTGTGCACTACCCATGGAAATCCGTAAAATCTTTCTTGATATGCTGTAGGTAGTATGAAGAAATAATAAATCAATGATTATCCTGAGATCTCCTTATTGTAAAGTTATTCTTATGATTATTGCCAATCTTAATTATTAAAAATAAGAGGAATCAAAGTTTATCTGTAATTATCTAACAGATTAATTTAATGAGTGATTGAATTAAAACTTAATAGTTATAAATGTGATATAATATATTGGATATTACTGTTAGCCATGAGAGTATATAGATACTTAATAAGGAGGGGTATCTGGATATTCTCATGCCACTGAACAAATATTTTGTATTTGTTTAATGTTAAGAGGATGTGATCTGTTTATAGGTAAATGAGTCTCACATTGGTTATATTTAAAATACGTCTTATCTTAGAAATGTGTAATTATGTAAAAGTAACTTGGGATAAATACCAGCCTTATCTAAATTCAATTGTTATAGTTAAAGAAAATGGTCGGGAAATAGTAAGTCTGTTAATAGTACCTAGCCAGAGTCCAAGTAGGGCCTAATGGAGGGGCTTGGCTCCTCTGCTTAGGGTCGTACCACTTATAGACAGGCACAAAAGACAACTGCTTCATAAAAAAAATTACATTTATTAATGGCAGAATTAGTTCCTTCACATAAAATATGCTTCATAATAAAAATTACAGATTATTAAATACAAAGGGTGGAATTACTTTCTTTGCATAAAATGCTTATAATATTAATATAAATTATGGTTTAGTTAGGTAGTTATTTATTTATAAAAACAAATTTAAAGTTGTTTTTTTTAATTTTTCAATTGTAAATTTTATAGCGTTACAAACAAATGTAATGGTTTTTTTTAATTGGTTATGAATTTGACATATGACAGTATTACAAACAAACATTTAGGAATTTTATATATAAAAATACTGTGTAAATATATAATAAATAATAGATGAATTAATTGCTAAAGAGATTATGAGATTTTGAAGTACCAAAAAGTATCAAATTGAGTTTCAAATCCAGAATTCTTTGGCTCTTGATTCTGCCACTGTACCATGATGCAAAAATGCACAAGGCTCTATGAATGAAAACAATTGATATGATTAAAAAAATATAAGCATTGAAATTCTATCTGAAATTGATATCTAAATTCCACTCTTATTATAAGTAATTTAATTTTAAGGAAAAAAAAACTAAAAATGCTCAAAACGTTAATTCCTATCTTTCATTTTATCTTTTTCATTTTAGAAAACCCCTTAAAAAACAATCAAAGAGAAAATATTTAATAAATGTAACAGTTCCAAACCTAACTAAAAAAATAAAAAATATTGATCCATTGAAAAAAAACTGATGCATCCAATATTGTGTGCATTATGCATATCACATGATTTTCTGAATAACTGATCACATAATAAACAATGAGAAATTAAAGTTTCACAAAGCAACATATAAGTAATAAGAAAAACACTTTCTAATAAAATTGTAGAAGGCAACTAAAAATGTACATATCAGCCAATTGAATATTATGATCATCATTGATAATTTGCCATTGTTTATCACTCCATTGACAAGTTAATACAAGCATCTAAAAATCAAAGCTAGACTCAAAACAATAAAGCTTCTAAACATTATAAAAATGCATAAAAATGGCAGTTTGGATACGAGATGAAACTTATATGATAACTAAGAGTAGTGGTAATTAGCAAAAAAAAAAAAACCTCTGAGTCATAAAGAAGTTCTACCAAAAAAAAAAAAAATCTCATCACCAAAGCTAATTGATATTAGTAATCCTATTTTTAAAATGGAATTGCAAATGAGTGATGCTTGCAAATTCAAATTGTAAAAGAAAGAGTGTAAGCAGAATATCTTTAGTAGACATTCAACTGAGTTATAATTTCAATGGTTTGTTGCCTAGAATATGTGGCATTTGAACATCAGAAGTATCAGATTGAGCTTAATCCAGAAATAATAAACTCTGGATTTGTGATTTCATTAGTGTACTAAATAGCATAGGGCACATTGTTAAGTTCTAAAGAAAATATAAGGAAAAAGAGATAAAACAATCTCAAATTATTAATATCTATGACCAAAGATTTTACAAATAATAATGATGACAATATTAATAATTGTAAACAAACAAAAAGAAACAAATACTAAATATTTTTTCGGCGTCATTTATTTTATTGATTGAAGAAGTTTTCTATGCAGATCATCTTCAGTGAGTTCATAATAAAATCTGAAATAAAAACAAAACAGTTACATATGAATATATATTGTACTTATGAATCAACTAAAAATTATTTGAGTTAACTATTTATGTTTTTTAAGCTTTATCACTTTCAAAGTATAAATAATACTTTATTATAAATATCGTATATAAAATGTATATGTATGTTTATATACACACTCACATAATTACATTCCTACTTAAAATGTGAATCATATAAACACAGAAATATTTATGAAATAACACCACAACCGTATATTAAATAGATACACATACTCACACAAATATATTCTTACATATAATCTGAGCCGTACAAACATAAGAATATTGATAAAAGAATACATGTTTTATATTAATTAGGTAAACATTCACATATTATACACACACTCACATAATTACATTCAAGTATATAAACTGGGCCATATAAATATGGGAATATTGATGGGAAAATATTACATTAGTTATACATTTTATTTAATAGATAACCATTTATATGTATATACACACTTACATAATTATGTTCCTATATATAATCTGAATCATACAAACATGGGAATATTGATGAAAGAATATCACATTCATTATAAATTTTATTAAATATGTAAACATCAATGTATATATATATTAAATAAAATTGTAATTATCAATCTCAAAAAGTAAAAGAACTTAGTTTTTAACAATTAAAATATTAAATTTTTTATAATCTCTTGCCTTCCTTTAAAAAGATAAAATATTTATTTGTAGTATATGATGTGTTCTCAAAATTTGTTCTTGTGTATCCTGTGCCACAAGATAATACAAAACATATCATTAAAGTACCACTGGCTATTTATAACCAATCATAATACTACCGTTTTATCTGTAGAATGAAATCAGTGGATAGAAAGACAAAACATTAAACATATATTAACATCAATACAGAATTTGAAATCCAATGTATGTGAAAGTGTTGTGTGAGAGCTGGGATAGCTGTTCCATACTTAAATAAATTCTGATCATTGAGATTGTGTAAAAATAAGTGCAACAGGTTCTTAATTATATTAACTGGAAAGTGAATGAATCCACAGTATTTTCACCAATTCATTTCTATTCAGGCAAACATAGCTCGATTTTATTCAAGTCTGCATTTCCTATGAACAAAAAAGAGACCATAGATATAAAAACTGACAGAATTAAAGCCCATAAATAGTTATTCCACATGGGTAAAAAGAGAGAGAAAAGGGCACGGACATCAACACAGATTTCAGATAGGTGATAGAGTGTTAATTAAAGTTTCTACTGAAAGTAATCCTGTAAAACACAAGCACAAAGAAATTCCTTAATTTGTATGAAAGCCCTGCCAAAAGTGTCAAAAGCTAGGGCAAAAATGCATTCTGGATAGAAGATAAAAATGGTGCGAAAGACATATAATGCTAAAATTCTTAAGCTATTCTATAGTGAAGTATAAAAAATGGTAAAATGTAGTTGAATGATAAAATTCCTGCAATAAAGTGATTATTAAGAATATAAATTTAAAATAATGAGAAATAAAATGTACGTCTTCATTTCATTGTCTCATCATTTTAAAGGAATAATATTGCAATATTGTATACAGTTGTCAACTCTGGCCATATCAAATATTACAAACTTATAAAAATAAAATTACAAAGGGGAAATAATATGTATTTTCCCCATGTTCTTTATAATAATAAATATTGATTTATTTATTTGAACCAGGTCATAGGCATAATAGGTGAATGCTGGATTATTGCTCTGTGAGACTCATCATATAAATGTATAAAATAAGTCATGCAAAAATTTAATGTTACCATTTTAGCCAAATGTATTTTCAATAGACTGTAATCATGATTTTTAGTTTCTGTCAAAATTAATTAGAATATCAATAATTATATACATCTTGTAACAAGAGAAAGTATGGATAGAAGAGAGTAAAATATGAAAGTATACAGTACATGGTCCATATTAGTTATCATTTATGTGCTATGTAATAATTATTAAACACTTTATTAACCATAAAGATCTTAGATGTCAATTCTTCATTAATAATTAGGATGATGATTATGGAACCTATATATTCCCATTTTATAAAGATCATATGGAATAATTCTAAAAGAAATATGAGATATTTTCTGACCATCATCACATTATAACTATCTACATAAGGGTCAGTCTAAGATTTGAATCATACAGTAGCTTTATAATTAAGATATACCATATAGATTCCTGAAACATTGCTTTTTTTTTTTTTTACAGAATACGTATGATGAAGTACCACTCTCTTATCAATATTCTAATTCCTTCTTGTTAACATACTGATATATTTCACAGATTAGAGTATAAGCACATTCATGGATATAAGCTGTTTAATTAAGTATCCAATGAAATTAGGTAAACTTAAATAAAAGTGGCACACACACTGAATTTAATTTTAAATAATAAAAATATTTATTGAAACAGTATAATTAATTAAAAATGACTCATGTTTATATGTATAGTAGATGTAATAAAAATAAATTTTGAACTGATATGTCAGAAAAATTTCATATAGGCGTGCTCTTTATAAAGAAAACTTATTTATAAGGGTTCCTATCTCACTAAAGCATACAATTGACCTTACTGATCAGATAAAGATGTACATTCCAATAAGCCAAATCAATATGCATTATAATAATCTATTACAATTTGATTTACAAATGTCAAACTCTCTGCACTCACAACTTTGACACCTGCCTTTTCTCTTATAAATGCTTTGATGGTTAATTATTTATCATTTATTAAACTAAGGATTATCTTTAGTTGAGGTATAACTTTAACTCTTAATTAAAGATGAATGTGTCTGACATTATATAAATATATGGAATAAGTCATTTCATTTCTCCTTTTTTGTGGGTAATACTTTTTAAGATATGCATAAAATCTTCACTCAATTACACTTTCTTGAAAAATATAAATAAAAATTTTTTAAAAAGTTAAATGACTCCAAAGATACACATTTTATGCTGAACTTACATAGCACTCATGAATTGTCCAAAACATGTCTTATATGTATATATATATGTCTTTTTAACATTCATCAACCTTAAATCACACTTAAATGTGTCAAACTTTTTGCATTCATAACTTCATTACCAACCATTTCAAATAAATATACTATAATAATCACTTAATGAATAATAATAATAAAATATCTTAAAAATATAATTTTAATAAATGAGTTAGAATTATATTAGTCAACAACAAAAACATCTTACAATGGATTTAGTATTAATTTGTATGCTTATTGACCTGGTATCTTTTTAAAACTTTAATAGTTTTTGTAATTATAACAAACTAGAGCACCTTTTTCATTATTGAAAAATTATATTTCAGAAAGCATGAACAGTGCACCTCTGACTGCACTTAACACATCTTATTGAAGATCATTTCTATGGGATTTTTTTTTTTATCATAGTCAGAATAAAAAGCATTAAAAATACTTTCTAGCTATATAATTTTTTTTATACTAATAGTCATTCCAAAGCCATAGTAATTTGCCATGTCAGTTTTCTTCTTCTCTAACTTGCACTTTGCATAGCATTACAGTGTGATGAACTTTTTAGTAATATGAGAGAACAAATTATCTCTGAATCTTATGAAAGAATCTGAATGAATTCTGATGAAAGGTAACTTTTTTGTTTCTAATGATAGAATCTGAAGGAATTATATTAGTCGTAACTTCTTTATATAGTTTTCCTGAGCCTGGCAAAAAAAAAAAAATGTTTTTCTAGCCCACAAACCCCACCCTCTCGCTTAATGAAAGTAGTTTTCTTTATTGCTAAAGTCTGCTAATTGCAGTTTGTTTTCCTTATTTCTTCAGACACATTTATAAACACATTATGAGATAATCCTTCCATTGCAAAACTTTAATTTTTTCAGCTAGTATGTACTTCCCTTTTATTTAACTATTCATAAGCTGAATTTTTCAGCCTTTCCAATTCCCCCTTTTTTTTTTAAAATAAAAAAACAGGTAAAAATTACATTTATTTATAAATTTTTAAATTATAAATATGCGATTTTTTTCGCATGCGTTAGTGAAGCTGTAATTATACTACAATGTTTAGTATGCCTGCTTAGCGCTTTCGAGATTTAGTATTTAATTAAAAATTGTTCATTTCAGTTTTTCAAATATTGATGTACTTTCTTTCCTACACTTTGCCAGAAATCCATACAAAAAGACAAACACACAAAAAATACAATTATCAAATATTACATATTTTATTTATAACAATTAATTTTTACCTTTACTTACGTATTATTTATTTTGAAATCAATATATTTGACTTATTATTGTTTATTAAATGGTATATTCATGTGTAATCATCAGAAAGTAACTCTTGGTCTGATATTAAATTCTCAAGTATTTATTTAGTCATTTACTTCTTAATTACTTAGTATAAAGTTTTTATCTATTTTAAACTTTATTAAGTTCATCGTAATTTTGAATAAGTCCATCTCTAGATGTGCTCCTATAATCACAATCTATATATGTGTGTGTGGGTGTATTTACTACATTTATATTACTTCTGTATGGCCCATAGTACTAAATCCCTTTTGAAATGTTATATTCAATACTGATCGAGATAAATCCAACTTTTTTAAAAAACCTTTTACATAACGTTTTAACTGAAACACAGGCTTATTATATATCTGTGTCTATATATGTAATATAGGGTATATGAGCACAGACTTTCAGATGACCCACCACTCTCCACTCTATCTAATAACACTGATACACTCAAGCATATATATGCTGAAAAGATAAATAATCACCAATATACGTATTTCATGCTAAACCAGCAATCATCAGTTGGTCCAGATTACCATCTCCCACACATATATACTATAAGTGCTCAGATATATATTAAGATAGACAATCCTCATAATTTAATGGACAGGCTCCAATCTACTACACACTCCAACTCTTCAACCGTCCATCCAATTGAAAATCTGAAGATGGAATGCTCGAAGGCCACCCTGAGGCCGAGATTCATGTCATACCCATCCTTGCATATGTATTAAATGGATTATGTCCTGTACATGTGGGGTTCAGTTTGACCTTAGGTCAACATGGGTGTGACAAGAATCTCGGCCTCAGGGTGGCCTTTGAGCATTCCATCTTCAGATTTTCAATTGGATGGACGGTTGAAGAGTTGGAGTGTGTAGTAGATTGGAGCCTGTCCATTAAATTATGAGGATTGTCTATCTTAATATATATATATATCTAAGCACTTATAGTATATATGTGTGGGAGATGGTAATCTGGACCAACTGATGATTGCTGGTTCAGCATGAAATACGTATATTGGTGATTATTTATCTTTTCAGCATATATGTGCTTGAGTGTATCAGTGTTATTAGATAGAGTGGAGGGTCATCTGAAAGTCTGTGCTCATATACCCTATATTACATATATAGACACAGGTATATAATAAGCCTGTGTTTCAGTTATTACATTGTAGAGATGTCTGCCCATCCTTGCATATGTATTAAATGGATTATGTCCTGTATATGTGGGGTTCAGATAGGTCAACATGGGTGTGCTCGGCCTCAAGGTGGCCTTCGACCATTCCATCTTCAGATTTTCAATTGGACGGACGGTTGAAGAGTTGGAGTGTGTAGTAGATTGGAGCCTGTCCATTAAATTATGAGGCTTGTCTATCTTAATATATATCTGAGCACTTATAGTATATATGTGTGGGAGATGGTAATCTGGACCAAGTGATGATTACGGTTTAGCATGAAATACGAATATTGGTGATTATTTATCTTTTCAGCATATATGTGTTTGAGTGTATCGGTGTTATTAGATAGAGTGGAGAGTCATCTGAAAGTCTGTGCTCATATACCCTATAACGTTTTAGTAAAACGTTTGTAGAGTAAATAGCAAACAGATATATCTGTAATTTGTAAAATCTTTTTTATATACTTTCTTTTTATGATAACAATACAATGAATCTCTTATTAAGAATGTTTTTTTTTTTTTTTTTAAAGAATCTACTTGTAAAAAAAATAAATAAATCTCTATTTAAATACAGTACAAGTTTATTATATATACTTTTAATCTAAGTGTAATTAGAGGGGATATGAACCCAGATTTTCAAGCTTCCTTAGATCATAAACTCCATCTTATACCACCGAAATATCTCTGCTACTATTTTTCCACACAAAAACTTATTTTTTAAACCTGAAATTGAAAATTCTATCTTTGTAAACTTTCCATTTGATATCAGTCTACATCTGTTTTATTTCATCTACCTTCTATCTGCCAAATTTAAGAATAGCATTACTTTTGCAGAAGAAGGAAAAAAACTTTTGTTTAATCATCTTTTTTTTTTGGTTAGTGATCCTAGTGTCATATCATGTGGTGTCGAGATCGTGGATTGAATCTAGGCTTTAGACAAGATAAGATAGATATACGGCCTTTGTCCTACTACTATGTGATGACTCCATTCATTACTCAAATTATTTCAATACTTTAAATTTAACAAGTATATTTATTTATAATCTATACTTTAAATGAAAGAATCTATTAACTGAGATTTTTCGAAAATAGCAGCTTTCTGTGCAGAATTATTTTTCACACTTTAAATCTTTTCGTTTTAATATTAACACTCAATAAAATCCTCTCAAGTCTGTGGCCATAAGCAGTGTTAAAAATGAAGCCAATGATAGAATAGGTAGGTAGTGGGTATATAAAACTTCCTAGTTTAATTTCTGGTTGAGAAAATAATATTTGAGACTTTGAGTGTATGGGCAAGAACTCCTGTGGTATAATCCTTTGACTTATATTAGCAGCAATTTAATTAACAGGAATATCTCTCATGCCAAAACCATTATAAATCAGCCATAACAAATACCTTTTAAAAATATTAGCAGAATAAAATCCATTAAATATGTCTATTATTATATCTATCTTAATGCTATAAATTCTTAATTACAGTTTATAATATTGTATTAATTATACATACTAAAACTGTGTTAATGGCAACAACAAAAAAACTATTCCTTAAAATATATAATTAAATCATTTTATTGCTTGAAAGTTTGTAAACAAATTAAGTGCTAGAAGTAATAAAATTGGTCATAATCCATGAACTTTGAGCTCCACAAACTGCCATTTTACCATTATATCAAACTACATTGATCACTGTCCCTGATGATAATCAAATATTGCTGCTTAATTATAGTTCTCTGTAGTTTAGTATTCCCCAAGCAGAAAACATATACATTTACTGTATAATAATATGCAAATTTTAATGATGCAAACTCTTCATTAAAGTTTAGGATATAACATTAAATATTGAAATTATTGAATAAAGTATTAAGGGGTGGAAAATAATAGTAAACTGTTACTGATCATAATCAAGTATTATTGCCCATAATGACTAGTTTTATAATAGTATTTATTGATCCGAAAATGTAAAGATTTTCTTTTTTTCCAAAATTGAACATTACTGATAAATGCATAATTTAAAATAGCACAAACAAATTAAAAATAAAACAAACTTAAGCAAATTTCAATATATAAATTCTGAGTTCAAATCCTTTCTAAATGATAAAAAATAGTAACATATTGTAATGGGACAATCTTTTCATGATATGCACAAAAGTAGGTGGCTTCCTTCTGATAAGTAAAAGAATATATTGTCTACATTTATGCATATCCTTATACACAAAACTCATATCTAAGAGAAAAGAGAGTAAAATCTAAATAACAACTGATTCTACTTTTAATCTATCACCTACATTTTGTAGTTTACTCCCACTATTCCAGATTTTGAACCCAGGGAGATGTTGCTTAATTCTTTGATTCAGGATATATTTGTATCACCGAATATGTGTAAAATAAATATATGTGTGTTAATGGGAATGGGTATGGTATATTATATACCTGCAAGTAATGATTGTGATAATATTATGAGTAGTATTAATCAACTAAAAGAATTACGAAGTTTTAATAATAAACAATACAAAAACACAATCATACAACTACACTGGTAATGAGAAAAATATCAAACTACAAGAAGCCACATAAATATCTGCAGAGTGTGTTCTCTATTTTTACTTTTTCCAAATTCATTAAGGAATTAAAATTTATATTTGATCTCTAACAGATCAAAGACAATACTGCCTTAGAAAACAAGGATAAAGATTAAAAAGATTGTGATTCTAAAAGATGGGGGAAAAAATCTTTACAAATATTGGTTACTAGTTAACAAACAGATTATGGTGTGATAGTTTGTTTATTCTTTACAACTATAAAGAAAACAAATAGCATCAAAATTTGTTGCTATTCTCATGGAAAAAGGAACTATATCATGTATATTATGTATAATACTATCAGCTAACAAATACTGAATTTATAATTTAAAATTATTAAGTTGTTGATATATACATATATGTGTGTGTAATTATTTGCTATTGCTTATCTCAAATTTAACACAATTTATTTTAGTAACTGAATATCTATTGCTTACTTCTATATGTGTCATTGCTTTGAATTTTAAAAGTAATGCGAATACTTTTCAGAACTGATGACTTTAGATAAATACAGAACTATATTTTTCATTAATTAAGACAATGAAAATACAAATTAATATGTAAATAAAAATGTAATTCAGAATTGTCTTTTTCCATTGCCTGATTTTTTAAAAAACTTTTACATGTTCAATATCAAATTAATAGATCACAAAGTTTGGCTTTATTAATAAGTTAACACAAAAATTCTATTATCTGAACAAACTGTTTTTTTTTTTTTACTTTATTCAGTTAAGAATTAATCCAAAAACGTTTAGCTCATGAGTCTTTCACTTTATTATTGAATAAATCATACAGAGAGAAAGCAAATCTAAAAACAGTGTGGTTAACAGGATATGAATCTATGTAGAAAAAATCTCAATTAATTTTTAGTCAGCCACCTTATTACTAACTATGAATTACAATCCTTAAGAACAAAAAATAACAATATTTATAAGTAAATATTATTTTTAATATTTTACATAATCTTTTTTTTTTAAAAGTGTAGTGGTTAGTATGTTTCCTGATATGCTCATCCATAGTTGATCATTTTTTTCAGGTAATTGAAGAATTCTCAAATAAGATCAATATATAGTTTCAAACAGTTGTCTATATTAACTCAATTAGTCATCCATATTAATCAGATTATTGATATCTTATAACTTATAATAGAAATTGTAATCTGATCTAATGTAAAGGTAATAATTTACTTTTTGAAGTCAATAGTAAAATCATAGTCAGCAACACTCTTCTGTTATTCTTACAACTTAGGATTTGAATTCAGATGAAATTTAAAACTTTGTTTTAATTAGAACAAAATTTCCAAGTGAACTTACAATTTATTTTGATGGCTGACCCATGATCAAAACTACCTTTCTTTGAAAACTCTCTGAAGAAGTTTTTACCATGTAATGCATAATTTAAATCTGCTTTATTTTTGTTTATTTATTTATTTATTTATCGACATTTTGTAAACAATATTTTAAAATTAATTCCTATTAATAATAATTCATAATAATACTTATCCACAGAAATTAGAAGACAAAAAAAAAGTTTCCTTGCAGATTCTGTTTATTCCATTTATTATTTTTCTTTAGTAAATAAAAAAATTAAAACAACTTTATCTTAAATATGTGTTTTGATTATAAATATAATAATTGTAAATACATAACACACACACATACTATCTACCTACCTACTCACCTATCTACCTGTTTTTTGTTTCTCTATCTAAGTTTCACGAAGTTATGATTTCACATCAAGTAAACCTTGAAAATATTTTCTAATAAGAGATAATAACTGAAGAACAGGCTTATTATATACCTGTATCAATATATGTAATATATAGAGTATATGAGCACAGACTTTCACATGACCTACCACTCTCCACTCTATCTCATAACACTGATACCCTTGAACACATATATGTCAAAACGATAAATAATCACCAATATATGTATTTCATGCTAAACCAGCAATCATCAGTTGGTCAAGATTATCATCTACATGTATATGCAATAAGTGCTCAGATATATATTAAGATAGCGAAACTTCATACTTTAATGGACAGGCTTCAATCCATTCCACACTCCAACTCTTTAACCATCCATCCAATTGAAAATCTGATGATGGAAATGCTCAAAGGCCACCCTGAGACTGAGATTCTCATCAAACCCATATTGACCTAAAGTCAATCTGACCCCTCATGTGCAGGATAATCCATTTGATTCATATACAAGGAATGGGCAGGCCTGTATTTCAGTTATTACATAGTAGAGATGTCTGTCCATCCCTTGTATATGTATCAAATGGATTATGTCCTTACATGAGGGGTCAGATTGACTTTAGATCAACATGGGTTTGATGAGAATCTCAGCCTCTGGGTGGCCTTTGAGCATTCCATTATCAATTGGATGGATGGTTGAAGAGGAGTCGATTGAAGGCTGTCCATTGAAGTATGAAGTTTGTCTATCTTAATATATATATATATATCTGAGCACTTATTGCATATATGTGCAGAGATGATAATCTGGACCAACTGATGATTACTGGTTTAGCATGAAATACAAATATTGGTGATTATTTATCTTTTTTAACATATATGTGTTCAAGCGTATCAGTATTATGAGATAGAGTGGAGAGTGGTGGGTCATGTGAAAGTCTGTGCTCATATACCCTATATATTAATAAGATATAGTATTTGCCTTATTGTAAGCCTACTTACAATCAATCCAACTAAACATAAATATTGATTGATAAATGGGTATCTTACTAAAACAAAATGAAAAAAAAAAAAACTCCAATTTTTATTTCACAAATGGAAAATTTGATAATTCCTTTTTCCTTACTATTCCTTTGCAGAAGATTGTTGAAGAAGTCTTTGTTGCACAACAAGTTATTTAAAAAATGTTACATTAATTAAAAATCTATATCTATTCTATATTATTATCGCATATATATGTGAAAATTTGTTTGCTAATTACTTAATAACTTAAGAAACATCGCATCAATCTTAATTAATCTTGCAGATTTTCTTTATTATTATTTTTTTTTTGTGTGTGGACACTATGAATTTTTGCTTTATGGTGTTTAATTGTTTTAAAAACTTTGGTAATATCAATATAAAAATGCATTGGAATAGCAATCATTTTCTATCATAAAAATGTAAAAAGAGGGTAGGCACTGATTAAAAAATTACAGACATGGGAAAATATTGTGGCCTACATATTGAAATATATACTAGAGAAATGGAATTATAGTTTTTGATAATGTGAAGTAAAATGTTGGCGTGTAAATATATTTCAAATTAATTAAATTTCGTTCGAACCACCTATTAATTTCTCACTTGTAAAAGTTATATATTTTGTGATACTGCTGTTGATAACGATGTCATGTAAATATTATCTAAATATATTTTAATTATCACATTTTTTACCAATATAAAAATACTGCTAGAGAAATGCAAGAATTAGTAAGGGAACATTTTTTTTGATATCAAATACATCAAAAATAGAATACATAAATATATTTTAATTATCAAACTTTTTATTAAAGTGAGGGTACAACTAAAGAACTGGAGAGAATTAATGAGGGAAATTTTTATTATCAATACATCAAAAATCGAAATGGAATTTAGATAATAAAACATTAAAAAAATTTAACTGTTCAGAATATAACCCTCTTATATATTATATTCTTTTACATTTTTATTTTTATTATTACTCTCTTAAAGGAACAAACATGGTAGTATAAAAATAAATTTCCAAATACCACACATTTATATAAACAATCATCTTTCACTAAAGTGGGTTTATTTTTTTATCTTTTGATATTTATATATAGGTAAATAGTAAAATAGTTTTTAAATATGCTGGGGAATAACCTTTCCAAAAGCTTCTCGTAGAGAAATAATAAAGAAGAAAGTAATATTCTCCTAATTAGATAAATAAAAATTATTTACCGACCAATACTGGACTAATAATTGATTTCTTTTTTGTTAGTCATCTAAATATTTATTCATTTATTAGGCTTGGGATTTGCACCCAGGTCGTAGACATGATGAATGTATTATCTCTGCATTATAAAATCTTTAATTTTATTAAAACAAGGCAGATACGCTATACCGCAGATACTATGTATATTAAAATCTTTTAACTAAATGCTTTATCTTATCTTTACTTTTTATTTATTTATTTTAATGTTATACTTTTATTTTGTTCCAGGAAATTTGCAGATTGCTTTATGTCAATTAAAGAGCTGGATAATGTTCAAATGTTTTTTTGTTGTTGTACTTGAATTTTAACTCCAGGAAGCTGTAGTAAATTTGCGATTTAAAAACATGTCTAATTTAATATTGATTTATTACAATTACTCTTGATTTTTACAGAAAATATTTAATCTACTGTTACTTCTCAGAAAATAATTTTTAAAATTAAATTAATTTTCTACTCTTTAGAGATTTATTTAGTATTTTAATACTCATATTACGCAACTTAATGATACAAGGATCTTACTAAAGTTTATGGTACAACAGCTTTTAAATAACTTATTACTGAAAAAAGCTCTCTCGCACCCTACCATCCTGACAGTAAAGAACGCATTATTTTCAAGGACTGTCAACAAAAAGTTGAGTAATTTTCCATTTTTGTTTTATACTCTAGATATCCATTTAATGATTAAAATTTGTTGGTAGTTAACACTACTAGTAATAATGCCTTCTCTTTTACTCTTCTTCAGTAAGAAGCTATTGATGAGACCTGTGTATCGCAATGGCCTATTTAAAATTTCTTATATATATATTTAATTTAAACATTACGAGCATAAAGCTAAACTAGTCTATAAATAATTAAAATTACCCCAAATCCAAAACTCAACCAGACTAGCCAAGAAAAATAAAATCAGAAAGACAACTAATGGTTTCCCTGCTACAAGCAGACTTCTTATTAAACATTACCCACAAATCCATTTACTTCTCATCCACCCTTAATATTAAAAAAACTTTTAAATAAGTTAATGCAACAGAATAATAAATTTTCAATAATAAAGATTTTTTTTTTTTTTTAATTTTTACTTTTTTTGAGAGTGAGAAATGAAATAAAAAGAATTAAAGAATCTTTATTATTGAAAATGTATTATTCTGAAGCAATTAACTTATAAGGTGGATGAGAAGTAAATAGGTTTGTGGCTAATGTTTAATATAAATGTAATGTTGTTTTGTAGTTCTTTACACCTGAGAAGTCTGCTTGTAGCAGGAAAACCATTGGTTGTGTTTCTAATTTTATGTTTCTTAAGCTAGTCTGGTTGAGTTTTGGATTTGGGGTAATTTTAATTATATATTTAATTGTATGGCTATCTAAGAAGAAAAAAAATTGAATTCCAATTTACTACACCAAGCAATCTCAGATTATAACCAGATGTGCTAATTGTTGTACTATGAAGCCCTTCCTAAAGTTTATGATTGCTGTATTCTATGTCTAGATATTCTATTGGCTTATTTTGCATATAGATGGATCTTGGGTGCAGTTGATTAGCATACTGATTTGCTATTTTATGTCCTGGATTTAAAATCTACAATACAATCATAAATTTTTAAGGTAATTGGTTCACAGTTAGCCATCTAATATTGGTTGGTAAATTAATATTCTAAATTATTCTTAGAAGCAAATTATAGCATCCTATAATGCAATATCTCTGTATTTGAATTTCTGTGTCTGTGACTATAAGATAGCATTGAAGACCCTTTATATTGGGAATAGGATATGGGTGATAATTATTACATCACATGGATACACAGCTATCTATTTTATATGAATTAGAAATTATAAAATAAAAATATGATTATTAATAAATGGCACTTGTAAACTTCAAAATGATAAAAATAGACAGGAAAAAATATTAGAGCATTATATATATATATATATCTTGAACGTTATTTCAGTTCTCTTCATCCTACTCAATAACTATCTATTGTTATAAGTATAAGTGATTCACATCACCAGGATGAGTTTTAAATAAGGAAGTAATGTTCTTTGCTTCTAGCTTTAATATTTAATCCTTTTATATTGTCAAGATAGATGAATAAGTGTATTAATTTCTTCTTTAAGCACAAATATCTTATTGATTAAAACCATAATCCTAAAATTAATTCTGGAGATATAAGTATAAAAGAATAACTATTTAGTATCCATTGATTACTCATACTTACCATAGATGGCTTCAAAAAAGAATGTAGAAAAATGATTTTGAAAGTATATGTTAAATGTAAGCAAAAAAAACTAAATATTTAGTTAGTATTCATCTTCAGTATTTAAACACAAAAGGAATATACCTCTTAAATTTATCAAAAGGAACAAATTATCCATAGACAATCTAGCATCATGCTTATAATCTTACTATGAAAAACCTAACCAAATTGTTTTCAATGGATTATGACCATAGTTTAAAAAAATCATTCATTCAATTCTCAACTTTGTCTTTTCAAATGCTACAACTCTTTTGACTGCATTTTTTGTCACTGTTCATGACACAAACCCATATAATATATAGTGTATCTAATTGGTTATTTTTTTGTTTTGACTATTGCAGTCTACATCAATAATGACAATTATGCATTTGTTATCTGGTCAGTTCTACAAATTTTGATCTTTAATATTTCAGTTAATTAATACATAGCCAAACCTATTACTAATAGGTATCTAGCTATCCTTAGCAATGAACCCAAGCATGAAAAGAAAATGCTAAAACTCTTAACACTCAGTAATTAAAAAAAATCTAGTGATAAAAATGTCATCTAATTATTAATTGATAAATAAATATCTAGTTTTTCTTAATCAAAGTATAGAACAAAGACAAAAAAATGTTAAACCTCTTAGCCCAGTCCATGGAAAGCTTAATAAGAAAAGCTTAATAATTTACGTTTTCAATATTCTTCATTGATGTTCCCATCTTTCCTGAGGTTATTTAAAATCTGTTCTATATTTGCAACTATATATATTGTGCCCTTGTCTGTAGGTCATAATAGGGTGGAAAAGGTCAATTACTAAAAAATTTTAAATTTTGGGTTATGTTTGTATGATATATAAATAATAGTAGGATAATTAGATTTTATAGTACAATTTAAAGCTGAAAATACCTGGTATATAAAAATGTAATAGATTATTTTAAGAGAAAACAGTTAAATAAAGCTTAATAATATCATTGCATATGGTTGTAAAAGCTGGCCATATAAAATAACACAGCTATAAGTAGTTTAAAAGTATATTAATAATTTGAGTATAATATTTTAAAACTAATAAATTAAATAAACGCTATATGTAGTGTATAATTATATTTAATAATCAAAATTAATAGAGTATATTTTATTAATAAACTTTAGGATGGTGAAAATTATATTTAGTTCTACAAGTTTTAATTATTTTCCAAATTTTTATAAAATATATCAGTTTTGGTAATTTAGACCGAGACGTAAATAAAAAATCATCTGATAAAATTAGTAAACACGTGACTGTATATTATATACCTTCACACACACGCTTGTTAAAATAATAATAAAGTTTGTGAATTTGAAACTAAATATAGTTGCCATCGATCATTAAAGTAAAGGTTAAAATATTAAATATTATTTTAATAGGTATTTTAAAAGTTTAAATAATTTTATAAAACTATAATTGAATTTAAAAATACTAGTCTAAATAATATTTTGAGACATGACGTCATCAATTCTTTATTTTTAACAGTCTAATCTGTTATATAACTAAATGTGTAAATTTGTTCACGCTAAAATAAAGTTATTAACCAATCAACGGAGGTAAATTAGCAGACAAAATATAAGAATTATACGAAGCGGGGGGAGAAGTAATGTGTAAGTGAAAGAGAAAGTAGCATATTTTTGTAGCTGATAACACCGTAGCTGGAAAAGTGATATAAATTTAAAATTTAGTATTTATTTTTAAAGTTCTTCTGTAACATATAATATATTTTGACTGCTTCGACATGGATTGCTAATTTTAAAAGTTATCTTACCAGGGAATTTTATTCAAGTTTAACCAAAAAGCCTACAGTAAAGATGGAAGTACAAGGAAAAATACCTAAAAATATTGCTGAAGGAAAAATATTTGGAAAGTACCTTAATACAGCTTTATTTATGCTCAACCAGAAACTTATTATTATAACTCAAGGAAATATAATTGGGACGCTATATGAAAATTTAAAAGAGAAGTTACTTGCCGTCAAAAAAAAATTATGACGCACAAATTTACAAGGCTAATTTAAAGTTATTTATTCTTCTCTATGGAAAAGATTTAATATGCGTTTTGTTATAAAGAAAAATAATGATGAAGAAAGAATGTTTATCTTTTAAAAAGAAACATTATTAAAAAATATAGTACAAGAATTTTAAAATAAAGAAAAAAGTAATAGAACAATATGAAAGTGCTATTATGTATTTTATGGAAAGGAACTGGAAAACTTTATCTAAGAGGAATTAGAAAAATATTGTAAAGTATTCATTGGAGAAAAGGCTTGATTTGAAAAATATAAAATTAAATTACTAAGTGAAAATGGATCCATGGAAATAGAAATTTTATTGAAGATTTAACTAAAAGTACCTAGAAGATGCATTGGAAAAAGTTGCACGGGAAAATACTAGCAGACAATAGTAGAAGAGAATATCATGAATTAATAACTGTATACAATATTGTGAAAACCAAGGATTATTGTCTATGAATATTTGTTAAACAGAGTAGTAATTGTTTTACTTTAAAATAGAACATTAAGTGACTGAAGAAGAAATAAAATATTTTTTTTTTTAGCTTTAATATGAACGATTTTCAAGCAAGTTCGATAAAGAAGTACCGTAAATATAATTTAAATATTTTACTGATTATATTTAAAATATAAAATGCTATGTGAGATTAGGGAAAACATATAAACATAATTTTAGTAATATTAAAAAATTAAATATAATAGCTTAATAGAATGATAGAAATATTGTTTTAAAAATAAAGTGTATGTATGGAAATCATATATCTACAAGAATCAATGGAATGGTGAAGCCTACAGAACATGATCGAGAAGATAAAGATCGTTTTGGTAATTTTGATATTTATTTATAATGCATAATGTATTTTTTTAGATCATCGATTGATTAAGAATGATGTGTGAAAGTTTAAATTCTATGTACACATTTTATACAACATTAAAACATATTATGAGATAGGAGTAATTTTAAATATGCATGCAATAAGTTATTTAAAATATAATTAATAATATAAGTTATCAGAACAATTGTGTGATTCTTTTGAACTTTCATGTAATAAAGTATTCAGATATTTTAAAATAGTTTGTATATGATAAAATATACGAGGAAAGTAGTAAAATGATTTTCTTAAAGAACAGCGGAATAGTTTTGAAATAAATGAATTTTATTATTGTTAGAAATGCAGATAGGAATTTGTCGATGTACCGTATAGAAAAATCTTGAGAAATAAGATCAGATAGTGACTTGGTAGTACTAGTGTAGAGGAAACCAAGATGATGTTTTGTTAAGAAATAAGAAAAATAAAGTATTTGGATCATAGTTAGTTTGTGTGATTTCAGTATAGCTAACTAAGCCCTATCACTGAACACATATATTTTGGACAGTGTTTTTGCGTATCTTTTAAACTTTTTGATGTTATAATAAAGCTGAAAAAATAGCTTTAGCATCACTCCTATAATAGAGATGGGTAGACAGACAAAGGTCACTCCTCTATAGTGTTTTTTAATTCACTGTGCCATTATTGTCAAGGTTTATGACGGATAATATTCTAGTTATATTTTTTGATCCTGTGCATCTATTTTCGCTATCCTTGTTTCGTGAATCTGCATCGTCAGAGAGATATTTTCAAAGAAATAATGAATAAAATAGAACTGAGGATATGTTATCGTTTAAGTAAGAATAGTTTATTTACTGGAGTGTGTGAGAATTGTGTAACTTTGAAAGTGAAAGTACAAAATATCATAAAGAGAGAAAGAATCATATGATACAGTTTATAAATTAATTCGGAAATGAATATAAGAATTTTTTTAAAAAAGGAAATCTAAACAAAGTTTTTTTTTTTTAAGTGATAATAAAATTTGAATGTTTCAAATAATATTTAGAAAATAAATATTGCATATTTATTAAGAAAATAATTCAATAATGTGTAATAGACATATATTTGTGCATGGTATGTTAATAGTTGTAATTATCATCCGAAGTAAGGCTTGAATGAGTATATTAGATTAACAAACATCGGATAAGGAACAATCAAACTTAATACCGAATGTAGAAGAATGTTTGAATTTGTAGGATTCCATACAACTAATATAAAACTAGAATTTTATTGTTTTTTTTTTTGTAAAATGTTTAATACAAATGTAATTTTGTAAAAAATATAAATTTAATAATAGTAGGGATACAAAGTGTTAATGATAATTATATAATAAATACATTCTGTAACAAGCTAAACTATAATAAGAAATCCAATAATAATAATACTGTATTTTCTTAAGCATTTAAAAGATAAGAGTTAACTAGAAAAATAAGTAGAAGTTTGATTTCATTTTTATAAACTAGTAAAATAATTATGTGATAGGAGAGTAAGGATATCCATGTACATAATGTAAAATATTGTTACTTGTTTATGTTATTAATAAACTTTGTTGTAAATTTATTTTAAAGCTTTGTGTCTTCGTTGTTATTTCTCCACATGGATGCATGATATCACTATACACTTATAATTGAAACAGACATATAGTTTTGCACAAAAAGGTAAACCTAAAGTGTTATAATAATTTTGAAAATTTATTTGTATGATAAAATTAAAAGATCATAATTATATCATTTATTGGTCACAAGTTGGTTGCCGCAATATTACATTAAAATATATGCTATTGTTGCCACACGTATTCTGTTGTCAGATTATTAGAATACTACCACGTACGTAATTATTTATTTCATTTAGGAAATAATAAGATTATATTATACTATTGTTGTTATTATTATTATTTATTATTGTTAGTTACTGCGTAGTGAATTTATGACATAAAATTCCCTTTTCATAGTTTACTACCGTAATTTTAAATCAGTTAGAATACAACTTATGAACCTGAGATTTGATTTTATTTTATTTATTCTATTCATTTTCTTTCATTTTATTTAATTGAGCTAGATTCTTATTACAAAGAATATTAAGACATGATTATTATTTTAATTGTAGTGAAAAGAGCTTAAAAAGTCGTAAGAATACTATAAGTTAGTTATTTAGTATAGTAAAAGGGGGAATAGTATTCTTATGCCATTGAGATAGTATCATGTGGATAATATCTCAATGTAGTCTATCTCGTTCCCCGTATCGTCACTCCATGTCTCATGAAAATAATAAATATTTGTTAATTCATTTTTTAAAAAATATAACTGTATTTGTATTTTAAAAATTAGAGCTAGTAATCATTTAATTAATGCTGGATATTTCATTTTTATTTGTTAAACTGAGCTAGAACCCGTAAATTTTAAACAGTATATAAATTTTGGGAGAGGACGATCGAGAGCGGAGGGGGAGGTTAGAATATATATATACATATATGCATGTGTGTGTAAAGTTTAATGGTATATATAGTTGACAAAGATTACTAAGATAATTGAAAGCGCTCCTAAGTGACTAAAATTTTTAATTATTTAGTTACTGTATTTACAAATATTTAATTATATAATTGCGTATATTGCTTTGAAAAAAAAAATACAGACATCGAATAATAATAATATTTTATATATATATGCATGTATTAGTAAAGTTTAATGATTAGCCATAGTGAATGAGACTGTTTCGATCTCAATACATTTAGAAGTTTTCCCTAATTAACATCAGATATCAGATCTACTATCCTTATAAAAAAAACTGCGAAAGCAACTGTAAATGGATTCATTCATGATTCATTCTGCTTTTTGCAAGACAAATCTCCAGAACTTAGAAAATTTATCATTCCTGTATATATATATATATATATATATATATATATAAAAATATTATTGTATATATATATATATATATATATATATATATATATAGTAATACAATAATATTTTTACTGAATGTTTACTTAGAAAGCTTGAATGTGTGGAATAATCCACTTAAATCAACCTAATTAGAAAGCACTTAACCTACAACAACTGCACCATGCCATACATTTAAGATTTCCATAAATTTGAACATAGACTTTCAATCAAGCTCTCCTCAGATATCAACTCTATCTCATACAACTGATACACATGTCCATACACATGGTAAAAAAATAAATGATCTCCAATATCCATTCTTTGTACTGAACCAGCAATCATTAGTTGGTCCAGATCCTCATCTCCCACACACATATATATATAATCACTGCTTAGCTTTTATTAAGATAGCAAATCTTCAAACTTTAATGAACAGACTTCAGTCTACTCTACTTTCCAACTATTTAACTATTCATAGCATTGAAATTCCCAAATCCCTTATGCCCATGTTGACTTAAGTCACTCTGACCCCTCATGTATATGACTTTCTCTATTTAAATACATAGTTCTTATGTGTATAGTCATGCATATCGATTGTATGAGATAAGGTGGTTGGCTGAAGGGAGCTTGAAAGTCTGTGTTCAAATTCCGTATATTACATTTAAATTCCAAGTATGTGAATTATGATTATATTTCAAAAATATTACAGATTCAGCCTATATCCTGACCTTTCTTCTTTTGTATATTTAAATGGACAAGGTCCTATTTACGAGGGTTCAGAGTTACTTGTCAACATTGGCATGATAATAATATTGGCATCAACAAGGGATTTGGGTGTTTCATCATCAAATTTTCAATGCTATGAATGACTAAAGAGTTGGAGGGTGGAATAGATTGGAGATTTTCCATTAAAGTTTGAAGATATGCTACCTTAAAATAAACTGAGCACTGATTATATTTATATATATATGTGGGGGATGATGATGGGACCAACTGATGAGTGCTGGTTCAGCATGAAATACATATATTGTAAATCATATACCCCCCCCCCATGTGTATAATCATTGTATCTGATTTTCAATGGTATGAATGACTGAAGAGTTGGAGGTGGAATTGAATGAAGCTTGTCCATTAAAGTTTAAAGATATGCTATCTTAATATAAACTGAGCACTGATTATATTTATATACATGTAATATGTGGGGGGTGATGATCTAGACTAACTTTTGAGTGCTGGTTCAACATAAAATACATATATTGAAGATCATGTATCTTTTTTTTCTCCCCATGTGTATGGTCATGTATATCAGTTATATGAAATGGAGTGGATCGCTAAAGTGAGCTTGAAAGTCTGTATTCAAATCCCCTATACCACATTTAAACTCATGTATGTGAATATATATACTCTCAACTAGAGCACAAATGATCCACTTGAAATTGTCCTATTTTAGATGAGATGAATCAAAGTATTAAAAAACTGTAATGCTCATAAAAGTTTGATAGTAAAAGAGATCAACCAGCAATGAGATGAACAAACTATCATTACAATAATAAGAGTGTCTCAGAAAAGTCTAAAAAATTACATAGATGAAAGATCATTCTAAAGATGTGACCTCCATGTGTTTCTCCATGATACCATTAATATGTGGCAGTCCTTGCAAATGTGAGGCCTAATAAGTACATAACTGGGATATTCATTTTTAAATAATATCTTTGCTGAGCACACAATTATTTTTCTTATAGAAGACATGAAACAAAATAGTTCCCAAATAACTAATCGCATGATTATTAATTATAATATATCCATATGACTGGTGGCAGATTGAACACAATAATTTTATTAAATTAATCAACATGAAATTTTGTAATTTCTTCATCTGAGAATTGATTCAAAAATCTTTTAACATAAAAAAAATCTTTAACTGCACAGAACAATATAAATCATTATATAATTAATGAGTTATTGCTTAGGATTCATAAAATATTCGAGCATTGGAAATGATAAAGCGGGCTGAGATCCATGAACCTTGAATTCCAGTTTGTCACTATACCATTGCATATACTGACAAAAAATAATCAAATGATTAAATGTTTACGAGTTCATAAAAAGTTGAACTATCAGAGCAGAAGTGCAATCTATAACCTTGAGCTCCAATTTGCTGCTCTACTATTATACTAAAACATGAAGAGAATATAAATTATTTGCTGCTCTACTATTATACTAAAGCATGAAGAGAATATAAATTATTCATATAATGTAGTAAGTCTAATCATAAGTTTAGTTGAAAAACATTTTTTCACGCAAATTGATTTAGAATTTTTTCAAAATTTAAAATTCTTGTTCATCATATTCTATAGACAATGTGTTAGGTATTTTTTATTGTAACAATACTGATCTTAAATTTCTTTTTATTAATTTTGATTTTCTAAAAGCTCTTTTGCCTAATGATACTGTAATAAGAATGATATATATATATAATAAGATTTTTACAAGAAATTCAAATCTTTTTTAGCTTTTGCATAAGAACAGAATTAACTACAATAGTAAAATTCAAAACAGATATTCTACTATCAAAATCTTAAATTTCTAATGCAAAGATTAACCTTTCTTAATGAGTTTGACATTGTTACTATAATTTCCAAATTGATCTTTCTCAATAAGCTTGACATTTTAGTATAATTTCTAAATTAAAAATATTATTTGGAAATATATCAATTTATTAAATTATTTCCAAAAATGCAAAAAGATTTGAATGTCTTCAATTGTCCAAGATTATACAAACATTAAATGATTTTCCTCAATACATAAATACATCATATATTTTTCAAATGCTTCATCGGTTGTGCAATTTAGCACAGTAGTAAAGTTATGATGTTCTTGAGAATTGAAAGCATCTGGATTAAAGCTCAATTTGTCACTTCTAGTACTCAAATGTTACAACCTTCCAAACAACTAAACATTCATTTATTATTTAATAATCTTATTTTCAAATCTTTCTTATTTCTTTTAAATTGAATAAAATCCTAGAACTATTTTCAATTCAATTCCAGTTTAGTTAGTATCAAGAATTAAATGAAACTAATATTCCATATTTCTGATAGCCTTTCTTGCTTCATTTATTTATTTTCTCTACTTTCTGAAATTCTTTGCTTGAGATATGTTTAATTAACTTAATAAAAAAAAAAAAAAACAGTACTAAAAATAACTAAACATAAAATATATGTAGGAAGTCCTATCATTTTTATTCAGAACTAAAAAGAAATCATCTTTTTAAATTTATTTTGTAAATAAGCTATAAGAATTCTCCATACACTGCAGAGTTTTTTGACAGGTTCCCTCTGCAAGCTGCCACCAGTATCTCTGAATCAATGCATGTGTTACATATAGTTCTGCTATTCACCACAAATTTTTTTAAGACACAGTATTTCTGAATCATGAGTTATAACAAAAAATGTGACAGTATGTTTTGTAATTTAATTCATGATGAGTCAATGGGCAAACATTAAACTTTGTTTAAAAGTGAGAAAACCCTTACAGAAATGTTTGAATGATTCAAACTGTATATAACAATAAAACTATGATTTGCAAGAATGTTTTCAAGTGGTTTTCAAGATTGTGTAATGGTAGGTAGAATAATAAGGATGACTGAAGAGAATATAAAATATACTATCAGCTTTCATGTTGTAACTTATGATCTAAATACATTAGGACCTTAAAATTTCTGTGATGAATATTTAAACTATGTTGCTTGTAATATGTGTTGATTTAGAGATGCTGCTGCAAGAATATCAAAGAGAAAACTAATCACCTTTTCATCTTGCAAATAAAAGTGTGTAATATTAAACTCATTAAATAAACTACTTGATTAGATACAAACTCTTGATTAAAATACAAATGGATAAAATTGTTCTTCTTTCACCAAACAATATATATCTAATTCAAAATAATGTACAATGCTATGAAAAATTTGTAGATGAAGGAATAGCCAGCAATAAGCAAATAAATTTCATCATCTCAATAATGAGTTTGCATTTGAAAAGTCTGATAAACCAAACAACTGATAGGTGATTTCAAAAAAATCTTCTTTATAAGATAACCAAAAATTGCTGTTGATATGATGTCACCTAATAGTGATATTATAATTATAAAAAAAAAATAATATCATTAATGTTAGGTTTTAGCAGGTACTTTTATATGATTATGATCATTCTAACTCCAGAAGAAGAAATGAGATAAAGATAAAAAATTAAAAGGTGGAAATGATGTGATTATGCAAATACAAAATTTTATTGCCATAGTTTGTATTAACTCATGGCTTGAAAGGCTCACAATGATTTGACTTCTACTAACCTAAATGCTGATAAACAAAAATAAAAGGAGAAGAAACCAAATAATAGAATAATATTGATTAATTCAGTCATAAATATTGATGAAACATGTTAAAAAGATAACAATTTTCATTCATCATTTATTTAATTATACAAGATCTTACTTCTACATATAATCTTAAAGTCTAGTAATCTCCTACTTTAACATTTAAACTGCAATGTTAAGTAATAAATATTAATTTGTATACTGCTAGAAACTTTAAAAGACATTGGAGGATGTTTAGAATTGAATTATAATAGCAACAATAGTAAAAAATACTTATAGTTTAAATAACCACATTATCTTTATTATGTTTGAATAAAAATTTGACATACTTAAAATGATTTGATAGATCTACAAGTATATGTCATCTTTGAATTTGATGGCTTATTGGTCAAATTGATATCAATTTTTGCTCTACCTGCCTTCATTTTTGAACTAACTATACAATAATTAAACAAATTTATAAACACTAACTGACAGTGCAATGAGATTTTGTTCACTGTTTTCTACTTAATAAGTTTTTTTTCCCCAAAAAAGATATTACTTTACATTGTATCCATCCAATGGTTATTTTTTATAATTCTTAATATGATACTAAAGACATTATTTAAGTTTTTGAACCCAAGGTAACTTGCTTATGCTTGTAGATTTAACACTTGATCAATAACTATTTATTTCAATGATTTCAGTTATAAGCTAATTATGAATATAAATATGATTGGGAAGAGGGGATTTATAATATATATTGAACTAAATATGACACAACTCAACTTACATTGATTTGTATTAGACAGTGGTGATCTCTCTAACCACTGTATAATCAATACTTCATACACCTGATTACAAAGTGGTGTCACAAAGGCCACCACTATCTAATGCACATATCTCTATAAGCTACAGGAGTCATGTAATGCTAATATAAAGCATAAATAAAACAATTTTAAATAATCCACAGATAGTCAAATATTTCTCTAATATCCTTTGAGAAGCAAAGAAGAAGATAATATTATTGATCAAATCAATTAATTATTAATTGACAAGACTTTTTATGGATTTTATTGTTTCAGCCTCTAGTTAAAAAAAGCTAGATGTTCATTTGATGCCCAACAATTGATGGCTAGCTAGATTGGCTATACAATAGCAATTTAAAAAAATCATTTTAAGCTTTCTTAAAATTCTTATCTACCTGAAAGATGACCAACTTCTATTCAAATTTAGATTATGGGAATCAGAACCATTACATTTTGTTATGCATGTACTCATATACTGCAGCAATAATGATATATAAATTTTTTTGTAATATTTAATTTTAATATAATGAGCGTGCTAATAGATCTAAACAAGCTTTTCTGATAAATGCCATATGAGAAAGCATTTAAAATCTCTATCTAGAAATATTCCTATCCCCAAATCATTTCTGAGCTGATGGATCTTGTCACTGGGGTGGTAAGATATTCAGACACTAGATCTAAAACACCACTCAATAGCTGGATTTGAAGACTAAGTGTTTGAAAATTTCAAATTTTCTATATTTAATAATTAATATTAGATAAATGCTGGGCTTGGGTTGGTATTTTAGATATAGAGTTTGAATATCCTAGCAACTCACTGATGAGACCCATCCACTTGAAATCAGTTTTGGGGATAGGGATAATGATAGAGATTTTAAATGCTTTCTCTTGCAGCATTTATCGGAAAAGCTTGTTTAGAGCCATTAACATGCTCATTATATTAGATTTGTTTATAATACAAACTTTTAAATTAAGTCACTTGATGTATAACTTGATTTTCTTATTATTAATATTTAATTTTATATACTGAAGAAATGCTTAGGAGATCATTTGAATTAATGTCTGGTTGGGAGATAAGAGATGATAATAAAAGTATTTTCTCACATTCTAAGTTAGGATGCTTTTATATTTGTTCTTCTTCTGTAAGTTGATGTATGGTGACTCATATAAAATAGTTGTAATAAAATCAACACAAATCTTTTGATTTAATCCTGTGTAAAAATTGTTATTTTATTTCTGACAAATATAACTTAAAGTAATGAAATTTCAAATGCCATCTACATGCAAAATTCCTAAAAAAATAGCAATTCAAAAAAATGAATAAAAAATTTAAGTTAGCAAATGATATAAATGTTTTAAAATTTTGAAAAGTATTTTTTAAAATATTATCCCATCTCTGAAAGTCTTTCAAATAATTCTTTCATTGACATTTTAGTTATATAATTTACTATTTATATAATAATTAAATAGAAGGATTTTCTGCTTGGGAGATCATATGATGTTTGAGTACTAGGCATATTAAAACAGGGTAGCAATATTTTACCTGGAGTCCTCAAGTTCCCTTCCCAAATAAAGCATTAATCATGCAGGACATTCAAATAATAATAATAAACATTGAGGAAAAAAATCTACTGTATCTAAATTTAATATTAGGTATATTACTTTGAATTTGAAAGTTATAATTGACTATTTGTTAGTCTGCTTTCAGAAGAGGTTATATTTGCTTGTTTAATGAAGTTTATTTAAACTTCTTTGAATTAATGCCTTGGCAACAGATTGAGATTGTTAATAATATCGGTATTGTTTAAATATTGACTGCTTTCATATAAATAATGACAATATGTCTCTTAACAGTATCATGGTACCAAACTATAATAATGTTTCTCTTATTATTTAGTAAATACTTTAATACTTGGTTCTTCAGTCTGCATTCTAGCAAAAAAATTAAACACAGAAAAACAATTCCTTTTACCCTAGTCTCAAACAATCTATAATATATCTGAATAATCAATGATTACCAGATCATATACTGTTATAATATTAATATCCCCAGAGAGGTTTCTAACTTTTGCTTTCATTAATAGCTACTTTTCACTTCTTTATACTAATCAAGCTAATAGCATAAAATTTTAAAAATTCCTAAGGTTTTGAATCCAAAATGATTATATAATATTGATATAAATTAAAGCCAGTTTATATATATACAAACTTCAGTTTTATAACTGAAGAAGATTGAAAGCATTTGGCTGCTATTATTGTAATTCAGTTATCAAAAATGATTCCTTAAAGTAATAATCCAAGTTAGACATCCCATTTACCTAATTGTCCCTCACTGATTGTCATAATTAAAAGTCATTGATGAATCATTATAGCGATTATAACTCAAGGGAAAAAAAATAGAAAGACAAAGAATAGAAAAAGCAATAATGAATTTTATAATAGGCAGATAAACCAATCTGTATACCTAAAATATATTCATATACACTATATGCCAGTCATTTAATATGTTTATATAGGCATCTTATAATATTGTCTTTTAACATAGTACAGTGTTAAATTTTTGAAAGATTTCAACATTTTCCCTAAATTTATCTCTCTATTGGATTTGATTTCAACCATATCTTTTCAATAAAAGCAATCAATATTGCATTACATTAGAATGTATTTGAAATAATTTATAATGTAAGCTTCTTTAAAAAGTCATACTGAAAACTAGTCATAAAATACTTTTTAGGAGGTTTATTATTATTACTATACTTTACACACTCATACAATAAACATGTGCCTTTACAATAATAAATTCATTTATTTTTATAGCGTCTGTATACAATTGTAATTACATTCGAATATCGGCCTTTCAAGCCAATTGTGAAAATGCTTTGCGAGTGTTAAATAATAAATATTTGAGTCGTAGGAATAAGAGGGATTCTTTTTATTCCTGCATAAATTCTATATCTTGTATTGGTCAGAGGGTATTCATTTATTATTTAACACTCGCAAATACTCGCAAAGTGTTTGCACAATTGGCTTGAAAGGCCGATATTCGAATGTAATAATAAATTCAATAGAAATATACACAGAAAGCCAAGAACATACCGATTAGTCATATGATCTTGCTAACATATTTCTAGAATTTTATAACTCAAATAAAATTTTATTAGTACCTTTATATCAAATCAATAGAGAATTTACATCTTGATTTCATATAATAACTTGTAAAAAATAATATATAAAATAATTTAATTAAGGTAGTAATAAAATATTGGAACTTTTAATGTAGAAGTAGAACTTTGAAGTTCTTCTTTGGGAATTTATTTTCACATGACTCTTTTCATAAATTAGTTTAATTTTTGTGATTAACAACCTACAGTATATAGCAAACTATTCTTTACCTATTTATACATTGTCAATGAATATTAATATCTATACTATACTTTAATAAATTTCATCAACTTCTAGATAGGCACTCTAAAATAACAACTCTACACATGTGCTATGAAGTAAATATGATGTTTAAAAGTTAAGATATTCAAAAAGTAACACATATTGATTATGAATAGTCATTACTTCCTAATTTAAAAGTACTGTATATACTCTTATGAGTCTCCTTTACTTTCTTTACATTTCTTCATATATTCATATATATTGCTTATAATAACTTCTTTCATATACACTTAAATGCAAAAAAAAAAAAAATTAATACAACTTCTTAAAAAGCAGAGGAAGTTTGAGAAAGCTCTGATGAAGACTACTGGACAGTTGAAACTGTCAGGAAATTAAAGAAGTTTTATTAAAAAAAATTTTTGCATTAAAGTGTATATGAAAGAAGTTATTATAAGCAATATATACTTCTTAATTTGCAAGATATAAATTATTAAGATAATTTGAAGAGAAAAAATATTTTGTATTATATATTAATTAAAAATTGTATTTAATTAATAAAAAAACTTATAATATTTATTGAAGTGGAAATAGATGCTGACATTATTTATATAATGTGGATGCTTAGGTCAGTATTCAATTTAAATTCACAAATTGTTTTTGTATAAATAGTCCAAACTATAGGTTCAAATCTTTTCTTCTTGTAAATATTAAATAATTAAATTTTTTAAAGCTGAGTAAAGCATTTTGATGCTAACATTATTTATTGGAAAATTTTTAAATCATGAATAAGTCTAAAACAATTAAAAATACAGTACATGAATCCTTACTATTAGTGCATTATTTAATGACAAAAATGCTTATTAAAATTGTTTAAAGTTTAGCTTTATGGGCAATAAGTGCTCGGACAATTAAGATATATATATAATAGTAGAAACTTACAATATTGATAAATATATAACATCGAAATTACTATACAGAAACAGAATCAGAATTAAAACCAATTCTTTTTTTATGTTGCACTTCAAGTATACAATAGTCAAATATGTTTAAAAATACATATATACAAGCAACAAAGATTACAAATTATAAAATTATTATATAAAAGCCTTTTTCGACAAATTATGTTTTTTTGCCCTTTTCAATATGTCTCCACGATTTAAAGCACAAACAGCGACATCTATATCAATACATGAGAGAAGATAGATAAGCAAATGGATTATTTGACATGATCTATTATGTGATTTTTTCCCCCTCAATTCTACTACAAAATTACTCTGTTATATATATTGAATGGATATATATCCACATATATTAATTAATTAACTATCCATTCTTTATCCATTAACCACTTATTATTTAACTTAATGGATGTTTTGTATATATTCATACAGTTGTTTTTATTATACATGATGTAGTTTGTTTCATATATTTTACATCTATTAACATTTTTAATATAATCAAGAACACTTATATTACCAATACAATTTATTTTATGTCCATACTGCAAATAATGAACATATAATGCAGATCTATCATCTTTCCTAGCAATAGCATCATTGTGTTCTTTAGCTCTTTCTCCCAATTGCTTTGACGTCTGGCCATAGTAAATCATTTTACAAAAATTACATCTAATTTTATAAACCATTCCTCTCTTATATTTTATATCATCTTTCATTCTACAATTAGTTAATAAACTTCTGAGAACTCCACATATAAATGTGACACTCCTAGTATCAATTACAAATGAAAATGAAGCCATTGTATTTTATTTGCATAAGTTCTTATATAGATCATAGATTAAAACAATGATAACTATAACAGTGAACATTAAATCAATTAATTCAAATGATGCTGCAATAAATCTCAGTAAATTTGATATTTATCCTTATAGTTATCATTGTTCTAAACCTTTATTCATATAGAAACTTTGAAAAAAAAAGAAAAGTGAATTCATTTTTGTTTTATAATTAGATTAATTTTGATACTAGTGAGTGTTGCATTTATATTGCTAAAACTTAGTGATTTAACATTCACAGTGTTACACACACACACTTAATGTAGAACTAAACATTTAGAATGAGGGAGAAAAAAATATTGCAAGGTAAAGATTATAAATAATATATAACTTAAATGATTTATTATAAACCTAGTTTTATGACTTTAAAGAATCACTTGAAGAATAAAAAAATAAATGTTAATAATACCTCTGCCAATACTTTCCAAAAGCAAGGAGAAAAAAATTTAAGAATGAAACGAGAAATTCAGTTACTGTAGTATAAAATGATATACTAAGAGAGGGCTACAATGTTTAATAAAAAGAAAAAAAACAGAAGAGGATAGGATAAAGAGAAAATAGTGATATATATATAATCGAATAAAGAATTGTACTATAAAAAAATCAAGAATATGTTAAATGTCATCTAATATATATTGAACAAACCAGTATCTTCATTTAAACATATACATACATTGTATTTATATAAACTCAGTGATACATTTTAATCCCAGATAAAGAAGCATATTTATGTGCTACTCCATCAAAATACAACAATAAGTTAAAGAATGCTGAGATACTAAAAACATCCTGACCATCATCAATGCTTTGGCCACTTAATACCATTAATGTACTGGTCAACTATAAACTAAATTTCTAAATAAATAAATAAAATGAAATGTAGTGCATGGACTTACAAGGATATCCCTTCCACCAATAAGGATTAGAGAAGTAATGAAATCATCATCAACTGGATGTGCATAACACTAAACATAAACCCCTACTCTATACAACTGTTATGCCTAAATATAGCTCAAGGAAGTATTACTGCAAAGAGATAAATAAATAAAGCAGCTTATTATAAATTATTTCAAATAATTCCTAGGTTTATTCTATTATAAGTAAATAGTTTTATTGGAATCATTTAAAAAATCCTAGAATATTAAGCTGTCATGAAATAAAGTCATACACACTGCAATTTATGAAACAAAAGTGGGAAGGAATAAAAACTAAAAAATATTTGAAAATAATTATTTAATAGCTAACTAGCAATAAATAAAAGAAACTGACATGATAGTATGAAATTTTAAATATTCATTTCAGTGAAAAATATACAAATATTCATAAAAAATATAATCAATTAGTTGATTTCTATTCATAAATTAACTTTTAATTCATTAAGTTATTTCTTTAAAATAACTAAAAGTTGAAAAACATTTTCAAAATCAAAGATAACAATTATTGACTTAGCTTAATTAACCTTTTGTTAAGTTTTTAGGAGAGAAAAATATTGATTTAAAAAAAATTTAAGTTTAAAAAAAAATTAAATTTTCTAAAAAAAAAAACCTGTTTTGTAATTTTAAAGAAAAAATTGAATGGATTAAAACAAATATGTTTCACAATTTGAAAACATTAACTGAAGGAAAATATTTAAAATTATCAATTCTTACAAAAAAAATTATTATTTTTATATAAAAAAATCTTTTTTTTTCTTACTATTAATAAAAATACAGTGTGCACATGAAAAATATCTTTAACCATGGTTTTATTTTTTTTCTGTGTTCTTCCTAATTATAATTTCCATTTTTTACAGTTGACTTTTCTTCTTGAAGGCTTCTACATATGAACATGATTAATTTGCCATTTTTCTGCTGTGAAGATTTCGAGGTTAAAAAACAGCAAGTTTTATCCATTTCTTTCCACTGAAATTTCCAGGTGACACAAACACATACAGAGACTCATGCACTTGATTGAAGACAAGATTGCAGATTACTTTAAGAGGTAATTTCTCTACATTTTAATTCCACTGAAAGCAGATTACATGGAGAGAGATGATGTCTAGCTTTTAGGTGAATTTAATACATGGCTTTCATTGTAGAAACCATTTTTATGACTAAATTCATAGTATGCTGAAAGCTTGAATAAAACTTCTGCTATTCTATGCAAGCTTGGTTAAAATTCCTGTTGTACTATGTAACATCTTGGTAAAGACTCCTGCTTCTTCCTTCTTTATCAACTGGATTAAGACTTGACTGCTCTCTTTTCAACAGCTAAGTTAGGAATATTTCTTCTTACTAGACATTTGAGTCATCTGACTTATTCACATCATGATGTTTTTTTCTAGAACAATCTTATATACAAGCAAATCACAATATGTTTCCAACATGATCTTTTTATAACAACCAATTAGATAAATTTTTAAATACAATTGTTCAGTTATTTTCCTCCTTAAACTTTGATATTAAAAAACAAGTCAAGACCTTACATTAACATCATAAAATTCATGACCTTACTTTCTAATTAAAAAAATTTTCTTGCAAAAGGAAATAAGATAGACAGTTAATTGCACTTGTTGATTTTTTGCATTGAAGAGAGATAGAGACAAGAAAAAACCAATTCTAATTCAAAATAAAATTTACCAAAAGTAACAAAATCTTATTTCTTTTAAAAAAATACTATTAAAAAATAAAACTTTATTTCTCTTTTAAGATTAAATTAGTATTTATTAAATAATTTACAAAAAAGAAAAAATTATTTTTGTCTTAGTACTAATTAATTATAATTACTAAAGAGAGTTTTAAAAACTTGTTTATAATCTTTTATAGTTTTCTCTTCCTTCTACAACCATTTATAACTTATAAAATATTCCCATATTAAAATCATATTATTATTTAACAAATTTAATGTTTAAGAATTCTCATACTATCATATCAGGACTTAAAATATTTAGGTAATTGATGACCCATTATTATTACAAAAAATTTGCATGGGAAAATTAAATATTATTATCTCCATTAATTAAATAATCCTAAATGATACCTGAGGAACTTGCTGTCAACTTATCTAATTATTTTAATGCAACTATGTAGCCAACTGGTTACTATATATATATATATTAAACTGGGTGGGAAAAAATCACTATGATTATGTAATTTAAAATCTCAATCTTAACCCCAACTGCACTTTGGACTATTGCAGTAGAGAAGTATACTACCACAGGTAGATGAAACACCAACAATACATATAACCAGATCAAAGTTATACATAAGTATATAACCTACAATCACATTTCCATGCTATAGAACTTCTCAGCTTCTAGATTCAAAACCCTGCCATCCAAAGCACTTTATTTATTTTCAGGTTTAACCTCAGGCACTAGTCAATCATAAGTTATATAATCAGCATGCCCGGATGACAGATATACAATCTAGCACTTGATATATCCCAAATTAGCTCCTTTTTCTCAATTGTGGGAAAGGAAAAAAAACTTTATATACTTGCTCAACACTTATAATTAGCAGTAATTTAATCTATTAGTGAAGCAGTTATATGAGAGAGAATCGATCAGGCAATAATTAAGCAAACAAATAATTTATTCACACAGATTCATAGTTAAATATATTTTAACAGCATTTAAATATAAGCTCACACACATTTAAAATACAAGGTACTAACTTATAGAAGCAATATTAAAAATTTATATACCTTTGTAATTAAAACACATTATAATGAGTTACTGTACGCACACATCTAGTCATGAAATAATATGACAAAATTTTAAGGAAGTGACATTAAAGATTACTGTGGCTGTAATATCAAAGTTCATTAGAGTCTTTCATTCAAATAAATGTTCAAGTCTTTAGAGTGGGATAATAAAGAATATATTTACCTAGAATTTTTGCGGATAGCACATTGCATTTTTCATGGATACAATTCCTTGTTTGTTCCTGACTTGCTGATCACCAATTGGTTGGCCTTTCCTTTTGCATTGATAATTTGATTTCTTGTTGACTTTTCCACATTTCAATTAAGGAGAGAGATCTGGCATAGTTTTGAGATCATGAGGTGAGCATGACTTCTATATGAAAAGCATCTGATGTTACAAAGGACTGAGATTGAAGGTCAGTCACATACTTCAGTTATTGTATAGCACTGCATTCTACTTACTAAGTTGCTCTTTGGTGAATATAAGTATGGGTATCTGCATGCTGGAGATGTTAATGGCCCTCACCATCTTCTCTTCTTTGAAAGTTTCTTATACGATAGCAATATTGAATAATAACAAATATAACAAAATAGTAATATAATGTTCTCCTATCTATTGTCTCCTATCTATTATGAATGAATCTCTCGGTCCTTTTATATGTTTCTTCCTCATTGTTCTTCAGTTATCTTTCTCCTATATGATTTAATTAATTTGTTTCCTTAATTAATTTAGCATTATGTTTTAATCTAAATTCTTGCTTAGATTAATCTAATGTTTTGATGAGATAATGTCCATATTCCTTCCCTTTGTTTCTTTAATTAATGTAATGGGAATTATTATTTATTTTCTTTATCAGCCAAGCAATTTTTAAATGACTCACAAATTTGACAACTTTCTTTATACATATTAAATTTTAGTTCAATTACCATTTTTACATTTCCTTTTTTTCTAGTTAAATTTATAAAAAGAGAGAGCTAGTTTTAACTTGTTACTTAGAACTAATTTTTTCCCCCTTCGTACTGGCTCTTTAAATATTAAAACTTTCCTTTATTCCCAACAACAAGATGATGCAACTTTACTTTTGCAAATTTGCATTTAAAACATTTTATACTTCACTTTTATTAAGACTTAATTATTTTTTTTTAATTTAATTTGATCATTTAATAATAAATGAAACCACATGTAATAATGCAGAACATGTGCATTCACAAACCACACATTTGTCAGTAGTACATCACCCCCAGTTTGAGAGGTAAAATGTATCCAATCAACCATTTTATCTCTAATACTTTATTTATAATTTCCCTTCAATTTTTTTCCTTTTAATTAATACTTATTATTTGTCTACATATAATTGCTTCTATCTTTTATTTATTTATGTTTCTACCTTTTTCTTTTCAAATAAGTTTTAAAGATGCTGCGATGGACAAAGCACAGAAGGTGACCTTTCTTATGCTACTCTTCTTTCCAGGTCATATTCAATGTTGATTTCAACAATTATGTCATGTGTGATGATCACGAAGAGCAACATACATCTTTCTGATATATAGGGGTTTGAATGCAGTGGATGCAGAATTCATCTGGCTTATAACAAATTTACGCTTAAAAAAAACTTTACTTTCTATGCTGGAATCTCTCTACCAGTTGATTGAATGAGCCCATGACTTTCTCAAAAGGGTCTGCATCCTAGAAAATGAAAATGGGGTCACTACAAGTGGCAGTATTCTTTGATTGACCTATTTGGCTTATGCTACAATAAGATTATGAAATTTTGGGAATTTTTCTTCCCATGACAACTGACTTGCAGCTTATGCACATATTTTAGATAAGAATTGGGACTATTTCTCCCAGCAAAATTTGGATGGGCCCAGGAATTTCTCTTCTGTTTCCTCACCCTGAGAAATATCCCCCCTGTTTATGCCCATTATGGGTACTTATACCTTCCTCAACCTTTACTTTCTCACTCTATCTCCCTTTATAACTCCTTTCGCTCCAATCCCTCTGACACTCATTGCTTATACTAAAGATTATTTTTATTTATTCTAGAATTTTACTTATTCTTTACACAAGATTCTGATTATTTTATTTATTTAACTTTTATATTATTACTGTATACTATTTCTTTAAAAAAACAACAACTTTTACTTCTTTTTATTTCTGTTATTAACTCTCACAAAAATATTTATTGTAACTTATTTATTTCTATTATCATATGTTAGCTCTCAAAACATTATTTTAGTTCTTTTAACTTACTTTTACTGACATATATTGATTCTAGGAAAAAATTCTTTATTTTATTTTTTTAAAAAAAAACACTCTATTTTATTTATTCATAACTCTCAAAACATTCTATTTAAATTACTTATAAAGTTGTAATTATTTATTAAGTGCACAGGAAGCATATATAAATACTTTTAAGACAGGCTATAACCTGAATCATATGCACCTTGACATTTATAATAGTCAAACAATATCTTTAATTGCCAATAGAGGGACCTCTCAAACCATGACCCAAGATAGCGACTTTTATAAAGATAAAAGTGATTGTCTTATCTTTTAACCTAACTTTTCACTTGTATAGACCAATCTGAAGCATCTTGATTTGGGAGTGTAAATTATTCTCTTTATTATTTAAGTCCACTATTTCTTTTACAAATTAACATTCCTGAAATCTTCCAGTTTATGAGTTAATATTATGATCTTTATACTGGAAATATATAAACTATTGTAAAGTTATAATTAGTTATTAAGTGCACAGGAAATATATTAAATACTTTTAAGACAGGCTTTAACTTGAATCATATGTACCTTAAAATTTATAATAGTCAAACAATATCTTTAATTGTTTAATAGAAGGACATCTCAAACCACAACACAGGATAGCAACTTTTATAAAGATAAGAGAATTGAAAGATTTCACATATGTTAATTTGTAAAGAAAACAGTGGACTTAAATAGTGGAGATAATAACAACTTCATGCTCCCAAATCAAGATGCTTCAGATTGGCCTACATAAGTGGAAAGTTAGATTAAAAGATAAGACCGCTGCTCTTATCTTTATAAAAGTTACTACCTTGTGTTGTGGTTTGAGAGGTTCCTCTACCAGCAATTAAAGATATTGTTTGACTATTATAAATTTCAAGGTTAAAGCCTGTCTTAAAAGCATTTAAACTATTTATAGATTCTAAGAATAAAATTCCTGTTTTTACATTTCTTCTATTATTAACTTTACCAAAAATATTTTATTTTATATATTCAACTTCATTTATTTCATTATCTTCCATTAACTTTCAATACAAAAAAAACATTTTATTTATCTATTGATCTTTATTTCTATTAACATTCCCAAACAAAAAAAAATTTATTTAGCTAACATCATTTCCATTTTCGTATAATCCACGTATTTATAAGTACTTTTTTTTTCATTACCTAAAAGCCATCCCATTTCTTTTAAATCAATTAGCATAATCTTTGTTAGATAGTTCCTTTTTACTTCTACCTTCCTCATTTGGACCAGGGAATTATGACCCACTTCCATGCCTGGCTTGGTGTTCCAGGTGGTTGGTTTCTGGTTTATGAATATTATATTTAGAATCACCATTTCTTTTAAAGCTATACAGTGATCTCCATCTCTTATTTTTACCCCAATCCTTTTTATCGTGGCTGTAGTTTACAACATTTATATTTTCCTCTATTTCAAAGAGTTTAAATTTCTTTTCCATGGCTACATAATCAAACCTTGTGCTGTCGAATGCTTTAATAAACACTGCCATTCTCTTGACTGCTTTCCTCTCAGCACATATTTTTATTTGTATAAATTGTGTTACATTAGCAGGGCTATTACTTAAATATGCATATATTTTTATGCCTTTCTCATCCCTACCATGGCTATTTACACTACTATTTTCTACCATGACTATTTACACTACTATTTTCTATTTTACTCTTTTCTATTTCTATTCTTTCTACTCCCTTTTTGCTATGTTTTATTTCTAACACAGATTTACTTTCACATCCAAGTTTATCATTTAAGTCAAAAATGTCTTCTGGTTCTGACTTAATTTCTGAATCAGACTTATTCCCTGATTCAGACTTACATTTTTGTTCAACATTATATTTATTTTCTAATTCATTTTTATTTGCAATATTTACACTATCTAACTGCACATATTTATTTAAAATTCCTGTTCGCTTTCCAATCTATCTACTCTCTTTAATATCTTATCCATATCTTTTCTTATGCTATTTAGTATTTCTAACCCCCACTGTTTTATTTCTTTTCTCAGAATTTCTGTTATTACTTCTGTACTATCTTGAGCCACCAGTTTTGCTTTGGCTCTAATACACAAATTTTTATTTTACTGATTTTTTACTTATTCTTATTTTAAATATTTTGTTCAAACAAAGTATATGACTACCCTTAGTCCTTTCTGATCTCCACCTTATCATTAATACCTGTAATCTGCATAAAATATTTCATTTTATATTTTCTCCTTTTTATTTACTCTTACTACTTAACATTATAATTTGTTTGCTTTGGTCTATTCTCTTCGTATACTGCTTGCCAATTTCATATTTATAACAATGCAATTTAGCATTTATTTAAAACATTAGTTTAATTTTACTTATGTTTATAATTACTGGTAATTTTTTATTCTTTGGCACCCACATAGGAAAGCCAATTGAACCAGGTGGGAAAAATCACTATGATTATCCAATTTAAAATCTTGATCTTAACTCTGGTTGCACTTTCACCATTGCAGCAGACTGGCCTTCAAACAGAGGAGTATAATACCACAGGTAGATGAAACACAAATGGTAACTACAACCAGATCAAGGCTATACAAAGTATAACCTCTGGTCACATTTACAGGCTGTACAATTCTGTGACTGGTAGATTCAAACCCCTGCCATCCAAAGCACTTTATTTGTTTTGAGGCTTAACCTCAGTCACCAGCCAATCATAAGTTATATAATCAGCATGCTCAGATGACAGGTATACAATCCAGCATGTGATATATCCCAAACTAGCTCCTTTTTTTCAATTGTGAGAAAGGAAAAAAATCTTTAATATACTTGCTCAACACTTATAATTAACTGTAACTTAATCTACTAGTGAAGCAGTTATAAGAGAGGGAATCGATCAGGCAATAATTAAACAAACAAATAATTTATTCACACACATTCATAGTTAAATATATTGTAACAATATTTAAATATAAGCACACACATTTAAAATACAAGATACTAACTTATAGAAGCAATATTAAAAATGAATATACATTCGTAATTAAAACACATTATAATGATTTACTGAATGCACATATTGAGTCATGATACAATATGACAAAATTTTAAGAAAGTAACATTTAAGATTACTGTGGCTGTAATATCAAAGTTCATTAGTTTTTCATTAAAATAAATGTTCAAATCTTTAGATTGGGATAATAAAGAATATATTTACTTAGGACTTTTGCGGATAGCACATTGCACTTTTCATGGATACAATTCCTTGTTTGTTCCTGACTTGCTGATCACTAACCAGTTGGCCTTTCCTTTTGCATCAATGGTTTGGCTTCTTGCTGATTTTCTATATTTCAATGAAGGAGAGAGATTTTCCGTAGTTTTCAGATCACAAGGCAAACATGACTTCTAGTTGGAAAATATCTGATATTACAAAGGACTGAGATGGAAAGCTAGTGCATACTTCGGTTACTATCTAGCACTGCATGCTGGAGATGTTAATGGCCCTCACCATCTTCTCTTCTTTGAAAGTTTCTTATATAATAGCAATATATAACAAAATAGTAATATAATGTTCTCCTATCTACTTTCTCCTATCTATTATAAATGAATCTCACTCCTTTTATATGCTTCTTCCTCATTGTTCTTCAGTTATCATTCTCCTATATGATTTAATTAATTTGTGTTTCCTTATTTAATTTAGCATTAAGCTTTAATATAAATTCTTGCTTATATTAATCTAATATTTTGATGAGATAATGTCCATAATCCTTCCCTTTGTTTCTTTAATTAATGCAATGGGAATTATTATTTCTTTTCTTTATCAGGCAAGCAATTCTTAAATGACTCGCAAATTGACAATTTTTTTTTTACAGATTACATTTTAGTTCAATTTCCATTTTTACATTTCCTTTTTTTAAATTTAAATTTATAAGAGAGAGCTAGTTTTAACTTTTTACTTAGAGCTAATACCCCCCCCTCCCCTTCGTACTTGTTCTTTAAATATTAAAACTTTCCTTTATTCCCAACAACAAGATGACACAACACTTCACTTTTGCAAGTTTGCATTTAAAACATTTTATATTTTGCTTTTATTAAGATTTAATTATTTCTTTTTAAATCTAAATTAATAATTTAATAATAAATGATTCCACATGTAATGCAGAACATGTGTGTTCTCACCACACATTCATGAAATATATATATATATATATATATATATATATATATATATATATATATATATATATATATATATATATATATTAAGAACCTCATGGTGGAGAGTGTGATGCTTATGATTTGAAACTCAAAATCCAGTCCTGATGAAATTCTTTTCAAGAGGCTCCAAATTCTTTCTTTCAAACTGATTCATAGACAATCTAGTAAACCAATGACTATTAGTCAGCAAATAAGTATTTAGTTATTTTTACTTAGACAAAAAGCCAAAGATGAAAAAATATTCATATCTTTACCATTAAGCAAATGGAAAACTTAGTGAGAACTGACTTATCCTTCACTGTTACTTTATGAAGACTGGTAGAGGCATTTTTCTTGCAGTGACATTTCTTAACAAAGATATTTTATCTTTTACCCTATAATATATATATATATATATATATATATATTATATATATATATATATTTGTATAAGGCACTATATATATATACTATATATATATATATATATAGTGCCTTATACACATGTATACATAAATATTCTAATATTCTGATGGATAAATTATGAATTCATAGTATTATTTCCAGGAGCTTCTGTGTAGTAAAAATATAATAGCTAAATGGCTGACATTTCCCTACAATAAGAAGTACTTTCTTAAGAGTTTCTTCTTTCTCAAATCATAAGAATTTATTTGATGAGATTTAAAAATTTTTTTTTCTTGTTTATTTTCTGCTCATTCTCAAATTCTATTGGTCAAGAAGTTTTAAAAAATATTTTAACCTCCAATAGCTTTTCCAAATATTGTTAATTTTCTTCAATTCACACTTTTCATTTATGCTCTTAGGCCTTTTAAAAATCTCTATAGCTTCCCTTAGTACTGGTCATATTGTTCAATTTTTGCCAGAATATATTTTTAGTAAAATTGATGTCATGGTTACTTAATTTAATGTGTGAATAATGGCTGATGAATTGGATTTTTCTCTAACTGCCAAAATGTGTTCTTCCTTTCTTATGTTTATTCCATAATTGGTCTGTCCAATGTATGAATGTAAACAAACTCCACATGGAATTTCATATACTTCATGACACTCCAAAGAAATGTTATCTTTAGGGTATGAAAATACTTCACTAATGTTTTTATATGTAGTATAAACTATGTGGATATTTTTTTAAAAAAAAAAACATTACCAGTTTTATCAGTTATTCCCTTTATATGTGGTAGAACATTCTTCATTTTTGAAGCATCAAAATCTTTTTTCTTATTATATAAAAAAGCTCTATTAATAATCCTGTGATAAAATCATTAGGAAGAAGTATTTTTTAGTAGCATAGATAGCTTGATGAAATTGACTATCATCAAAAAGTCTCTTTGTTCTATCTAACAATGTCTTTGCCACTGAAAATAATTGTGCTGGATGGTGATGAGAAGAGAAATGTAAATATCTACTAATGTGTCTTTGCTTTCTATATATATTCATGGAATACAAAATTAATCATCCTTCTTTATTTCAATTAAAACATCTAAAAATGGAAGATGGTTATTATTTTCTACTTCCATAAAAAAGTTTAAGAATATTAAAAATTCATCAACAGCATGTTTACCATGTGACCAAATAACAAAGGTATATCTCAACAATACAGATGATTTTTTTAACTGATGATATCAAAATTTTCTTTTCCAAATTCTCCATAAACATAAAAGTCATGTTGGAAAAATTGGTGAACCCATCGCTAAACCTGATGTTTGTTTATGCATCTGACCATCAAAAACAAAAAATTTATATAATAAGCAGTGTATAATCAAATTCACATCAGAATCAGGCAAATATTTTTCAAAGCTTCAACAGCTTCATTTACAGATACACTAGTAAAAATCGAAACAATACCAAAACTTACCAAATATCATTTTAGTTAATTTAATATCTTGGGTAAGCTCAAGAAAATGATTTCAATCCTTAATATAAGATGACATTTCTGTTAAATGTGGTTGTAAAAAAGAAGATAGAAAATAAGCTAGTGCCTGTGTTAGTGAACTGACTTCGCTTACAATTGGTCTCAATGGAATATCTGGTTTGGGGATTTTTTTTGGCAGACCATGTAACTTTGGATAAAAAAAATTTTTCTCTAGGTGTAAAATAGATCTTAGTTTTTAAATCTAAATCAGTAGCATAAATTAACACTTTTGTTTTCTTCTCAAGATATGTTATAGAATCTCTATAAATATTTTTATAAATGTTATCATTTAATAAATTATGTATTTTTTGTATTAATCACTAGTATTCAAAATTACCATAGTATTACCCTTATCTGCTGGAAAGATAGTAATCAATTTATCATTTTTAAACTTAAACAAAGCTTTTCTTTCTCCAACAGGTAAATTACTTTTAGATGGTTTTGCTTTATTTAAAATATTGCCTATTTTCCCTCTCATTGTCTGTTTCCAGGCAAGGTATTTTTGTTAAAGTACTTTCCACTTTACAAATAATACATATATATACAATGTACAAGTATACGTTACTTACACATACATATAATCAATATATGTATAAATTATATTTTTATTTCTATTATATTTTTGAAAATAAATATGTAACATAGTAAATTAATATTTTTCATTCTTTAAAATGAAAACCATTGTTGAAATACTAATTCATTAATAAAGACAATTGACAAGGTGATGACCTTTAAGTTCAAATGCAATTTACCAATGAATTAAAGGAAATGAAATTAACTCAATGATTTAATATAGAATTGTAATATATAATATATGATTTAGCAAGGTCATGCAACTATAAATAGGAAAAATCAAATAATTTAAAGGAACAGATTAAATATTCTATCTTTTCAGCAATATCCTCACAAGGACTTATATTGTGTTCGATTTAAAAAACAGTGTATAGGATAAAATCCATATTTTTGAACGATTTAATAAGAAATCTTATTAGAAGAAATTTGTAATATTTCTTAAAGAAAAGTAATTTCTAAATTACTTAATTTGAATATATTTTCATATTCTAAAGATCATTCTAATTAGAGTTCTAAATATAAAGATCGTTTAAAAAAAAAAAAACATTTTACAAAAACTTCAAGTAAGTTAAATTAATGAACTTTATATTATAAAAAAATGCAAAGTGAAAAGAACCCCAATTTTATTGTAGGATATGTAAAATGCGCTTGTCTAATCAAATATATATATATGATTAACAACTTTTTCCAAATGCCTTTAAAATTATATATAAGCTATATCTTCAAAATGGAATTATAATCGCTAATAAAAGAACTGTGTATAAAAGATGCTATCTATATACAAGAAGGAAACTAAACATCAACTTGAGATCTCATATTATCTTCATCAATGCATAATAACCAAGGAATTAAGAATTTTATTTTTGAAGGATTTTAATTAGAGAATTCTAGGAACATCTAGGACTATTTCATTAACTTTTATAATTACCATTCTTAAAAATTACAATTGATGAACATTAATCTCATTTCCTTTATCATTAAATTCATTTAATAATGTAAATTTTTTTTATATATATGTAATAAAAATTTAGATATGGGATAAAGAATATTAACATGGGGAAGGTATGTAGATATATTAAAGGGATAGAGTGAATTTAGAGGTAAGAAATTAAATTATTCTTTAATTTACATATTTTTTATGACATAACACTACTTTGTTTGTACTAATTCAAATAGTTTAATAACCATTGTTTATTATAGTTGGATAGATGATTAACATTGGTATGAAAATATATTTATACTTTTTTTTATTAATGATCATAAATTAATATAATCATTTTAACGGATGAAAATATTACATTCAATTAATTAAATTATTATTTGTATAATCTAATTACTATATAATGGTTTCAATATAATAATCTTAATATTTAAATATATATACTTTTATATAAGTTACAAAATCTTTATTCACGATCTTTTCAACTATTAAATTATGTAGTGTTATAATATTTATATTTTAAATATAAGATAGTAGATATATAAAATAATTCTTACATATAAAGTTTAGATTATTTATTTGTTAAATAAATGTTATATTTTATATTAAACTAAATGAAGTCTTTAATTTGTTTTATTTATTTATTTGATTTTATAAGATAAGATCAAACTTTAATATATAATCTTTATTGATTATTATAGTAACTTCATGAAACCCATTTTAAAGAGTTAGTGAAATTTATTATTATTACTCTAGTATATTGATAGGAACCCCTGAAGAGAGTCAATTGTTAAACTTCCATGAGTTTGAAATCTGAGCATAACAGTTAAATCAATTAAGGTGAAGATTGATTTGATGTAGTTTAGATATAATTTATATTAATAGTTTAATAATAAATTATTTATTTGGAACAGATATAATTTTATATTAAAATTAAATCACATCATTCATGGCATCCTATATGAAGACCTTAAATCTGATTATAGTGAGATGTGACTACCTTATCTCATTGAGAGGATACGTACCGTTACAATATATATATCACAAAACCAAAACTTTGAAATGATCTGTTTCTCTATGTGAGTCATACACTTTTTACACTCAGATTTCCAAACAACTGATCAACATATGCGTGTACTATACAATTTGGAATATTTCCAACAAAAGCTGTAAATAGAGGTGCTCATGGAAGTGGCCTGCTTCAAGCTCCATCATTATGTCTAAAATATCTGGATCCCATTCCAAGACTTGCCATGATTTACTTTTTCATTGTAGTTGAGTTTAATTATATATATATATATATAATTAATAAAACAAGTCACATATTGTGCAACTTGCCTTTAAGCTTGTGCAAAAATGTTCACTAGATGGAGCTTACCATTAGCTCCAAATGAGCTTTAATTATAAGTGCCAACAGAGAAAAAATTCAAAATCTCTATTGTACTATCCTCATCTCCAGACCAATTGGTTTCAAGCTTAATGGCTCAACTCAGTGAAGAGTTAGGATTTTTAGATCTAGTTTCTGAGATCCTAACTCTTCACCGAGGTGAGCCATTAAGCTCAAAACCAATTGGTCTGGAGATGATGATAGTATGATAGAGATTTAATCTTTTTCTGTTGGCACTTATAATTAAAGCTTGTTTGAGGAAGTGGTAAGTTCCATCTAGTGAACATATATATATATATATATATATATATATATATATATATGTATATATATATATATATATATATATATATATATATTCACAAAAGTGAATATGCAATACCAAGGGGTCTTGAGCATTAATACACTTATTATTTAAGTAATATTTTGATTAGAATTTGAAAATTATAATTGCAGATTGTAATGTTATAATTATTTATTAATCGGCATTCAGAACATATTATATTTGTTAACTTAAGGAGATGTATTTAAACTTCTTTGTATCAATAATTTCAATCTCCGTGAAAAGAGACTGCCTTGACAGCAGGTTGAGATTGTTGATTGTTATTGGGTTTGTCTAAGTGTCGACTGATTATATTATATATATATATATTGTGACACTACAACTCTTTTCCTTCCCCTAATAACTGAATCTTAATTATTAGAATCACCGCCGAGGGCGCCACCAAGGATTTCTCTCTTGGAACCTGGCCACGAAGCTTTACGTAAACCTGGTCTTATTTATTTTCGAATGGCGATTCACCGATTACAAATTTTGTTTATAATCTGACAGGGGTTTTCACTTAAGGACACAAACTAATTATTATAAATAATTAAAGAATTCAAATATACGTTGGATACAAAAAAAATTACTTTCCTTTATTATTATTATTATTATTATTAATAACATTATATTTCTGCCCGATCCAGAGAGAACTGACTTACAATTTCTGATTTTCAAACTGTTAACTTTCTAAGTATTCTTCCCAAATATCTACCATGGATTTACTCGCACTGACACTAACACTGCGGATTCTAGCAGGCGTGTATACAAAGGCGACTTATAGTATATAATCTTTCCTGAAGTTTATCTTTAAAACCCACTTTATTTGGTAAATAAATAACTTGCAAAAACTTAAAATGAACGTATAAGTGTCCTTCGTTTTCTTATACTTTCAACACTTCCCTTATTTTCTGCTAACAAGCAAGTAACGCCCTAAGGTTCTCTGTTGCTTGGCAGCGCACTTTTATACCCCACCCTGTTGTTACCCTCTAGATCGAACGGATATTAAATAATTTAATATACAGTCATACCAATATTGCATAAAATATTTAATGAGAATTAACATAAATAGTTTACAATATTAAATAAATTTATTTCCCCACCTCTATTGTTGAAACATTCATAACAAATATAATAAACGAAAAATAAATCAAAGATAAAGTTCTATTACGCTTTAACTAAAGTTCCCATTAATTGAAAAGTTTATAATTACCCTGATCGATCAGAGCGAAGTGGTCTGACTTTCATAGATTTACATTCCATTTGTCATGCCTTGGTCCTTGTATATGAGAATTCTGGTGTGTCCATGGATGTTCCTTTGGTTGTCCAGCTAGCGATATACATTTCTTTCCCTTCCTTGACTCTTTCGGTAGCTTCATTCAGATGGAGTGGCGGCCAACTCCCCAAAGGGGAAGGTTTTGATAGCTTTAGCCACTATGCATTTGAAAAGAGTCCGCAAAATAAATTTCTATAATAATAATTTTTGATTCGGAGCACAGCTTCTCTCTTTTTTTTTTTCTTTATTGTCCTTGCTGGTCTCTCAAGTCAACTGACTTACTCTAAAAAGCGATTTTATCTCTCTTTCTCTTATCTTTTTTTTTTCTTTTTAATTAGCGTAACAGCAATTATTAACCAAATACTTTTAGTTTGTGAAAGTTTCAACAATAGAGTCTAATTACTACTAACAATCTAATTTTGTTTTCTTTCCCCCACCCTTTTATCTCTCGAGTTTTCTCCCTTTTAATTAAACACTTTTAACATTTTGGACAATAAATTATATTTTATCTTTTTTCTTTTTTTTTTTTTTTAAAAACAAATTTTTGCTCAAATCTATAGCAAAAATAAAAGTTTAAGATTTTACCCTTCCCATTAAATTCAAATCATTTGTTAATTTTTATTTTACAAACTATTTAACTTCGGAAAATATCTATGACGAAATTATAAATATGTGAGCTTATATATATATATATATGAGCTGACTTAAAATATCAGCTCATATATATATATATGTCATATTATTTTTTCTATTTGCGGGAAGTTCCGTTTAAAGAAACAGTACCATTCTCAGACCTTTCCCTACCTTGATCACCGTCCTTCTTCTGGAACCTCATCGGGTAGATTACCTTCTCCTCTCTCACCCCTCTCCCATACCCGAAAATCCACACAATATCATTAAAATAATAAAACATTTATCCAAATAAAACATAATATATATATATATTATTTCTTATATAAATAAATTTAAATTCTGAAAATGCAAATTTTTTGGTCATGAACTAAATAGGTATATGAACAAAAAGAAAGAATATAAGCAAAAGTATCCAAATTGTAATTAATTTATATATATACATGAAGGGGTACCCAAAAATAACTGGAATCATTTTCTGATTTGACATCTGTTGTAGAAAATGCTTCTGCTGTTAAATACTCCTTGCAGGAACCCTTCCATCAATCTACCAGATGACATTGCTGTTTGAAATCATGGTGCCACATAACAATTTTTTTTGTAAAGTGCATTTTCACATACTTGGCAATTTTTATAATGAATGAAAAGTTTGAACAATGTGAAATTCTGTTACATTTACAGAAATCAGCAGGGAAAACAGTTGCAATGCTTGAATCAGATAACAAGCTGATCTCATAAAACACACGTTTATAACTGGTTTAATTGAAATGTTAAATTAACTACATCCCTAAAATCATGATAAGTGAAATTCAAAGTCAAAACAGAGCTGATTTTTTTTTATTTTAATGCAAATGACATTTTTCTCTCAGATTTATGTTTGTTATGGTCAGGCATTTTATCTGCAAGTTCTAAAACATTTACATGATGTGATAAAATGTAAACATCCCATTTTGTGACAAAGAGAATAGTACAAGCTTCATCTCAACAAAGTGTCATCTCTCAAAGCCATGAGTGTGAAATGCTATTTAATTAAATTCAGCATGATCTAGCTTATCTATCAGCCATATTCATTCGACATCACTTCTTGTGATTTTTTTTTCTTTTAACCTCTCAGTTATTACGGTCCAAAACATTCATGAATTTTTAAATTATAAACATCGAAGTGTTAGTATTCAGTCATTTATAGTTAAAATCTGCAAAGCGCATGTGCAACAGCTTAATGCTGTTTAACTATTACAATGTAATATTATTGAAAATTTATTCAGTTTATGCATATGCTTTTGACATCTTCATTTCCATCTTTTTTTCTAGTTTCAGAAAAGGTAAGTTTTATTTTTCTATAATAAAAAATAAAAATTTTATGATAATTTTTGTGATCAACTAAATTGAATTTTGTTTTTCTCTTAGGTTTTTTTAATGTTAAGGAAGTAATATTTATTGTGAAAATTACATCGAAAAAATACAACTTTAGACCGATAGGCTTTTGGAATGAACATTATTGGGGGCTGATGATAAGTATTTATTTGAATTTACATTTGATAAAAAATATACAAAAAAAATTATTATTAAAACTAACATATAAGCTGGTCAAATAAATAGCTCATGATTGTGTAAATGTATATTGTGAATTATCTGCATTTTTTGGTATGATGTGGGCTTGGGTCCAGTATTTGAATTAGGTGATATGAGACAAAGATAAACATATTTTGCAAATATTATGACCCAATTTAGATTTTTCTATAATATCTTGTCTGCATTTTAATAATAATAAAAATATGCAAATGCTAAAACTAAAGATTTTGACAGTACATAAAGTTAGACTCATTGTATACTAAAGCAATGTAAATTTCAGAACTGCATATCAAATGCAAGAGAGGTGGCAGTTGATGAAGCTATTACTAAATTTATGGTCATAGTAGCATGAAGCAATATGAGCTCTCAAAATTTATAAAGATAGGATAATACTACATCACACTGATTCTAAACTACTAATTTATGTATCTCAAGCTTAACTCTATAATGAATTTAGTATTTCATTGACTTTTTATTTTATTTTATATATTGTAACGATCCGGAGAAGGCACTTAACGTATCTGCACTACGAGCGCCATCTAGGCATTTGAACCTAGAAAAATTTATAAAGTAGGCAGATACGTAAGTCAAAAAAAAAAATTTTTTTTTTTTTTATATTTTGCATCCGGTCGTTAGCCCATGTCACTAGCTCAGTGGAATAGCAGAGATTTAATAATATAATCTAAGAGTATATATAAAAAAAGAATAAAATAAGCCACTGCCAGTAATTAACACACAAACGTTTATTTATGCACATATATATAAGATTTAAAATTATTTTAGTATTAGTTTTACATTTTAACATTTAACATTATTTTTAACTTTACCTTAGATTTTAATTTACATTTTTATTTCTATTATATTATAAGTTTACATTTTAATTAAGTTCGCACAGATGGGATTATAAAAGCTTGTTTTAATATGTTGCTATAGATCGGTTACATAGATTACACGGTTAAAAACATTTCAAAGTAAACATAAACGATCAAAATATAAAATCATTGATACTGGCAATTGCAGAGGGAAATTTATAAGTAACCCAGTAGTATTCACCATAAGATACTTGCATTGTCACCAATGACTTGAAAGACATCCGAATAAATACATTTTAGATACTCACCGTAAGGTATCATTATTTATCGAATGTCTATATATTTTGATCAAATATGAAAACCCAAAACATACTTAACCGATAACCAATCCATGCAAGCGTCTATAAACAACTTAAATTTAATGCATTTTTACTTAGGATCGAGTAGGAATAGACTACATAGATTTGCATTTGAAAATAAAATATTCTATCCCTATTTAACCTTAGGTTAAAATTCGCAGTCAAACTGGCATCAATTCATCTGATACATCGATGTATTCAATGTAATATGGAATACGACAGCACCAAAAAGATTAAGAGAGGGCATTGACCCTCATCAGATAGGAATATGACATCTATCTAACGAGAAGAACAATAAAAAAAAAAAACTCCATAGAAAGGAACTGCGTTCTCCGTCTTATAATTCCTTCCATAGGCAAACGGGTGAGTGCGGCGTATATATAAACGATTCTGCCAGTAGCGAATCTCCGACTACATCTACTAACTACATCAATATATCCAATCCATTGACCCAATTTAACAACGAAACAAATAACCTAAGATTACCCTCCCCTAATATAACTCTACAAATCTATACAGCCATTCACGCCCGACTTAAGTTTAACATTGATATATTTTAATTTATCGGAAAACAGAAATCATAAATAACCTTAAAGAACAAAGTTAAATAAATGGAAATGATTTTAAATAAATAACTAACAAATACATCAAATAACATTATTAATGAAGAATTTAGTTTGGTCAGATAGGATTCTATTGCATTATTTACTAAAAAGTTTTAAAATTTAGAGTTCTTATTGTTTCAAGTGAATATAAAGTTCTTACGATTTTTAAAACGTCCAACTTTATCCGTTGCTTGCCATGAACGTGAATTCCCACGCCGTCCTAAAGAGGTTAATATTCTGAACGCCGATTTATTTATCCATCTGGAGATTTTTGCTTTAACTAGTCCTCAATGTATAACACGATAGTTCATTTCTCTTTCTTTCCTAGCAAAACTGAAAGGATTGAATCGTGTTTTCAATCCCTTCACTTCCGCACTAACACATATATCTCACATCGTAATTAATCATAATCACTCTCAAATTTTCCTTTTATACGTATTCGAAGGATTGACTTGGCATTATGTCATCGATGTGATGATCCTTTCGCTGAGGTCCGATTTCCCGATGGATTTCTTTCATTGGCTATTTGTTTCTATTGTTTTCCTATCTGACCGATGTTTTTACATTTAAATGCCCAAGGCTGGTTTACATTTAACTAATTAACAATCATTTCCATTTCTGATTAATTAACCTGTTTTCCAAATCACAAATATATTTAAAGATATAATTTTATCTCCAAATCTTTTTAAAATTTAGTTTTAAAATACTTTTTCTTTAATAAAGTTTTATTTTAATAATTTTTCATTATCTGTGCGATTTAATATATACGAGTTTAAGATGATATTTAATTTCAATTTTTAATTCTTAAAGAAAATTTTTAAATGCGAACTTTTTAATTTACTTTCATGTTTAATAAATAATAAAAAAACAATGTAACAAACGTCTGTGCTCGTTACAATATAGTGACTATTTTAGTAGTAATTTTTAATAAATTACAAACTGTATTGAAATTCTTTATTACAATATCCAAATTATACTAATTATTGATCAATATTAACTACTTGTTATAAGGGATGTTATTAGGGATGACATATTCATTGCAAACCCCTGTATGGAAATACATTTTGAAGAACCAGGAAAAATGAAAGGTACTAATGTCTTTAATCTACAAAGTTTTCAAGTGATGGATCACCTTAGGTTATTATATAGTAATTTTTTAGAAATTTTATGATGAATCCAACTAACCTATTAACAAAATTATACTTTTAACATTTATGCATGATAATTTTGAATTTATGAAATAATATGAAAATAATTATTAGAAATATTAACTTTTATTCTTTTTTTATTACTTTGAATATCAATGACTATATTTTTTCAGCTTCATTACATTCTTTGATGTTTCATGTTTCAAATAATATATATTATGTCATTTTTGAGTAATACAAATATATAGTATGATAAAATTTGTGGTTTAACTTAATTTTTTAAATATTCAATATAGCCACTTCATCAGTAAAAAGGTTTTAATCTCTTGAATAAAAAAAATCTCTCTCTTTTTTTTTTTTTTGCAGACTTAGAAGTAGTGAGAAAAAATGCTATTGGCATTAAAAGATATCACTTTGCAAGTGTTTCCTTCTGTACTATTTTGAAAAATGAAAAAAAATTTTAGACTGGTATATTGCATCAAGTGAATAATAATTTGAAAGAAATTAAATTTATAACACATAAAAATAAACAATTTTTTATTATAAAATTTCAGTTACTTTTGGGTATCCCCTCATATATATATATATATATATATATATATATATATATATATATGTATAACTAATAAATATATATATATCATCAACCATTATCAATCCACTGCAGGATGAAGGTCTCTCCAAGTTTAATCCATCTTCTTCGATCTTTAGCTTCTCTTCTCCACAACACCCCTGCACATTTTCTTATTTCATCCATCCATCTCACATGTGGTCTCTTTCTGGGTCTTTTACAATCTCTTGGAATCCAGTTTAAAATTTCAATTGTCCATCTATTATCATCTCTTCTAGCAATATGTCCAGCCCAACTCCATTTCAATCTTTTAATTTTTTCAATAAGGTCAGTAACACCTGTTTGTTGTCTTATCCATACATTGCGTTTTCGATGTCTTCTTGTTACTCCCAACATACATCTCTCCATACTCCTTTGAGTGGTCTGAAGTCTCTGTATTGCTCTTCCATTAAGTGTCCAAGTCTCAGATCCATAAGTAAGAACTGGTAAAACACATTTGTTAAAAACCATCCTTTTCAAACACATAGGCATATTTCCTTTTAGTATCAAGTTATTTCTACCAAAAGCACTCCAACCAAGTTTAATTCGATAATTAATTTCCTCCATTATGTTTCCATCTGTATTAATAATCTGACCAAGGTATTTGTAACTGTTAACTTCTTCTAATTCTTCATAATCAATCTTTATTTTCATATTTTGAGCAAATCAATTAAACATTGCTTTAGTCTTTTTAACATTTATCTTTAGTCCTACTTTTCTACTTTCAACTGCTAACTCCTGCAACATTTCCTGCAGCTCTGAAGCATTATTTGCAAAAACAACTACATCATCTGCAAAATCTAAATGACTTAAATACTCTCCATTTACTTTCACTCCTTTAGTTTCCCATTTTAATCCACAAAATACTTCTTGCAGCACTGCTGTAAAGAGTTTTGGAGATATGGAGTCACCTTGTCTTACACCTTTCTCAATGTTGATTTTTCCAGTATCATTATGTAATCTAATTGTTGCTAATGCATTTTTATAAATATTCTTTAAAATATGACAATATCCTGGATCTATACCTTGATGATCCAATGCTTTAATCACTGAAGAAATGTGTATAGAATCGAATGCCTTTTCATAATCTACAAATCCAAAACATAATGACAACTCATATTCGTTTGTCCTTTCTATGACTTCTCTCAATACCTGGATATGATCTATTGTACTAAAACCACTTTTAAATCCAGCTTGTTCTCTTGGTTGGTGGAAATCCAAAGTTCTCTGTAGACGAGTTGTAATTATCTTGGTAAAAATTTTATATAAAACTGATAAAAGGCTGATAGGTCTGTAATTTCTAATATCTTCTTTATCACCTTTTTTAAATATTAATATTATTACTGCATTCTTCCAATCTTCCGGTACATCTTTATCATTTAGACATTTGGTATATAACTTTGCTAAAATTGTTTCTATTTCTTCACCTGCTTCTTTTAATATATCAATTATAATTCCATCATTTCCTGGAGCCTTTCCTTTCTTCATACACTTAATTGCATGTCTCACTTCTTCATTTAAAATTCTGGGCAATTCGGAAGATGTAATAGATATAGGAGGTACTTGTTTGCTATTAACTGAAAGGAGACCCTTTGATTCCTCTTGGAGGCCTTAAAGGAACCGAGCAGGGCAAATTCCTAATGTCCACTCCAAACGTTCTTGTCGTTGCAGCTGTTATTACTATGTGATTATTCATATAGTATACGAACATGGATGGGCTGCTCACCAACACGCATTAGCCAGCGTGGTGAGTTTATTGGCTTTTTACCTCTGAGTTTAAGATCAAGAAACACCATGGTCTTTCTTCTCAGTGCCTGATAAGGCAGAATGAATGTTTGTGTAAATGATAAATATTTTTCCAATACATATATACAATTATATATATATATAATTGCAAACTGTTTAGTTTTTTCATGCCTCCTTCATACCAGCAATATACATACTTTTTCTTTTAAAAAATGTAATTGGTTAAAACTAATTTGTAACAAATAAAGATATCCAAATTTGTTGCATTTTTTTTTTTTTGGTGTTTTTATGTTTTCTTGTTTTAAGAAAGCTGGAACATTGTCATAGTTAAGGACTTCTTGACATTTCAATCAATAAAACCCCTGTTTAACAACATTCCAAAAATTAAGCTGATTATAATGGCATATTCAGTTATTTAAGAAGCAAATAATTTGCAAACTATTAACCACCACTAATATGGAAAATCATGCAATAACTAAAAATCTCATGATACTGGGATAAAAAATTTACTTAGTACACTGACTGACTAAACTTGAAACTATGTTGTGTCTTGCAGATGTCAATTTTAAGTGTCATTCCTGCAATCACTAACCATTGATGAACTAGAACAAGCAGTACCCCTCATCTTTCACGTGATTTTTGTCAGCCTAGCCATAATGAACACATAATCCACTCATATCATCATTCTATCAAAAGTACATCAAATGAAGTCTTAAACAAAACCGTCTTATAGAACAAATTTTCAAAAGAATTCAAATTATTTTAATCAGTTAAAGTATAAAATCAGAATTCTGATGATGTGGTAAGATCAGTTTTTATTTATAATAAAAGACCTTTACAAAAAAAAATATTAATTTTAAAATTTAATATTAATTTTCTCTGAATAATTTTAAAACCCCACCCCCTAAATATATTTAAATTTGTATTAACATAATTTTTTTGAACACTAGAGCAAATAGAATTTATTCAATGTTTATTATAACTTGTACATGTCTGTTTATCAATTGATTTATATTTTTGCCAATTTTTATTTATATGTTAAAGTTATAGGTGAATAATAATAATCATATGATTGTTTTATATTAGATGTAAGCATATCTGAGCCCATAAGTTGAATTCAATCTAATTAAATGAATTTTCTCTGATATGAATACATACCCATCTATATATACATATATGCATTACATCAGTATATTATGGTATATGGGTTTGAACTCTACAGATCCCACTTCATTAAAATAAAGGGGAATTTTCTTTAATTAAAAAAAAAAAAAGAATAATTTTAAGTTATACTGAAATGTTTAAATTGCATAATTAAAATATATATAAAATCCTGCATGGCTGTATATTATTATAAGAAAATTAAATAGGTTGTGCAGGTTTATTAAACCTTGCAAAAAGAAAACAAGAGAAAAAAGTAAACTTATTTTAAATATTTCATTTTTTTTTTTTTTTTGTATTTTAAACTTTGTTTTAAATCTCTTTTGTTAATCAGAATAAATAGATTTAATTAATCTTTAAGATTAAGTTCTTTGTACATTTTGTTAAAAGTTAAAAATCATATTAAGTAAAACAAAAGAGATAAGAAAAGAAAAATCTAAAGTAAAATTTTGTTGTTTTATCTGTGAATCTGTACACAATTAATCAATTTTGCTATAAATGAGCTGCCTTCATTTTGCTCACTCTCTTTTTGACTGTTGCTAACCTGAAGTGGATGATTCAGACTGTGTACTAAACTATAATAAGAAAAAGAAAATGCTTTTCTACTAGAAGCTGCTTTGTGAATGAAGTAGAAGCTAATTTTCCAAAAGAGAAATGAAAAATATTAACTTACATAATTTTCAGTATAAATAAAAAGAATAAGCTTTTAAGTACTTATTGCTGCAGTCTGTAGCCAAAAAATGGGAGTCTACTTCAAAGAGCCTGTTTCAGCTTGTCTAAAGTTTTGTTAAAATAATCTGCTAAAAAAAGGGAGAGAGAATCAAGGAAGACTTAAAAAAAATTAATACTCATATTCAATGCTTTTCAAGATGATCAGATTTATAGACAAATGCATTACTACTATTGTTGATATAAATTAGTATAAAGCCCCTCCCCCCTCCAAGTGACAATCGTTTTAATAAAACTAAACTACTAGATATTAAACACAGGAACTGATGTGTCACTCCTATACAATGACTTCCTAGTGAAAACCAAATTGTGACATTTAAAAAAGGATCAGAATTATATGAATACAAATAGAAAACTTTAGAAGATATACAAAAGTACGTACTTTGAAATTACTTTGGTAGTTTAGTATTTTTCTTGCTATGATATATTACACTTAACATGTTTTTTGCCGGTAAGATTTCATCGAAGATTAGATAAATGATCTCATGGCAACAAAGACACTGGCAAGACTAATCCATGGGAATACTGATTTTTTGATGGTGGTGTCTCGCAAGATTTAAAAACTCGAGAGATCTATGAGAAATTTTGTCATTTCTCTGTCTTTTGTGGTTTTGATATCGGTGTGAGCACAGTGATTTTTTTGATCATATTGAAAATATTTTCATATATTTCATATCTAATATGGACATTATATTACTATATAGAGTGAATTTTAAACTGTCGATTGGATGATATTATAGTCATTTCCACTGCCGTTATTTGTAAGTAATTTTCATTTTGTTTCTTAATAATTAAATATAGTAACTTTTAAGACTTATATGTCACCATCACAGGTTATTTTTTAATTTGTAGTGATAATTGTGGTATTATTTTAAACATAGTTGTATATATTTCCATATATATTTAATGCTTGCTTCTTTTACATTTCCCTTAGAAATTATTCTAATTTTCATTTTTAAAAAAATTTCATAATTTTATGTACTACCTTTTAGGTTATTTTTTATTTTGCTTCTTTTGGGTCGTCTTCTTTCCATTTTTTCTTATAAATTATCTTATTTTCATTAAAAAAAGACTACACTTTTAATTTCATAATTTGATATGATACATTTTAATTAAGACATGTTTTACATCCGCGATTTTCACTCTGTGACAGATTCACACTATATCGAGAAAAGTGTTTTTTATTGTCTTTAATTTTAAAATTACAAATATTTTTTATAATTTTTTTTTGCAATTATTTTGTAGTCAATTTGACTTTGTAATATTTTTAGTAAATTATTATTAATTTATGTATTTTTTTGGTGCATGTAATTAATTTTTTTTTCCAGAGGAATGACAAACATGGCACCGAACGATATTTTTTTTCCTATGACATAACTTCTTTACTATTATTCTTGCTATGTCTACCGGATGTCAAATTTAGTATTATTCTTGCTATTACATATCTTCTTGATATGTAGTAGTATTCTTGCTATTAGATGTCTTTTTTTGTATTTTTCTTGCTAGTAGATGTCTTGATTTGTATTTTTCTTGATATTAGATGTCTTCTTTCGTATTTTTCTTGCTATTAGATGTCTTCTTTCATATTATTCTTGCTATTAGATGTCTTCTTTCATATTTTTCTTGCTATTAGATGTTTTCTTTAGATGTCCTCTTTAGTATTATTCTTTCTGTTAGATGTCTTCTTTCAAATTTTTCTTGCTATTAGATGTCCTCTTTCGTATTCTTGCTATTAGATGTCTTCTTTCATATTTTTCTTAATATTAGATGTCCTCTTTCATATTATTCTTGCTTTCATATTTTTCTTGCTATTAGATGTCTTCTTTCATATTATTCTTGCTATTAGATGTCTTATTTCATATTATTCTTGCTATTAGATGTCTTCTTTCGTATTTTTCTAGTTATTAGATATCTTCTTTCGTATTTTTCTTGCTATTAGATGTCCTCTTTAGTATTATTCTTGCTATTAGATGTCTTCTTTCATATTATTCTTGCTATTACATGTATTCTTTTGTATTATTCTTGCTATTACATGTCTTCTTTCATATTATTCTTGCTATTAGATGTCTTCTTTCCTATTATTTTTTGCTATCAGATGTTTTCTTTAGATGTCCTCTTTAGTATTATTCTTGCTATTAGATGTCTTCTTTCATATTATTCTTGCTATTAGATGTCTTCTTTCATATTATTCTTGCTATTAGATGTACTCTTTAGTATTATTCTTGCTATGTCTGCCAAAATCTTTAGTATTATTTTTTTATTACTCTTGTTATTAAACATCTAATTATACTATCTATTTATTATAATAATTTTTTTTTTTTAGAAAAAAAAAACATGGTGTCTGATGTCTACCAAATGGCTGGCGTCTTTAGTATTTTTCTTGTTATGACGTATTATCCCGAAGACGTGCTACTCTAATCTTTCAATCTTTAACATAACGCTTCCATGTGATCTTTGGCCAAATTTTAGCGATTAACACTGTCCAGAAATCACTAGGAGATGTTATCTTATGGTTAGGAAGACATCATAGCAAAAAAAATACTAAAGTACCATTACTTTAATGAGCTCAATATCAAAAGGTGAGATTATGTTGTTCACATCTATCATTTGGAGATTCTATAAAGCTACAGAATTAGTGGGGAAAAACAGTGGGTTAAACAAAAAGAACCCAGGAAAATTAGTAAGTAACTATTTTAGTCTTGTTAATTCATTAAAGGGGGGTAAATCCTCCAAATCTGCCTCATGCAAGAATAAGAAAGTCACTATCAAAAATAATAAAATGGCTGACACTAAATCTCATAATATTAATACTAAAAATCTCAGAACTTATCAAATCCATAATAAAACCACTTTAAAAGACAAGGAACAACCAAGATCTCAACTCTTATCCTCCCATGATAACTATTCTAATCATTCTTCAACAAAAAACAAAAAAAAAATTCTAGAGACCAAAGAAAATCAGAGCATGAAAATTATTTTAAAACGTTAGAGATCGATAAGTGCAATTAAAATGAACAGCGGTTAGAACATGAAGTCTTTACTAATGACTCAAAGTATAAAACAACTATATTTTCCAACTCTTACAAAAAAATACAAAATTTCCCCAAAACTATTTTAAATCTAATTCAGATTGGAAAGATTGTAATAAGGCAGGAAATTCCTATCAATGAAAGTGGAGGAAAACTGCAAGAGGGTGATAATTCTAAAGATAAAAATAAAGTTAAAAATGATTATAATAAGGAAAAAATGCTATTCAAAAATTTTGAAGAATTTGAACATACTAAAACTAGAGAAAACAATTATTCAAACAAGAATCAAAGTATAGTAAAGCATGCAATTAAAAAAACAATACTAAACAGGAAATCTTATGCTGAAGCTATGATTACAAAAAATGAAATTCATCAGGAGAGAATTCAATTCTCAACATTATCGATATTGATACAAATGATGATCTGCAATTTCAAATACTAAATAAAATAAATGATTTCAAACAGATCTCAGAAAAAGAATACCAAGACATTAATACAAGATTTAATAATTCCATCCCTGATTTGCTCTTAAACTCATTTTCTAACTACATTAATGATAAAATCTCAATACTAGCCATAACTAATCAACAAAATAATATATACAAATTTCCAATCGAAACGTTTTGCAACATGGTGATGAACAAAGACATTTGGATGAGTATCAACCAGATTCTTATCTCAAATGACAGATATATTATGGTAGAGTTTAAAACCTATGCTCAACAGAATGCCTTCAAGAACACAATAAGAAATTTGGAGGGGAAAATACTATGCACTATAGACATCAATAGAACTGTCACTCCAGCTGGAACAATAAAGAATTGCTTAATGGGATTTGGACAAACAGATTTAAAAAACAACATTGGAAAATTTGGTAGAATAACAAATTTTCAAATATAAATATGACTACAGAACTAATGGCCAAATTCTCTCAAATACAGCTACCTTCTCCATCAACTTAAGTAAGGGACTGCACCCTAATGATATCCTGACAGTGGTCTACTCACATGGATCACCAATGGTTGTCACTTTCCACAGAGTAGCACCCTAATGCTTTTATTGTTTAGCAAGAACTAACCTCATTAGAGATTGTGAGGCCAGAATATGTAAAAACTGTGGCACAAAAAGCAATAGAGTACATAGATATTCAAAAAAAAAAAAGAAGATAAAAGAATAATAAACATGGAAGATATAAATAAAAATATCTCGATCAATCTCATCCATCTGGATGAGACTCAGAATGAAAGCAGAAATCAATAGCAGAATGACATAAGCACTAACATTAATTCTATAAATACAATTATACAACCTCCAGAAATGAAATGCCTATTCAATGAGATAAGTGAAACATCAATCTCTGATTTACGAGGCCCGATATACGAGGAATCAACAGACCAATCCAGTAAAATATGTAACATTATAACCACCATCATGAATCCACAGACAATCAGTGACATACATGAAGAGAAATCAAGTGATAGTGAACATAGTTCAGATAAAACATTAAATAATTACATCCCTAATAACTATGTGTCAGAAAGCGATTTAGAAGTTGACTCTATATAGTCTTCTTTAGACCATGAAGAGAGGGAAAAAACTTCAAACTCAAGTAATTCAAATAAAAATAACCCCATGGAAAAAATAAAGAAGAAGACAAAAAAGTGAACGAAGAAGTGCTCAAACTCGATCTCTCCACCCAACTTGAGTCAAAGGTAATGAAGAACAGAAATGAAAAAAAATTCCACCATGTCCAGAGACTAGCAGCTATCATACAATGACTGATGAAGAGAAGAAAACCTAAGATCATCAGAAACAAAAAGATCAACTTATATTGAAGGGCCAATCTCTATAATCACAGACAAATCCCAGCCAGATGACTTATCAACCAAGGAAAATAAACAATATACAGAATATTCATTTGAATAGAACAGAGGGAAATATATAATCACAATAACGGAATAGGAAATGGCTGAGTGATTATTGGGCTGATACAAGGGTATATCACGAAACACGAATTAAATGAAGTTGTAATTCTTTGGGATTAATGCTCATGGTCTTAACACACTCAATAGAATTCATGTAATAAAAGATTGGTTAATTAAACATAAATCCAATATTATATGCATGATCGAAACTAAAATTCATAATAAATTTCAAATCATAAAATTCATCTAATCTTTCAAAGCCTAGGGTATTTCAATTGCTCAACTTCAATGACTGTGGCAAGAGGAGTGGCGATTCTAATCAATTCCAGATTAGATCTCCCTTCCAGCTTTAAAATGTTATATCTTGATTCAAACTGCTTAATTCTGCATTTAACCTATCATCAATTCCGAATCAATCTAATCTACCTATACTTGAAAAATGCTCAAAACTTAATCAGAAATGTGATCAACATCATACATCCAATCAATCCCCAATAATTATTATAGGTGATTTCAATGTAACATATGACAAATTCAATAAAAAGTATGTCCATTGTCTCAACAGAATGGTTATGTGTGGAGAAGGCCTATTCCCCAATAATGCCTTCTCCATAACACAAAAAGACCACATCTCTTATTGACCTTGATTATTACTCACCCAGTTTGCACTTTAACATTGATGGACAACTCTGGCCTGTCTCTTTCTCCAATCACCTTGCTCTAAATCTAGGTCTGAAAGTTGTCACCAGGCAGAAAGTCATTGATGGAATGGATAGGACTATTAGAATGCTACTCAAGCAAACAACTCCAGAAAAGCTTTTCTCTGAAGCCTATATCTGCTTTAATAAAATTTTGACATCCTGAAAATGCCAGTGGATGAGGCTTGGTTCTCCTTCATCACCATTCTCCAATACATAATCAATGAAATTATCTTAAAAAAGTGACCGATAAGATTACTTGCCAATCTGGATTCAATAGACAAAAAAATTAGAGCAACCACACCATCCACCTCAAATACAGAATTTGTTGAATGAGTTCTTGCCCTCAAGGGTCAATATAAAGACTGACAGAGATCTCTGACTGAATATTTATCCATAAAGCAAGCTCGAAGATTTCTGTTAGACCAGTGGTGTTAGTATAGTAGTTACATCCAATGGGCTTTGGGGACAAAGAACAAAAAAGCCATACCACAATTATTAACAATAAAAGACAAAACACTCATAGGCTCAGAGATGATAGATATTATTAGGCAGCATTTTTGAGCAAGGATTCAATTAGGAGAGAGCAGGGACATCAGCGAGGCTATATATCTTGACCGGATAATTCTCATGATATAACTTTAGAGAAGATACGGCTTAAGATTAGGAGTCTTCAAGAAAGGATTCACCCAGGGGTACATGGAGTACCTAAATTTGTTCTTCATTTTGAAAAATTCTCAGCACCTATAATGAAGGCCATGATTGACAACCTTACACAGGGATATAGAGAGATATATCCCTTGTCCCGTTTTTAAAAAAAAGAGAGAGAGCCTTCGATGTAAACAATCTAAGGCTCATTTCAATGATCCACCTATTAATAAAAACAAATTGAGCAGCTAATCAAAGATCAAATACAAAACAAAATCATCAACTTTATTTCTAAAGATCAATATGTTAGGAAAAGGGAAACATTGATTAATGCCATCAGTCAAATGAGGCTACTTCTAGACTATATTAGGGCCAAAAGAATGTCCAAACCAATCACCATCCAACTAGATATTGAGGCAGCATTTGTCTCCATCAAACCAAATATCCTGATAGACATCCTTGTGCTGAGAGTTTACCTCAAAATAATCACCAACCTACTAAATGAATGGTAAAGTCGCCTCTGGGTTTGACCCTCTCATCTCAATCCCTCAGGGATTTCCTCTCAGTGCACTATTATTTATAGCATATACTAATATGCTGCTGAGAGAGATTGAAAAATCACTTTTGGGAGTATATGTGCCGACCATTGGATGAGAGATAAGGCACATCAGTTATATGGACAATATACTTGTCTATCTCCCTTTCAGAAAATATACACCCAAATTAGAAAAAATTATATCCAATTATATCAACAATTTCAAACTGAAATTTAACATGAACAAATCAGCCACATGGAAATTTCTAAATGGAAAGAGAATAAAAACAAACTTCGGCGAATCCACAAAAATTTCCAGGTTTTTGATTTTTACAAAGCTCAATACAATGGACAATAACTTCACTTACCGGGCTATATATATCCCATTACAAGGTAAAGTCACACTACTCAATTCGCTGGCGTTCTCGATAATTACCTATTTTTTGGCTGGGATATGCCATCCCAAAAATTCATTCAAAAAGTAAATGCCTTTTGTACTAAATTGTTTTGGGGATGAAAGGTTGCAGCTACAGTCTCCAAACATCATCATCATCATCAACATCATCATCATCATCATTATTATTATTATTATTATTACATATGAAAGAAAAATATCTAACATCACTTCAAGGTGTTATAAATAGAGGCATTTTCACTGAAATCAGGCTTGTCACATACATAAACTTTGCCATCTGGTTGACCAGATAGAAAAATAATGTCACTTCAAGGTGTTATAAATAGAGGCATTATCGCTGAAATCAGGCTTGCCACATACATAAACTTTGCCATCTAGTTGACCAGATGCAAGGTGATTTTTCAAAAATTACCGTCTAATGAAATTAATAACTGCTTCCTCAACATAATTAAAAATATTCAAAAAACAGATAAGAGAGAGGCAGATCCATACCTGGCCATATTAACCCTGGGAATTTATAACTGGCCTAAACAGTAACTGATCATCCACTATGGCATTAGGCCTTACAATAAATGTTAATCATGCAGAAGCACTAAACAGCATCAAATATTTGGATCTGCAAGTAATGATTGAAGCAGACCATTTTTATTATAAAATGAACATTAAGCCAATTCATATTAGAGGCCATATACATCATTCATCTAATACACCTGAGATTCATAAATTTGCTGGCCTCAAAGCATTTTTATATAGAAACGACTGTCTGTGTAGTTTTGAAAATGACAAGAGAAACAACATTGAAATTTACAAAAATGATCTTATTAAGGCCCAATATAACCCTCGGATTATTGATAAGATAATTGTGAAATTCAAAAGAAGGCATAATTGGATTAGACAGCAAGATAAACCTAAGATTTTATTACCATATATTCGTAATATTTACGATAAAATGTGTGAGATCTTCCATTCGGAATTTTGTGTATGTTTTAGATTGCCCCCTAACTTGAATAGATGTTTAAATAATACTAAAGATTTCATTCCTCCAATTCATGCACAACAGGCAGTCTACAAAATTGCATGCAGAGAACATAATTGTCAGGCTGCATATTATGGAGAAACGAAAGCATCCATTCGGGTTAGATTGTCCCAGCATATATATTCATATAATAGAGCTATGGCTGATTCATCCCACTTGTCAATATTTGTACAGCATGTAATTGCTGCGGGTCATGCATGCAAGCTGGATGAACCTAAAATTATGTGTAGGGAACGAAGTGATCTGAGAAGAAAAGTTAAAGAGGCATTTTTTATTATTTCGGACGAGCACGCATTGAATAAGAGAGAATCGTTTTATGCTTTATCAAAGAAGTGGCATGCTGAAGCGCTTTAACCCTCATTTGCATATTAGCCTATATTATTTTATACATTTGCATATTAGTATACTGTTTGAAAATTGTTTGTCCTTGATAATGAAGTAAGCCTTCGAAAACGTTCGGATAATTTATAATTTGTTGATATTTATCTATATATCATAGTTTGTTGTTTGAGTTATATTTTGGAATTAATGTGTGTATTTATTTTAACGTATTTAAATTAATTGAAAATAACTATTAAGATTTAATAAAATCCTCCAACCATAGCTCACTAAAACAGGGCTTACTAACAATGAGATTTCGTTATAGACTAGATGAATGATATATTCACTTTGTATCCTCTGACTAAGTTCTTCACTAACACTCATTTGTATTCTACTGACTTTTGGGTCAATCCTTCTTTGTATACATCATCCTGTAACCTCAAGCTAGCTAATTTTTGTTGTTTCTTTGTATTCGTCTATAGGTCAAATAAAATTATTGTGAAAGAGAAAGAAAAATGCCTATTTATTTATTTGCAGATAATTCAGATTAAAAATGCATTTGTAATTTTTTTTTCTTCTATTAAATCATTAGTTTTATAAAAATGTTTCATTTGCTATTTTTTACAACATTTTAAAATAGATATAAAATCTTATAAGCTCAAAGACAAATGCAGGATGAGTGTGATTTTTAAAATTATTTATATAAAGATGAATTAATTATATCAGAACTAAGCATTATGGGTAATATCAGTCTATTAAAAAATTAATAATGAAGGTTAATTTAACATTTTAGGTTAAAAATGCCATAATGTTCAAAATAGCCGGTGCTCATTAATATATAAATCTTTCATCATCACATGATTTATAGGCTAACCACCACAAGAATTATGGTAAGAAATCTAGTCAATCTTTTTGTCAAAAGTATATACATGGGGTTATGTGGTTGCCTAAGTAGGATCTGTTTAAAATCTAAGGTTTGAATCCTAACTGATATATTTGTCTGTCCAATTAGAACATTTTCATCTGGTACATTTGACATCTAACATAAAACCATAAGCTCTTAATCATCTGGTACATTTGGCTACCTAAGCAAAGTCATAAGCTATTAGACCATCTGATACAACTTCATCCCTAATTTTTTATTACATTCATATTACACACCCTATGATGCATTATCCTGTTATTTTCTTCTAAGCAGTGCATAGGTTGATGCATAGATGTTTTTCATTTTAAAGATGGCACCCTAATCTGCAGTATGGCAGATATGTTATAAACAAATATCATCCCAATCTGCCCATCATTTGTTAGGATATTCAGTCTAAAAATAGTTTATGTGGTTATTCCTAACCCTCATTAATCCCAGAGTTTAAGATCTTGCATGTTCTAATATAGAAATATATAATTTTTTAAAAAAATAACAATAAAAACTTAGGCCCATTTCATTTGTCATTCTTAAATGTGAGTTTTCGGATAAATTTGCCTCAATAAAAGTTTAAGGTCTATAATAAAATTTCATTTAGCAACAAAACATTTATGCCCGATATATAATTATGGTTTAGTTAATGGAATGAAAAAAGTTTGGCACTAGTAAATGAAATAAAAGAAATATTGTTAGATATTAAGAGAGTAGAAGATAGGGATAAAATATGCAGGAAAAATGATAGAATCAACAGGTTAATTAAGTAAGGTAGTGGATGAAGATAAAGATACCAAATTAGAGGCACTGGGTACTACATAGTAGGAGTACACAATAGTATGCTAATTTTATGTGATAAGAGCAAATAAAACAGTTCTGTATTCTAATTTCATGTGAGTAATAGAAATAAATAAAATATCCTATATTAATTTTATGTGATCAATAAAAGTTTTTAAATAATATTAAAAGATAGAATTAAACAAATATAGTTTCCTATAATTTAATGATTATGAGATTGAAATTGAAAAAAAAATGGGAACAAATTTAAATATTGAGAAACCAGCCATGCAAGAAGTGGAACAACCAATGGAGTTAGATCCTGAAAATAGAGAAGGCCAACCTATAGAAATCACATTGCCAGCACTAGATTTACAAGTGCTGTATAATTTGATCTTGAATGGCTTACAAGATATGCAGGAAAATCAACAAAAACTAAGACAAGATATACAGGAAAAACAGCAAAAACTCGATTTGAACTTACAAGATATGCAGAAAAGCTGACAGAAAATGAGACAAGATATGCAGGAAAGTTAGCAGAAATATTATAGAATTAAGAGAAATAATAAATGCAATAAAAGATGAAATCCAACAGGAGATGATAATGAGTTTGAATGAAGTTTGAGAGAAGATAAAAGTAAAGAATTAAAATATGATAGAATCTGTATGTAAAGACAGGAAAGATTTAAATGGGTTGAAAGACAAACAAGATGAACAGAAAGAAAGAGAATGAGAGATAGAACTCCAAGTATAAAAAAATAAAGAAAAAGCAATAACATAGCAGATATCAGAGAAAGTATAGATCAGTAGTGGGAAATGTCTGATTTTGGACCTTTTATGGCCTGCAGTCATTTTGTTCAGCCTGCCAAGGCAACCACAGGCAGGATTTGAAATTTACAGCAATAAAAATTTATATTATGTGATACAGGACATAGAAAATATATTAAGAGTCAGTAATACAAATGTGAAATACACTCGGAAATTCAGAATGCAGGATTAGAACAGTGATCAAGGTAAAACAATATTGTTGCTGGCTACACACACTGGATAGCGATTAAAACTTAAGTTATGTAACATCCTACAAAGCCAAACAATCTAATCTCTGTCAATGCATACTATATATTAATTAAATCTTAAGTGGTGGGACATTCTACAAATGGTGACTACAAAGCAAAATAATCTCTTCATTGATGACTACTAAGACAAAGCAAAATAATCTTGTCACTAGCTATGCACATTGAACAGTTATTAAACTTAAATTATTTAACGTCTTACAAAGCAAAATAATCTCATCTCTGGTAATAACACACTGAAAAGTTTTATTAAATCTTAAAAGGTGCGACATTCTATAAATAAAAACTATAAAATAAAATCTCATTGTTGACAAATGTAATGACAAAGCAAAATAATCTCATCGCTGATGACACGGCTTGACTTCTGTAAATGTCACACAAGCAATGATGAATTTTACACATTGAAGAAACATGCATTAAAATATGCAAAGGGATTTGGAAAAACTCATTGCTGTGAGCAGTTTTTTTTTTTCAAAACTTAGCATCTCACAAAAAATCAACTGTGTTCCAGATGGACCAACAAACCTGGAAAAAAAAAGTTATGAGTAGAAACATTATCAATACCAGCTAACATCACACCTCTCAACAAAAAGTAACAGTTTCAGCCATCACATTAGGGATGACCGGTATAACAGGTTAATTTTTAAAATAATAATTTTGTATACATGAATGGTCTTATAAATATTTAAATGGCTCTTGGCAGGAAAAAAGGTTCCCCATCCTGGTATAAATGAAATAATAATAAGAGTAGGGATTTAAATATGGTTGTGGAAGACAGAATGTAGTAATAAAAAAAATAGTAAAAGATTATTGAACAGAAAATGATTTAAAACAGCTATAATCCACCAATTAAAGAAAATAGAGATAATACAGAAAGGCTTATAAGAAAATGCTAGCAGGGGGTATTATACAGAAGGAAAGCTAGAAAGCCTAGATGTAACCAGTATAAAATAAATCTTCAAACTCTAGCACTGAAATTCATCAGGATGTAAATCAGTTCTTAAATTAAAGGCATGGATGGTGAACCACTTTTAGAGCACTTAAATAGTTTAGAAAGTTATTTTAATCTTAATCTGTTGGCAGAAGAGAACAAGATGGTTATAGCTTATAGCCACTTACAAGATGATATTCATGTTTGGCAGCATTTACTATTTAAAGTCATAAAAAAACTTTAGTAATCAGCTTCTTTACAGAACACCAAAAAAATTAATAGGAAAATGTTCAGGTCATTCCAAATGAGAATACTTAAGCCAGAAAAGAAATATCTGGAGAGAGGAGAGGTTGATCCCTATGTGAATGATAAAAGTCAACTCTCAGTGATTGTCCAGGATTTATTTAAAGAATTATGATTTTAGGAGAAATAAGCTTATTTCAATTTTTATTATAGTTTTTTTTTTTAAATTATTGTTGTTATTAGTATATAGTATTATTATTGTTTTTTGAGGAGAGAAGATAGCATTGTGTTATAGGAATTTATTTAGTTGTGCCTTCTTTGTTATGATAAGATGAAGATTCTAGAATTGACTTAAGGTCTTAATATTATCATGGTACTCCAGATTGTTTTCAATGTCTGATACTGCATCAACCTCACAAGTTGCTTATTTGCCTCTAAGTATCTAATCATAAGAGCAATGCATTTCATAGATCCATTAAGTCTTAATGAAACATGACTTAAGTGTGATTGATCATTAACTTCAGTTCTCTAGTAAATTATCCTCTAAGCCTCTGATATTACGCATTGAGCAAGCTTTTCTTTGTGAACGAGTTTTTGTTGCTTTGTTTTGTGTTAAAATTAAGGTAACTCTTGTAGTATCTATGCCTGCATTGGATATTTTTATGACAATGGTGAGTTCTTATACATCGTAGAATTGCAAAGTCTAGGTTCATTTTGTTGATGGATAATTTCCACACAAGCTTTTTGGTCACTCACTAGAATTGGTATATTAAACTCAAGTCATATATATACATATAAGTTGCAAGCCATTTACTTTCTCCATTGTTCCTTCATATCAGCAAGATATATGTTTTTTTTTAAAAATGTAATTATTTAAAACTAATATGTAACAAATAGATAAAGGTACCCAAATTTATTGCATGCAATCTTGAATAGCATTGCTAAAAAAAAAAATTATAGAAGTCAGTTTTTTTAGTTTTAGTTTTTAGAAAGAATTTTCTTATTTTAAAAGAAGCTCTAACATCTTTGTAATCAATGGCTTTTTGATCATTCTAACCAATGAAAACTCTATTTAACAGCATTCCAAAAGTTAAGCTGATTAGAATAACATTTTCAGTTATTTAAGAAGCATCTAACTTGCAAACTATTAACCACAACTAATATGAGAACCATACAATAGCTGAAAATCTCAAAATTCTGGGATGAAAAATTTAGATAATACAATGGTTGACTAAACCTGAAACTATGTAGCCATTGCAAATATAAATTTTAAAAGTGTGTTATTCTGCATGCACAAGATAGAGAACAAGCAGTATCAGTCATCTATCAGTCATCTTTTACAATAATTTTTGTCAGCCTATCCATGATGAATGCATAATCTAATCATTCCATCATTCTACCTGGAGAAAAACTTAAATGAAATCTCAAACCTTCCCAATAAAAACTGTCCTATGGATCAAATTTTCAGAAGGGTTCAAACCTATTTTTAATCAGTTAAATGGTAAAATCAGAATTATTATGATGCAGTAAGATCAATTTTTACTTATAATAAAAGGCCTTTACAAAACAACAACAATAATAATAACAACAACAACAACAACAACAACAACAACAACAACAACAATAACAATAATAATAATAATAATAATAATAATAATAATAATAATAATAATAATAATAATAATAATAATAATAATAATAATAATAATAATAATAATAATAATAATAATAATAATAATAATAATAATAATAATAATAATAATAATAATAATAATAATAATAATAATAATAATAATAATAATAATAATAATAATAATAATAATAATAATAATAATAATAATAATAATAATAATAATAATAATAATAATAATAATAATAATAATAATAATAATAATAATAATAATAGACCGCAGAAAATCCTGATAGTGCCGGTAAGTAATATTAAAGTAGTTGGGTTTCAAACCCCAAAAAATCTAATAATAACACCACAATTTAAAATCAAACCAATATAGATAATTTCACAAAATAAAAATAAATCTTTTTGAAACTATAATTATTGAAAAGCATAAACTAGTTCAAGAATATCATAAAAAAAACCCTTACGTTACCAAAAATTTCTTTGTTTTAAAAAAAAAAAAAAAATGGAGACCACAGCTATGCATGATCGAGCATTTGGCGTCAATATGGCCGCTGAAGTGCGTAAAAATTTAAACACCGTCAAATCGTATGCCACGGTCGCAAAAACTAACATGCAAGCAACAAGTTCAAAGAATTTCGCGACTACAATAAATAATAAAATAGTTCCGAGATTTAGAAAAACAAATCCGAATGATATAAAACAGTTAGATTTAAAGATACAGGTAAACCAAGACCCTCCCCTTGCACACTGGACCGATAATATGCTAGAAAGAATTAATGAACACTTTAACAACACGATTCCACGGGGACTCTATACATCGTTCAAAAGATTTTTTTCACCAAACTCAATAGTAATATCTGCCACAGACGCAAATATATCGCTGTATCGGTTTCCACGCACGTTATTATATCAAGCAATAACTGAAAACGAACTGTGGGAAACGATCGTAAGAATCGCAGATCATCCAAATCCCAGATACCTCGCAATTGAATTTCTTGACAGTAGTCAAAAGAACCGATTTCTAAACCAAATTAAAACATTAGACAATTACACGATTGTTATAGTCGATCAAGATCGACAGAATCAAATTACAGGAATAATAAAAAATACATATTTTGGATACACGAAACAAGACTTTCAAAAAATGATGGATCCATTTGGCAAAGTTATAGCATTTCAACCAATATACCTCAAAGACACACCAATACCAATATACAGCAATAGCTATGATTTTAAGTTAAAATTACACAAAGACATTGACCCAGAATCTATACCAACACAAATTGCAGACCAGGAAGCTATGCTGAGCCTATATATAAGAGGTTTAAAACCACAATGCTATGCCTGTGGCAAGCGTGGTCACCTAGCCACACAGTGCATGGATAGCCAACTCATACAGGGCCAGACACCAAATAATCAGCACATCCAATCCCAACATGAAGAGAGCAACAGTACACAAGATAACACCAGTAACTCAAACAGTCAATATGAAAACAATTACAGTACAAATGAAGCTACTAAAAACAAACATGCAGAAAAAAACACAAATATACTTGAAACTACAACAGATAGCTCGAATAAATTAAATGAAAGCACTGATCAAATGGAACAAAATCAAGCACAAAACATACCTAAAGTATCACAAACACCAGGAATATCAATCAGTAACACGGCAGACTCAAATCCAGACATATCAAATGATACATACAACTCCCCAAAAACAAGCATGCCGCATATAATTATAAACAATACATCTACAGATATTCTAGACTCACTAACCCCATGCCTCCCTCCCATAGAAACAACACCAACAGAAGTCCAAAAATCTGGTCGGCCAAGGAGAAATAAATCAAAAAGAGCCAAAATAGATGAAAACAATACTCTAACAGAAATGATTGAACACTTGGCAGAAAACTTAATACCTATGGAGCTGGATGGTAATCAAAACACTAATAACTGCTCACAAAACACTAGAGAATATGCAAAAGCTTCACGCAAACTTCAACACACTGTGAAACCAACTCGCAGCCAATCACGATAATGAAGCTAAAAATAACAGCATTTAATATCAGAGGGCTCAACTCAGTCTACAAAATACATCAGCTACACAACCTCATATACTAGGACTTCTAGAAACTAAAATATATAGTGGCTCACAAATTGACCCCACAGTACATCTAAGCAGAGAAGGCTACTGTGCATGCTCTAGAGACACATCATCTCCCTCAGGGGGTACTGGACTGCTCATAACACAAAGTTGTCCATTTGACTCATTCAAAATCATATATATAGATGCAAATTTACTAATAGTAACTTTTAGTCATCAAATCATCACACTAAACATTATATTTGTGTATATTCCACCGAGCCCTACAATTGTCTCAAATATTATATTAAACATAAACTCCTTACTTGGCTCTAATTCACATCCAACCATACTTATTGGGGATTTCAACATGAAATATCAAGAGTTCATTTTAAAGTGGCTGCATCAAATATCAATTCCACTTATGAGTGCAGAAGGTTTTCTGTCAAATGAAGCAGTTACCTTTCACAATGGACGTCATACATCAAGAATTGATCTGTGCTTTTATTCACCTATGTTACACCATCAAATCAGCCTAAACATCAACCCATCTCCCTTCTCTGATCACTCTGCACAAACCATACTAATTAATCTGACAGGAATTCAAACAACTGCACTTACACATGGTAAAACAATCAGAATTCTACTTCCAACTTCTACCCCAGAATTTATTCTTTCAGAAACATATATAATGCTTCACAAGATCAAAAATATGCAACTTGACCCCATTCAAAGATACTTAGCATTCATAAACATTTTATCATTTAATATAGATCACATTACACGCAAATCCCCCCACCCTCAAGACTGCTAGCACTGGCTGATGAAATACATAAACGGATTACAATGATAAACCCAACACACACCAGTCAACAACATATACGCAGACTTACACAAACATATAATAGCATCTGTAACCACCTGAAAAACTACCTAGCAATAAAAAAGAGTAAAGTCTGCCTCGGCCAACAACACACATGGACAAGAAAATACATTCGCTGGGCCTTGGGCTACCCATCCACTGTCAGAGTGCCATTGGCACTCACAGAGCAGGGGCACACATACGCAGGAAATAATATGTTAAAACCGATATATCAGCATTTCAAACAAAAGCTGCAAGCATACCACCCAGTCAAATATAATCCTAATGTCTTTGGAAAACCAGAAACAAATACCCCACATAACATCACAGAATTTGCTACTAAACTGGCAACAGTACCTAATGCATGTCACCCAGGAGCACATGGAATCCCCAAATTTGTCCTTGCACATCTCAGTCAGTTCACTAGCCAATATTTATGTGACCTTGCAAATCATCTATCACAGAAGTTGCATGACATTTAAGGCTTATATCCAATAGCAATAGTCCCCTTCAACAAGAAAAAAGTCCACGTATCAACACTATCTAACCTAAGACCAATCTCAATGGGGCCAATTACAATTAAAATAATTGAAAAAGTACTCAAAGACAGCCTAGAGCCACATATTCTACCACTAATTTCACACAGCCAGTTTGCAAGGAAGCAATCATCAACTGCACAGGCTGCAATGATATTCAAAACTGTTATAAACTCAGTACAGGACAGGAAGAAGTATGCACCAATTGCAGTTCAACTTGATATAGAAGCGGCTTTTGATTCAGTTGACATCAATACATTAATCAATATGCTAGCTGACACCACAATTCCACGAACTCATCTGTACCTGCTCACAAACCTACTACTTAGCAGAGAAATTCATATCACACTCAATGGCAAAAATTCCCCATCATTCATTCCCACACAATCCATATCCCAAGGCTCACCACTAAGCTCACTGCTATTTACTTTTTACATCAACCCACTTATACTCAAAATTCAACAGAGTATCAAAGGCATACAGATACCAGGCACATCACAACATATAGCCTGCATTGCATATATGGATGACATCACAGTCTTCCTACCATCAAGAAAACAGATACCAATACTACAGAAAATACTGCAAGACTTTCAAACAACACACCATCTAGAATTTAATCAAAACAAGACTGCTGCTTGGTCTCTATACACCAGTAAGCCATGCATGCAAATTTTCCAAGGCAAACCGTCTCCTTTCCTCGGCTTTCCTTTCTACATGGGAACAAACACAATGAGGCAAAAAATCCAGAACAAGTTAAAAGATGAAGCAGAACAGATCACTGCTTCACTATCAAAAGCATACCTCTCAATATATGCAAAAGTACAATTGTTCAATCAGCTGGTAATCACCAAGATTATCTATTATTCTCCCATAATTCAATTCTCAAAAGCCTTTACATCAAAAATCTCTTCATATTGCAATAAACTTCTATGGAATAGAAAGACAGTGTCAATATCTGCAAAACATCTTAGTCGACCAGCAATACACAATGGTTTGGGGCTACATAACATAGATATTTTTCGAATACAAAAGACTGCAAACCTGATAATAGCCAGCCTCAGACATTTCCCAGAACTCCAGTATCTAATACAAATAATACCCACAGACAAACCTCCACCTTCACATTGCTATCTATCATCAGTTATAAACCAATTCAGAATCACACATACTCAAATATCACTGCAAACAACTACAAAATATTCATATTGGCAGATATATGCAATGATCTACCCGGGATATACATCAGATATTTCAACACAGATGCTCGGAATAAACAACCGGCAGCTGCTTAAAAAATTTAAAAAATGGTCCATGGAGCCCAAATTCTTTGATTTCCTCCTGAAACTAAATCTATATGCTTTGCCAACATCATATTTCTTAAGATACAGACGATTATATACAAAAATAGACCCCTTCTGCACGCTATGCCACCAAGCAGAAGAAACTCAACAACATCTGTTTTACATCTGCCCAGCATTAAACAACATTCGGCATGAAATAACAAATATATACAGAAAACCAAACATCTCCCTGCAAGATATTATCAGTCCATTCAGCAGAAAATCCACCCCAACAATCCGAGCAGCAACCTTCGTACTTTATGCATTTTGGTGCACACGATGCACATTTGCTTTTGACAACAATACAAGGCGGCATCCATCAACTTTTCACAACAGTTAGCACAATTAAAAACCAGAGACAATAAAATAGCACACCCAGACATTTTCGTGGCTACTTGGTCACTTGTAAAACAACGGTCAAATCTCTAATAGTTCTACCTTTCCTCAATAATACACTTAAAAAGAAAACAAGAAAATGGACAGCAAAAATCCATGAATCAATAAAGATAACTTAGGTTAAACAATCCATCACTCACCCGGTATATATATGTAAGAACTTGGAAAGAACAATATATATAATCCTCGGAAATATCAGTGTAAATGCATGTATATAAAAATTATTAATGTAACCTGTTTTCTAGATTGAATAAAGTTCCCCTTTTTGAATAATAATAATAATAATAATAATAATAATAATAATAATAATAATAATAATAATAATAATAATAATAATAATAATAATAAACAGCATCCTAGCTCAACCAGATATATTTGCAGCCACATGGTCACACTTGAAACAGAGATCCAGTCTATGAAATATAAAGACCAATAAGATAGATGATGACATTTTCAACATCAGCATTTTTTCCAACTTTAAAAAAAAAAAATGCAAGCATAAACTGAACTAGATAGAAGACCAAATTTAAAAACAAGAAGAAAAAAAAAGGATGCAGAAAAGATAAAGACTTATATACTGAAAGTTGTAATTTGTTTTTCATTTGTAAAAAATCAATATATGACTCTGTAACTTTTTAGACTCAATAAAGTTTTGCTTTGAAACATAATAATAATAATAATAATAATAATAATAATAATAATAATAATAATAATAATAATAATAATAATAATAATAATAATAATAATAATAATAATAATAATAATAATAATAATAATAATAATAATAATAATAATAATAATAATAATAATAATAATAATAATAATAATAATAATAATAATAATAATAATAATAATAATAATAATAATAATAATAATAATAATAATAATAATAATAATAATAATAATAATAATAATAATAATAATAATAATAATAATAATAATAATAATAATAATAATAATAATAATAATAATAATAATAATAATAATAATAATAATAATAATAATAATAATAATAATAATAATAATAATAATAATAATAATAATAATAATAATAATAATAATAATAATAATAATAATAATAATAATAATAATAATAATAATAATAATAATAATAATAATAATAATAATAATAATAATAATAATAATAATAATAATAATAATAATAATAATAATAATAATAATAATAATAATAATAATAATAATAATAATAATAATAATAATAATAATAATAATAATAATAATAATAATAATAATAATAATAATAATAATAATAATAATAATAATAATAATAATAATAATAATAATAATAATAATAATAATAATAATAATAATAATAATAATAATAATAATAATAATAATAATAATAATAATAATAATAATAATAATAATAATAATAATAATAATAATAATAATAATAATAATAATAATAATAATAATAATTGTAGCAAAATTAAAATTATTTTTTCTCTGAATAATTTTAACATTCTTTCCCTTCTCAAATATGTATTTAATTTTTTTCCTTAGTATTTAATGTGTATTATAACTTGTATATGTTTGTTTATCGATTGATTTATATTTTTGCCAATCTTTATTCTTATTATTAAAGTTGTAGTTGAATAATAATAATTATATGATTGTTTTATATTGGATATAGGCATGTCCAAACTCATAAGTTGAATTCAATCTAATTAATTGAATTTTCTCCAATATGAATACATACTCGCATATATATATATATATAATGCATTAGATTCGCTCCTAAGTATCATATAAGGAGTGTAAATAATTTATTATAATGATATTATTTTGTCTCATCCATTTCTCTCTCTCATTCCAAACCTAGTTAAGAATAGCTATTAAACACACTCTGTGATGCAATGTATTTTTTTCTGAGCTAGTAATAAATAAATGAAAAGATAAACATCTAAAAAGTTGGAGGGATTTGAACCTGACCTATAGTAATTTCTCATTTTAAAGATGGCATCCTAATCTGCAGTTATGGCAGATATATTATAAATAAATAAATAATATCTATAGAAGCCAGGGATATCTTGGAAATGTTTGTGTTTTATCCGCCAGTCTGATTGTGCCAATGTTATATCCACAAGTATGACTGTGCAGTCAGCAAATAACAATGTTCAATTCCCACAATGTTCTCTTGCAATGTATGTTCTGCTGCAGATGCTCTCCAATGAATGGTCTGCAACGAATGCTCTGAATATACTCTGTATTCTCTGCAATGGATGCTCTCCAAACGAATGGTCTGCAACGAATGCTCTGCCACCGATGCTCTCCAATGAATGGTCTGCAACGAATGCTCTGCCACGGATGCTCTCTAATGAATGGTCTGCACGGACTGCTCTCCAATGAATTGGTCTGCAAACGGATGCTCTCCAGACGAATGGTCTGCAACGAGTCTATTTCTACAGTTTGCTAAAGTTCAATTCCCATGATGTTCTTTCAGGCTGGCTGCTACAAAAACGGTTCACAATGGGCATACCTTAGCCCCAGTCCAGTTTATCTGTACACGAACTCTTCGTAGTAAGCACTGCAACTGCCGCCAGATATCTCCTACTGGAATTGAACAGTAACTCTACTGTAGATGCACTCCATACTGTCTGCTACTCGCTACTGCATGACTACTCTCAACTACTCTCTATATTACACTGTGTAGTTGCTACCCAGTCTTCTTAACGCTTTCTGATAACTGCAACAATCAATCAATACACCATCCAATAATGTAACATCTCTTATCTAGAAATATTTGCAATCATCAAATATTTCTTGGAATTGTCGATCGCCATTACGTCAATGCCTTAATTAAATTCTACAGTTATCAGTGCGCGATCTAAAAACAACTTCTCGAATACATTCTAGTTTTTCCGGAGTGCACAAACATGTCTGCCATTTGTTACAAAACACTACAGTTTGATCAGAATGATAGAAAATATGACTGGATATCCAGTCTTATCATCATCAGTTAGAATAATCAGGCCAAAGACAGTCAACATAGTTATTCTTAACACCCATGAATCCCAGGTCATGAGTAAGCAGGAAAGTATAATATCACTATGCTATGGAGCTCTTAAAGTTATATTAAAAAACATACTTTTCAATATATAAAGTTTTCAATGTAATGAACTATGTTAAAAATTTAATCTCCAATAGAGATAGAGAATTTTTTTTATTATTATTTACAAAAGTATAAATAGCTTATTGGTCTAGTTATGACACATCTGACTGCTACGACAAATGTTTGAAGCTGAATCGAATAAAACTTGAAAATCAGGTTTAGAATTTTTTTCAGGCAGCCATACCATAGTCAATCCAATTAACTATCCAATATTGGTTGGTAATGTATATTTAGCTAATCTCAGCTAGAAGATGAAATAAAAAAGGAAAACAGTTCAACGCTCCAGCATTAAACAACTAGAAAGCTCTGATGAATAATATCTTCTTCGTTACTATAAGCTATTGGCAAGATGTTCGCCCTGCTATTTTTTTTTTTTTTTTTTACAGTAATATAATGATAAGAAAAAAAATTGTTTGTGTCAATAAAAAGAAACACATAGATATATACAGAGTCAAAAGTATTTTTTTTTCATATAAGATTTGGTATCTTAACAAGTGCTTTAGAAGTATGCAGCTAATCCGTTTGTTTATTTTTTTATTTTCTAAAAATTTAAATGCCAAGTCTCTAATGGAAATTGCTCAATTTTACTGAGAAAACTATGAAATAAAAATCCACAAGGATAACGTAATGAAATATTTAAACCATGTAGTCACTTGTCAGCATAAACAGCTGTATTGTGCCAAATTCATTTATCAAACGTTGTATCTTCCTCAATAACATGTAAAAATAGAATTCCTTCATATAGACATGAAGGAATTCATGCTTTTGTTGTTTTTTTTGCTTTCAAGTACAGATTTATTCTAGTATTTTTCTTAAAAATAAAAGTAAAAAAAATAACGCGATAAAAGTATACATATATTATACTGTATTTTTAATAATATAAAGTTTTATTATTTTATAACGTCACTCTAAACTAAGCACTTATCAAAGTTTAAAATGTAGTTTAATTATTAGATTACATAATCAAATAGTGATTAAGTATACTACAGACTCGGCCTAGTATTTTACTGCCTAGACAACTTAAATTGTCTTTAGTCAGAAAACTTAACATGAAAAATATATTAAGTTAATATAGAAAATATTCTCTTTTAGTATTATGTCCCATGATTCTGGTATACAGTACCAAAAGCGCTTGTCAAATTGTTTTTTATGATTAATGTTTTTTTTTAATTTTGGCTAGTCTGTTTATCGCGCTTTATACGTGAAGAATAATTTTTAGTATTATATATACGTTTAATTGCTTTAGTTTTAAATATGTGTTTATATAAGTCACCTCTCGCATCAGTAATAAAGAGTATATTTATTATACCGCAAATAAATATTAATATAAAACTCTTCCACTCATTTTAAAATTTTTTTTACATGTAACATAAAAAAATAAATACTTCTAACAGTATGAATCCTTAATAAAAATAATAACAACGTAAAATAAAATATTATAAAAAGTTATATGATTCATCATAAAACAAGTTTTTAAAAGAAGAAACTAAGAACAGTTTTGACTTAAGAGATAGATCATTTGGGGGGTGGGGGTGGATGAAGAAACAATTTTTATTAATTTATTAACAATGATTCTATAATTTTAATAGTATCGCACCAAACTTATTTGACTAATTCAGATTATCCTGATACTTTATATTCTAATTAATAATAACTAAATATTTCCTCTTAAAAATTATTATTAGACGGCAAAGGGTGGCTATTGTTTGTGACACACTTAAAAAATATCAAGATTCATCAAGATTGGTCTTTAAAATCCATGTTGTGATTTTAACATATGATATATTATATTATAAGAGTTTTTGTTTTCATTTAATAAATAAAATTTTAATTTATTGAGTGCACAAAAAGCATATACAAGTACTTTAAACAGGCTTTAACCTGTGTTCAATGCGCTTTAAAATTCGTAATAATCAAGCATATTTTGCCGATAGAGGGACCTTCCAAACCATGACACAAGATAGCGACTTTTATAAAGATAAGAGTGGCTATATTATCTTTAACCTAAATGTACACTTATATAGGTGAATCGGAAGCATCTTGATTTGGAAGCGTGAAATTGTTTTCTCCACTGTTTAAGTCCACTATTTCCTTTACAAATTAACGTACATGAAATCTTGCAATTTACAGCGAGTTAATATTACGATCTTAATGTTGGAAATTCTATAAACTATTGAAGAGTAGTAATTAATTTATTGAATGCACAGAAAGCGTATGTAAGTACTTTAAATGGGCTTTAACCTGTGCCCAATGCACTTTAAAATTAGTAATAATCAAGCATATTTTGCTGATAGAGAGATCTTCCAAACTATGACACAAGATAGTGACTTTTATAAAGATAAGAGCAGCTGTCTTATCTTTAACTTGCATTCAGTAAATTAATTACTACTCTTCAATAGTTTATAGAATTTCCAACATTAAAATCATAATATTAACTCTCTGTAAATTGCAAGATTTCACTTACGTTAATTTGTAAAGTAAATAGTGGAATTAAACAGTGGAGAAAAATTTCATGCTTCCAAATCAAGATGCTTCAGATTCACCTATATAAGTGGACATTTAGGTTAAAGATAAGTTGGCCACTCTTATCTTTATAAAAGTTGCTATCTTGTGTTATGGTTTGGAAGGTCCCTCTAATGGCAAAATATGCTTGATTAGTATGAATTTTAAAGTGCATTGAACACATGTTAAAGCCTGCTTAAAGTACTTAAATAAAGTTTTGAAAATGATGTCAAAATGGCTCTCAATTGAATATTTTAAGAATCCAAAAGAAAAAAAAACCATGATATTTTTAGTAAAGAAATTCTTTATATTCCAACAGTTATAATGATACATCTCAGTAATTCATTTACATATATGACATATACAGTTTATCTTTTTCATTTCTTTACAGCTGAATAAAAGATTCCCCACTGGAAAATAAGTAAGTATAATATCATGATCATCAAAGTTTATAGAATTTTAACCAAAGAGGCACTGTTAATGATAAATTGCCATACACACACCCATATATATTTTAATTTGGATATAACAAATCATGTTAAGCACATAGTCAGGAATAAAAAACTACCATCAATGGTTATCAATTGTCACAGAACTTATTGTCTAGTAATATCAACATACCCTCACACAAACAATAACATGAGTCACAGTCTCATAGAGTATAACATTAAAAACTCCACCCTTACTATGTGTAAAAGTAATTACAAAACTTGATAGTCTTTCATTGAATTTTCATGAAGTGTATGATAATATATACTTAACATAAATGCAGATAGTATTAGTCATTGCTCCAAAATAACTACTAAATAAACAAATATAAAAATATAATTTTTAAGTATGTTGTGTGACATTTGAGCACAATTGGAGATTGATTAAAAATCTTTAGTATGCTAAACTGCATGCTTATATGTATAAAGAAATATTTAATAAAAGTTTTCCATTTTTAATTTTCAGTTAAAAATCTACAACCACATTCCTACCAAAATTATAGTCAATCAAGATTAACTGCCTGAGTTAAAAAGAGAGTACACTGTGGCAGTGTATTAAAAGAAAAACTCCATTTATTAAATATTTCCATCTAATATCCATTAAAAATTAAATCATTATATATATATATTGTTTTTATGTCCAAAGGCAAAAGAATAGTAGACCAAGTCATAACACTAAATTATTGTAAATTGCAACTTATTCTATCATCTCAATTTTAAAGATTCAGTTTTACTATACATTTATTATACATACATCAATGGATTGAAATTGATTTCTCACATAGCAATCTTAACTTTTAACACCTATATATCTAAGCAAGTTGTCTTGAGTTCAAAAATGTAGTGGGTTTGCATCTAGAATAATATTAAAAAAAAAAAGTGGCTGTTGAAAGTGAGTGAAATATAATCCATTAAAGCTTTATTACACATGACTCATTTGATCAATATTAAATTATTGCAAATATGTCCTTGCTAAAGTGGTGTTAAATTGAGGTGTGAAATTTTTAATTTTTCAAGTACCCACACTGTTTTAAGCATATTCCCCCAATAAAAAATCAAAGATAATTTGTGAAAAGAACTACAGGGATCTATCAGAATTTCTCATTGAAACAATTCTAAAAACATATACTGCTGATGTTTTAATGCAGTATAAAAGATTAGTCAGATTTTTTTTTTTCAAAGTATGTTAAAATTAGTTCAATATTACACTTCATTATATCAAGAAGACTTTTCTTATCATGATGGACTTGGGTTTCTTACATAATTTTTTTTTTTTTGTGTAATAATCAATTAGTTTATTGCTCAAAGTCTGACATTTTACCACTACACCCAACCTTATAAGGCAAAGGAGACAATTATGTACATATATATAAAATATTTTTTATGCTCAAATTCTCAGTAGTGCAAAAAATTCAAAGTAGCATTGAGATAGGTAAAATAAATTTTCCATCTTTTTTCTATACATGTCTTAGTATGAGAAAATATTTTATCTCATCTACTATAAATATTTACTGTAAGATTGTTAAAAAAAAAGATGATGTAATTGTTTATGTTTTCCAGTATTTATTTGTTTGAAATAGTAATTATAATTTTCTATACATGAGCATGTTTATTAGCATCTTTACTTTGAGTAGTGTACTCTCAAAGAAAATTGTACAAGCAGCTTGTGTTTTCATCAGGCTAGCACAATTAACAGTTATTAGAATAACTTTAAAAAAAACATCTCTGTAAGGATTTTATTGGCTTTTATGCAGTATTGCTCTAGAATGAGGAGGGGTAGTGTTTAATACAAAGTTAGTTTTTTTTTTTTTTACCACACTGAGATTAATAAAAGAAATATTCTAGCTTTACATATATAATATTAATAGCTGCACTAAAATCTTTACAATAAAAGAGGAGTAAATTTGAGCACTTTCTAGTATAAAATTAATATTCAATATATATAATTCATTACTATTTTATATAAAGTAGATTGATCTCTTACATATCATGGGTTTCAGAAATAGTCTAGCCTCATTAGATGTACTAAAGGACCAAATATCGGCCAATGAAAAATAACTTTTTTTATAAAAAAAAAAAGAAAATATTTTCACAACAATGTTATTTATGATTGTCTTACTAATTTGAAAATGAATTGAAAAGCAAAAAAAAAAAAAGTTGACTATCAAGAACTTTTGTCTCAGTCTGGGTTATTAAAAAAAAATCTTACTAAATGCTTGTTTGAAATATAGCTGTACATGGAACAGAATAATGGGCAATCAGAAACAAGACTTCTGATTCAGAGAGTGAAAAAGATAATTTAGAAGGCTAAAAAAGTGTTGGATGAATATATTAAAAATGATTATTCACTTGAGAAATTATGATGTAAAAAAGAAATTGTATTGTGGATTAATTTTAAGGCAGAAATATGGAATGTAAAAGAAAAAAAATAGATACAAATATTTGAAGATTAAAGGAAAATGCATGAAAGTCTTAAAAAATGGCAAGGTTCAAAAATTGTATTTTAGCAGATAATAGCTAATAAAAATGATTATATAGTTAGGTTAACTTAATAAACCAATACCACATCTTAAATGTGTTGCAAATCAGTCATGAAATAAGACTGAAAAAGCTCATTGCACTAATATATCCATTCCTCTTGCAATCCTACCATCACTGGACTTAATTCTTACAATCAGTGATATATTAACATTAGTAGAGACAAGTTGAGCTATGATCAGAGTTTGCCTCTCTATCATTGTAGTAAACTGTGAAAGTTTATAATAAATAATGTTTATTTTAAAAATATATTTATATGTAATTCATTCAAATGTATTTAAAGATAAACTTCAATTAATAGGTAAAAAAAAAAAAAAAAAGACTAAAAGGGATAAATTGTAAAAAAAAAACCCTCATAAATTACAATTTTATAAATAGTTTCACAATTAAACAATAGCAAAAACCTGTGCATTTAATGAGAAAAATTATTTTGAAAAAATGATATATTATATGGTTGGCAGATCAGGATATTGTTTGGGCACAATGTAATGAACAGTATACAATAATTTCATTCAATTAGCAAAATTGAGAGGGGTTTTTTTTTCACTTCAGAAATCATTCTAAGATAACAAAAGGCTAAGTTAAGTTCCCTTATAGTATGACATCTCCCCAACACATCACTGTCATATTTTGTTATACTTTATTCTTTTAGATTACTCAATATGTGATAAAATAAGAACAAATCTCTACTCTAATGCATCTATATAGAGAAAGATCGAATAATCAGTGATAATCAAATCATATAGCATTTAATATTTGTCTAAAGGTTTGTAATGATGGTATATTATAAGATGTGATATGTTGGACTATTTCCATCATTTATGAGTGAATGTCGAATGTACAGTATAGAAAATTTTAAACTTTATTTAAACATTCCAAATACAAACAACTTATTAGTAATAATACACAAATAGACAATACAGGTTAGTAATTACACAACATTTTGAGTAGTATTATTCTCCATTCTTATCAGGTGTTTCTGGCCTATATACACAATGACAATATTCCCTTAGAAGTTGAACTCGCACCTTTAGATTCTTGAATATCAAATTTAAGGCAAACGCTCTACCAACCAAGTTATTCTGTCAAAGCCAACATATAGTAGAAATTTGATATATTATTATATGTTGCCTTTGACAGAATAGCTCAGTTGGTAGACTGGTGTAAAGGTGCAAATTCAACTTCTAAAAAAATATTGTCACAGTGCATATAGGCCAGCAATACCTGAAGAAGAGTGGAAAATAATACTACTCGAAACATTGTGTAATTACTAACCTCTATTGTCTATTTGTGTGTTATTACTAACAAGTTATTTGTATTTGGAAAGTTTAAATAAAGTTTAAAATTTTCTATACATTCAACATTCACTCATAAATGATGGAAATAGTCCAACATATCACATCATAAAGCATTTAAATCCCCATTTCCATATAGGCTGCTGGATTTCAATTTATCACTGAAACTTCATATCCAATACTAGAAGTAATGCAATTATCCACCTAGTTGCACCACTTAATTCAAGCTAAAAGATTCAAATTCAAAATATTTTACTAGAGTCACTTCTTTTTCTAACTATAGGCATCTTTTTTCCTTGCCTAAAAATGCTATTAATAACAAATCTCTTAATTTTTTAGCTTAAATAAAACATGACAAAACAAGAGCAGCTTGAATAATAAAATGGAGAAAAGTGATTTTTTTCTAAGTGTCATAGCATCGGCTGGGACGTGAACCTGCAACCTAGGCAACTGCCTGCAAATGCAAGGCAGTCATGCTGACCTCTCGACCACCAATGTAAAACTGCATTATTTCCAATTTTCAAAACCTTATTAATCTGGTATCAATTTGTTAATCAATCTTTCTACAAATGGCAATAGTATAGACAATTGGTCTTAAATTACCAAATATTTTCTTATTTTTACAGTCATCACATTAACATTAATCTGACAAATCTACATTAGCCTGTGGCCTTTTACCAACTAAAAATAGTTGACACAATTTCCGACTAATACTGGAAGGCTAATTAAATTGGTTAAAGGCTATCTATCTGAAAAATAAATTCTAAGTCTGATTTGCAATCTAAAAGCATGATAGGCAAGATATATTAACTATTTTGTCAAGTGGCCCTTACAAAAAACATAAACTTGAATTATATAAAATAACACATACCATATGTTTAAAATGATCATCCAGAAGTTAATCCTAAATATAGAAAGCAAGAAACTTTTAATCTTCCATGAATATAAGTAAAAATAATTAACATTATAGCATCATCTTCACTCTTATCAAGATATAGAAAACTCTGAAAAAGACAAAAAATCAGAATTACAATAAAAAACTTTAAAATTTATTATAAAGATATTAGTCAAACATTATTTTTTTAAATACAAAATCTTACAATAATTTGTTTTTTTCTTTTCATTAAAAATTATTTTAACTACATCAAATAAAAATTAATTACGGGTAGAAGTTCATTAAATACAGTTTCCTACAATATGGTAACTTTTACCGTCCTGACTGCTAGATATGGATTATTTTAGTATAAGTTACGATTTACATAAGTAATATTTTTTGTTTAATCTTAGACACACATACATTAAAAAAATTTAATACAGTGCAGTAAATAAATTAATATATATAACTATTTTAATGAGTTATTTATTTATATAGCACTATGTTTTAATTTATAACAAGCATTAGGGATCACCCACAACACATGCATTGCAAATTAGTAAACATTTTAAAGGATTACTATTCTTTTCAAATATAAAAAGAAGTCTTTTGAAAAGATAGAATGAATCCACTCTTTCTTTTTTTTTTAACCTAAATGTATATGTATAAGCAAATCTTATGCATTTGGAAATGAAAGCGTGAATAAATTAATTAATCATTTTTAATTCCATTTGCTATGTTTTTAATTATTAACATCTGCAAAATTTTTAAACTTATGGCTCATAAGTATTAGATGTTTAGAAAGAATAGTATTCTTTAAAAGGGCTTATTGTTTACAGCACATGTGTAGTGGGTGATCTCTAATGATTCTACCCCTAATAAATAAAAAATGTTCTCACTAACAATTAGATGTTGCAAAATAGCTTATAACTTTATAATATACAATGAACACATGAATCCTTTAACTAAAACATTTCTGACTTTCCTTCTTCCTGTCTAACTTGTAATTAATAACTTAGTAATATCATAAGTAAAACATAGCACTATATAAAAAAATAACTCATTATATATATGTTTAATATTACATCTAATACTGAGGAGCCATAAATTATAAAAATTTTGCAGACATCATAATTAAAACCATAGCAAATGGAATAAAAAGTAATTAATTAATATCTTGACACTTTCATTTCCAAATGCTTAAATTTTGCCTATACATATATGTTTAGATTAAAAAGGGAGAGTGGGTTCATTCTATCTTTTCAAAAGACTTTATCATGCATTTGGAAATGAGAGTATTCCTTAAAATATTATTTTCATAGGGCACATGTAGTGGGTGATCCCTAATGACTGTTACAGATTAAAACATAGCATTATATAAATAAATAACTCATTATGTATATGTTTAATATTACATTTAATACTCATGAGACATATATTGCAAAAATTTCGCAGATGTCAATAATTAAAAACATAGCAAACAGAATTAAAAGTGATTAATTAATATCTTCATGCTCTCATTTCCAAATGCTTAAGATTTGCCTATACATATATGTTTAGATTTAAAAAGTAGAATGGATTCATTCTGTCTTTTTAAAAAACTTTATCCTGTATTTGGAAAGAAGAGTATTCCTTAAGTATTTATTAGTTTATATCACAAGTGTAATGGGTGATCCTTAATGATTGTTATAGATTAAAACATAGCTCATTATATATATGTTTAATATTACCTCTAATACTGACTAGCTGTAAATTGTAAAAAATTCGCAGATGTCCAAAATTAAAAACAGCAAATGGAATTAAAAATGATTAATTAATATCTTCATGCTCTCACTTCCAAGTGCTTAAGATATGCTTATATATATATATATATATATATATATATAGCTTAAGCACTTGGAATACATATATATATATATATATATATATATATGTTTAGGTTAAAAAAATAGAATGGATTCATTATATCTTTTCAAAAGACTATCTTATGTTTGAAAAGGAGAGTATTCTTTAAAAGGATGTATTTATTTACAGCTCATGCATAATGGGTGATCCCTAATGATTGTGACATTAAGTAAATGCCTGAAAATTAAAAAGCCTAATTGAGGTGAGTGCTATTTTCCTATTTTGTCTATATTAATCAGCTATACTTTTTCTTGCTACATTTTATATCAAGTAAAAACATAAAATGAAAAAAGACTTTGGGAAAGGAGTCCTAAATCAATTGATATGAAATTAAGTTTCTAAAAGTAAATTTTAGTGAATAAAAAAATGAGAGGGATTAAATCAGCAAACATTTCCTTATTTTTTGATTACATGACAATAAATATATATGCATTAGGCAGTATTTAATATATATATATATATATATATTTCCAGCAACATATAAATATTTTTAAATCATAAATAGCTTATAATAAAAGAAAGGTTTGATTGATTCTTAAACCAGCAAAATTACAAATTGAGAAAGGTTCAAAAACTTTTATTTTCCAAAAAAAAAAAAATGTTTTAAATAAAAAATAAAGAGTATATAGGAGATTTAAATGAATATCAAAAAAGTAAAAACCATTTCAGGGCAAAGGCTTTCTAAAAAGTCTCTTACAGATGAACAGTGAAGAAAAAGGCATTATTTTATGGGCTTGTCAATTTCCAGATTTGATTTATTTTATAATTTAGTTAGATACTTATTTACTAATAAACATTGAAATGTTTTCTGGGTTGGCTGACTATTTGAAAAAAAAAAATCTTAAGCCATAAAAGTAAGCCATGAATTCAGTATCTGAAGATATGTGACTTTTCTCTTACTTGATAAATGTATGTTTCTTATTACAATCAATTTTTGTTTTTAGAATTAATGCACCCTCTTTCAGTTTATCAATCCAAATTAATTCTACCCACCAATTAAAAATAGTTTAAATATCCATTGCTCATCCAAAACTTAAGCAACTACTAGATTAGCTATAATTCAGTTCTTTATGTGGTTTGCAACATTTCAACTTATTTATAAATGTCATTTACAGTGAGTTTTATTTATAAACACATACATAAACACAAGAATTTGTGATAGTATATATAATCACAATGGAATTAAAATTAATAGAAATTAGCCTTTTTTATGTGAAATTAATGCTTGGTCGTGTTGAAAAAGACTGTTTTAGATGTGAGCTTGATTTGGGATTCAGCTTTAAGAGTATCACTTCTTAGACTAACTTTATTTAATTATAGGAGCAGAAATAGCATATATAAATAATTATTTTATGCATGCACTTAGGTTAAAAACAGTGCTAGTAATATTTTTAAATAATAAATTTATTCTACCTGTCCAATCAAAAAAAAATTTTGATGACCACAATAAATCAATGTATATAGAATAAAACATTTTAAAAAGTTATAAAATAATGTACGTAAACTTCCTTATATCACTTGAATATAACACTACCCTGTTTGGTCAGAGGAAGTCATAAAGTGGTGAACTCAAGATTTAAAATTTTCAAGATTGATTCTTAGGAAATCAAAAAAAAGTAATCCAATTTGGAAAATTTAAATGGAACCACCACTTAGATGTTGAATACCACATAATCTCCCAAGTAACTAACTATATGATTATTTTTAATACATTATTATTTTAAAAATTATTAAACTATAAGTTATGATATTTCTTTTAAAGATTACATAAAATAAATAATAATTTTATACCATCAGATGGTACATTATTTCAAAACTAAAACTATATGTACATTAAATTAAAGTCACTGATTTTACTTTTTCCATTTAAGAATAAGTTTTAATTAAGTATTGTTCTTTTAATTTGTTGAATATAGTTCTTAATTTTTAAATATTTTGGTTTACTAAAATAATAAAATATATACCTTTGTCTTTAATATATAGGATTTTTTTAAGTATCTGTAAAATATTATTATGCATTCAAATATAGGTTAAGTAAATCTGATTTTAAAATATTTTTTTTCTTTTAAGGAAATAGTCACAGCTAATCCAGCTAACTATTCAATATTTATCAATATAAATAGATTTCTACTACTCTTAGATAGATAAATAAAACAAAAAAAATTTTTTTTTTTCAAATCCTCACTACCTACCTATTGCTTCACTATTCCTTTATGGGGAACTGTTGGAGACACCTTTAGTCATTAATGCAAAATCTAAAACTATTTTAGCTAAGCTATTTTTTATCATCATTATCATCACTCTTATTATATAATTTGACATTTCAAATATTAATTTACAACAATCGTCTAATATTACTTACCATAAATAATATTTTTGCTTTGTAATAAATACATATGAAATATTGTAAGAAAAAAGTCATTAAAAAATTATGTTTCATATGAATTAATAAAGTTCAAAATTGCTTATTTGAAAGCTAGAATAGATAAAAAATAATAGTAACAGTGCCTTCCATAGTTTAGTGCAGTTGCAGAGGTTCATTTTCTAGATGGAAGATTCTTGGATTGATTCCAGTTCTAGCACTTGTGATATTTAAACTTCTTATAAACTCCCCAGCAATAAAGTCATTTGATTGATTACTTATTTTTGATAATAATAATTTTGCAGTGTAATTAGTAAATAGCGCTTTTATTTTCTGCACTCATCAGCAGCATCATAACAACAACCCTTCATTCAATCTTCTAATAAGTACTCAAATTATATATTACGCCTCAATAAAAATATACACTAAAATCTTTATTAATAAAATAAATTCATTGCATAGAAAGTTACTGTAAGAGAAAAAGATTATCTCAATCTCATTAAAACTTATTCAAGCTTTTTGGTAAAAAATGATTTAGAGCTACATTCAATAAAAATCTATAAGATTCAAGACACTAAATCTTATTAGTCATTCATTAAACTAGATATTATTTTCACTTAATGAATAATATTTCTGTAATGTAATTTTCACTACACCAGGCTCACACAAAGTAAATCTTATTTCTGCATGTGCACATATATTTTCATATATATAAGTGTTTTTTAAAATTACACCAATACATAAATTACCTTCAGTAACAGGTTACTGTAAAACTTTACTTATGCCAATCCTCAACTTCTCCAAATTTTTCTTAATCTAGTCCCCCCAAAATAAATTTAAATATTGGGATCATATCAGGTAATTTACTTTCCCATCATCATGGTTGACAAAAGATTAATTCTAAACAACTAATGCAAAAAATCAATTCAAATTTTACGATTTTTTGCTTAAATTAAACCTTGAAGCACTTTCCACCTTACACTTTTGCAGTTACAGAAGACACTATATAAATACAGAAGATTTATACTGATTGTGCCATAGAGAGACTGAAACTCAATTCTATTTCTTTTTTGCTTGTCTTACTTTTGACAATATTAGTTTGATCATCCCCATAATATACAAAGAAAAAAAATTAAGATTCAGGCTCTTTTCCAAACATTTGCTAAAGGTAACTACTCACACATTCATACAAGAACTTTCACTTTATTTCCCTTTGGTGCATGAATTGTTTATTCATGTCAATACCAACCAATAAAGAAACCTAAATATGTTTTGGAATAAAATAAAACTTCTCTGCATAAGTAATGAGAAAATTCCATCTCAAAAAAGATATATAGCTACCTGATCCATAATGCAACAATCCTCAAGCTTATTATAATAAGACATAATGGTAGTGTTCTGCTCTATTCTTTCAGCCAAGCAGATAGTCTTCTTTCTATGATAAAACACAGAAAGAGTCCATTTACTCAGCTGCCAGCTACTGCTGTGGGTTCTTTCTATGCTAGAAGCACAGAAAAATGCCTTCATTGGCTGCCATAGTTGCTTGGGTTACATGCTTTATAATAATGCTTGCTTGTCTATTTTCGCTACAGTATCGTGTGAGGGTGTGTTGATTGCATTGTGTCTAAATAATTGAACTTTTCATGCCCAACTTTTTTTTTCATGTGACTACTGGTACCCTCTAACAGTTTTAACAGTGTCATCACTGTTCCATCAAGACTGTGTAACCCTCAAAAATTGGATTTTAGAGTGTGGCACAGCACTATTTCGAAGATCCCGATGAAACCACGAGAAATCATCAGAGACAAGTAAGATGGCTGCTTCGAACTCTGAAAATTGGAAATTGCCAGACACCGGAATCAGCTTTCATTTTAATAGTTTGTTATAAGTTTTTAACTTTAGTGGGTAAATTGCAATCTAATTTACCCCCCCCCCAAAAAAAAATGCAGTGTCTGATTAATTATTGTCTGAAAAAGGGAAGAAATTTACTTTTATTTTTGATTAAAAAAGTATCGTAACTTTTCTGATACACACACACACCCAAAGGAGCCCATCTCTGATTAATTACTGTCTCAAAAAGTCTCCACTATATTTGTTATTAAAAAAAGTAATGTAACTTTTTATAGATACACCCACACACACACAAAATGCCACTCTCTTATTAATTACTGTCCCAAAAAGGTCAAAATCGGCTTTCATTGTAAAATTTTGTTTGAATTTGTTAAATTTTGTGGAAGTTATAATATAATTGACTTTGATTTCAAACCAGAGTGTTTGATTAATTAAGGTCTCAAAAAGGCTAATATTTATTCTTATTTTTTATTAAAAAAGGAACATAACTTTTTATACACACACATACCTACACACCCAAAAAAGCAGTCTGATTAATTACTGTCCATATGTACTATTATTTGCTCTTAGAAAGTAAAGTAATTTTTTGTCAACACACACACACACAAAAAGCCAGTCTCTGATTAATTACTGTCCCAAAAGTTTGCTTACATTTTTATATTTTGTTTGAATTTTTTAATTTTATGTAAAGCATAATATAATTTACTTTTATTTCCTATTCCAAAAATAAAGTCAATAGTTGTATAGAATCGCTGGCCCAGGAATATTATATCTATGTGTTTTTGCTTAGCATCAACGACATCAAGCGGCTGACACGATAGAACAGAATACTATGACATAATATAACTAACAATGGGTGAAATAAAAAAAAATAAAGACTGAAAAAATAATAATAATACAATACATAAGTTAAATAAATGAGCAAACACTATTTATATAAATTAAATATTAATTCTTTAAAAAAATGATGTAAACCTGATTGTGCACACAACATACATATTTTTTTTTCTATAATAATTGTTACCTATAAATTTTATTCTATTCTCTTAACTAGATCTGCATGTTATCAATGCAACCATTTCTTGTTTGTCCACAATAAAATTCTTTTGAAAGAAAAAGAAGAGGATAAAGAAAAAGGGGGAAAAGAAAATTGTAATAAAAATAATAAACAATCATTCATAAAAAAAGTATGACCATTAACAACCCCCCCCCCCGTATAAAAAAAAGGAAAGAAAAAAGGTCAACTATCTACATCTGATAAATATCTTAGCCCTACATTATAATCCTACTAATATTTTATTATAGCAGTAAATAATTTAGCAAAACATGAAAAAGAACAAAAAAAATATTAAGAAGATTATCAGATAATTATTATTACTAATATTATTATTATGCTTTGTGAAGTTTGCTACACTGGTAGAGGGTAGATTCTGGAGGTCAAGATCTAGAGATTGCACCCAGTTCTATCACTTACAATAGTCAAATAAAAGCTATATGATTGAATATTTAATGTAAAAGATATTGCCACCAACATCATACAAAAAAAAAAAAACATTGTGAAAAAAATATTAACAATCTATTGGCACTTTTAGTTAAAATATCCTTTATATTCCAACTAATATTATACTTAATTTGATAATAGCAGGTACCTTACTATTACATAATATAATTAAAATATATGGTATAGTTTTAAAAATGTGATGCAAAGATAAACTACCCTACATGGTGATCAAGAGTCATTGCTTGATTTTAATACTCAACTGCTTGCTTACTCTATTTGTCTTCAGGTAGTCAAGCTTAATATGCATACATTGCATATCAGAACCTCATGGTCCCAATTAACACTCTTCTTATAAACCTACAGTTTATGATACTTATTAAATAAATCAGTCATCTAGATGGGCTATGAAACCATAAATAATTATATATACAGGTAGAGACAGATCTCTAATTATTTATATCAATCTGAACTTCCATAAATGATTATTAGCACATATATATACAAAACAAACAATTTGAAAAATATTATGTCCAAATAAATGGGGATCTCCCATTTTTTGAGTGTCTATGTTTAATAAACAAGATTCTGAAAGGAAAAACCATCTTAGGTAAAATTTAACTATTATCATTATTAATAATAAGAAATTAAGAACAATAAACTTCTTTTCTCTTTAAAAATATGGTTTCCATATATAAAATATTCAATAAAATTGTTTTTTTCCTTTTTTTAAAAAAAAAAACTTTTTATTTACATTAACCCATATATATTCCAGTATATTATACATATGTTTCAACTACTTTGTTATAATCATCATCAATAATCTACAAATATATATATACATTATTGTTATAAATATACATTTTAGCTCATTATATATTAACATTTTTTACCATCTATATATATATATTTCTTTTCATTATATAAATGTTATTATTATAATTACTTATCTCTCCCTATTCTTTATTTTTTAAACTAATTTTTTATTATATCTTACACAAATATATAAACCTTTACAAACCCAGTACTATCAACAATATCTTATATTATGATTATTTATATTTATTACATTTTGCATAAATGTATAAAAAGTTTACAAGCCCAGCAATACCAACAATTTCTTATATTAATCCACTAAATATTACCATGAAGCAAAACTCTCCATACAGTTGTACAGGATGGCACAATTGTATGGAGAGTTTTGCCTCTGTTAATTTCTTATATATTATTATTTATATACCACTATAAATTAGTTATAATTAAAACCATTATTTACCAATTTGTTCTATTTAAAACTGTTTTTTCTTTGTTAATGTATAAACTTTCTTTTGAACATTCTTTCCTTATATAATTTAATATTTTGTAACATGTATACATCAAAATGTTTATGTTCAAATTCCTTACTATGTATGTAAATATTTGATTTCTTATCATTTAAATGCTGCTTCAATCTGGTTTTTAGTTTATTTTTTGTTGTGTCAATATATGATACATTCTTATTATCTTTCTTACAATCTAAACATCTAATTATATAAATTCCATTCATATTTGCAACATTTTCATTTTTTGTTTTATTAATCAAATTACCTAGGCTAATATTATTTTTGTATATTGGTTTAATAATTAATTTGCTTTCCTTTTTATATTTTTTAATAGCCTTTATTAACCTTATTATATCAAAGAAAGTACTTTTTTGGTAAATTGAAACTACTATACTTTACATTATTTATATCCTTCATCTTATTTAAACTATTTTTTATTTTTGCAATATTTCTTTTACTACACAATTTATTAATCATTAATCATATTTCATTGCTTCATTCTTTATATTATCAATCTCTTCTACAAATAATTTTTCTTCAGAACATAAATTAATTATCCTAATTATTCTATTATTAATAATGGTTATTTTAGGTACATAGTTTATATCAGATTTCCAATTACTTAATGATCTATGAATTGTACTTTTTCTGTAAATTCTTGTCTCAATATTTAGTCTGCAATTCTTTAAATAATTCAATTATTAAAATTAAAAAGATAATTCTCTTGCCATTATAAATTGAATCTTTTTATCTATTAAATTACTGTATTTTAAAAAATTGTCAAACTTTCTATTATTACCATTGAACAGCAAAAAATAGTCATCAACAGATTTTACATGGAATATAGATTTGTATTTAGTTTTGTAAAAATATGTTTTTTCAAAATAATTCAAATAATAATGCTAACAATCCACTTAAACAATTAATCATATTTAGACCTTTACATTGTTTATAGTAACTTTCAAATATAACATCCTTGCAACATGTGTTTAAAATTTCATATAATTGATTGCTTTCTATCCTAATATCTTTATTTTCATCTATAATATACATTCTTCTAACAATATCGAATGTTTTATGTGGATCAGTATTTGTATACATACTGCATATATCAATTTTTTCAGAAATATTACCAAAATCATCTTTTCCTTTATTTTTGCTGTATTATCTTATATAAATCCAATTTATCCAAATCGTTTTGAACACTTTTTAGCAAAGTGATTTGGATAAATTAGATATATCAAATTTAGTAAAATATATATTTTTGTAATTCTTTTTTTCTAAAAATTTGTTCAATTTTTTCATAAATTCATTTGAATTACTAACATTATTTCCTTTATTTTTATCACCAATTTTTTTAAAAATTTTTATTAAATAACTATTTAAATATATTCTCATAATTTGTAGCCAAATTATTAATTATATACCTAATTTATGAATTTTTAAAAAATTTAATGCTATTAAAAATTATTTTGGAGTCAAATATATTTTTGCATTACAAAAAAAGTTAATTAATTTTCATATTTTATATAGAGAAAAATGCAACCTTTTGGAAACTATCAAGTATGTATATGAAAAATTAAGAACATTAATAATTTTATAAGAAATTATTTTAAGAGATATTTTTATATGTATAATAAAAAATTTTAAGTAAAAAGTAATATTAAGGCATTATAAGAAATTAGATAGGTTAATATGTAATAAGAATGTGGAATATATAAATGGAAGCAAATACAAATAAAAAATATAATTGTGATAAGAACAATTTTGTAACTAATTTAACAGATAAAGAATTTAATGAAAGTGAATGAAAGGTACTTGAGAAAGTGTTAAAATATATACCAAACAGAAATATTACTATTAAAAGCAAAATATAAACTAATAATTAATAAATATAGGAGTGTGCATAATATGGATAATAACAATAATAATAAATGCATAACTAATGCTATTGATATGATTTTAAAAGAATTTCAATATAGGATAGAAGATTTAGAATATGATATCATAGATAATAAAAAATACAATTATGATAAGGGAAATTATTAATAATATTAAGAATAAATATAATGCTGTATTATTTTTTAAAAACGATAAAACTTCTAGTATGCTAATAATGATGAAGGTGGAATATAATAAAAAAAGTGAAAATATTATTAAAGGAGCATTGTTTTGAAAAAATGACAGCATAGAAAAAAATAAAAAAAATTATAACAGAAATGTATGTGAAAAGTAATATTAACAAACATGATGTGTTAAAATTAAAAATAATGGATTTCAAAAATTCTATAATATAAGGAATAATAAAAAAAACCATAAAGTAGGCATACTACTCAGGTCTATAATTAATAATTTGAATACATATTATAAAAATATATATCCATAAAAAATGTTAAAAATATGGTGATAAAAATAGAGAAATAATGTTCATAATTCAAATGAATTTATGAAAAAAATGAACAAATTTTTAAAAAAAAATAATTACAAAAATATATATCTTATTAAATTTGATATATGCAATATGTATAAAAATAGTGATCCACATAAAGCATTTGATATAATTATGGCAATGGATATTGAAGATAAAAATAAAGATATTAGGATACAATGCAATTAATTATATGAAATTTTAAACATGTTGCAAAGATGTTATATTTGAAAATTACTATAAACAATGTAAAGATTTAAGTATTGGTAATTGTTTAATTGGATTGTTAGCATCATTATATATGAATCATTTTGAAGAAACATACTTCTATAAAAGTAAATATGAACCTATATTCCATGTGAAATATGTTGATAACTATTTTTTAGTGTTTAATGGTAATAGAAAGTCTGACAATTTTTCAAAATATATTAATTTAATAGATGAAAAGATTCAATTTACAATAGAAAAAGAAATAAGTAATTCAATTAATTCAATGGATATTGAAAAGGTAATAAAAAATTACAGAATAAATATTGAGACAAGTGTATATAGAAAAAAGTATATTTCATGGATTATTAAATAATTGAGAATATGATATCGACTACATATATAAAATAAACATTATTAATAATAGAATAATTAAAGCAATTAATTTACATTCTGAAGAAAAATTATTGGAAAAAAAATTAATATACAGAATGAATCAATGAAATATGATTAATGATTAATAAATTGTGTAATAAAAAAAATATTGCAAAAATAAAAAGTTTAAATAATATGAAGAATATAAATAATGTAAAGTATAGAAGTAGTTTCAATTTATCAAAAAGTACTTTCTTTGAAATAAAAATGATAATAAAAGATATTAAAAAATATAAAAAGGAAAGCTAATTAATTATTAAACCAATATACAAAAATAATATTATCCTAGGGTAACTTGATTAATTAAACAAAAAATGAAAATGTTGCAAATATGAATGGAATTTATATAATTAGATGTTTAGATTGTAAGAAAGATAATAAGAATGTATCATATATTAGCGCAGCAAAAAATAAACTAAAAACCAGAATGAAGCTGCATTTAAATGATAAGAAATCAAATATTTACATACATAGTAAGAAATTTAAATATAAAAATTTTAATATAAACATGTTAAAAATGTTAAATTATATAAGGAAAGATGTTAAAAAGAAAGTTTACATATTAACAAAATTAACAAAGCGTATGACACACTTGAATGTGAAGCTATCAAGATACACAGAAATTATTACACACTAAGCACTTTCGAGGCCTTATGCCTCATATTCATAGCAGTACTGTGAGCTGCATAGCTTCACATTCAAGTGTGTCATACGCTTTGTTAATTTTGTATATTAAATTATCGAATGAGAAGTTTTAAAATCTTTAATATTTTACAAATATTAACAAAGAAAAACTGTTTTAAGTAAAACAAATTGTTAAATAATGGTTTTAATTATAAATAATTTATAATGTTATATAAATAATAATATAATATATGGTTGATATTACTGGGTTGTAAAGGTTTTATATACATTTGTGTAAACTGTAATAAAAAATTAGTTGAAAGAACAAAGAATAGGAGGAGATAAGTAATTATAATAGTGAAAATTTTATATAATTTTAAAATAAATATATATATATATATAGATTCTAAAGAAATATTATATTATGAGTTAAAATATGTATACTTATAACAATAATATATAATAAATAAAATTAAAAGTGTGAGAAGCACTTAAAAGAGAAGCTATAAAGAGTGCAAAAATATTAAACGCTTAGCACTTTTGAGGTGGGTTGCCTCAAATTCATAGCAATGCTGAGCAGTGCATAACAGAGATATAATGGTGATATGCAAAATATATGCAAATTATTTAGATAGCCCAGCATTTGGAGATGTTGAAGCAGGCGTCACGTCTATTGATAGAGTTATTGTTACCAGTAAATATATACATATATATTGCAATAGTAACTTTCCACTATACTTTTATATTAGATAAAACATGGGTTTAAACCTTGATACCATAAATATATAATGATATCCACAAATGTAATGATTTATTCAATGTGCACCATAAATTTTGATTCAAATAAATATGAAAGTCGAATGGTTAAAAAATTCAAATAAAAAAAAAGATTCAATTCATTTATATAATAATATTAACCAATGTGATATGATGATTTATAATTTAAAAGTATAAGTACTCCTAAAAATATTTTATTTGTTTTTCAATTTCAATAAAAATGAACCTCAAAAGTGCCAAACCTTCTAAAAAAAAGTTTATTTTAGGAACGATTATCATCGATTATTATTACCATCTCTGCATGCCCCCAGTGGTTTGCATAATTTCTCAGGGCTGCGGATATTAACTAGCATATGAATGTAAAAAGCATATATTTGGATTGAGTTAATAGATTAATAACAAAAATATTTAACATATTAATAATAAATAAATAAAACTGTTGCTTATAAACTCACAACTATTAATACATACACAAAATATTAAATATCATAGTTGTAAAAGATATTTTAAATTTAAGTTTTAAGGCCTTATAATATTTATAATGATAAGATCTTACCACATTAAATATTTAAATAGTTACAAACCATGGTATTTGTAAATATCATTCTCTTTTGTTTTCATTAATCCCTCACATAATGGAAGTTCTTGAACATTGGTGATGTTAGAGAGCTGGTTTTGCAAACTTCAGCATCAGTTTCTGGATTTGACTACATTTTCCAGACATTTTCACTGGTGTGGTTTCCTTTTGCCTGGCTACACATTGTATATATTCTTCTGACAGATAAAATCATCATACTGGCTGTTATAATGAGTATTGAAAAATAATAATAATAATAAAGTCAGCAAAATACATATATCCAAGTTATAATGAAACACTTTTAACTAGTGGCTGTTTCTTTCTTCAGCATGGATCACAGCAACACTGCTTCCAAAGTAGATGAGAGTGGAATGTAAAGCAATATGAAATAATTGACTTCTGGAATAATAATAGAGATCAGAATGCATAATTTCAGCCCTATTTATGCCTATTTGAGTTGTTCAAACAACATGTTTTCAAACAACATATATCTCATCAGCTAGGAAAACTACAATCTTTGTGTCATTCCAACAATATATTTTTTTAAAAAAACATTATCTTTATTCTCTTCAAAACATGTTGTTGATAAAAAATTTTATGTACATTATATCATGATTTTATGTACAAATAAGTGATAAAAGAAGGGAGAGAAAAACAATTTTTTTTTTCTCTTTTTTTATTTATATTCAGTAATATTGGAAAAAGGAAAATTCATTGCCAACCTTTAATCATAGCTCAATAATTTCTAAAATATTAATTTCCCAAAATTTTAATATTATATTTAGCTTTGCCATCCAGTTTTCTTATAAAAATATGGGAAATTTTATTTAAAACTTAGTTCAGGAAAGGCAAACTAGAACAGGTTCAAATTTAGATTTTTTTTTAGAAATTACTCAATTCTTTTGCATATTACTTTTCTTTCTTCCTTTACAATGTAATTCATTATTATTATTTCACATATTACAAACTAAATTTATAAAACATGACCAAATGCATAAACTAATCATTCTTTCAATTTTTTAGGCAGTTTACTCAAGTGACATACGCAAATGCCAGTTTCTATATTTATTAGTCAATTCACATGAATTTTTAATAAACATTTTTTTCTTCTTTGCCTTGTAGTATAACCAATTTGAACTGCATTGGATTTATATATATATATATATATATATATATATATATATAAATATATGTAGTCATATATCTACAAATATATATATATATATATATATATATATTTGTAGAACTTTGATAATGACTACAAGAAGTTGAAACATTGGAAACATGTATAATATATTGGAATATATGTGGTGTCGTGGAAACAGAAAGTTTTTAAAAAGAAAACAATTTTATTAAATTTTTTTTATGTAAAATTTAATTTATGCAAACTATCACAGAATCTCTTATGTAAGCAGATAACTGCCTGTAGTTAATTCAAACCAAGACTAACTTAATTGACCATTCTCTGACTGGATACTATCAACAAAAAATTTGGTACTACAATCAACCAAACTTTTTCCTACAGATATAGTTTCTGCAAAAATTTTTCAATTAAAGCACAATTGCAACAGTTAATCACATATCTCTTTCCTAAAGTCTCACTGACCAAAAACCATTGACTAATTTTCTATCACAATAATCTGAAAATGCCATTAGTCTCACACAATAAATAATAAACCAATGCCTAGAAGTGCAAAATTTTTTTTTGATAATGTTAATTCTCATCTTGAGAATTCATAATCGAAATCTCAAAATCCATTGATTTACTTACCCACAGTCTTAAAAAATATATAAACAGAATATGGGGCGAATAGAAATTAATAGAGTAATTTTAATTTTCTAAAATGTAATTTTCTAATTCATATTGCAATCATAGATGCAAAATATCCAATAAAAAAAATACTGATATTTTTCATATTGTAGGCAAGTATATGTATTGTTTATCAGTTTTAAAAAGAATAAAAAAAAGTAATAGTAAGTTTGATTTTTTTGACATAAATATTTATATCATAGATATGAGTTAGCACTTTGGACTTTATATATTCAAGATTTTTACATATAGACACAATGTATGTATTAAAAACATACTGTATGGTATTTTAATAATTTTTGTTGATGTTTTAGTATGTATACATGATTTTTAAACATTACAAGCATAAAGCTAAACTAATCAATAAATAAGCAAAATTAACTCAAGCAGACTAGCCAAGAAAATAAAATCTAAAACACTACCAATAGTTTCACTGCTACAAGCAGACTTTTCAAGTGTAAAGAACTACAAAATAACAATATATTTGAATTAAACATTATTTTAAATTTCTCTTATCTTTCATCCACCTTTAATATTAAAAAAACTTTTAAATAAGTTAACTGCATAACTTTTTAATAATAAAAATTCTTTAATTCTCCTTTTTATTTCATTACTCTCAAAGAAAACAACCTTAGCTCTATCAAAATTAATAATGTGGCCTATATCTTTTACATGGATATGTAAGACAGAACTAAGATATTTATTTCTAACCCTATTTTTATGTACCTTTATTCTTTCATTTAAACTCAAACCACTCATATACCGTCTTACAAAACAAAAAATAATATACACTACTTCAGGAATAGTCTTTCTATCAAACTGTTAATTTATTTAAAAGTTCTTTTAATATTAAGGATGGATGGAAGATAAGTGGAATTGTGGTTAATGTTTAATTCAAACATGTTATTTTGTAAATTTTTTACACAAGAGAAGTCTTCTTGTAGCAGTGAAACCATTGGTAGTGTTTTGGATTTTATTTTCTTGGCTAGTCTGGTTGAGTTGTGAATTAGGTGTAATTTTGATTATTTCTAAACAATATATCATAGTTATATATAAACTGTACAAACATTTAAAATGTCTATGATATATATATATATATATATTGTACCGGGTCAAACCGCTGAAACCACTTACTTATATGTATATATAAGTTTTGGCCGATTTCAAACTCCTTCCTAATACATTTATAATCTTATAAATGTTACGTGAACAAACCGGCACGTTCGAGCAAAATGGGAGATCTTATTGATAGCTTTAACTATCAATAATGGCCCATCTCGGCTACTAGATTCAAACCCCTACTATCCAAATACTTTATTTGTTTCGGAGTAAACCCCGAGGTTCCAGCTAGTCCAAGGACTAACGTATTCGGGCAGTAGGCTCATAATCCAGCGCTCGAAACATTCCCTAAAACTAGCTCAGTCTAATTTTAATTCAATAACAAAGTTATACAAAATTATTGGTGGAAAGAATTAATAAAAAAGGTTGGTAAAAAGAATTGACCGACAAATAAAGTTTAAGTTTGAAGACATTTTATTTTAATTAACATTAATTAAGTTTAAAGATAATTTATTACCAAACATTAATTGACTAAATTTAAACATCTTTATAAATCTGATTTAACACTCGCACATTTTTAAAGTAACATTTCTAAACTAGTTTAAATATTCTTGTAGACCACTGGTATTTATCTAATTTAACTAATAACACTGATATAGTGATCACACACATATTAACTCATATAGCATTCACAAATATAATAATAAAGCATTAATAGCATTTGAAACTTAAACACACATATCAATAGTTCATTTTATGTATGATAGAGTTCATATAATTTGAATCTTGAATATTTACAAATTACAGTGGTGGCTACTATGTATAAATGATAATAAATAAATGTTTACCTAGGATTTTTGGAACGGGGATATTGCTTGTTGTTGGCTGCTTCTGATGGAGTATATCTAACCGGTTAGATTTGAATGTTTCTTGAAGAGATTTTATGCAAAACCATTGGTTTTATTCTTGAAGACAGTTGAATGTTTGACGGAGGATTTCTGAGTTGTTATGCAGACATTATTTCACAGGCAGGTTTTGATGATCTTGTTGGACTAAAAGGCTGAAGCACGAGCATATATTTCCAAAAGCTGCTCAACAATGCATTTTCGGTTCTGGATACATTATAGAAACTGAACAAGACTGTCCCTGGAAACTAGACTGAATAAAACTCTCTCAATTAATTGTCCGATAACAAAAAAAAAGTCTATTTATACCTGCGACGTGTTGTCCGTGTAATATCCTCCGGCGAATATCTGTTGTCGAATTCCATTGGTAATTAATCCTATGACAACGTGTTTTTGACGATTGTTTAATTAGTAGTAGCTTTCATAAACATATTGTTTTTTTATATCTTTAATTAGTAGCCCACCGCTGTGTTTTTAAATATATTTCATTTCAATATTTATTTTCATGTGTTTTTCAATACGATTTTAACACGCATTTATTATATCTCTTATTAACAGCTTACATTTATTTACATTCACCCCGCACATATATATTTTACTATTCTAAAATCAAAAATAGTTTTAAGATTATTTTTCTTCTTTAATTTAAATGAAGAGATTTATATATATTTTTTAAAGCTTTTAAATTGTATTTCAACTAATAATAATAAACTCTTTACTTCCTTTTTATAAAACCTTTAGTTTAACTTTTCTAACCAATACTCCCCTCCCCTCTTTTAATGAATCAATTTTAACTTTTATTTCAAAACTAATGATAGAAAACTATTTGACTCTTTTCGAAAACAAACTGTAACACACTCTTCAACATTTAAATACGTTTTTCTTTACGAAAGATTATTTTAATAATTATTTTTATTTTAATAATTTTTTTAGACAAAATTATTTTATATACATGTGCCAAATTGGTCTTGGCACAATATATATATATATATTGTATCATCCACACGACTTAAATCCAAATATATATATATATATATATCAAAACTACCCCAAATCTAAAATTAAACCAGACCAGAATAAAAATAATATTAAAACACAACCTAAGGTTTCACTGCTACAAGCAGACTTCTCAAGTGTAAAGAAATAATAAAAAAAGCACACATTATATATACTATTAAAAACTACCCACAAATCCATTCACTTCCCATCCACCCTTAATATTAAAAGAACTCTTAAATAAGTTAATTGCTTCAGAATCATAAATTTTCAATAATAAAGACTCTTTAATTCTTCTTTTGATTTCATTTCTCTCAAAGAAGACAACCTTAGCTTCATCAAAATCAATAGTGTGGCCTGTATCTTTTTCATGGACATACAAAGCAGAACTAAGATATCTATTTTTAACTCTACTTTTATGAACCTTTACTCTTTCATTTGAGTTTAAATGAAAGAGTAAAGGTTCATAAAAGTAGAGTTAAAAATAGATATCTTAGTTCTGCTTTGTATGTCCATGAAAAAGATACAGGCCACACTATTGATTTTGATGAAGCTAAGGTTGTCTTCTTTGAGAGAAATGAAATCAAAAGAAGAATTAAAGAGTCTTTATTATTGAAAATTTATGATTCTGAAGCAATTAACTTATTTAAGAGTTCTTTTAATATTAAGGGTGGATGGGAAGTGAATGGATTTGTGGGTAGTTTTTAATAGTATATATAATGTGTGTTTTTTTTTTATTATTTCTTTACACTTGAGAAGTCTGCTTGTAGCAGTGAAACCTTAGGTTGTGTTTTAATATTATTTTTATTCTGGTCTGGTTTAATTTTAGATTTGGGGTAGTTTTGATTTTATATTGACTAGTTTAGCTTTATGCTTGTAATGTTTATATATATATATATATATATATACATGTGCCAAATTGGTCTTGGCACAATATATATATATATATTGTATCATCCACACGACTTAAATCCAAATAACATGGATACTACAATTATTATTTGTTAATATTAACTTTTCACAAAATAAATTTATCAGTTTCTCAAGTTTACTACACAACTTTTAATCAATTATTACCTGGATTAAAATATTTTTAAAATATGTGGTTAGTTTTTTAAAAAATAAATCCAATCCAACAAATAATAATAATAAAAATAAGATAATAAAAAACTTTTGAAATATAATTTGCTACACTTAACTGCATTTTCTTTTTAATCATTAGAAAACATGTGACACACATTTACAACTTTATAAAATAATCAATCAATATGCTTTTCTTCAAAACACCAGGTGGCACTTGCAGGTGAAACACTCTTCAGTTCATTCTTCTGAAAAATCAAGATATTAACAGTTTTCTTGAGGGAGTTGTGGGGGAGGGGGCTAGGAGTGTGTTTTTTTGTTTGTTTTAAAGTTTCTTTAAAAATATGAGTAAGTATTTTGAGTATACGTATTAATCAAAAAGCACACGAATTACAAAACCAAAAGAAACAAATATAAAACCCAAGTCCAAAACATGGAAAAAAAGTAAAGACACTAAGATCAATCAATCAATATTGACAACTAATCAAAATGATGAAAAATCAATGAAAATTACTCTTAAAAGAACAAATTCAAATAAATCTAAAGATTCCATTGATAAATTCCATTCGCAAGATGATTACAACAATAATTCCATTAGAGTAGAGAGCGCAAAACAACTGAAATCAATCAATCAAGGTTTAAAACTAGTCAAAATCAATGAAGATATCTCTTAAAGAACACAATTCAAATAACTCTAAAAATTCCACTGAAAAATTTTACTTCTCTGAATAAATATCACAATAATTCCTTTAACACAGAGGCGCTCCAACAGAAAACAGTGATTTTACCTTAAACAAACCTAAATTTGTTCCAAAATTAAGTGATAATATCACAAAAGGGGAAATTAATAATGTAAACAGTAATAAAATCATGTTTCACATGGTTTTTGATAATGATAAGTTCACACAACCTAGAAACAAGGGGGAATTGGTTGGTCGAGTTATTCATGAAAGTTATAATCAAGACACAATTATCCAAAACTCAAATTTGGTATAAATCCGAATAATAGGGAAATCGATTTTCCAGATATCTCTCTGACTAGAAGAATTACTTCAACCAAGGCCAAAACTAGCTTACCACAAAACAAAGTGATTCACCTTGAAACATCAAGCCATACTGTTCTAAACTCATTTATGCTAATACAACTGCAAAAAATCTAAATTAAATCAACATCTTATCCAAGGAGAAACAACCAGCTTACTTGAACATCATTGACACTGATGAAGACCAAGATTTTTTCCTAAAGATGAACATGAAAACAATAATATAAACCCAAATCTCACACAGGACAACTGTAACTTAAATGATTATGAAAGCATTAGTGAACAATTCAATAACAGAATACTGCACAACCTCCATAAATCCTTTTCTCATTTCCACAATGAATTCTCACTGATTTTAACTACCACAAATGAGAAATGTCAACTCTTTACTTTTCCAGTAGATGAATTCCTTGCTATGACAAAGGAACAAAACCTTAGTAATGTAATCAACATAATTCTCATCACTCGAACAAACACTATTTCATTGTTGAATTTGTGAATCAATTTCAAAGACAAGCTTTTAAAAATAACCACCACATTTTAAATAGAAAATTACTCATTAACATTGATATGAGCAGGCAATCTAAGCTTAATGGATTGGAAAGGAATTGTCATATTCAATTCTCACAACACGATCTTCAATGCTTGCTTGATCCATTTGGGAATATGGAAAATTTCAAATTCCTATGGGAAAAACATTGGGAAATAAAAATCTTATCTAATAATGCTTCTTTTATATTAACCCTTTACAAAAATATATCACTACTTGATATCCCTTTGGTCATTGCAAAGAAGGAATGCCCAATTTACATATTATTCCATGGCATTCCAGCACAGTGTTTCTCTGACAGAAGTTATCCCATTAAACAATGTCCAACCTGTATTTGTGGAAAATGCAAAAACATCAACAGGAAAAATCACAAATACAACTTATGGAAAAAAGAATAACTCAACAAAGAAAAGCCTCCTCACCCCATTCAGATAGATCAGGTTTGGAAATGTGATGAGCAAATGGAGACAACAGAGGAAAACATAATATTAGATGTTAAGTCCTTTGATGGCAAGGTAACCAGTGAGATAGAACCAATACAAATAAACCATAATTCAATGGAAAATGATCATTCAATTGTCCACAGAATTAAAGCCAGAAAGAGGAAAATAATAGACTCAAGTAGTTCTCAGCAGGATGATAATAAGGCATTGTTTTTGGATGCTAATCATAATCAAATTAAACCTATCACTTTAAATCAAAATCTAACAAAACCAAGAAATAAAAAGGACAAAAAATGGAAAAAAACATTGACATCAATAGATGGGGGTGATTCCCAATCCCCTGACAATGAAGTCCATCCAATGGAGTTTTCAGATTTGAATGAAAACAACCTATCAATCATGACAGGCATTGCAATAAAATAACTTCAAGCCAACGAAATCAATGATGATAATCTAAACATTGATCCTGGAAGGCAATTATAAAATTATAAATATTCCATTCCCAGAAAATCCAAGAACTCTCAAGTATGAACAATCCCTTGTAGCCTCAAGCTTAACCAGTATTGTTTTTGTATTTCTACTTGACTAATAAATTCTATTTTTTTTTAAAAAAAAAATAAGTTTTTCTTTTTTTGAAAAAATAAATAAAATATAAAACAACATAATCTTCAAATAGGAGAATGTATTTATTTTTAAATCTAAATATATGTTTTAAATAAAGCAGGATTTAAAAATATTATATATATTTTATAAGTATCCACTGCAATCATAGACTTAAAAAATAATATTATATATGTATTTTAAAAGTATCCACTGCCATCGTAACTTTAGAAAATGATACAAAAGCAATCAGTTGAGACAGGAAACAGAATGAAAGATATATTCTAAAAGAATTCAAGTTATATAGTCAAGAGCCTTTTAAAGATAAAAATAAAAATAAAGATTGACTGAAATTTTATAGAATTTAACAATTATAAATATCTCATCAATTTATTAATACATTTAATAGAAACATAACGAAATTAAATTCGGATAAAATATAAGATAACTTTGATATTAAAAGAAATATGCCATTGTGGCTAAAAAGGAAGATTTTCATAATTATGTTTTACAAATGATTAATTACAAAAAATAAAAATAAAATGGGACATGCAAAAACTGCGAAATATAGAGATTAAAGGTCTCACATAGCAAAATATAGAAATATACATGTTTGGATTAACAAAGACGAATCAAAAACAGAATACACAGATTAGATATCAAACAATTATCACTGAGATTATTGAAAAAAATTATGACGTAGGAATAAAGCTGAGATGGATATATTGCTAAAATAAATGACAATAGATGATCATGTATCTTAAACTAGTCAAACCAAGACATTTCAAGAGATTTAGCAATAACCATACATGAGATAGAGGGATAACGTATTGGCAGAACAATGTGGAGATGAAAAGCTAAGAATCAGAAAAACTGGATTGAACTTGAAAAATCCTTCATTTATACACACATCAAAATTGCAGTGGATTGATAATGGTTGGAAATGATAACAATAAAGTATCCAGTGATTTTCTCACAAGCTTTTACTATTTGACATTGGTGACATCTCTTGTCTAACTCTAAAACCACAATGTAATCAGTACACAAAATCAATAGCTATTAGTGAACGTGCAACAATACTCTTCACTGGATTTCTTAACTAATTGTATTCAATTAATAGTATCCTGTCCCATGAACAAGTCTAAAGAGCAGTTACATCACCAATTCATCCATTTCTCCATGCCATTCTCTTCACTGCCAATCTCTTCAAATGCACGTAACACTTCCCATTTTTTACACCATCCTGCAGTGTCAATCTTTTTCATCCTTTCTTTTTGTTTACACTCACCATTCCCTCTAAAACATCTCTCTTTAAACTATATTTTCTTCTTTATATATGTCCAATCCAGTGCGTCTTTCTATCTCTATTTTTCTCAATCTTTTTTATATACTCTTTTCAAAACTTCTTTGTTATCTTATTCATCCAATTGATTTTTTCCATTCTTCTCCATGCCCACATCTTTAAGGCATCCAATCTGATCCTAATTTTATTACCCAGTGTCTATGTTTCACAACCATAAAATAGTACATCCCAGATATAGCATTTAATTAATTCTTTCTTTAATCCTCTCTTCAAAGGTCACAAAATATTTTCTTTCTCTTAGTAAATGTTAGGATATCATTACCATCATTACCCATTTTCGATCATTATTGATCTCTCTCAAAATTTAATCAAACTTCTTCCATAAGCAGATTCTCTTTTCCAGATTACACCAGAAAGTTTTCTTATTTTAACTACCCATCTCATATATGATCTCTTTCTAGATTTTTTTACAATCTTTTGGAATTCAATTTTAACTGTTCATCTATTATCATCTCTTACACCAATAGGTCCAACTCAGCTTCATTTCAGTCTCTTAATTCTTTTAACAATGTCAATTTATTCTGTCACCCATGCGTTTCATTTTCAATCTTTTCTTTCCTTGCTATTCCTACATACATCTTTCCATAACTTTGTTAACTAAGACTTATTTATTTCAATACTGTTTGCTTCTACTATATTTATATTAAAGTAAGAAGTACTCAATTCTCTCATCAGGAGTAAAGGCTACATCATATCAGATTCATATTTTTATTTTTACAGTCAGCATAATAATATTTACTTGACCAGCACAGATTAAATTGGATTTTTACATTTTAATAATAGTAGCTATCCATAGTATGGAACAATGAATGCTAAGTAGATTGGCTATGAGTCAATTACTTGATAAGAAACAGAAAAATTTCCCAAATTCATCTGGCCTGAATTTAAACCCCATGTGATAAGTAGATCTTTTAAAGTGAAGTGTGTGCAAGTATATTAGCTATCTCTTGTTTACATTAAAACATATTCATATATAATATTAAAACACTGCAACAAGAATAAAAATACAATTTAAATAAATAAACCAAGTATACTTTCAACATATTATCATCACAATCATGGTCAACAAATAATCACACACAAAAAAAACACCCACAGTATTTTACCATTAAAAAAATTTTAAAAACCCATTTTTAATGCTATTGGCCCTTTGATTCATCACATGTTCATTTTGTGCATTAAACCAAGCTGCCTTAAACTTTCATCTTCTATCATTTTTTTTCTTACAGTTCACCTCTACAAAAACATGTTCACATTCCTTTTCATGATTATAAAATACAGACACATTTGTTAAATCACTTTCACATTTTTTGTGCATAAGCGAATGCTGCATCATGCTTGAACTCAAATTTGCTTTCATTTCATCATAGTATATTACAGGAGTCCAACTGGTGATAACCCACTATATAAACAACATTAGTCTGGTCCAATTTATTTTATCCTTTATATTATTTATCAAATTATTCAAATTTATAGGCACTCTAAATCCAACATTGAATTTATCTGCACAAATCTTTCCAATTTTATTTCCAACATTTTTCTATCATTTCTAATTTTTCCATTCTCATGCGTAATATTTCATTTAAAATATATCAGAAATATAAATTTAGAATTCTCATTTTTTTGTCAGATTCAAACTTCTAAATAATTGTTTTGATGCAAAAATACTCTCAAATTCACAAATTTGTGACATTGGTATTTGAGATCTGACACTAACACATCATCTAACACAAAAAATTAAAGTTGCACTTTAGTTTTAAATCCAAGCAGATACATTGAATATTTTAAAAGAAATATTATTCATAAAAATAAAAAAGTTAGAAATGATAAAAATGGATGGTGTTACAATATACTATCTAATATATGAAATAAAATTGAAAAAATTTGTACAGATAAATTCAATGTTGGATTTAGGGCACCCATAAATTTGAGTAAGTTGATGAATAATATAAAGAATATTATAGATAAATTGGACCAGAGTAATGATATGTATGCAGTGGGTTACAGCCAATTGGATTGCCCCATCTATATACTATTTTAAAATGAAAGCAAATTTGAGGACAAAAATGACAAAGCATTCACTTATGTACTAAAAATCTAAAAGTGATTTGATAAATGTGTCTGTATTTTACTATCATGAAAAGAAATATGCATATGGTTTTGATCCTGGTATTGTAGAGGTGATTTATGAGAAAAGAAATGATAGCAGGTGAAAGATTAAGGAGGCTTGACTTATTGCCCAGAGAGCCAATAGCATTCAAATAAGTTTTTAAAAAAAAGAGTTATAAAATTTTTTAAGTGTAAAATTCTGAGGGATGTTTTTTGTTTATTTGTGAACCATGATTATGATGCTAATGCATTGAAAGTATATTTGATTTATTTAATTAAATTTTATTTTTATTCTCTGTTGCAGCATTTTAATATTATTTATAAAAATGATAGAGGTTTAATCCATTATATATATATAATATTTTTATTACGATATATACATATATGAGATTATTTTTGACATGTATATTTTTCAGCATAATGAATGTTTTACATACTGTAATTGGAGTTTATATCTATCTACATATTATCTCTAGTTTAAAGTTTATTGATCACAAGTTTAATCAATAAAATGAACTTATATAACTCTGTCTTGGATAGTATTGAAATAAACTGATTTATGAAAAGATTGCTGCAAAGAATATTTTCATTTTAACATCCCACATTAATCTGACTACCATTAATACAAAATTATTTTTTACTATATTTATATAGATGAATAATAGTTCTTCAAGGCCAATGATGATTATACATTTCAAAATGTATTATAACACTGCAATTTTAGTGAAAATAACTATTTGTAAATATGGAGTAACAAGAGTCAAACATAGTTAAACTTGTATGAATTATATAGTGTCTGTTTTGATCAGTCTGTGAATGGCACAGCATGAAACCTATCTCCTATGTTGAGTATCAAATCATAATAAAAATTGGGGAAAGGGGTTAAAAGAGAGTAGACATACATCATATTAAATTTTACAGAATGATAATTTGCAAATAGATAAAATAATTAAAATCTGGAAGAATAAAAAAATGATACATCACATGGCTTCACACATGTGGACAATTTTGTTCTCTGATGGAGTCAAAAAGCTTATAGTTTACCATCATAAAATGTACAGTATCCAAAGAAAAATTATGTTAAAAAGTAGCATGATAAAATGAGATAATTTCAAGCTATGATGTGTCAGTAAAGGACAACAATTACATTTCATTGGTGGGACCAAAATTCCTTCTCTTCTATATTCCACACATAGGAATCAATCCAGAAATTTTACTCAGGAACCAGCCTTTTTTTAATATTAATTATACCGATGAAAATGAACAAAATTTGATTAATTACCTGGATCTAAAAATTCAGAGAGAACATACTGCACTCAACTACTGCATGACAATCAAACTTCTGCACATAAGAGGGTACATGCACCCACTCTCAAGATCTCCCAGTTCACACAAATTTGCAGAGCTTTCAGCATTTCTTGTTTTGAAACCATCACTTATGCAAATTTGAAGCTGACAGAAAAAACAACATCTCTTGCTGTCAGAGATTTGATAAGTGTAGGTTTCATCCATAGAACAATTGCCAATAGAATCGAGCTCTTCTACAAAAACCTAATCCAGAATAACAACAAAGAAGACAAACAACATCTAAGTTTACCTTACATGCCCAGTATGGTGAAAAACTTTGTCAAAAAATTACATAATGAATTTTAAAGTAGGATTTAGAACTGCCAAACACTAACAGAATAATTAATAACTCTAAGGATAAAATAAATGTAGAATCAATGCCACAGGTGGTATACAAGATTGCATGCCCTAAAGCAGGATGCAGTGCAATATATTACAGTTAAACTCGAGCCACAGTCAGTAACAGATTGTCTCAGCATAAGTATGCATATAACAGATTGCTAAACAAAAACAAAGACAATTCTATATTTGTTGATCATCAAAAGTCAGTCAATCATGTATTTGAACCCTCCAGAGTAGACATAGTGTGTACTGAGAGAAACAATGCGAAAAGGAAAATCAAGGAGGCTTACTTCATTGCTAGTGACATAAATGCTACAAATAGAAATGGCACATGCTTCGTAATTTCAAAAAAATGGATGGTCTGAATTGTTTTGCATAAATTTGCATACAGTGAGTTTAATACATATTAAGGCTATGAATATGGAGTAAACAATCTCTGAAAGCACTTGGCCAATATTAAGATTTTAGTAATTTTGCTTTATACACTGAAGCGTATTGTATTAATAATTATTTCAGTAAACTCTAATATTAAAGATAATCAAATGACAATTGCTTAGACAATCAAGTGAAATTAAAGTATCAAAAACTCCAATCAAAACTGCACCATGTTTTCAAATTTCAGATTATTAGTTTAACCCTCAGAAAAGTAAAGATGCCTGATGAATGTGTGGGTGCAAAATCCAGTGCTCCTCACTGAGCTATAAACTAGTTACTACTATTTAATATTCAGTGATTACTGAAATTTGAAATAGATAGCTCAATGAACTTGAATTTCAACCCTGAAACTAATGCAGTCATGCTTCTAGAAGCTATTTCAATTTTTTTATTACTAAGATAATAGTTTGAAAATAAAAGTAAAAAACCTAAAGTTTTAAAACCAATCCAACCTATTTATATAGTGACATAGATCTCATACCATTTCATTAATATCAGTTCTATTTATAGACATCACCTGCTAATCACTGATTATGCAAGCTTACAATAGATGGAATTAAAATAACTAAGTGAATCAAATGATTTACTTGTGTTAAAATTCCTAGTCAGGGCTTGGGTCAATCTGGACTTATGCACAAATTGTAATATAATTCAGAAAAGTGGCACTCTTCTATCATCAGTGACCTATGATTTAACATCACTTTTTAAAGTTGGATATGAGAAAGAATTTTTTTTTTTAATCTGGAAGTAAAAATAATTTAGAAAACTGAGAAAATGCCAGTTAACATCAATTATATTTTTTAAAAATAGTATATTATGTGGTTATATAAATAAAAAAAGTTATTTACTATCCTCTCAACATTTTTTTTATTACAAATCTTTTATTATTAATACCAATAACATCATAAAAAGTTCTCATATTCTTCCAAAAGCAGGTTTTTTTCTTACCATACTCTAAAGCCAGCTACTTTAAATTTGAATAATCAATGGAAACCATATGGTATAATGTTATAATATCACCAGTTCCAGATTGGTTTCTTGCTTTAGCCTTTGTCACTAATGATAAGAATTTGAAACTTAATGCCAACTATAGTCCCTCACCCTTATATCTTTGGTTAGAAAGATTTATGCTAACAACAATATCACAAGACTCATATGCTGAGGTCTCTAAAATATGTAGAAACTGATATGTTGTTAGATTTACATAACTATACAAATTGATGTGGATTCAAAATTTTAGGATTTTTTTTTTAAATTTCAGGCTATTAGTTTGAATAATATACAGAAGTGAAAGATAATTGCTAGATACATATGTACATTAGTTCCAGCTTTGAATTCTAGTTCTCAATGACAAAAGCAAAATCTAGAAAACAATTTGGAGATGGGAATGTTATAGAATGATAACATCTAATGTCCATTGATTATTTAAACTTACAGTATATGGTTCTTAGAATCTTTTATAATTTTGTATAATTGATTCTCGATGACTCAGCAGAAAAATGAATAAATACATTCAACACACACAAAAAAATTTTTTAATAAAATTGTTATGATAGCATAGAAACATCAGAAATGTTACAAAGTATAAATGATAAAATCATAATAGGAATGCTTGTTTAAGGATCTGAAACCTGTATACTGACAGAAATGCAAGACAGAAACTTTGAACCACACAACAAAGCAAAAAAAGATGTAAATTGGGATTATCACTAAAAAATAAAAATATATAGATAAGAGGAAAAAAAGATAACATGATTCCAATGAATAATTAAAAAACTGAAAAGAAACTGAAAAGGACATGTACAACTGCAGTCTTAAACTAAAATTCAAGAGTTTTAAAAATTCTACAAAGTGATTGCTTAGAAGGTGAATTGATAAAATGCAATTTACTGTAGTAATGTGGTGAATAGAAATTAAGGATTAGAAAATTGGATCAAAAAACACTTCATTTTGTAAAAAAAGTGATAATGTGTTAAAAATAATGGTGATATGAATAACACAGACTGCTCAGAATGAGGGGAAATAGCAATAACTAAAGATATCCAACAAATAACATATACTTTAAAAAACCACTAAATAAATTAACTTTGGCCTTTATGTTGTGCAATTTTTAGAAATAGATTTGTATTTATATTTAAATGTACCTAAACATGGAAATAAAAACTATATTTGATAAACGCTCCCCCTCTCTAAATATGAAACGCCAGATGCATCCTTCAATAGAGTTCGATTGCATAATTAAATAATGAAAGAAAATGTGTAAATAGAAGAGTTTTTTAGATTTAAATGCTTAAATTCTCACAACAAAAATGTTGAATAATTATGAACCAATTGTTAAATCAATCAGAATGGATCCCTAAAGTGTGTGAATATACACGCACGTTTTTATAAGTTGATATTGCCTGTAATTATTTACTGCAATTATAAATTTATCGATTTTTTTTAATTAATGAAATTAAAACAATATATTCAATTCTTTCCAGGTTTAATAAATGATATTCATCTTAATAACTCAATCAATAGGCCCAGTGTGTGTATATATGGGCATGTTTCAAAAGCGATTGTAGAAAGAGGAAAGGAGAGCAATCGAGAAAATATTACATTTTCTATCTTAAATTCTTTTCATATAATTTTTTAACTAGATCCATGCAAACAATATGAATGAATGCTTCATAAATGTCAAAAGAAACATGCACACAAATCTATTGATTTAAGCAATTTGTTTTCTAATTAATCTGTTCCAATCATGTTTTTAAACAGATGTAATTATAGACTTGAAATGTATAGCTAGTTTCTGCACTATAAAGTAATATATATTATTTAATAATTTGTATATATATTATCTAGGAGCTTCCTAATACAGTGAGAATAATTTTGTGTGACCTACTTAGTATATGGGTTTGAATACTGGATTTCTAGAATTTGAAAATGTTTTGAGGTTCCAATCAAGCTTAGAATTTTTTTCCAGGTAAATGGTTCACATCCAACAGAAATAAGCATCCAGAAAAACATAATGATTATATTGTAAATACATGAATAAATTGCTAAAATCATATGGATATGTAATTATAGATGTCTGGTTATTCTTAATTAAAAAGTAAAATAGAAATAAAACATATTCAAATATTTAGCAGCACTCAGCCAGCTTGATGAGTATAATGCCTTCTCCTTCATGATTATTCTATGTGAAGGGTTAATAGAGAGGCCTTTGCTGTTTAAAGGCTGTCTTATCTTTTCATGTTTAGTATATAAAGTTATAGTCCCATACATAAAGAAAGACTCTCATCAAATACATTCTTCAAACATATTTGCGGTTAAATCAAATGACTAAATTATTACAATGGTTGTTGGTTAGCTTATAATGTCAGATTTGATTCTGGATAAAAAAAATAATCAACATTTATATACAATCATATCATTGAATTTTTTTCAATGTTAATTCAATATATTCTGGATTTGTCAGTAGTGGGAAAAAAACTTCAAAATTGCATTTGAAGAAAGAAACCTGTCACTTGTAAATAAAATCAATTTGTAAAATATATTTAATGACTAACAAATTACTTTAAAAAGTAAGAATAACAAATCAAGAGAGTGGAGGCAAATAATTTCATTATATTTAAAATTAACACAGAGAGAAGAAAAAATAATTCATAATTGTATACAAATATTAGTTCTCAAAGTTATTAATAGTCTACCACTGTAAATTACATCTTTGTTTGTTTGAATATGTGAAAAAAATAAACAATACAATATTTCCTTAAAAAGTATTTTATGGTAAGAGCATGATTTTGATGGGTGAGGTAGATCATGTTTACATTATAAAAGTTATCTCAAAAATACAATGGTTAACCATTATTAGTCAAAGTGTTAAGTCGTTTACAAAGAAAAATTTGGTGCAGAAGAAATTAAAAGACAACACTGCAAAATATCAAATAAATAGAATAATGTATGTGCATGTTCTATATGTGGCTATATTTTTAATTCAGGGATTGGTTTGTATAGTTATCACAAATTTTTTTTTTTTTAATCTTTTTATTCTTAGAATTGGAATGACCATAGTTATTTGTGAGTGATTGACAATGAGAATACTAAAAACTCAGTACCAATCTAGTTGGTTATCTACATTCAATTTTCAGTTTGTTTCTTTAAAACATAATGCTTTGAAATCATGAAAGATATCATTTGAAGATTCATGGTATTTGAAAAAAGAATTTATTATGATTCATAAATTCAAAGTTAAATCTAAAAACCTCTTATTGCTTTTCATTGCCAGGTTTTTTTAAGTGAACTTTTAGTATTATTTATCATTTCAATTTCTTACTTGGTTTTGAAAAAATAAGAGATGGTGGGGATGTGGGAGGGAAAATATAGTCAATTCTATGTTTTCAAGGTTTCTTTGGATTTCTTGTTATAATTCTAATATTGACTTAGAAAATTAATTGATGTATAATTTCAAGGAACTTCTTTTGATTTCTAATTGGCAGATTTGTTTGGGAATTTTTCTTCATATTTGTCTTTAAAAATGTTTAATTCTCTTCTTTTCTATGGACCTTTTAAAAAGTGAAGAGAAGTAGGAGAGAAAAAACAGTGAATTAAATATGTTGTTGACTTTGATGAAAACAACAATTGTTAGCTACATTCAATACAAAGAACAAATCAAATCAAACAATTTAAATAAAAATAAACAGCTATCTTTGAAACAACAGCAACAAATTAATAAAAAAGATTTAATATCAAAACTTCTGTCTTATTTATTTGGATTGCCACTGCCTGCCCAATAGTTGTTTACTTTTTAACTTTAAAAAAAAGACAGTTATTGTTTTCACTTATTGACAGCCAGCATGAATGGACAATGCAGAATCATTCTAAATTCCTCTTTATCTTTCTTTTCCCCATCATAAACAATCCATGGTCATCTCTAAATAAAACACGTAAGGCTTTTTTTTTTTTAATTAAAAACTAAAAAATAATAATACAACAATTTAAATGAACAACTTCAAGACTAATGTTTCCAGTTGCTTTCCAAATAAAATCATTTTAAACAATATCAATGCACAACACAAAGTTTATTCTTAAATTAATTTTTATCAAGTTAAAAAAATATTTCTTGTAATGCATGACAGTGCAAAAATATATTTCCTTTTTAAATTTTAGTTTTTGTTTTTAACTCTTTATAAATCTAGATTTTAGTTAAACATTGAATTTATAAATTAAATTCTAGTATCATTGTTATGACAAATTGCAAGTCAACATCATATTTCTCTACCCCCTTTCCTCACTTCTGAAAAAGAAGAAAAAATTAAAAATTTCTAAAAAAAAAAAAAAAAAATCAAAATTTCAAATCAATTTATCAATTACAAATATGAAAAGACTGTTTGAAATTTTATCTACATCAAATAATTTTATGTCAATAGTAGTTAGTAGAATTATAAAAAAATCAACTGTGAAAAGTAATTATATTTCCTCTCCATATCTCTCCTACTCCTCCATTTCCTCTCTTCTTTTCTCAAAACCCAATAAGAAATTGAAAAAACAAATAAGTTTTCAAAAAAAAAAAGATATGTCAATGAAAAGTTATACCAAGATTTCAGATTACACAATGGGAATTTATAAATTAAGTCATACTATGATAAATCACCATTTTTTCAAAGACATCTTCAATTGATCAATTAATCACCCAAGTATTCTTTCGTGATGACAAAGCAGTGCTTAAAGAGTAAACTAAAAAGAAAATCAAATGTAGATGGCTGACTAGATCAGTACCAAAAATTATTTTATTGTAATGTAATTACTTTGTTTGTCCAGTTATCAAATTCTGCTAGCTCGTAATATATATGTAATTTGAGCATAGTAACAAAAATATATAATATTTTTGAACTGATTTGTTGAAAAATAAATAACAAAAAAATATGATAATTAAAATTCCTGAGTTGGTAGCTGAAGAAGAAATTACTCCAAAAAAAGTTTGTAATATAATGCTTTGGGAAATGAAGAAGGGGTATTATTTGGACTATGAAATGGAAATTAAAATGCAAAAAGTGTACAAGAGATATGATGTAATAAAAATCATGAAATTATTTTGGAGGTGTCAAGAATTTAAACAATGAGTAACATTCCTAAATTTATTTGTTGAAATGGAATTGACTTTCACAAAAGGTCAGTTACGCATTTCATCAAACATACATAGGGAAAAACATTTGAAAAAATGTGAAAAATATATAAACTAGAATTCATAATATTACTTTTAAATAATGCTATTTGTTAATTAGTAGTAATTGATAATTTCTTAGTAACATCAAAAGTTAAAATTTCTCTCTATTTAATGGATATTTATCTCCTCATTCCTATTCATTATTATAATAATGATTCATATAAACACTTAATTCTATATATATATATATATATATATATATATATATATATATATATATATATATATATATATATATATATATATAATCATTAAAAACCAGACAACACTTAAACAATCCCAATATCAATAACAAACAATAATTTCTGTTGTCAAGACCTTAAAAAACTTATATATATAAGATATTATCCAGACACATCTGTGTATAATTACACTGGTCATCAACTGGGTAATAAATATGGAAAAAGTTGTAGAGGTGTTGTAAACATTGACTTATAATAATAAATGTTTTACGAATAGAAAACAGATAAAAATAATAAATATCAGAAATTATTTAGATTATTGAGTTTTTTAAAAAATTCTTCCAAATAAAAAATAATTTGCATGTATCATCATGTTTGTTAATACAATCTAGCCTTTTAAGGATCTCAATGGCTTCTCTGCTCTGACTTCATTGAAGAATGTCACATCTGGATAGTATTCTGATAATAGAAAAATCAATACTATGAACTACATTCATAGCATGGAGAGTGCAGCTGCTGATGAATGCTGTTTAATTGCATTAACATGCTAATCTCTTCTAGCACTGATGCTCATATCTACATAAGAGCTTTACAAACGCCACATGGAATTTCATAAACTCCATGGGCTTCAAAAGGAACTGATGCTTTAGGATTGGGTAGAAGGTTATTAATTTTATAAGTAATATATACCATATTTATATTGTAATGTTTTAGAATACATTCAATAGTTGTTTCTTCTTTTCACTCTTATTTTGATTGTTTAGGACTTGAATTAAGTCTCAGTATATTGTTTTTTATTATAGGCATTAGTTAATAAAACATTAATTAATAATTTATTTCATTATTCAGATTTCATTTAACTGAAAAAAGTTTTTGCTACAAAAAAAATTTAAGCTGGATGGTGTGATGAAAATTCTACCTATCTGTTTCTGTATATAGATTTTCTGAAAAAGATAAAATATTATTCTGTTTATTGGTAGCAAGTAAATCAAGAAAAAGAAGTTTCCCATTAGTCTCTGTTTCCACTGTAAATTTAATATTAAAATATATATTGTTTATATGTGTGAAGAAATCATATAATTTATATTTACTATGTTAACAGATGATAAAAATGTCATCTATATATCTAAGCAAAACAAGAGGTTTTAAAGGTGCTGATTCTAAAGCATAAATTTCTACATATTCCATAAATAACTCAGCTATTATCTCTGAGATGGGTGAGCCCATCAGATTGTCACATTATTTTTAAAAAAGTAATAATATATTAGAAGGAGGGGTGTATTTTCATTATATTTAAAATTAATGCAGAATGAAAAAAATAGATTCATAATTGTGTACCAATATTCTCAGTTTACTAATAGTCTATTGATGGCCAGTGTAACCTGGCTGAAACATTGGTATATATTTTTACTATAATAAATTAAACACAGATGTACCCAGATAATACATCATTTATATCTATAGCCCATGAAAATCTCATTATATATATATATTGAACTATATTAAAATAAGTATGGTTCATGAGTATATTGGCATTTGGTAATATTTTTAAAAAAAACTAAAAGAAAGTAAAATTTAAAAATCGTTCAAAAGACACAATTTAGTTTTCTTTTTTTTAGTTAGTATAATTTATTTTTAGATAATGTGAAATAAAAGTTATTTTTGTTTCGAATTATCTATTTAATTTAATTAAATTTGGAGGAAATAAAAAAGCCATACAGATTATTAATCCAGATAAACAAAAAAAAAAAAGAAGAAATTCCAAATGTAAAAGAAGGACTATGCTAATTAAAATGGCCAAAGTAATTCACAAAAAAAAATAAACTTTGTATCTCAAAAATAAGAAAAAATGTACAAGTTTACTAACATGTATTTTGATAATAAAACAAAAGATAATATATGTGCAGAAGTCTAAAAACTGACCCAAGGCTATAAAAAAAGCAGAAAATGTTCAAACTAGGACATTCTTTCGGCTAGAGGTTCCCATGAGAGTGTGGGTAGTGAAATGTGTCTGCCCAGGAATACTACTCACCTGCTGAATGAAGTCTTCATGCAAGAATGGGAATGAAGCATTGTGGACACTGTCTTTCATAATGAAGAGGTGTCTGCTCAGGAATACTACTCACCTGCTGAATGAAGTCTTCATGCAAGAACGGGAATGAAGCATTGTGGACACTCTCTTTCATAATGAAGAGGTCACTCCAAAAGAGCTTTCGAGTGCAGCCTTAAAACAGACCAGGAATGTGAAAATATTGACAAAAAAAAAAGTTATCTTTTGATGAGCTCAGGATCCCAAAAAATACATGTATACTACAAGAATACACAAACTTACTGGTAAGCTAAGATTATTCATACCCTAATTTGCAACAAAAAATGTTTGCAAACTAACCTAAACAATAAATTTATAATATACTACCAATAGAGACTGTTGAAGATTTATTATTCAAAGAACTTTCTAGAAAAAACTTAAGAAGAGTATAATAAGAATTGTTTTAATTATTTAATATTATTATCTGGATTGTGTATGTGCTTTCCAATTTTAATTAATGATTTATCTTTTAAATATTTTAATGTTATAATAAAATATTCATCTTTAATATCAACTTTTCATTGTGCATTATTAAGGTTAGTTTATTAGAATTTATTATATATAAATTATCTTTGCCAACATGCTAGTTTAAGCCTGCAGAAAATTCCAGAAGAAAAATTCATATAAAAATTTTAAATAACAAGAAACATATTCCCGATCTTTGTAATTATTTGCTTCTTAAGTTATGATGTGCTTCGCGCTGAATCAGTGAGTCTCTGACTCTGACACCCTCAAATAAATAAAAAAACTGATTCTGCTGGCAACTCAAATCATAATAATTATTAGGCAAGTTAATCAGGAAATATAGCTATGTTCGTGAAATGTCCGGATTCGTAAATGATCGGAAAATATTTTTCTTTTCATAGTTTGATTAACTTGTTGTAGTGCATAAAAGACCTAAATTAAACCATGAATATTAAATTAGACCATGAGCAATACAATATGTATATATATATATATATATATATGTGTGTTTTATCAGTACACTTGAGCTCTCACTATACCACTCTCTCAGGCAAGGTAGAGACAAGTTTCTATCCACAAAATTTTAATATCTTATGTGTGCATGATCATTGTATAATATGCATTGTATGTTTTTGTTTCTATTAATGCATCATTTACCTTTGGCTCAATCCTATCACAGCCACCCACACTATAGATATTTATAAAAAATATACTTTTTAAAGTAAGCTATATAGCAATTGTTACAATTTAATTTTTATATATATATATATATATATATATATATATATATATATATATATATATATATATATATATATATATATATATATATATATATATATATATGAAGTTGATTGGCTGCAGAAAGGAGTTTGCTATTAACTGAAAGGAGACCCTTTGATTCCTCTTGGAGGCCTTAAAGGAACCGAGCAGGGCAAATTCCTAATGTCCACTCCATACGTTCTTGTCGTTGCAGCTGTTATTACTATATGTTTATTCATATAGTATACAAACATGGATGGGCTGCTCACCAACACGCATTAGCCAGCGTGGTGAGTTTATTGGCTTTTTACCTCTGAGTTTAAGATCAAGAAACACCATGGTCTTTCTTCTCAGTGCCTGATAAGGCATAATGAATGTTTGTGTAAATGATAAAGATTTTTCCCAATTATACAATTATGACAGACAAAAATAAAGCATGGCCCTTAATCCCAGGAGGCTGTAAAGTCACCAACCAAGGCAGCGGTTGGTGGCCGAAGGCAGAGGGTGCTAAGAATATCCTGGAGGCGGACCCAGGCTGCCATTTGATGACGACTTTTTATTTAGGTACTTACAACTGCAGATCACTTTCAAGTGAAGGAAGATTGCAAGAATTAGAAGAAGAACTCTCTTATATTAAATGGGATATTATTGGACTTTGTGAAGTTAGAAGAAAAGGTGAAGAGACAATTGATTTAAAAAGTGGACATATGCTCTATTATAAAGGCACAAATATTGGAAATACAAGTGGAGTAGGATTCATTATAAATAAAAAGTGGAAGAACAATATTGTGGAGATTGATGGTGTATCAGACAGAGTGGCAAGATTAGTTATACAACTTAATAGCAGATATCAAATGCAGATAATTCAGGTTTATGCCCCAACAAGTTCTCACAGTGATGAAGTAGTAGAAGATTTTTATATGGATGTACAAAAGGCTTTTGATCAGAGTAAACAACATTTTAAAATTGTTATGGGAGATTTTAATGCTAGAATTGGTAAACAAATGAAAGATGAAAGTGTTGCAGGTAATTTTGGTTATGGTAATAGAAATGAGAGAGAACATAGACTTGTGGAGTTTGCAGAGAAGGAAAAACTTTATATTATGAATTCTTTTTTTGAGAAAAATGTTAGAAAGAAATGAACATGGAAGCATCCAAATGAAGGTACAGCAGAATTGGATTATATTTTGACTAACAGGAAATACATATTTCAAGATTGTAATGTTCTTAATAAATTTAACACAGGAAGTGATCATCGATTAGTAAGGGGTAAGATACATGTTAATGTAAAACTAGAGAGACAAAAATTATTAAGAAAAACTATATTTACAGTTGATATTCCTAATCTTCAGAAACATTCTAATGAATTTAAATTAGAACTTACAAATCGGTTTCAAGTATTAGTAGATTTTGAACATGATTCAGATTTGAATGAAATTAATATGAAAATAACTGATACACTTTTAAAAACTGCAACAAAGATAGCTGGTAGAAAAAACAGCAATTGACTAATAAAATTTCTACTGAGACTAGAGAACTTATGAAGAAAAGAAGGAATATGAAAATATACAAGAATGATGCATTAAAAAAAATTGAATATCTCGAATTTTGTAAAATGGTCCGGAAAAGTGTTGAAAATGATATAAGAAAGTATAACTGTGAATTAGCAAGAAAAGCTGTAGAAGAAAATAAAAGTCTTAAGAATGTAAAACAACATTTTGGTATTGGTAGGAAATTTATATCTGCAATAAGGAAAAAAGATGGAATTATTACTAAAAATAGGGATGACATTATGAAATTGGTAGAAGATTTTTATCAAGAATTATATAGTAATAAAGAACAAGTACCTCCTATATCTATTACATCTTTCGAATTGCCCAGAATTTTAAATGAAGAAGTGAGAAATGCAATTAAATGTATGAAAAAAGGAAAGGCTCCAGGTAATGATGGAATTATAATTGATATATTAAAAGAAGCAGGTGAAGAAACAGAAAAAATATTAGCAAAGTTATATACCAAATGTCTAAATGATAAAGATGTACCGGATGATTGGAAGAATGCAGTAATAATATTAATATTTAAAAAAGGTGATAAAGAAGATATTAGAAATTACAGACCTATCAGCCTTTTATCAGTTTTATATAAAATTTTTACCAAGATAATTACAACTCGTCTACAGAGAACCTTGGATTTTCACCAACCAAGAGAACAAGCTGGATTTAAAATTGGTTTTAGTACTATAGATCATATTCAAGTATTGAGAGAAGTTATAGAAAGGACAAATGAATATGAGTTGTCATTATGTTTTGGATTTGTAGATTATGAAAAGGCATTTGATTCTATAAACATTTCTTCAGTGATTAAAGCATTGGATCATCAAGGTATAGATCCAGGATATTGTCATATTTTAAAGAATATTTATAAAAATGCAACAGCAACAATTAGATTACATAATGATACTGGGAAAGTCAACATTGAGAAAGGTGTAAGACAAGGTGACTCCATATCTCTAAAACTATTTACAGCAGTGCTGCAAGAAGTTTTTGTGGATTAAAATGGGAAATTAAAGGAGTGAAAGTAAATGGAGATTATTTAAGTCATTTAGATTTCACAGATGATGTAGTTGTTTTTGCAAATAATGCTTCGGAGCTGCAGGAAATGTTGCAGGAGTTATCAGATGAAAGTAGGAAAGTAGGACTAAAGATAAATGTTAAAAAGACTAAAGTAATGTTTAATCGATTTGCTCAAAATATGAAAATAAAGATTGATTATGATGAATTAGAAGAAGTTAAGAGTTACAAATACCTTGGTCAGATTATTAATACAGATGGAAACATAATGGAGGAAATTAATCATAGAATTAAACTTGGTTGGAGTGCTTTCGGTAAAAATAACTTGATATTAAAAGGAAATATGCCTATGTGTTTGAAAAGAAAGGTTTTTAAGAAATGTGTTTTACCAGTTCTTACTTATGGATCTGAGACTTGGACACTTAATAGAAGAGCAATACAGAGACTTCAGACCACTCAAAAAAGTATGGAGAGATGTATGTTGGGAGTAACAAGAAGAGATCGAAAACGCAATGTATGGGTAAGAGAACAAACAGGTGTTACTGACCTCATTGAAAAAATTAAAAGATTGAAGTGGAGTTGGGCTGGACATATTGCTAGAAGAGATGATAATAGATGGACAATTGAAATTTTAAACTGGATTCCAAGAGATTGTAAAAGACCCAGAAGGAGACCACATGTAAGATGGATGGATGAAATAAGAAAATGTATAGGGGTGATGTGGAGAAGAGAAGCTAAAGATCGGAGAAGATGGATTAAACTTGGAGAGACCTTCATCCTGCAGTGGATTGATAATGGTTGATAATGATGATGAAGTTGATTATATACATATGAAAATAATCCCAGTGTTTATCACTAAATTGAAATAAATATCAAATATTAAATCACCCTACATTATAATCAATGAGAATGCTTTAGTCAAATTCATTCTTTGTGTATATAAAAACAATTCAACTTGGTAAAAAAAACTGAAAGTGAATTTTTTAAAGTGAATTTTAATTAAAGCTTTTGAAAGTTTTAGAGAATTTTTCTATGGAAGCACTCATTCTGTTCAATACATGGACACTTTGTCCCTGATATATATATATATATATATATATATATATATATATATATATATATATATATATATATATATATATATATATATATATATATATTATTTAATATCCACATATACATATATACATATTTAACATATATTCTCCCAATTTTACTACAATTTAATTTTTAAAATATGCAGGTTAATTCATGATAAAAATAATTAATTAAAAAAAATTATGAAAAAAGACAATATAGCTAACAATAAATAGAGACAGTAACCACATGATTGAGTGCACAATAATATAATAACTGAATGATTTATTACTCAGGAGTTCACAAGAAGTTCATTATCCATAAACCTTCAACTCCAAAGCCTTCATTCTACTACTGTACCAAATCATGCAAAGCAATGACTTTACAACGTATAATCTAGAAAAAGTTCATGATGGTACTTATAATAAGGTGAACATGCATAGGAAATTTATTAGTTCAAATTTACAAATTTATAATTTTTTATTTAATATTTTTTCAAACTATGGATTTGATGTATATAAATATATTCGAGAACTAATAAAATACTATTACTATCACAACTATTTTTACTCACTATTAATCAAGTCCATTAAGACGAATTCTTGTAAATAAATGATTTATGACTAATATTCAAACTATTTCTTGTTGGGTCATTGTTTATATATTTCTAAATTAGAAAATTATTAATTCATGAGTATATAGTTGCCGTTTATTAGACTTTTTAAGAAATGAATTTATATACAATCTTTTAGCTATGAATATTTATAGAAATTATCAAAAAAGGAAGAGTATTCCCCCTCTACCAACACTTTTGTAATTGTTAGCAAGAATGATCAGATAGAATAGTCTAAATAAACTCTGGTATCAGTAATTTTTGATTAACATAAGAAAAAAAAAAGGATCAATGAAAATTATATGGGTTAAAACGCAAAAGAGTCTTCTAAAAAATTCATTGTTAGAATAAAATATTAAATGTTTTATATAATAATTAAATTCTCAATTACATATTATAACAATATGAGATTCAAAAAGATGCCCTCCTTAACAACGGTGTCACACCTCTTAAGTATCACTAATCACACACTAGATTATGCTAGAAATTAATGATTTTATACGAAACTGACTTTATTTAAAAATATGAAAAATAAAATACATATTATTATTAAATATATTACTTTTTATAGACAACTATTGTAAATAAATGATATTGTATTATATATTAGTTCTAAATATATGTTTTAGTGATTGTTGAAGTAAACTTAATAATCGGATTCAATACTTACAAAGGAACAAATACACCGAAGGTCACTGAAAAAATATATTAAAAGTGTTTTTATTTACTACTTTCTTTTAACGACTATTTTAATATTTTTGTCTTTTTTATATATAAATTTAAAATAGTGTCTTGCTATCATTTTATTTTTACCTATATATAAACAGTGTGTTTGTTGTATTTAATTTATTATATACGATCCTTTTAATAAAGATCATCAAATTTTAAGTAATAATCCATGAAGATAAAAATAAATCTTGGGCTATGATTTTGTAGACATATTACACTCCCTTCATCACTAATAATGATCTGACTGAAATTGCTTAAGACTTCTATTATTCTCCATCTAGATAACGTTTGTTGATGAACAGTGAATGGCTAGCTAAGTTGGCTAAAAGCCAGCTAAAATATTTGTTTAGATAATTTCATCTATCTGAAAAAAATATCTCCAAAATTCATTTTGTAATTTAAAAATGTGAACTACTACTTTCATATATATTAAAAGAACATACGTGATATACCACTTTCTTATATTGATTCTAATATTATTAATTGATGATCGACTATGACAATCGATTAATGACAATAAATGAACCATTATAGTACAAGATATGTAGGTGGTGACAAATATGTAAACTAACTCTATAAATATTTTGCATTTATTGTCAAATTTTTATCACAACACCATTAAATCATTGGTCTTATACCAAAAATTTTTTTAGATCCCAATCAAGCTTAATATTTTTTCCCTCAGTCAAATCAGTTAGCCCACTCATATTGCAAATGGTAACTAGCTATTCTCAGCTAAATGGTAAAACAAGGATGGGGAAAATCTTCAAATTTTCATTACCTGACATCGCTAAACCTGATGAATAGTGCCTGCTCCTTCATAGTTCCTCTATAAGATGCTATAGGAAAGACCTTTGCCCTGTAATGTGCGATTAATGATTATTTTACCTTTTATCTGTTCAAAATATCTGAATAATAGCCAGACCTATGATCTTCATTATTGGCAAGTAATGAACTATACAAACTACATAGCAATCATGTAATATACTATTTGGACTTAAAGCAATTAAAGTCTTTGAACCTAAGCCAATTTGATAATATAGCTACATAGGTCTAAAAGTATATCAGCTACTATATTTTTTAATTACATCAGTTATGTAACTAATTTGGTAAAGCTGGGTTAATCAATTTTGACACTTGAAACCAACATCAAAAATGCACCCTTTTAAAATTATTGAAAAAACTTACTAGTATTTATGTAAAGTGATCTATTGAATAAAGCAGTAGATATAATAAGAAAAACATGTATTATATATATATATATATGATTTTTAAAAAACCACAAAAGAAAAAAATGCATATATATTTCTGTTAAAACATACCTGTGCAATTAAAAAATTATAGAAAAAATAATTTAAGAGTGAATAAAAAATTCATTTACAAAACTGAATGATTTTTAATAAAAGGAGAATTATTCTTTACATTGAAGATGCTTCCAAATATTTTTTTAAAAATTTACTTAAGTATTGTTACACTGATTGTATTATGTCTTATTTGCATTTATTCTAATTTGGTACCTGAGGCAATTGCGGCATTGCCGTTTCTGAGACCAACCCTAAACTATAAATTAGCATTTTAGGCCTCTAGCAAATGAATACTATATAACTAAACATCTAGTTGGTATTACTATCTGATATCAATTGATGAAGATTTACATGGGTCACATTAGAGTATAGCGATATAGAAGAAATTATTTTTGTCAATGTAGATGTTAAATCTAAGCCAGGTGTTTAGTAAACAATAGTTTCACTTTGTAAATTGTAATAGCAATTTTGATAAATTATCTCTAAAATTATTATAACTCTAATATTTCTATAGAAAAATGCTATGTTTGTGTCTGTGATATTTGTCAAGATTTTATAGCAAAGGGATTTAAAACCCCTAAATTAAGTTTTATAAATTCATTTTCTAATTTTTGACCTCATATACATTTAATAATATTAAGCAATGCATTAAAAGAAAAATAAAGATCGGTAGTTGCTCAGGAATCATGTGACATTTAAACACAGATTAATTTTATTATTTAATAAAATGTTCTTAATACAAATCTTATATAAATATTGTAACATTTAAATAAAATAATTCATTTTTGCAAACATTATTGTACATTTCTAAAAAATTATTAGTTTTTCTTATATATAAAATTCTATTTAAAAACAAATAAATTCATTTATTTATCATAGACTAATTACATATTGGCTTGAAAATAGATAACATCTATAAGTTCAAACAATCCCTCTCCTGTTAATATAACATGGAATCGTCTGATAATGAGGAATTAGATTGGCATAACGTCTACATGAGGATAACTACAATATCAAATCTATCGAGGGTATTGAGCAATCCATCGTTGGTTTTTCAATGAAATGAATGATTGAATAGTTAAGTTGGAAGGGTAAGAAAATTGAAGTCTGTCCATTAAAGTTTAAGGAATCGCTATCTAAATATAAGTCAAGCACTGATTGTATATTTGTGTGGCAGATTATGATCTGGCCCAATTGATGAGTGCTGGTACTGCATAAAATATACTTTTTCACATGTACATGATTATGTGTATCATTTGTTTGAGATGGAGGTGAGGATGAATATAGAGTGAAAAATCCTAAGTTCAAATCCCATTTTCACTTATATAAGAAAATTTAGTACACTGAATGAATAGGCTAATTACATAAGGACTATTTAGACAGTTAATTATAAACAAACATTATAAAGAAATCTGTAAACATGTCAGACAGTAGATAGAACCACTAATGATATTCTGCCTTTGTATGTGTAAATTACATCTAGCTATTAACAATGTGGTTCATAGTTTATGTTTGCGCACATTACACAAGTCAGAGCCTGTTAAATTTCATAAACCAAACAAAAAACACACTCACATACATAACCAATAATGTCTGAGAGGGCATAGCAAACACAACTGAAAACGAATGCATTTTAAAATGATGTCAAAATATTTCATAATTTAAACAAATGCCTTGGTGATAAAAAAAAAAAAATAGATGGCATTTCTTCATTAGATTAAATAATCAAATTTCTTATTGTTTAGGAGTTCATAAACAGTTTGAGCACCAAAAATTACCACTAACTGAAGATCACTTCTAGAAATTAAACTTTTTGAAGTATCTGATAAAAGGTCAAAAAATCCTGAAACAGATCTATTATATTTTATTATGACTTGTTTGTTTGACTCAGATAATATAATTATTAATATTTCTAATTTATAATGAAAGGAACAGACAAATCTATTTATGAATAAACAATCAAGAATATGCAAAGAGTGACCTAATTTTAAATTGAAAGCCAAAAGACCAAAATTCTAAATGAGCCAATAAAATAAATTAACAAAATTAACTTTAATAGTTACAAATAATTAATGGTCTGACTATTAAAATGCTACCCAAGATGGCAGTAATGTCACAAACTAACTATATCTATTTTTTATATATTTGGTATATTAAAAATTTAATATTGAAATACAGGGGATTTATCAGACTTTCAAGCTCCCTACAGTCATCCATTCTATCTAATATAACAGATACACATAACCACATACATGCAAAAAAGATGATCTCCAATATATATTTTCTACATTGAACCACAATCATTAGAAGGTTCAGATCACCATCTACCACATGCAAACATAGTAAGTGCACGGTTTGTATTAAGATAGCAAATCTACACACTTTAATGGACTGTCTTCAATCCTCTCCACTCTCCAACTCTACAGGCATCCATATCACTGAAAATCTGAAGATGGAATGCTCAAAGCTCTTGCTGACATCAATATTATAGTCATACCTATGTTGACCATAAGCCAATCTGACTCATCATATGTAGGACCCAAATATGTCCATTTAAATACAAAGAAGTGAGATGAGCAGAATACAGACTGAATATGTAATACTGAAATACAAGTATAATGTATATACTTAACCTAGATATAATTAAAGGGGATCTGAACCCAGACTTTCAATCTCTCTACAGTCATCCATTCTATCCAATATAATCGATACTCATAACCACATATATGTGAAAAAGATAAACGATCAATATATATATTTCATGCTAAACCAGCAATCATCAGTTGGTCCAGATCATCATACATATATAATCACTGCTTGGTTTATATTAAGACAGCAAGTTTACACACGTTAATGGACAGGTTTCAATCTTGTCCACTCTCCAACTATTCAGCCATCCATATCACTGAAAACCTGATGATGGAATACTCAAAGTCCTTGATGATGTCAATATTATAGTCATACCCATATTGACTTTAAACCAATATTACCCTTCATACATTAGGGTCCTACATATGAGGGGTCCAATTGACTTAAGATCAACATGATGACTACAATATTGACATCATCAAGAGCTTTGAGAATATGGGTAGCTGAAGTGTTGGAGAATGGAAAGGATTAATATACTCTGAGCACTGATCATGTATATGTAAAGGTGTTGTGATAACATTTACTATTTATTCTTCTTCTATACAAAATATAATAAGTATAATAAGTGTGCTTATAAACAAGCTTGTTATTTCTATAAATTAAATACCCTTAGCACTTTCAAGACCTTATAACATTCTCAAATTCAAAGCAAGATGAACTATAATCATAATAAAGAAATAAGTGTAATTGTACATATTTGAAGAGATTAAAATTGATTTAAATTTAATGTTAAAATATTTAGATTAGAGCATTCATTTTTTGGAGAGAGGAAGAATGAGTCTCTACAGTTGACAGTGCATTGGTATTATTGACTATACAACAACCCCCTCTTACCTTTCTCTTAGGTTTATTGAATGGAGCACAGGAAATTGATGTCCTGCCATTTTTTGGTACAAGGAATATAGAGTTATGTTCTGGCTTGTCTGAAGCTTTTTTGTATAGGTATTGGTACTGGGAAAACAAGAACCCTCGAGATTCCCCATAATAGATTGACATCCAATTTGGGGATATTTGTAAATGGTGCTGAAGGTAAGTTCAGACTCAAACCTATCTTTGGAGTTATTCAGTAGTCTATTAATTGAAGGGAGGTGTGGAAAGCAAGGTGATAAGTTGAAGAAAATGTTTAATTAAAGGGTTTTGTTAAGATAGGTATGCATGGCAGAAGAAGCCATGGTCTAGGTCTATTTTGTGCAAATATGTAATAAAGCATTTGCCAAGAGCAACTATTATAAAATCTACCCTAATCCCACCTTGAATGTTTGTAACACTAAGCCGAATAAGCTTATTACACCCCTCAGACTCATGCTGGACTTTGAGAGTGTTCATTATTTTAATACAGCTAAAGTAACCAACCAATAGTTGTCTGATAATCTAGGGTATGTGGCTTATACCATCAAATCCTCATTTGAATTCATAGCTTGCACTAAGCATGCCAAACTCAGCCCAACATATAAATCAGCTCACTAAGAATTATATGGTTCAGTCAATAGAAAATTATCTATCAACATAATCAAAGCCAAATTAATTAAGCAAAACTATCTTCACCACATATAGAGTTCATCATAGCATTTTTATCATGGCTAAATAACTACATCATACTCACATTCAACAACCAATCATATAACATTAACAATGGATGGCTGATGGTGTCTTATCCTCAGTGGCATTATTTCCAGTCTATATTTAAACCATTTTAAAAATACTATTGTTCCTTCACATATCACACACACTCTGAATTTCATATATACATGGTATGTAGATGACATTTTCATTGCTGAATCTGAAACTTCAATTCAAAATAAAGCAAACCTAAAAAGCCATTCAGTGTTACTGCTTACAATAGACTGGAAAATCTCATGCCATTGCCTCAAATACTTAGATTTGATTATACAAAGAAACACAGCTTATCTGGTTTATTCTATAAATGTCAAAACTGCTTAAAATTCATGGGTTTATGCACTTAGACTCACCTGTACCTAGATCTCAAAAACTGGCTGTCTATCACAACCATGTTCCATGTAACTATGAAGCATCCCACAAGGTAAGTATAGACTTATATATTAAGGATTTTACATCAGTTCGACTTAAACAGTTTTTTAAAAAGGAAAATAACAGAAAAATTAAATGCTAACCCATCACCCGCTGATGATAGACCATGGCTTCTTCTGCCATAAATACTTACCTTAACAAAAACTTCTAATAAAACATTTTTTTTTCAACTTATTGCCATGCTTTCCACACATCCCTTCAATTAATAGACTACTGAATAATTCCAAAGATAGGTTTGAACTTGAACTTATCTCTAGAACTGTTTATAAAATTAAATGATCCCAAACTGAATGGCAATCAATCTGTTATCGAGAATCCCGAGCAGCCTTGTCTACACACCTTTCCCAGCACAATACTTATACCAAAGAGCTTCAGACAAGCCAGAATCTAGCTCCTTGAGTACCAAAAGGTGACAGTATATCAATTTCTCCCCAACTATGCTACCATCCAATACATTCAAACAAAATGATTCAATAAGAAAAATAGGAGAGGTTTGCTATATAGCCAATAATATGAGTGCTATCAATTATAGAGACATCCTTAACTCCCTCCAAAAAATGGACATTAATATAAATATTTAACCTTGAATTTAAATAATCTGTTCAAATATATACAATTACATTCATCTCTTCATTATGATTATACTTCATCTTACTATGAATATGAGAATGCCATAAGTTCTCAAAAGTACTAAGCTATATTTAATTTATAGAAATATCAAGCTTCTCTATAGTTAATATTGAATTTCAAAAATCTTACACACTTTCGCTTTTCAGCAAAAAAAAACTTTTATTATTGATTACAGTTTTGACTGTACCATGCAGTCTTCATCAGATCTACAAAATTTGAACACGCATAAAAATACAATCATTTAAATACATTATTTTATACAAAATTATTAAATTCCTATCAAACTTTTAAATTTTTTAAAAAATATTTCCTAACCTTTTCAATTCATATAATATCTTTAACATATTTACCATCCTATTTTATATTGTTTTAAAAATCTTTTCTATCCTCTTTCTCTATAACATTTATCTAAACATATAACTTTAATACTATAACATTTACATTATAAAGTAATTTTAATTATACTATTCCAAAAAAATAAATTAATCACTATCAATATAAACTTTATTTTTTATTCTAACCAAATACTTATTTCCATTCATATTACCTTCTTAATTATTCCATATAATATCTTCTTACCTTATTCTATTCTTTCAACTTTCTCTATCCTCCATCTTACTTTAGTAATTCAACTTCCTACCTCTCTTTCATATTCTATCCTACAGCTCCCTCTATTAACTATTTTTATAACTATTAATATTTCTTACTCTTTCTATCACACCCAAAAAAAAAACAACATTGATTACATATGTGTGGGAGATGATGATCTGAACCAACTGATGAGTTCTGGTTCGGCATGAAATACATATATTGGAAATTATTTATCTTTGTGGATAGAGTAGATGACTAATAAGCTTGAAAATCTAAGATCAAATCCCCTTTAATTGAGAATTGAAGAATTAATTCCAATGTTTTGTTATATTATACATTGATGTTTTTGAAGTGCCAATACTAATAATAAAAATAAATTGGTAATAGTATGAAAACTGAACAATACCATCTGATGGCGCTGTTTTTCACAAAATGCACATCAATATACAGTTTTAGTGGCCTTAACTTACAGCTGATAGTACAAGGTGTTTTTGAGCCATAACAGGCCACCTGAGAGTGATGTATTCTACGATTATGTAACAAAATACTACGCCCATTGCATTGTGATAGTATTCGTCAAGTGAGCACTCTTAAACTCTCACTACAGTCTGATTTGATGGTGGGTGTATTTGAAAAAGACAAAACTCTGCAAAAATTCATTGTCGGAAATTTTTTAAAAAGCATAGTGGAATCAGTATTCCATATTAAAAATTGTCATGTCATCACACATGCTTCCCTACACTTTTGAACTGCACACAACTTGAAAAGGTTCTTCTTTTCACCAGAGTTTTTTCTGATTTCACATGCAAATACCCATTTACATGCAAATCCATGCAAGAACTGTCAAATGTCATCTACAAGTTGTCTGAATTGGTCGAAGCTGAGTGAATTGCCAGCCGACCACACAAGTGGAGCCACAATATTGTGTTTTCCCAGAAAGAGAAACTCCTTCAAGTATACCTATGTAGGTCCGTGTAAGGAAAGTTGTTGGTTCGAAGGCTCCAAAATCCCATTACTTGCAGCTTTGAGGCTTCCCTGTTATTTTATTTGCATGTTACTTTTAGCTGCTGTTTTTTATGCCCCAGTAAATGATGGTGTTTTTTACTTGTTTTGCTTCACAACTTGTCCAAAGTTTTGTTTCTTTTTGATTCAATAAATTATTTTATGGGAAAACTTGTTGTTTTTGCTATTCACATGATTATAAAGTAGGTAGGTAATATTTGATAAGTTTCATTAACAGTTAAAGTAGGTAATATTTTATTTTATCAAAAAAAAAAAAGAAGTGTTTAAGAGTTTATTCAAAAGGCGCCACCAAAAAAGAAATAAAATAATAATAAAGAACTGCACAGTAACATAATAAAATGTTTAAAAAAAATCCAAAAAGAACTAGATAATTAAAAAATCAAAACATACCTTTCCCGCCACTTCACCTCCCCCGGCTTAAAAAAAAGTGTTCTTTAAAAATGAACTGTTTATGTCTTTTTTTAAAATTAAAGACCCAAAAAATTAAGAAAGAACTTTGCACTATCATATAAAGCTTTAGCGTAAAGATTTGAAACAAAACAAAAAAAAAGCCTTGTAAAAAATTAACCAAAAAAAAAAAAAAAGACAACAATTCAAAATCAAAACAACACCTCTCTCCTCCATCCTCTAAAAAAGCAAGTGTTGGTTTATTCAAAAGTACTGAATTGTTGAAGTCTTTCAGCAAATCAAAACATCAACCAAAAAAAAAGATGTTAAAAGCAAACAACCAACCCCCCTCCACCATCTAAAAACAACAAAGTGTGTTACCGTATTTTTGTGTAAACAAACCGACAAAGTGTTAATCGATAATTTAAAAGCAAACCAACACCCCTATATCATCTAAAAACAAAATGTTTGTCTCTTAAAAAAAAAAAGAACCAAAAAAAAAAACCAAACTGTATGAAAAAATTTTGGTTTACTGTAAGTCATATTATGTAAAGAAACCTATGGACAGTTAGTCATTAATTTACAAACAAACCAACACCCCTAGACCATCTAAAAACAAAGTATTTGTTTATTAAAAACAAAAAAAAAAACCCGGGTGGAATAAAAAAAACTTTGGTGGTTTACCGTCGCTGATGAAAAAAAATTAAAAACCGGTTGAAAAAAAAACAATCTTTTGCCGTAATATTACATAATAAAAAAAAAACTTTGATGGTTTACCATTGCTGATGAACAAATAATTAAAATCGGTTGAAAAAAAAAACTTTTACTGTAATATTATGTAAATAAACAGATGGCCCATGAATTGGTGGTATATTGATGTGAATTGGGTGAAAAAGAATGCCATCAGGTGGTAGGGTTCAGTATTCATACTATTACCAATAAATTTATTTCACTTGTTTCAAGATCAATAGATGATACATGGTTCCCTTAACTAACAATAGCTAGAGGTATTACTCTAATGATGTCATAATCTAAAAGTTTGAGTCTCAGTAATTATCCATTTTTCCAAATAATGAATCTTTACATGTAACTTAGATTTTTTCTTTCAAATAGCTGACACATAAACAATTCAGTAATCTTAGTCAATATTATGATCATGATTATGAATATTTTCAACCATTGTAACTATACTACAAAATAAATTTCAATTTTAACCCAGTTTTTTCATTACAGAGCACTTTTTCCCTTCATCATTCTTGCAAACATCCAACCTTCCTCATATCTTAGATTTCATACATTCACTTGGCTTCAGTTTAAAACTTCTATCATCTATCTGTTATCATTTCTTCTAGCAATAAGTAACTTCTTTTAACCTTTTAATTCCATCAAGAAAATAGCAAGAGTTATTTGTACTCTTACCCAAATATTTCAGTTGGAATACCAACATTTTTTTTTTCTTTCTTGATAACTCCAATCTTCACATTTCACTTTTTGGTTTAAAGTCTCAATATTATTTCTCTTTTGAATGATCAATTCTTAGACACAAATAAATAAGTACTAGTAAATTACAATTATTAAAAACCTTCATTTCAAGCACAATACCATATTTTTGTCTTTTAATATCAAAATATTTCTGTCAAAAAACATTCCAGTCAAGTTTAATCTGTAATTAATTTCATCCGTTATGTTCCCATCTAGATTAAAAATCCGACTAGATATTTAGTTGTTAAAATAATTTCCAATTCATTATTTCCATTCTTTATTTTCTTCTTTTTTTAAAAAATCACTACTTTAATCCTTTTAGCACTTATCTTAAGTACTATTTTCTTCCTTTTATCTAATAGCTCTAGGATCATTTCTGAAACGTTGAAATTTTATTTGCAGATACAATCATGTTGTTTTATATAAAATCTAAATAAATCAAGTAATATCAATTACTAAGCAAACAACTAATTATAATTAGATAGTAAAACAAGGAGAGAGAAAATACAAAAATCCTCATCACTCTACAATTGATTAGTTTGAAGAATATAATCTTTTATTTTCCAATATTAACGAAGGCTGAGCTAAAAAAAATCTCGTTCTGCCACGAACGATTTAAGGCTGTGGCTATTCCATTATAGAGAGCATTGAAGAGGCTATTGATGACAATAAATAGAATTAATTCATACATTAATGCACTAGGCAAAAATATCTCATTATTTTTTAATCTATACACATTCCTAATATAAAATCAAATATTATTTTGTATATAAAACCCAATCTCAGGACTTTCAAGAATGAGATAGGATCCTGGTAATCTTCTGTACCTCATTTTTATGAAAAAATATACAAATACTTTGGTATTTAAAACAATGTGCTATGCTGGAGATATAAATAAAGTTGGTAGTGAAAATAAAAATATTTTATTGTATATTAAATATCCCACTATAAAATTAAAAAAAAACAACATTCTAACCTATAAAGAAACAGTGGGAAAAAAATATTACCAGTTTTTAAATTCCCAAGTGGTAAATATTGTACTGGTTTTATATTTTCATTTTATCTCCTAGCTAAAAATAGCTAGATACCCATTTACTAAGCAGGATATTATTGTTAATTGGACTGGTTACTTAAATGAAAAGCAAGTTTAGAATTTTAAAAAAATTCAAGTTTTACCTGGCCTAGAATTAAACACCAGTTCATGACTATATATATACAGTATAATTGCATAAATATTAGATTAAATTTAATACTATGGTTGATAATTTTACATCTAACTAAAATATCATTAAAAATTAAAATTTAATTTTATAGATTAAGTGCTGTTCTACAAGTTTACAGTTTTAAATTATAAATCGATTTAATTTGCTCTGGTAACTAAAATTTATTTCTAAAAAAATTTTTTTTTTTCATTTTTGGTCAGTATGCTGAGGACATCAAAGTAAACTTATGATTTTTATAAAATAGCTGATCCGACAGACAACCCAGATAGCCATCCAACTGATGTCAGTAAATGAGCATTCTGCTACTCTTAACTAAAAGATAAAATAAAAACAGAAAATGGTAATACAAACTGTGACAAATTAACAATTGACTACTTTGAAGGATCTTGTTTTTGTGATGGACTATTTACGGCTATTCTAAATTTATATCATCAGGATAATTACAAGCTCCAGTAACTAATACAAGTAGGCTTCCATCATACCAGTAACTTATACAATGTCATTCTTTCATTACTATTGTAACTAGTAAATATATCCTCTCACATCACCTCAATAATTGCTACAATGGTCTTCTCATAACACACCAACAATATATAAAATTACATTCTCATACACTCTAAGTAATTAGTGCATTTACAGTCTATTATCATCCCAGTAATGATTACATTTACATTCTTATTATCTCCAATATTTAATACAATCCCATTGTCTTGTAACCAGCATTAGCACAATTACATTATTTTGTCACACAACAATTAATATAGTTACAGTCTCATCTCCATGACAATTAGTACGCTTATTCAAACCCCATTAAATAAGTCAATTACACTGACTTGATACTCTGAATATCCCAATAATCAGCACAATTACCCTCTTGAATGACTAGTAGTTAGTGCAATTACACTTCTATTATTTCAATAATTAATACAATTATACTTTATCATCATCTTATATCCAAGTGCTTAATACAATTATCCTTTCTTATCAGAATGGCAAATAGTGCAATTACACTCTCAGCGCACTAGTAATTGGTACAATCACTTTTTTGTGGTTAATATAGTAATTATTAGAAATTATTTATCTCACTCAGCTCAGCATAAACTAAATCTAAAAAGAAATAATGCAAATGAAACAAAACATTATAATACATAAACGCAAGATTTTTTTTTTAAATGCAGAGTTTTAAATTTGGATAATGAAATATTGTCATTATGTTATTACAACTACAAATTTAGTAAACAGAATAACTACTTCATAAACATTTTTAATCTTCTAATGTTCTTTGTTCATTTGTTTGTTTGTTTGTTTGTTTGTTTTTAAAAAAAGTCGCATTTTACAAGTATTTAATAAAAAACAAAAGGTTTGGTGAATTAAGACAAAATGTTAAAATATAATGTTTTCAATAGAAAAATACTACTGATAGTAAATTTGGATGACATTCAAAAAACAATAAACATATTATAACGGAAATGGTTATTCGTACGGTTGATTAATTATTTGTACCTTCAACTATATTTATTTCGATTATTTTATTCTACATTATACTTAATTTATTATACTTTAATTCTTTTCCGACTTTGATTCTTTATCCATTTATTGTTTTCAACTTAGATTCTTTATTACTTATTTATTATTTTAACCAACGCCATTACAATACAAGCAGAGAGCTAATACAGATATAAATTTAACTTCATATCTATACCCTTGACTGAACCCCAAGGCAATACATACATATTATCTTGGCATTATTTTTCCCAGCCAAGAACTCTCGGCTGCTGAACAGAGCAAGCTATTTCAAAGAAGCTTCGCGAATGTCCAGCGCTTGCTATTTATTTTTTAGAATTGGGATTTTGCACAAACAAGCAGCACATGAATATATTAAACAAATCAGTATGCCCCTTTAATCACTAATTACAGTTTCCCCCTGTCGTAGCTTGGTGATAGGAGAATAAAGCAAGGATACGAAATTTAATGACAAATATGTTTAATAAAAATATTCACACTTTATATAAAAAATTACATTATAATAATAATAATAATAATAATAATAATAAACACATACTTATAAATACATGGCTATAATAAATATATGAAAATAGATCAGATATAAAAGTTCTTAAAGTCCGGTTGATAGAGTTCTAATTTTCTCAAATCATTAATTTTATATTTAGTTATAAATAGTAGACAAATGGAAATGCATGCATGCTTTTACCTAGGCTTTGTTGTAATTGTCCCATGGGTATTTCTTCCGAGCGCTCTTGATTAACTTCCTCAGTTTGTGGGGTTATTTCGTTCCAGTTTTGCTTGTTGATTCCTTAGGTTCTCCATGAACTTCCTCAGTTTGTGGGGTTATTTTCATCCAGTTTGCTGGTTGATTCTTTAGGTTGAGTTTCAATTGACAGCTACAGAAGCGGTGATCCCTCTAGCAGGTCAGGCAGAGATCTTACATTGCGAGTCAGTGATGAGACGGCTTGAATCCGAACCCACGTCCCTTTAACGCCACTAGCCACGCACTTCTCCCATTTTCTTTTAGCTGTTGCTTCTCTAAAGTCTCTACTAGCAATGCCAGACAAAAATTGTAATTTTCTTAATCTCATTCTTTTGTTCATTGTTTTTAAAATTTTTTTAATTAAGACTTAGATTTCCAACCAATTCTTATCATTATGTTTCTTTATTTAATTAGTGGCCGGAATGTAAGTCCCAATTAATTTAACAGATCAGGCAAAGATCTTCCGTTGATAACATTTCTTTATCCGTGGAATTTAATTTGTCCAACAGACTTTCACACCTATGGCCATATTGTTTCTTTTTTTATATATCACATAATACATTTATTTTATTTAAAGTTTACAATTCATTCATTTTTTTTCACATTTACGTTTTACATTTATTTTAATTTGTTATAATATTTTTTTTTTTAATGAGAGAGAAGACACGCATTTCTTTATGCTTCCTTTTCCCCTCTCCCACAATAAACAAAATAACTTTCTAGCATTTGACTTACAAGAGAGAAAGAGATGCATTTCTTTATTTATGCAGCCCCCCTCCCCTTCTCTTACTATTACAAAATCCACAGTAATTTTGACATTAGAATTTCAATTTTTCTTTTCCTTCCTTTTTTCTTTAAAAAAATTTATTAGCTAATTTATTTCACCTTTATTACTTTCTAATTTTATTAATAAATATATATGTGTGTCGACGACTTTACGTGGTCGTCACAATATATATACTTAAAATTTCCATTTCATCACACATTGTTGAAACATGTGAATAAATACTTATGAAAATAGTTAATAACCATGAAGATACATTTCATGTGAACTATCTGTCTTTAGTTGATCTAGATCACAATCTTTTCTAAAGTGAATAAAGTCACAGATATGAGTGCAAAAAAATTAACACAAGTATATCAAATTATAATATATATATAATACTTTGAAGTTAGGACTGTTACAATAGATAATTAAGTATATAATTTAAATGCCCTCTAGCCACAACAGAAGACATTTTTTTTTTATGAAAAATGATGGGTCTGACTTTCCTAGTAATCTTATTTTCTTATTTAGAGGGTGTTTAAAATAATTAGGCTAAGCAATCATAAATATATTTCAAAAATATTGTAAATTGATTAATATCACTAATTGATATGTCTGAAAGTTTTTTAAATTTAAGCATTATCAATACTGAATCAAATAATAAAAATATGTAATATAAAATACTTCCAGTGCTTAATTATATATATCATTAAAAGCCAGTCAACACTTAGACAATCCCCACATCATTGACAATCAATAATTTCTAACTGTTATTAAGACAACCTACTTTTAATAATAAAGGTGGAATCCCATAATGGTGGAATCCCACTTTTATTAATGGCCAATATACTTCTATAGACACTAAATATTGCAACTTGACCACAAAGATTGAAATTATTGATATAAAGAAGTTTAAATAACCCTCTTCAAAAAGATAAATATAACCTGTTCTGAATGCAGACTAATAGTCAATTATAACATTACAAACTGCAATTATAATTTAAATTGCACCCAAAGTTTAATGGACCATTAATAAAGGTAACATTCCACCATTATTTAAGGGATTACACCTTTGTTTTTAAAAGGAGGTTGCCTCACAACAGTTTGAAATTGTTAATTATTAATGATATTGGGATTTTCTAAGTGTTGACTGGCCTTTAATGATTATTTACAAACTCATTTAGCCTTAAGAATTATTACACTCCTTAAGGCTAAATGGGTTTGTAATCCCAATATCACTAAATATATATATATATATATATATATATATATATATATATATATATATATATATATATATATATATATATATATATATATATATATACTGTACCCTTTTGATTAAGTCCGAATAGATTCACTGAGTCAATTTTTTAAAAAAAAATTAAATTAAGGATACATTTTAAATAGTATAACTCCTGTATAATGTTGGTAATATTTTAAAATGCTTTGTTAAAAAAAGTGAGAGTAGTAAATACATAAAAAACTATATTAATATGTTAAAGTAATAAAGTAAAGCTAAATATTATAATTTTTGTATGGTTGGGAAAACTGGCCATAGTAAAATAGTACATTAAAAGTCTTCTTAAACAAGTGCTAAAAGCTAATTTTAAAATAATGACTTAAAATTAAATAAACTAATATACTTTAAATAAAAATTGGTTGTCACCAAATAGCTACTATATCCCACTCGATGGCACAGTTTTCACGCTTAAACTATAAAATATTATCATTCCTGGGCCATTAATTATAATCATTTTGATGTGTTTTTTGTAATGCGAAAATAAAAACAAAAGAAAATTGTCTTTTTTAAATATTATTTAATTTTAAATATTATTTTTTATTAACGTATACAAATTAAATGATAATAATAAATGTAAAATAAAATAAACAAATTACAATTTGATTCGTCTTTTTTAGTTTGCTTTTTATTAGAAAAATCAATTTTCTATCGGAGATTTTTTTACTGGGGTTACGGCTTTTTTTTTGTTGTTGTTTACCGCTATTTTTTATTTCAAATAGAATGACAACTAAAAGTAAAAGTTGTTACAGTTAGGTTTAGGGTTAGTTTTAGGGTTAGGTTTAGGGTTAGGTTTAGGGTTATTTTTCTGTTGTTTGTAATGCTAAAATAAAAAATATCAAAATCGTATTTTTGTAAATATTTTTTTAACTAACATCTATAAAATAAATGGTAACAATAAATGTAAACTATATTCAACAAAGTATAACAGTAGTCGGAGAAAAGAAAGAAACTAAAACTTTTTTAAACAACAACATATATATATAGAAAATGTTTATAATATATGTTTTTTATGACTTTTAAAAAAAAACGTGTACAATTCTACTTTTCTTATGGAATATTTTTGTGTTAACGCTCTTTTTTATTTCAAAAATATACACAGCATACAACTTCTTTGTCTCATGGAATGTTACGAACAGTACGTTACTTGACTCGTTATCTAATTACAACTCACTTTATACATATATCTCATCAACATTTACTATTTAAAACTTCAATACACTGCGGTATCTGTTAATTATTACTTTACAAATCTGAACATTTCAATACTTTAAAATGAAAAAAAATCCAATGAAAACAACATTTCATCCAATTAAAAAAAAACACCCTCTCCCCAAGCCGTAACCATTTTATAAACTGTGCGAATTCGGAAAATGTATTTGCTGCATAAAACATACATGCTGTACTGCGATGGACATAGCGGCCTGCAATCTGTAGCACAACAAAAAAGTTGTATTATAGAAAATGTGGGTTTGAATGTGTCAGCTGCGGAAATGGCATTTTTATGTATTTTAGCATGAAAACGGCACCATCCAGTGGGATGTGGGGCTCTTCGACGAATACCTAAAAATTATATTTAATATTTGTGTTATAAATTATGTATTTAAAATATAATATTTTGTGATGGACAAATGTGTTTAATTTAATAGTATCAAAATTATTATTCCAAATTCTATTATTATATTACTATTTTTTAATATATTTTTTGTAATTAAATATTTATTTCTGTTGTCAGACAGCAATTAAAATTTTTTTACATACTGTCTGGGTTTGAAAGTCATGAGACACAAATACTCATACTTTTGTGCTTACAAGTGTTCTAAAGATAGTTTCAAAATTGCTTTAAAATTGTTAAAAAATTGAAACATTTGTTTACGATAAAATAAAAGTAAATGTTAGAGATATTTAATTTGGTAGTTTTAATAAATGTAGTTAATAAAGTACAATTTTAAAAAAATAGATACATTGAAAATAAATATTTGATAAATTACTAAAGTATTATTTTTCAAATATTATTTAAAAATGTTTAGTTTATTTAAATAAAAGTATAAAATTAATTTGGAATTAAATAATATAATATTTAATATTTTAAAAATGAGTCATGATTTTTATTTCTAACTTTCTAATTACATAAGCTTGACTAATAGGTAAATGAGATCATAAGTTAAAGATCTAATAGCCAATTAATCATTAGTTCAATTTAGTATAAAAGTAGATGTTTTCATTTTTTTCTGGGTGATAAATATGTGCTTAATAACTAAATAACTCTCTTAATAACTTATTTTTTTATTATTATTAATATCGAAGTATTGCTTAGTTTTACTACTTAAAATTATTATTTTAAAAGAGAGGATCGAAAGAATTATAAATTTACTAAGCTAAAATTATGTGTTGTTAAAGCAACAAATTCCCTATCAATTATTTCTATTAAAGCTTGAGCCAACTTCGCAGTAGCTATGGATTTAATACCAGAAATAAGTATGTATTCAAAAAAATTAAGGATGGAAGTACAGATACCAAATAGAAGTACAATTTTAAAAATATTTTTGGGAAAAGAAATATCATTATTTATTTTAATATTTTGGACATTGTCAGAAAAATTAAACAGAAATATTCTTTGAAAATCTAGTATTTTTAATGCATTACATCTTAAGGATAGATAACTATATTTCAAAAGCAAAAGCTATACAGTAAAAACTTTAATTTTTAATATTTAAAAAAATATATAGCCTTAAAAAAAGTTGCAGTGAATATATTTTAAAAGAAAATATTATTTTTTAAAAAAAAAAAATTATAAACTTCTCTTGAAGTGGTGATAAGGATAAAAAAAAATTGATAGTACTATGAATATATTTTTATATGACACGTCCTCATTAAAAAAAAAAAGACCATAAATCATTTTAATATTCTAAAAAAAGTTATTTTTAGAATCATTCGTCAAAAAGAAAATAAATGGGTAATTAAAAATAAAATTATCCTGACTATAAAATATAACTTTATAATGACTTTATTTAAACTACAATAAAATTATATTTTATTTTAATGAAATATAAAATGCGTATTTTCCATACAAATACATATGAATACATATCACCGACACTGATGCATCAAAAGCCCATGTAGGATCTTAGTGAATGGAAAACTTCAGAGATTATTTTTAAAAACTTTCCCAGTGATATCATACTTTAATACTTATTGTCCTGAAAGCTGCAGACAATAAACTGTATTTTTATACACTTTCATAAAAGAATTGATAATTATTATTCAAATAATTTTGGATACAAAGTTGCTTTTCATTTTCATTTTTTTTTTATTTGTGAGCAACTGCACCAAGGGAAGGAGAAAAAAAAGTTTTTGTTCTCAAGCATTGGATAGTAGTTGTCTTACCAATAAATGTCGAGGAGCAAACTTCTAATAAAGAAATATTAGGAGGAAAAAAAAGAAATTCTTATTTGAACTTTATGGCGGGTTGGAGTTTTCATAAATATAATTTTATTTATTGTTTCACTTACTAATAATAGTATTAAGTTTTAGTAGTGTTAGGTAGGAAAATTACATTTAGATATCTATTAATCTAACATAATTAATATTGTAAGGAATATTTTAATTCTTTGTAAAGTTATGGTAGTGATGCTGAATGTATGGTATTATTATTTAATATGTTTTTTATATGAAATATTGGACCAGAAAAATCTAAGAATGACCAACCAGCAAATTGTCACTAGGTAAATTTGTAAAATATATTAATTTTTATATGATGTGTATTTTATTGTTTCTAGAATTGCTTGGAATATTTTTATAATATTACCTTATCATATGAATGTAGGAATATGTGTGCGTGCATTAATTATATATAAAACTTTATTGCTATTCTAGAGATGTGAGCTAGGATTTTTTTTAAAAAAATATACATAATTGTCTTTTATATTACTAATGTAATATGATTTACTGATACATATAATTTTATATGATTCTTTAGTGGAGAAATCTTATTTTTAAAATGTTTTAAAATATTGATTTTAAAATCTAAAAATAAAATCATTTGTATTTTTATTGCTGAATTTTGAAAATGAATAAACCTTTTCTTATTATAGTAGTTTTACATTGTTGAAGTCATACGTGAAATTTGTTTATTGTTTAGAGTAATGCTAGATAATTTTGCGATGTAGATTGATAAATCTATTATGAAGTTTTAAAGTGATAGCGACCTTGGAATTATGAAAAGAAACCAATGGGATGCTTATATATAGGATTTATGGGGAATAGAAAGTAACTTATATTATTATCTTAGTAGTTTATGCAAGTACAGATAACGTAGCCCTGTGTCTTGTATATATTTTCCATGGGCAGTGTCTTTCTTAGTATTAAGTATTTTAATGTTCGAAAGAGCTGAATAAATAGCCTGAACATTATTTTATATTTGAGGTTATTAGACAGAGAAGTCATATCCCTTCATATGCATTGTTGCCATGTAGATTATCCCATATATTTATACTATTGAGTCTATACTCTAGTTCAGGGGTCCCCAACCCTATGCCCATGAGCACCATGGCACCCACAGATCATTTTACATGTACCCGCCACTATCCAAACGCGATAAAAAATTATTTATCTGATAGAGATAAATTTAATTTTTAAAATTTCTTATAAATTATTGTATTATATTGTAATCACATTGTAGGGCATACTATACTTTTACAGTGTAAAAATATAAACATTAATTATATGTTAAAATTTTATTTTTGAAATAAATATTTTTTTTTGTACATTACATGTATTATTAACAATATCCAACTATAAATTTACATTGAAAAAATAAATGGTGCCCGCTACCTGGCTGGTATTGTAGAATGTGCTCTTAAGTGCAAAAAAGTTGGAGACCCCTGCTCTAGTTAATTCTTCATGCCTATACATCGTATCACTATCTTAATTTCAAAAGTTATTGCATCATACAGAATTGTATTTATGAAGGAAAATAATGAATAATTTTGGAATTGTAGAATCGTTATTTTGGAAGATGAGATAGTTTTTTCTTGCTTTGATTTATGTTGAACTCAAATACAAATGAGATTGAAAGTGAATGCAAACTATAATAATAAAGAATCATAAATATTTCCATATTTTATTAAACTATTTTTAAAAAAATATATAAAAGATAATAAATTATTTACGAGATTTTTGAATAATTTTGGATATTTTGATTATACATGGTAATGCATATTTTTAAAGAATAGAACATCCAGAAGAAACAATATAAAATAGAATGAGTACTTATATTTTGTGAATATTATTTTATGTTTTAAAATACACATAAAATACACATATAGAGAGATTTTATTGGAGTAATGCCAAGCAAGGTACAAAAGTATGTCAATCATATTATTTTATTCAAGTCAATTTATTTATTTAACGAACCAAGATAAATATTTTACATAATATCAGCACTATCATAGTAGAAGTTTGATTAATTTATTATAAAATCTATGAACATATCTTTAAAAAATGAATGTTACTTCAGTAGTTTATATTTTATATTTTCGTGTATACTTATGAAAAAACATATGTTTAAAACATGTCAATTAATGGATATTATACCCAACTATAAGTGTATTCATAATTAGTATTATTTTAAATAAATGTGCAAAAGTTTATAAGTCGGAGTAAAGGCTTATTTATTTGTTGATTTTATTTATTTTTAATGAGGAAGTATGTAATTTATCTAAAATATAACTGTAAATATTGTATGTAGTTTTTGTTAAAAATCTATAATAATAAATTTTGTTAAACTTTTTTTATAAAACTTTGTGTTGTGTTGATTATTCACCATTACAAATACAAGATCGCCAGATACTAAAAGAAACATAATATTTGCACAGCACAAATATAACCATTTACTTAAGAAATTACAATGCTTCAGAATATAATATATTTGAGAAATTTCATTTTACATTATTATTATGGTCATAATTTATTAAATAATTTATTGCATAGAATTATAATGTTATTTGTTGCCACATATTCTCAGATTATACCACATATTCTATTTAAGATGCCACATGAGAACGAAAAGATTATATTATATTACTTATCGTTATTAGATAAGATTAATAATTATCCATCGAAGATTATTATTATTATTATTGTTATTATTATTAGTTAGGTGTAGTTAAGGATGATACAAAATCCCTTATCATACTTAGCTACAGAAGATTATGAATTGATTCAAATTATTTTAAAAAAACCTCAGATAATTATAATTACATTATTTTAATAAAGAGATTAGAGTTTATTTAGAAGCATTATATTAAATTGATTATTTTAAAGTCGTAAGAATGCTATGAATTTATTATTATCTGAAATAATAAGAGGGATAGTATTCTTATGCTATTGAGGTGGTATCCTGTGGGATATTGGCTCAATGTAATTCTTTACAGCTTGCACTTCAATTTATTGTCTCATGATTTATTAATATTTTATTTATTTTAATTTTATAAAATGAAACCATTTATTATTTATTAATCAGTTAAAGCTAGTTTAATAGTAGACAATATCATAGAATATCTTTGCTATTGATTATATGTATTTTTTAGTCGAGCATAATCATTTTATCTGAGCTAGTCTATTTTTCCTATCATTATAATTTCTGGAAGGTGATGGTACTATATATATATATATATATATATATATATATATATATATATATATATATATATATATATATATATATATATATATATATATATATATATATACTTCAACAGGTAACTGATGATTATATATAAATTAAATCACTATAGACCTGATACTAAAACAAACAAACAGAATAACAATAATTTGTTATCAAGGTAATATTACATTTAGACAATAAATAAAATTCATATACCATCATTGTTTAACATGTTTAGTAGATTGTAAATGAAAGCAATGTCTGAAAAAGATTAGAAATGACTCTGCCTAATAGGCAGATTTATTTTCAATCTGTTTCAATCACTGCTTTCAATTGAGTTCTATTTACTGATAATTGTAGCAAGCCTTGATAACAACAGATTGCTTTAATTCTAATGCTTTGTCTAAGTATGAGGGCTAAATGCTATATATATATATATATATATATATATATATATATATATATATTGATGAAAAAATACTAAAACAGAGTTTAAATATAAAATTACTAAGATTTATTGTACTAAGTATACTGCCAACGTTTTTGCATCATATTTGTTGTTAGTCTGCTGAGAACATTAAATTTTTGCTGATTTGAATGCTATTTGATTTTTGGTTTATTACATATTTATTTTGTATAATGAACCACACATCTTTATTTTATGTTTGGGTCATATCTTTCTTTGCACATAATTTTGATAACACTTGTTTCACAAGTATGGCCATGCTCTCTTTCATGATTATGAAATACAGATAAACCAAAAATCAAATTGCATTCAAATCAGCAAAATATTAATGTTCTCAGCAGACTAACCATGAATATGATGTGAAAGTGTTGAAAGTTACTTGGTAAAATAAATCTTACTAAATTTATATTTAAACTCTGTTTTAGTATATTTTTCATTATTATTTAGAATGGCAGAATTTCAAAATACAATTATATATATATATAGTTAAAAAAATACTGTGTTTTGGTAATATATTTGCAGGAGTAGCCAAAAAATATTGGATTTTTTTCTCTGGATAATGAACCCATTGTAATAAATGCTTCAGCTGATAAATACCTTTTGTGGAAAGCATCCTGCATTAATCTGCTGACTAATAATATCAAGTGAAGTCATAGTGCCATTAATAAATGTTTTTGTTAAATGTGTCTTCACATTTTGTCAACTTTTGTGATGATTGAAAAATTGGAACAATGTGAAATTCTGTTTTCTGATAGTGAAAATGACAGCAAAAACAGTTATAATGCTTGAAATAACTTATAAACAAACTACTCTGAGGAAAACACAAGTATAAAAATAGTTTAATAGAAGTGTCAAATTCACACATCCCTATAAATTTTGTGGCAAGTGAGATCCAATGTAAAGATGAGATGCTGATTGTTTTTTTTTTCTGCAAATGTCACTGTTCACTCGGAATTCATTTGTAACATTTAGGCATTTTACTTACAAGTTTGGAAATGTTTGCATGATGCAGTAAAATGAAAATGACTATTTGTGCTAAAGTGAGAAGTGCGAGATTTACCACAACAATGTACCAGCACACAAAATCTTGAGTATAAAACAATTTTTAATTAAATCATCAAGACTCGTAAAATCATCAAGACTCGGTTTAATCAGCTATATTACTCAATCTCATTCCTTGCAACTTCTTTTTATTCTCCCAAATGAAAAAGAGCCTCAAAAACAAAAGGTTTGTGAACTTGGAAATAGTGAAGAAAAAATAACTTTGGAAAGTGGAAAAACATTTAGACAAATACATTGTATCAAATGGACAGTTTTTGAATGATGATTGAAATTGTAAGATCTAAAAATTACACAATTTTTTATTACAAAATTCCTTGCTTTTTTTTTTGGGGGGGGGGTATCCCTTATATATATAATGAACCAAAAAAAGCTAATAAATGTATACAAGTTTATTTAAAAAGTAAACAAAATTACATATAGATGCAAGACTCACTTCCATGTCAATAATGAAAGTTATACCATAGTAATAGTCAGTATTAACTAACCTCACCAGGCTATCTTGAATATGTTCTCAAGCTATAAATAGCTTAATATGCATTTATTAACTAATACTGAACTGACAGTATTTGAAAAAATTCCAATCCCAATATTGTTTGGGAAATCCTGTTATTATAAAAAGATATATAGATTAGACCTCCATAGGCTTAACAGGATAACATATTTACTTCTATACAATAGAGTTCTTTAAATATTTATGTATATATAAGCAAAAAAAAACATACAATAATTTTAAAATAGTTGACTAAAAAACAATGATATCTACAGCATAACTTTATATGAAATAATAAAAAACACATTTCCCATGCTAATCAGTTAACAGGTTTATGCTTTTTTGTTTTACCCTTTAGCTGAGAATAGCTTCATATTGATTACATAAATAATAATTTAATGGCTAGCTAGATTGGCTATAGCTTGGCTATCTGAAAAAAATTCTAACCTTGTGGAAAAAATGACAATGTTTATCTGATCTAGATTCAAATCAAGGATACAAGTATGAGATGTACAAATCATTATAATTCAGATGCCATTATAAGTATATTCTTTTTAATAACAAAATCATCATTTTTCTTTCACAAAAGCTGATTAAATACACTCACAGATTTAGGTGAGCACAAACGAAGCCCTATTTTCCATTCATACTTATGCATGTGACCATAATTTGAAAAAGATATGTCATGTTAAAAGCATGCTTAGTAAAGTAATAAATGTTTTTTATATCAAAATGTATTACAGTAATAGTTGATAATTATCTACATACTCTTGTAGAATTTATTTTATCAATATTATCTACAGTACACACACACACACACACACACACACATATATATATATATATATGCGCACGTGTGTGTGTGATTTTTAAATTCTCATCAATATCTTAACTTATTGTGACATGTTAAAGATTTAAATTGGAATAAGGATTATTTTTTTGAGGTATTTGAAATCCAAAAAAATATTAAGCATCTTACTTATTTGGTCATAAAATAAATTGGATATTTAGCTATTATTAGCTAAATGTGACAATAACCTCATATATCAACTGAAATCTTTCCATGCTGTTACCTCTTTACAATACTTTCCTCATAAATGCTGAAGGTTGTATTGTATTAGTCAAAATCTTTTTCAATGTTCTGATATTTGGTATATCATTATTTTAACATTATGGGTAGATGTATATATTCAATGTGTGTGTGCATTTATGAACAATCAATATTTATGGACATTAATATTTAAAATTGCTATGCCAGGTTTTCAATGCCGTGCATTTTCGTCAAAATATGAAATACTGCATTGAAACCTTGGTGTAAAAATTTTAAATAATGCCATAATAATTATTAATTACCCATAATTTTATTATGATTAAGTATTTTACTTATATCTATATAGATAGGCATTAATCAAAAAAAAATTCTCATATTCTAATTTCTCCAACTAACAATAAATTTCCAGGTTACACATTAAGATTATCTATAAAATATTTGAATGTGACTTCAGTATATTTACACAGTGTTTTTGTGCCTTTGTAGAAAATTCATGAACAATATTCTCTCTATCATTATAAAATTTTTCAATCACTTAAAAACATTCTAGTAACTTATTGATTCATGGTGATACAGTTTGAAACATTTCAAATGAATTAGTAGCAATTTTCCAATTTAAACTAAAATATAATATTAGTAATGTTATTCCATCATAAGTTCTCTACAAAGATATATAGCACATTGTCACATTTCATGTTGTACCTTGTGGTAGAAGACATGCTAGCATCTTAAAATGTTTTGGTGGATAGCTAAACTATGTTGCTATGTAACATATGCATTATTCAGAAATGTGATCTGTTATCTTTTAACTGTGGCACACTCATACAATCTTTCCCCATCCATGAGTTCATATTCCATGGTTCATTAGTCCATAATTTAAAAAATAGTAAAAAAAAATAAACAAAATCATAAGCTAATAAATTTGAATTCTTAAATTTCATACATGTCCACCATCAAAACAGTTATATATGATCTTTCAGTCAGTCATATTCTCATTTTGTGAAAACACCCAATCACAAGAATGCTCTCTCACTTTTTTTATATAGTGAGATATCTAGATATGTAAATTTTTAAAATTAAATTGTATTGTGTGTGTGTATGTATGTTAAACATATTTATTATATAGATTTATCTACAGGTTCAGATATCTATTGACAGACTTAGAAATCAAATGTCAGTGTATATGGAAGAGGAGAGGGGCTAAAATGGCAAAGCAAGTATTATTTCCCAGCAACTTTATCTGCCTTTAGGTAGAGAAATTAATACATATATATTTGTAATGGTAAAATAGCTCTAAGTAGCCCAATTTGGAGCAAAGGCTTCCTTCACAGAAGATTAGTGAATAAAAAAAAAATAGAAATAGTCAATTGATAAAAAGGAATTTTTCATTTTCCTTCTATATTTGATTCTTTACATACTATTTGCAAGATACACATTTACTACATGGTAATTGAAAAGCTATCAAAACTGGCTGTAAATCAGCAGCTAAAAAAAAATCATTCAGCTTGCTTAAAAATTCCCAGTTACATAAAAACATTCACAAGTTTCACTTGAATTCAAACTTTAGCTTATAAGAAATATTATGAATCCCTTCCATATGTATTTAATTTTAAATTACAAATATAAAGACTAATCATCATATTTCTTTTTCTTTTGTAAAGAAAAAGGTATTCAAAACAATTAATGTTTCATTCAAATCCTGTTAGCCATCTTCAGAATTACTTATTATTTTTTAATTTATCAAATTCTATAAAATAAATACATTGATTTTAATATCAATTTAAGATCGTTGTTAAATTAGTGATAAAGTGAGAAAGCTTATTTAAATGGCTTGATAAATTAATAATAGTTAATTCTGAAAGGAACTAAGGAGATTTAGCTGAAACATTAATTTATAAATAAATTTTTTCATTCAAAAAAGAAAAAAGAATATGGTAGTTCGGCTTTCCATTTATAGTTTGTAATTATTTATAAATGGAAAAGCATAATTGAGGTTTTACAGATAAAAGTAATTTTGCAATTTATATATGGACATTCTTTTACACGTACACAATAAGAAAACATAATCTAATATATAACACATTGATTTTATTTTTAAAAATTTTATTATATTATGAAGTAATATACATAATATTTTACATAGATAAAATACATGGCTTTTTTTCCCCAAATAATTATTTAAAAATTTAAATATTAAAATATATTTTAAATATATGATAACAACAACAATAATAATAACAATATTATTATTAATAATAATAGTAATAATAAACAAAAAATAAAACCTCAATATTTCAAGATCCCTTGATTCCCTCCATCCTGACTTAGGCTTCATACTTCTGATAACATCAAACACATCCAATAATCTGAAAATGAATAACTTCATAATTTTAGACAAAAAATTGCAACTGTGTGGATTTTTTTTATGCTTTAAATAAAAAAAGTAGACCAAAAAACATACAAATCAAGACTTACCAGAATCTCGATGTAAATTAATCCATGGTAATTTTATCCAACTTCATTTGATTAAGCGTTATCTTCATTATTAAGATTTTTTAAATGATTAAGTATTTCATCTTCATCAAAAATTTAAAGCTTCTTTAAAAAGATTTAATTTTCTTTCTTGAAAACAAAATATGTTTTTGTTTTTTTTTAATTTTTTTTTTAAAAAAGCCTAAGACAGTATAAAGGGAATTGGGGGAGGGGAGGGGGATATCAGGGGAAAATTCATAAACTCCTTAAAATATAAAATACAATTAAAGTATAATACATGATGGAAATAGTATATATCAATCTACTCCTAAAACAACTATTTAAAACTACGTCTTATCTCAAATATACATTGATATTGGTGACAAAGTATAAAATTGCAAAGGATTTTCTGATTCATTTTTTATAGCTTGATAATTTTGCTGGATCAATTTGTTTATAGTTTAATTTCAATATAAACTTTCAATGAATCCATTTAATCTAGAAAATAATTATTTTATCAAGTTTCTTTTTTAAACAAAAGGTATAATGTTTCAAAAATAAAAATTAAGATGTGCAAATAAAGTATTATTGATTTTGCAGTGATACGAAGTTGCTTCTTATACAGTTGGTCATCATATACAGTAATTTGCAATTCTTTAGCATTATATAACACAATTTAACTTACTGTCTCATACTGGGATTACTTGTTAAATGTTATTAATATCTAAAGTATAAAAAATTTTATTCTAAAATAATAATCTATATCATTATATAATATATTTAGAATAAACTATGCTAAAGATATGCAAGCAAAATCAAACTACCTTTGATGCTGAGTATTATTACTTGATTATAGTACCCTTTTGCCTAAACACTTTTCAGCTCAGATTCTAATTATATGTTATTTTGCATAATTAGTCAATTAAGTTCTCATAAATCTAAAATAAGATGTAGACACCTCAGACTCAAGTGAATTATTCAACAATGACTATTTAGCCTTTTTTTTAAAAAAAATAAAAATCTGTTTCAGAATCGTGTGCACATATATTTCTTTTAAAAAGATGGCACAATATATTGTAGATTAAAACAGTAATAAACAATCTACAAAATTTATTACTAAGCAATTCACAATTTTTTTTTACATAGCATGCAAGTTCTTAAATTTCACCTAATACCATTAAATACAAAATTTGAAAATCTTAAATCATTTTTCTTCAATTGATACCAAGTTTAAAAATAAAGATACTTCGAGAAACAAATTTGGTGATAGAAAAAACCATCAACTTAACAGCATATGCCACTCCCTTATCAGTAATAAAGATTGCACCATATTGCTGCTTTACAGTCAGCATATTATTATGCATCTTACCCATCTAAATTGAGGTTACAATTGAAGGGAATCTTAACTGTCCATCCAATAATAGCTAGATATCAAATGTGACTTCCTTATTTCCTTTACTTTTTCTATATTGGTTAAATTAAATCTAATATAAAGAGTAATAATAATTAAACATGTACAATTTCTTTATTATGTTCCTTGACCAAGTTGATAGTTTCATGTTCAACATTCTTTTTCAAAGCTGTAAATATACAAAATATATATATACAGATCTGTGGAAGAATGTTGAATAATTGAAATTGTCATCTTTGATTAAATAATATATTTTAAAAATTGCGCTGCATTAAGAGTGCATGGAAGTGTTTAAATATTATTAACCTTTGTATTAGAATAGTTAGATATCCATTATCATATCTATAAATAAATATTTGTGTGGGCTTGCTATGAACTGGCTATCTGAAAGGAAAAAATCTAAAGTTTGCTTGAAACCTAAAAAATTTTCAAATTTCAGTTGAATTTGAATCCTAGGTAGTCCTGATGCAATAACTGCTATTTCATGAGATGCTTTAAATTATTTTCAATTAAATTTAAATGTAGGAAAAAAAATTTTTAATTATATTTTGAATTTTTTTGTAGTTTATCTACAGAAGAAAAAATTAGTACAGCTAAATATAAGATATTCTTCCTTTCCTGCTTTTATTTTTTCTGTATTGATTATATTAAATTTAACAAAAAAGAAATAATATTTAAATACTTCCATACATTTTGAAATCAAGCATATTATTTAGACTGATCAATAATCTTCCTCAGATTTGTAAATACAATGAAGCTGCAAACTACATTATATCATTCTACACTATTTAAATTATATGCTACCCCCCAAAAAATATAAAAATAAAAATATAGAAACAAATTTAAAAACCATTGAAATTCAGAACTTCTTAAATTTTATGAATCTCAGAATGGTAGCAGCCATTTTTTTCTTGTTAAATATGTTTTTAAATCTCAAACATGAGTTTTTTTAATCACATATTCCTCATGCTTTAAATAAAATTCATTACCATAGTTATAAGTACCTGTGCCAATTTTTTTCTTTGCAGTTGTTTTTTTTTCCCAAAAAAAGTTTTATATACAATATTTATTAGCTATATTTATATATTGGACTACTTCCATCATCTAGTATTAAGTATTGATTGTCTTTAAAAAAATTAAACTTTATTTAAATTTTCCAATTACATTCAACTGTTAGTAATAGCACATAGGTTAGTATTTCTTGTTAATAGTCGAATGTAATTGAAAATTTTAAATACAGTTAATTTTTCTAAAGACATTCAATACTTAATAATAGATTATGAAAATAGTTACAATATATAAATACAACTAAAATAACATCATCACAAACCTTCAGGAAAACAATATTTATTAGGATATCTTTAGTAAAATGTATTGTAATACAATGAGCAATAAATCAGAAAGTTATAAAGTACTTTCATTAAATATGGGAGGTGGGGTGGATATTGATTTATATGAAAAAATAAAAAGTCATATTCAAAACTGACCAAAAGTTTTAAAAGAATGAATCATTGATCAGAGAAATCACTAGATGGAGCTTAACCAATAGCCCACTATCAAGCTTTGTTTATATAATGCTGAGAGAGATGAAATTCAATATCTCTTTCATTGTCTCCAACCTTTAAACCATGGTTTTGAGATAGTTGGCTCACGTCAATAAAGGGTAGGAAGACCAAAAACTACATCTAAACCCCAACTCTACTAACAGCATTTATGAAACACATTTCTATCAGTTTGAAAGCACGAATTTTTCAGATAAGTAAATATCTTCAAATCCAGTCTTACAAACCAGATAGCTATATGGGTCTGAATTCAGTTCAATTTCACCATATAGTAAAAGCCTCTGCAATCTATATCATTGCAAAAACCTTCAAGGGTACATTTATGATAAACAAAACAAGATATAAATTTCGTAACTTGCTCATAGCTTGTATTTTATGATCACTAGATGGAGCTTTACCTATAGCCCACTATCAAGCTTTGTTTACATAAATGCTGAGAGAGATAGAATTCAATATCTCTTTCATTGTCCCCAACCTTTAAACCATGGTTTCGAGCTAGTTGGCTCACGTCAGTAAAGAGTAGGAAGACCAGAAACTAGGTCTAAACACCAACTCTATAAGCAGCATTTATGAAACACACTTCTATCAGCTTGAAAGTATGAATTTTTCAGATACATAAATATCTTCAAATCCAGTCAAATGTATCTGAAAAAATTCATGCTTTCAAGCTGATGAAAATGTGTTTCATAAATGCTGCTTGTAGAGTTGGTGTTTAGATCTAGTTTCTATGCTTCCTATGCTTTACTGACGTGAGCCAACTAGCTCAAAACCATGGTTTAAAGGTTGGAGACAATGAAAGAGATATTGAATTCTATATCTCTCAGTGTTTATGTAAACAAAGCTTGATAGTGGGCTATTGGTAAAGCTCCATCTAGTGATCAGAGAATGCAAGCTATGAGCAAGTTACGAAATTTATAACTTGTTTTGTTTATCATAAATGTATCCTTGAAGGTTTTTGCAATGATATAGATTGCAGAGGCTTTTACTATATGGTGAAACTGAACTGAATTCAGACCCATATAGCTATCTAGTTTGTTTGACTGGATTTGAAGATATTTACATATCTGAAAAATTCATGCTTTCAAGCTGATAGAAATGTGTTTCATAAATGCTGCTTGTAGAGTTGGTGTTTAGATCTAGTTTCTAGTCTTCCTACCCTTTACTGATGTGAGTGAACTAGCTCGAAACCATAGTTTAAAGGTTGGAGACAATGAGATATTGAATCCTATCTCTCTCAGCGTTTATGTAAACAATGCTTGATAGTGAGCTATTGCTAAAACTCCATCTAGTGATCATATATATATATATATATATATATTAAAAATGTGTTGTACTATAAAATTACAATACTTATTATAATAGATGAAATACCTGTGTCTATATATGTAATAGACAGGGTATGAGCACAGACTTTCACATGACCCACCACTCTCCACACTATCTCATAACACTGATACACCCGAACACACACATGTCGAAAAGATAAATAATCACCAATATACGTATTTCATGCTAAACCAGCAATCATCAGTTGGTCCAGATTACCATCTCTACACATATATGCTACAAGTGCTCAGATATATATTAAGATAGCAAATATATATATATACACACAGGTATATATAAGCCTGTGTATTTAATCTATTACATATTAGAGATGTCTGCCTATCCCTTGTACATGCATTTAATGGATTATGTCCTGTACATGAGGGGTCAATAAACATGAGTCAATAAACATGAGGAGAGCTTAGAAACAAACTATAGCTTATATGATAGTTTATGCAAAAAAAAACAACATCTTACACTGTTTTTGTATATTTACATCTCTGAGGAAGACTGCTATATGCAGGTGATAATATAGCTTGATTAAAGCATTAAAAATCTGCATTGTATTAAAGGTTTATGGAAATGTTTAAATATTATTACTTTTTAAACAATTGTTAGTAATAATACACTAATAAACAATACAACTTACTAGATTGCACAACATTTTGAATGGTATTATTCCTTGCTCTTCTTCAGGTAGGTTTGACCAGTGACAATGCTGGGATATGAGTTAAACTTACATCTTTAGATTCTTGAATATCAAATTTTAAGGCAACACTCTAACCTAACTATTAAAAAATTTAAATATTCATCAAGAGACCAGCCAATAAGACAGTTATTTAAGGTTAATTATAGGCTAGTTATCTGGAGAAAAATCCTAAGCTAACTTGAAACTAAAAATATTTAAAGTTTTATCTGAATTCAAATCCTAGGTCATAAGTAAGGTTAACACAATAACTGCTATTTGATGAGGCCTTCTAAAATTTCTTGAAATAGATTTAAATGTAGAAAAAACATTTTAATTATAAATTAATAATTTTTAACAGATGTTATTATTGCAAATTTTAAAACATGGAAATATCTATTATATTTTCATTTTAGAAATAAAATATTACCATTTAGAAGATGTTCCCCTTTTGAATGAAAAAAGCTTTGGCAGTTTAATATTTTCATTGACCACTGTCTATTAACATCAGTGATTTTTCTAAAATAAAAATTAACAGATATTTCCATGTTTTAAAACATTTTGATTATATATATATAAATATCTTTTTATTTCCATTATTAAATGAACAAATACCTATAGAAGAATAAACAAAAAATTTAAATTTAACTCATTCAAATTTATTAAAGTAGAATAGCTTTTTAACAATGTTTGATTCATCACAGACCTTCTAACACTAACTCTCAATGGTGAACTTTACTTCAAAGCAAAAATTGTCTTAATCAGAATTTGTACATTTTATTTGCTCACATATTTATTAAAAATTATTATAATAAAAACATTTTTGTAATTACATCTTCACTACTTATTTACAAGTAAAAATTATTTTATAAATCAATCAAAAAGTTAGGGAAGTTGGCATTCAAGTATAACAGGAAGCTCGGATTTCTTATGTATAAGCAAGGGATAACTATCCCTGATGACAACACACAGACTTTCTTGAATCTAACACACACAACACCACCTAGTGAAGTAAAAGATGTGCTAACAAAAAGCTCAAGATTTGTTGGAGGAACATGGAGAAAAACGGATATGGAGATAACATAGAGGTTGGCCTCATTCAAAAACCTCAAAAAGATGAGTATATAGCACAAATCAACGCAGCAATCAGACACGCATCAATATAATCACATACCAAACATTGGGATATAAAAATAAAAAGAACCAAACAATTCCTCGAGTTGGAAAGAATTACATGTATGTGTGAGCCAAGGGCAACAGATTCATGCTAATTTGCACACACAAAAATATATAGATAAGGTCAACCTACAGATTAATAAATTATATTTTCATTAAGTTGATCAGTTTAGCATTGCTCACAATAGAGAAAAATTCATCACATCTATTCTCAAAAAAACCTTGTAATAAAGTTTTCACAAAGTCGAAATATCACAATATATACCCAACATCATCAGTACCACCCAGGATTTTTGGAAGTACCAAAACACCCAAAAACAACATACTGGTTCGCTTAATGCTGGATTTCAGTGGAGCACAATACACAAAAACAGCCAAATGGGTGAACAACAAACTCATCCCAACATTGGCCTTCGGATCATACACCCTCAACTCATCCACAGAATTTGTATCCTCCATCAAAGATTTAGAAGTGAATTCAAATATCAAATTGGCCACTATGGATGTCACTGAACTATATGACTCTTTTAATAAGACAAATCAATCCAAATTGTCAGAGATGAACTTTTGGCATAAAAAACATCGCATAAAAAACATCCCAATCTCAAGTAGACTTCCTTCATGAGTTTCTATGCTGATTAAACAGCAACATTGTGGTGTTCTTTAGAAATTCCGTGGTTCTCCATGAAGCAAGGCTGGCCCATGGGCTTACCACTAAGCAGTGTAATCACAAGCATCTTCCTTAACTACTATATGAGAAGATCATACTTGGTTTAACCCCTGTATGCTTTCTGATACACCCAGATATGTGGATGACCTATTCATTGTGCCACCCCAGAGGTCATCACACAGATTTTGCACAGGTTGTGAATGTTACAATTGAAGATACGCTTTAACAAGTTAAATATCCGGGTTTTAACATATAAAGAGAAAATGGCCATTGCCATTACAGCATGGTCATCAAATCATTGGAGATCAGGTACCACATATACCCTCAGTCTAATGTACCAACAAAACAAATTATCTGGCTTATCATCTTTTTTGCACAGAAACAGAAACAAGCTGTTATGAAGAATTGAGGCAGACACCAAAGCAAATCTAACAAAATACAGAGATGATTTACTGAATTTAGGGTTCAGGCAGTCCACCATCAATAAAAGAATTTTACACTTCCAGAATAAACAGTTTAATATCCACATCAAACAAAATAAACTTAGATTATTGCTATCATACATCTCCAATTTACATAGTAAATTACATTATATCCTCAATAAGATATAAGCTTTGATTCCACACATCCCCAAACTTAATCAACAACACTAAAGGACAAACTCTGCTTTTGCAGACCCCCCCCCCATACAGTATACAATATTCCTTGCTCCAACAATAGCTATAAATGCTCATATTATGGGGAAAGCAGAGCATTTTTGTCCATGCAATTGGCACAACACAAATACTCATACAATAGAGCCCTCAATCATCCTTCCACCTATTCGGTTTTCTTTCAGCACCAGAATACAAGCCACTATGAGTGTATTCAAGATAACTCCACAATCATGTGCCAAAGAGAGAGAGACATGACCTCAAAAGAAAAGTCAAGGAAGCCTTCTTCATCTCCAAAGACAAAGACACATGCTATGTTTTATCGAGGAAATGAATGTCTAGCATATTTAGCATAAATTTGCATACGTTAACCGTATTAGCAGTCAAGCTATGATTATGAAGGTTGGACGCTTCAAAAGCGCTAAGCTCGTTCGTTCTTATTTACATATTTGGTAACAATACACAGCCTTGAAGACAATTGCGCTACACACGCAAGCGAACTAGAATATAAATTCTTTTGAAAAATGAATTAGAATAATATTTTGAAATGCTATTATTTACAATGTTTTTTTATATCACATTTAATAAAATATGATAAAGTAAATTTGCTGCATAGTAATGCCATATTTTATTTTCACATTAAATTACAATGATAAACAATAAATAACATCAACTAATATTATATGATAATGCTATGAGGTTCTTAAGATTGTTTTATGTTTGTTTATCTTCTTTTCTGATAGGAATGTTGATTTTTACTGCACTCATCTATGGCTGTCTTTTATTCTTATTAGTAATTTAGATAATTTGAGAATGAAAAAAAAGAAATATCACTAATATCTTCTAATTAAATATAAGTCTAGGAAGTCATATAATGCTTAAATTTTAAAAAAAGTTATTTAAGTAATAAAATTATTTTGTTTATTTTTTGTTTTGATTTTTTTTTTTTTTAAAGTAATCGAAGTATATAAAAAAACAATGCTGCACTTCTTAAAGATATTATTTTAATATTTATTCAATTATCTTAACTTACAAAAAAAGAGTGATGTGCTCTAAACTACGATGCTAGAATAAATTATATCAAAGTGAAACAAGCACTAACTTTTAGTCATATGCCATGTACTTAATTATTTCACCTGTTTTTTTAACAGAAAACTCAACATGCATGTATTCATGACAAAGCCAAAGAAAGGCTGTAATAATACTAATCAAATGGTTTATTGCATGGAAGTTCATAATAAGTTCAAGCATCAAAAGTGTTAAAGCTGAGCCACTGTATCACTATATCAAACCATGCAAGACTATAAATATCTATTGAATAATTCCAAAAGTTGGACATGCATGACAGAATACACACATCCATTAGCACATGTATATAAATTTTCATGGTTGATCATATGTCATGTGAATGTCACTGTGCTGACCACAAAATAATGTTTGTTTTTGTGAATCGTTGGTGCTATATAAACTGAATCTTACACTCAAAGAGCAAAAATCTCTATTCAATAAACATGATATATATATATATATATATATACACATTTCTTATATATATATATATATATATATACACATTTCTTACATTTAATATACTAGTATATATTTAAAATTATCTCTTATCATAAAAAAAGTTATCTAGATATTATACAAAATATCTAGATATTTCACTAATATTAACTGTCTCAATGTGATCAGAAATATGATAATTATATTTTCCTACATGTATGTAAAAAAAGGAATAAAATAAAAATAATAACGTTTACAAAATGCAGTAAAAACTTTCTTCCATCATTATTAGTAGACAATTCAGGAGTCAAAAATAAACAAATATAGAAAGATAAAGTATAAAAAGTTAAAAAAAAAAAAAAATTGGGATAAGAATTACTAAAAACATAATTAAAAGAATAAAAATATAGTTGCATAAACACACAATTCCATTATTAAAACAGGCAAAACTCTCCATACAGTAGTGCCACTCAGTGCAAGCCAGAGTAATCAATGGATGCCACTGAGTGGCACTACTGTATGGAGAGTTTTGCCTGTTTTGATTGATAACAGTTATGAGAAAGCATAAGAAATGGTGATCATGTGATGTACAATTCCATTATCAAAATTAATGCAAAAATGACTAGTCCTATTCTAATCTAAATGACTAAAGACTGTAAGATGAGAAAAAAAATATTCAAAGAATGGGAGAAAGAATGATGATGATTAATTTAAGTTATATATGATATTACAATTACTACTGAATTAAATTAAGAAAATTATAACTTTCATTTAATATTAGCCTCTACTTTTGTACTCAAAACACTATTACACCACCAGTAGTGGATTCACAGAAAGCATATACCTTGAGCCTTGCATGCTCAGAAACACCCAAATTAACAAAAAAAATTATTTCATAGCTTTAACTTAGAAACTAACAGATCTGATCAATGATTCAAATCTTAATAATAGCTAATTTAAATAAAAAGTAGTCACATGCTCATTTAATATAATTAAACCAATCCTGTGAAAAAAGAACAAGACAGATTGGAAGTAGAAACAATTTTGATTTTGACTATAAAAATCATTCACAGTTATTTTTAAAATATATACTTGATTTACAATTTTTTGACAATAAAAATATTTTTTTGTGTTTCTAAGATCCTTGACATAAAACCTATCCCACAAACAAATAAAACTTAACAAAAATTTCAATAATAGTATTTTTATTTCATTTTATAGATGCAGAAAGTCACATGTAAAAAAACCTCATAAATAATAAATTAACAAACAACAATATGATAATAAAAATATCACAATAAAGGTAAGTGCTAATAAGCTAATAATAATATGCTATAAAAGAACAATTATTCAACTGTCAATTTCATATTTTCATGCTTTACATACTTAATAAAGTTATCTTTTGCACAATCCTTAAATCCACATTTTCATACATATAACATTTTAGATATTAGATCAATTTCTTATTTTTTAAGAACTAAAGTAATAGTTGACTGCCTTGAGAACTAATCCCAGCAATGAAAACATCTGAATCAAAAAATCTAAATGTTCACAAATAAATACTAATAAATGGTTTGTCACTTAAAAAGTTAATGTGATGAACAAGAACCAGAAGTAGCAAACTGAACTGTGATTCAAAAATGTTTAGCTATAAAATTTATCTCTTCACCATGACACTAAGCCATGCAAAATAATGTTCATGAATCAATTCCTCATTGAAGAAAATAAAACAAATCCCAATTTATTAATAATAAAATTGTTGTGTTCAGCTTGCCATTTTGGTACTTGAATATTATGATCTTTTGAGTAACGGACTATATGATAAATTGGTAAATAAATAATAATGTCTATTATCAGAAGACCAAGTGATATTCAAATACTAAAATACCATGTTGAATTTATTTGACCAAACTAAATTTTTGTTCTCTGTATAACTAAAATTTAGCTTCATTATTAATATATGTAAATCCATACCTTCATAGATATGACAATATTCTGAATAAAAAAATTGGTATCCTATGATCTAAAGTATTGCTAGTCATCTCAACACATAGATAGTCAAATAATTTGTTTTTTGGAAAATCATGAGATGTTTAAGCACCAGAAATACTGACTAAACTTCAATCCAGAAATCTTTGACTTTTGACTTTATCATTATAACAGTGTACTAAAATGCAAAAGGCTCTTTCATCTTTAGGGTTCAAATTTCACATGACCTCCCAAATGAATAAACATTTGCTTATTTTACTATTACACTAATCCAAGCAGGTTTAATTATTTTATTTTTTAAATGGTTTTATTTATTTACTTTAAAATGTTTCATCTATATTTTAATAGTCTTCATCATAAAATTAATTTAGAAACACAAATGTACAAAATGTTTGCAAACAAATATTGCTAGAGTTTGCTAGGCATGAAGCAAAAATTAAAATTATGAAGCAATTATTTCATAAAATTTACTTTTCTTGTGTTTGGCAAAAATCATTAATTACAGTATTATTAAAATTTTTACATAATTTATATTTAAGAGGCAATAATTTCAAATTAGACAATCTTGAGTTACAGAAGTTTTTAGGATTTTTTTTTTATTATTAATTTAAACTTAAAAAAACAATGACAACAACAATAATAATATCTGTTATATATGTAAATATATAACATAAATAATTAGATTTCCCTATTATTATAAAATTTGATGATAAACTTAATGCAGATTAAAACAGCTTTAAAACACAAAAAGATAAAAAAAAAAAAATATTAAAAGTATTTCTTGCTAAAAACCATAATTTTTTCCAAAATTTTTTGTTTTATTTTGAGAACTACATTTTTTATCTCACAACACAATTATATTAATCTGTTTTCTATCATAAATTTCCTACAATAATATAGTTTTAAAAAGATGTTGAAAAATTTGAAACTATTATATTTAATTCATTTAATTTTTACAAATTGCAAAGTCCCTAAGCATAGGGCCTAGGCAATTGCTCTACCTACCTGGCACTAAGGACAATACTTTTGCACATATATTTATATATCACTATCTTATTTAATAATGTACATACATTTATTTGAAATATTCTATAGCTGAGATTAAATATATATATAAAAATACGAGTATTTTTTTCCCATTTTTCACAAACTATATAAATATTGATTTAAATTAAATCATAAGTTTTAAATAGAGACATAACTAAATATTATAATAAGAAATATTAAGACATTCAAATCTATTTCTTGAATTGGCTTCTCATAATTACCACATATTTTCCACCACACATCAGGAAAAAAATGGCAAACAGAAAATAATAAAATATTATATAGTTCAGACTTAACTATTAACCCATTACATAGTTACTATTCTTTTCAAAATAAGATCTCCTTTCTGAAACTCAATTAAAAACTTCTCAAAAAACAAACAAACAAAAAAAAGATTAACTTTCTATGAATCCCAATTCTTTTTTTTTTTCGGTTCAGCAATAAAAAAAACAGAAAAATTTGATAATACTAGATATTACTAGAATTTCAACTATAGAACTTGGGATCATCAATATTTGCTACAATCATCAGCTTCAAAAGCACAACTTTACAATATTTCATTAATCAAACACAATGTTCAGCCTAGTAGTTCATAACTGTCTAATTTATAAATATCATAAGCAGAAATATTTAACTAAGCCATAACAAGCAAAATTCATCTCTTAAAAGGAATTTCTTAGAAATTTCTTTATAGGTTTATGATATATTATAACGGATAAAAAAAAAAATAGTAGAAATGTGAGGGAAATATACTTTAAGATGTAAATAATGATGGCTAATATAAATTCAAATACAATATATATATATATTCAATATAGAATTCAAATAAAATAGTTATATTAACCAACCATCTGTGATAATGATAATATATAATCTTATAATCTAGCATTAACATTTATCCCAAAAGTATTTAATTTTTTTTTCAAGATTCAATTAAAAATTAAATCTTAAAGCATCACCCTTCCTAAATAGAAAGTTTACCAACCATCTGTGATAATGACAATGTATAATCTTATAATCTAGCATTAAAAATAAGTGTAATTATCCCAAAAGTATTAAAAAATTTTTTTTTCTAGATTCAATAAAAAATTAAATTTTAAAGTACCAAACTTACTAAATAAAAAGTTTACTTCTGGATAACTTATTATAAACTATTATTATTATCCCTGCATGTCTCCAAGTAGATTGCATGATTTCTGAGAGTTTGTGGATATTAATAGCATATATTTGAAATGAGTTCAAAAAACAAAACAAACTAAATTGGTTAATAATAATTGGTTAATAATAAAAATTAAGCTAATAATTTACTTACAATCAATAAAGATAATAAATATAATACACAATATTGAAAATAATAATAAATACTAAAACTTAAGACCTTATGATATATATAATGATAAGATGTTACCAACTGTCTTAAATTTATAGTTTAAGCCATGGTTTTCTGCATTATCCTTTTGTTATATACAAATAAGACTTTAATGATTTAGAAAATGTTAAACCATTTAACAACAGAACAGGTTTGAATTTGTGATAAAGAAAATTTATTTAAAGATGAATGGTTTCAATACTAAATAGTGTCATAATCATAGCATAATATCACTAAAGAAAGTTGAGATCTAAATTTAAAGTCATTTTTGAATATTAAAGAATAAATTATCATAAAATTGAATTTTTAAGAGTAGATTTACATATTTATGTCAAAACTGTAAGCTACAAATGACATTTTTTTTAGAAAGAGGTATGCTAGAGTTATTTTTATTGATGGTGTTATCATCTTTAACTATTGACCACACCCTCTTCATCTTTCTCTTTCTGTCATCTCTCGGAACAAATGAGTCAAAGTTATGGCCTGACTGTCAATTGTGATTCAAGAAAATAAAAAAATATTCATTGCTTTTCTTGGCCTGTTGTATAAATAATTACACTGGACAAGTCTTACAGATAGTTAGCTCAGTTTTCACCATACATAGTAAGCCTTTAAGCAATTAGGATCTTTGCAATTAATTTTATACACAATTTGAGGATAAGCCTCTCAAATTATTTTGTCTTTTGAATTATTTAATAATTTATTTAAAAACAGAGGCAAGCAAAAATTGTTATTGTATTTATTAATACCAAATTTTTTTAATTTATGAGTGACTTTCAAAACATAAGGGAGACTATACCATTTTTTATTATCAGGTTGAATGTTTATAAGGTGCAAGATTTTTTTTATAAAAATTAGTGATGATTACATTTATTTTTTTAGAATTGTACCCAATGTTAATAAGATCTTTAGTATATATATCGATGTTTCTTCTCCAATCTACCTTGAATTTGCACAGCTTTAAGTTTTTTTGAAGAAAACCTTTCAGATCAGCATATTTATGGGAGAAGAGAATATTAGACCTAGATTGCCATTGTACTTCTTACATTTAATGGTTTTAAAATCATCTTATAATCTAAAATATTGTCCCATCTGGTGATGTCTAAGCCTAAAAATTTTATGTTGTCTTGATGGTCCAAATTAGAATGGTTGTAGATTCTAATTCAATATGAATTTTACTAATGGTTTCTTCATTTGCACATATTAAAGTATCATAAATGTATCTAAAATATAAGAATGAATTTGACAGACACTCAAATTTTGGAAGAATCAAATTCTCAAATCTGGATAAATACAGCTACATTTAACTCCACTGAAACAGAGCCTCATAGGCCAGCCATGACCATGTTATGTAATTAATTGATGTGATTCTTTTGAACCTAATCCAATTTAATGTTTCTATAATAAAGTTTTTTTTCTCGATGTTATAATTGACTTGCTGCAAAAGTATCTATATAAAGTGCAACCACATAGCTACCATGTGAAAAAAAAATATTCTAAGAAATTTAATTTTTTGTCTGAAAATCAAAACCACATAGACCCTAATCTCGCTAGCATTAAAAACTAGGTTAACCTACCAAAAGTCAAATTTCCCGAAGTGGCTGAAGAAATTTTAAATTATGAATTCAGATTTGTAGGCAGTTAATGGTGCTATCCAAAAACAAAAATAATTGCTGATTTTGAGTCTAAACCAAAATGTAATAACAAGTTTGCCTGTTTTTAATCAATTTGATTTAAAAAAAAAGTAAAACAAGCAGTAAAGAAAACTATTTTAGAAATTAATCTTATAACAAAAATTAAAATGACCCATTTTAAACATAAATGAGTATGTGTGTTAATACACATACTCTTATAAACTATTTTTTTAAATAGATTTATTGATTTAAATTTAACAAAACCAAAAGCTAGTTTTATTTTTGGTGAAATGACTTTTGAGATGGATACTATCTGGCTCAATGTATATTATAACAGTTGGAGTGTATTGGAGTCTTACCATATCTGCCATACAAGGGTGCCGCCAGGCCATTTAAACCTGGAAAATTTTATGTAGTAGGCAGCTACTTACAGAAAGATCCAGAATTTAAATAAATACGACCGAAATGCTCCAGTCACTAGCTTGGGGAACAGCAGAGATAATATATATTTTATTTTAAAAAAAGATAAGAATAAGCCACTGCTAGATTAACAATACACAGAAACATTTATTTTGCACATATATAAAATTCAGAATTATTTATTTTAGTATAATGTTTACTTTAGAATTTGATTTAATTTACATTTTAACTTTTTATTTTAAAAGTTCACACAAATGGATTAATATTTTATTAGTGTTGAGTATGGATAGACTACATAGATTGCACTTGAAAAGAAAATAGTCTATATCCCTTATTTAACCCCAGGCCAAAAGTTCACAGTCAAACTAATGCCAATCTAGCTGATATATTGATGTATTCAGTGCAGCATGAATACGACAGCACAATACCGTACTGTCAGAAATGTACATCTGAACAGTGTGGTTATTTAGAAGAAATATCCCTCATCCAGTACAGGAATATTTAGTCTGTCTGGTGAAAAGAACAATAAAAAAACTCCATAGGAAAGGATTTGTGGTCCTTTTTTCCAACTTACTATCCCATTCCATAGGCTAAAGGTGTGATCCAAGGACAGGGAATACCATCTGCCTCTGATGGTCAATAAGAAATGGGACTATTTTGCCCAAGTACAGTGTATAATGTGATCCTGCATGTAGTGGATCTTCATAATACATTTACTAATTACACCAAATACATCCAACCCATTAACCCAATTTAACTGTGAAACAAATAACCCATGATTAACCCTCCCTTAAACTAACATAACTTTACAAATCTATGCAACTGTCCACATCCAACTTAATTTTAACATAATTTAAAAGTTTTAGCTTAATAAAAAAAAATCATAATAAACACTCAAAAAGACAAAAATAAATAAATTAATGGAAATGATTTAAAAATACATATAATAAAAATAATTATTAATAAATGACTTAGTTTGGTCAGAAAGGGATTTATATTTCTATTTAAATACTGGGAGAAGTTTAATATTTAAAGTTCATGAGTTATTTAGAGTTCTTACGGTTTAAAAGTCCATTCTTTATAGTTGCTTGTGATTCGGATCCTGTGTTGTTTCTAATTTCCACATCATCCTGTGGGGGATGGGGGACCAGTGTGCTTTTAGCCCTTCTGTTGGTATTCATCTGAAGGTCCTTTGCTCTAGCTGGTATAGTTCTTTGCAGAATTTTATTGCAGGACCTTGGTGTCCTGGGGTCCACAATATAGGAAAATGATATCTCTTTTTTTTAAAAAAAAAAAAAACTTAAGGGAATGAAAGTGCGACTTTTCAATCCCTTCTCCTTCAACTCTCCCGGAACTAAAAAACAACCAAAAACTGAAACTGACTTTTATTTCAAATATTTTTATATCAAACCTCCAGATTAACTGAATATAACATCATGATTATGATTCTTTTACTATGGTCCATTTCCTGATGGATTTTATTGGTTATTCTGTTCTTATTGTTTTTATCTCCTATCTGACCTTTAATTATAAATTTTGAGATACCCAAGGGCTAGTTTACTTAGACTAATTAAAAATAATCATTTCCATTTTAAGCATTTTATACAATAGAAGTAATTAAATTTTGTACATTCTTAAAGATATATTTTTATCTTTAAATTTTTTAAGTTTTTTTTCTTAAAATTTAGTTTTAAAATACTTTTTTTCTTTTTTTAAATAGTTTTCTTTTAATATTTTTCCATCTGTGCGATTTTATATATATATGAGTTTAGATGACTTTTAATTTTCAATTTTTAATTTTTAAAAACAAATTTTAATTTGCGAACTTTTTATTTTTAATTTCTAATTTTATTTATTAGAATTGCAAACTTTTTATTTTTAATTTGTAATTTTATTTATTAGAATAATGTAACAGCATGTGTGCCCGTTACAATATATATAACATAAATAACTTTCCTATAAGGTGGTTTTTTAAATGAATTATGGTAAGATTATTTGTTTTATATAAGTGTGTGTTTTGCATCCAGTTAATTTTCATTTGAAAAGGTCTATTTGTTAATAGACAAAACCATGGGGAAACCATGATCATGAGAGAATTTTAGTATAAATTTGTTATTTTGCTAATATATACTGTTATCTGATTTTCTACTTATGTATAAAACTTTATGTTAAAATTGGAGATATACCAATCTCTAGCTTGAGAAGGATAATAATATATGATAGAAAAATATCAAACTATCATGACAGATGTTTTATACTTTTAGCTCAACTGCTAAGTAAAACTATTGGTGAGATGTATACATAGTGAAAGAGAGTGGTCTAAATTTTTATGATATGGATAATCGCAATATAATGGAGCTTAAAAGGAGAGGTGCATTAATAAAAAAAATTTAATTTTGACACATAATACAATTTAATCTTCAAGTGTCATTTGTTTTACATTCACACATTTAGCAACACCCTCTTTAAAAAAAATATTTTAATAAATGTTATTAATCAGTTATTAGATTAGAGTTGATCATATCATTTTTAGGTCATATATAAATTTTAAAATTAATTGAAGATCAATATGTCACTATAATTAAATACAACTACATGATATAATAACACAACTCCATTCCTTTTTTCTCCCATGTATAATGTCTTAGATAGATATTAAACTTCAATTTTGGACAAACATTAATAAAGACATTTAAAAAATGCAAATAATCTTTTTTAGATGTCTTTATTTGCGTGTGAAGTAGAAGTTTTAAGTATGTATATAATTTTTACACATATTATATCTATATAACTTTCAATTACCAATATATATATATATATTGCTTAGCAACTGCAGAAACGTCCTAAAATAGGTAAAACATGGAATTGTTTTCAGATAGTCAATGCATAGCCAATCTATCATTCAAATTTGATCAAAAAGGAAGTTGTTTCACCTTTATATATGTAATTAAATTATATAAACTTAATTAATAAATAAAAATTGTCTATTGATTATTTTTTCCCTATAATAATCCATATATTGATGAACGCTAATTTTTTTTTTTTTTTAAAACCATTTGTTCCGCTTATTTTAAAAACTTGCATTTAATTTCTGAGTCATATATTTTTTTACAAATTTCATTCAACATTTCATGCATATTTTATAATCATTATTATGGGTTATATTGTTAAAATAATATTAAATAAAAAAATATTAAAATGTTCATAAAATTAAGAAATATGTGTATATTATTAAAGTTTAATATGAATATATATGTGTGTGTAGCTGTTAACACCCTTACAAATATAAGCATTAAAATTGTAAATGCCCATCCAACATAAATGATAGCCACCAGTCTTCTCATAATATACATAGGGTTCCCACCTGTAGGCATGCAAGTTGTGTGGGCCCCAAAAGTACTTCATCATTGGAGGCACCATGATAATTAATGTTTAGATTTCTAAATCACATCCTTGTTAAAAACATTTTCTCTGATTGTAAATATTTTTTACTTAGTCTTGTGGCAGATGCTAAAAATTAACACAGTACATATTATATATTATATAATTATGCTAAAGTGAACAGATCAATGCCATGTCAATCCAATAATTAACAATGTATAAATAAATAAAAATGTTTACATTTATGAATCTCTATATTAATAACTTATTTAAAAATAAATTTATATAAAAAAAATATTGCCTCATAATACAGTGATTTTCCAATATAGTGGACAACAGTTGTTTAGTAAGCAATTATTTTTATCATATTTTGCATGTAAAGAATCCTGTGTTTGGTATAATGCAGAGGTAAAGTGCTAGCTTCTAAAATATAGAATCGTGGAATAATTTCTGGTGCTTTCTCAATTATTTTTTTAATACTGATATTATCTTTTTTTAATACTAATATTATATATTTTTTAATACTGATATTATTATTTTATATATTTTGCTAATCTACTTTTCTTTGGAATTGAACTGTCATGGAATTTGTTATCAGACTAAAAATTCATAATTGATCCATAATATTACCCAAAAAATATCTGAAAATTATTGTATTTAATTGCAGACCTGCCATCTGCTTTAGCTACATGACAGTTCAAATTAAAAGAAAACAGAATTAACGTAAGACACAATTTTTTAAAAAGATATGGTATGTCAAAATATTTCATTCTTAATAAATTTGATGATATCAATATTTTAATGTCACTCTGTTGAATGTAATAACCATATAATATTATTTGAAAACTCTTTTAAATGGTCATTCTAACTAGTGGAATCAACCAAATGTTTGATTTTTTTTAATAGTTATCAACATAATCTAACATTAAAATAAAGTGTAAATATGTGTTGATGCTTCTAAAAATTTAATGCAGGTATGAAAATTTAAAATGTCAGACTGTATAACATGTATATAATAAAGTATAGTATGAACAATATGATTAAGTTATTAATAGTAAAATAATAAACCCATATACTATAAATATTTTATTATTGAAGGAATATAACTTTGTTAATAGAAAAGGTAAATAAGTCATGCACAAGAGATTTTGAATCAAATTAAAAGTGATTAACTAATGCCAATTAACATTGTATCGCAGAGAATCATACCTGATCTGTAAATGAGGCATATAGAGTCTCTAGATAGCAGAAAACCTAATGGAGCCATGTAGATTGTAAAGGTAGGTAAATTAGAAATAGAATTACATAAATAATAAGATTATATATGTATCAGATTTTTTAATATAACTGTAACCTTATATTTTTGTGCAAAATATAAAACTTGTTGGAACTAATTTAAAATTTCTCTATTTTCTTCTAGGTGGCTTGATTATCATGGTTGGCATTTTGTATACTTGACAATTGTGTTCAAATTAATTGAATGATGAGATTATGAAATTCCATTTTTTTTTGTCTTACTTATTGTATAATTTTTTATATATTAGTTTTGCTCTGTTTCCAAACACTGAGTTAGATAAACTGTGTTTAACCTACAAAATTAACAGCATATCATATCAAATTCATTAAGACATAGATAATAATAATAATTATTATTATTAGTTTTTCTCTTTAGCTAATCCTAAACATTAATTTTGGTTTAATTAAAAGATGTATTTAATTTCTCTTGAATTGGTTGATAGAATACGATAAGATAAACACATTTTTTTTCTCTTTCACTTTTTTTAAACAGAGATATGTAAATGAAGAAAAATCTAATAGGCTAAAAAAAAAAATAGAACTTTCAGAGATTTTTTTTTTTTTTTAAACTGCATAAAAACAGCAAGTGAGAAGAGCAGAAAAATGTCTTTTTTGCTGTTAAACATATAATGAAAGCTTCTCCTTAAAAAAAAAAAAAAAGGATTTAAGGACAAAAAAAGAAGTTAAAATTTTTCTTATGTAATTCAAATTGCAATATTATTATGTGTAAATAACAGAATACGAAGCTAAATTTAATAAATCTGTTCAAGTCTCTGAGCCAAAAATCTAGCCCAACTCCACTTCAGTCTTTTAATTTTTTCAATAAGGTCAGTATTATCTGTTTATTCTCTTACCCATATATTGCATTTTCGATCTCTTCTTGTTACTCCCAACATGCATCTTTCCATACTTCTTTGAGTGGCCTGAAGTCTCTGTATTGCTCTTCTATTAAGTGTCCAAGTCTCAGATCAATAAGTAAAAACTGGTAAAACACATTTATTAAAAACTTTCGTTTTCAAACACATAGGCATATTTCCTTTTAGTATCAAGTTATTTCTACCAAAAGCAATCCAACCTAGTTTAATTCTATGATTAATTTCATCCATTATGTTTCCATCTGTATTAATAATCTGACCAAGGTATTTGTAACTGTTAACTTCTAACTCATCATAATCGATCTTTATTTTCATATTTTGAGAAAATCCATTAAACATTACTTTAATTTTTTTAACATTTATCTTTAGTCCTACTCTCCTACTTTCATCTGATAACTCCTGCAATATTTCCTGTAGCTCTAAAGCATTATTTACAAACACAACTATATCATCTGCAAAAATCCAAATGACTTTAATAATCTCCATTTATTTTCACTCTTTTAGCTTCCCTTTTTAATCCACAAAATACTTTTTGCAGCACTGCTGTAAAAAGTTTTGGAGACATGGAATCACCCTGTCTTACACCCTTCTCAATGTTGACTTTCTCAGTATTATGTAATCTAATTGTTGCTGTTGCATTTTTAGAAATATTCTTTAAAATATGACAATATCCTGAATCTATACCTTGATGACCCAATGCTTTAATCACTGAAGCAATGTTTATAGAATCAACTGCCTTTTCATAATCTACAAAGCCAAAGTATAGTGGCAACTCATATTCATTTGTCCTTTCTATAACATCTCTCAATACCTCGATAAGATCTATTATACTAAAACTATTTTTAAATCCAGCTTGTTCTCTTGGTTGGTGAAAATCCAATGATTTCTGTAGATGAATTGTAATTATCTTGGTAAAAATTTTGTATAAAACTGATAAAAGACTGGTATGTCTGTAATTTCTAATATCTTCTTTATCGCCCTTTTTAAATATTAATATTAATACTGCATTCTTCCAATCATCTGGTACATCTTTATCATTTAGACATTTGGTATATAACTTTGCTAAAAAATTATATTTCTTCACCTGCTTCATTTAATATATCAATTATAATTCCATCAATACCTAGAGCCTTTCCTTTCTTTATACATTTAATTACATGTCTCACTTCTTCATTTAAAATTCTGGGCAATTCAGCAGATGTAATAGATATAGGAGGTATTTGTTCTTTATTACTATATAATTCTTGATAAAAATCTTTTACCTATTTCATGATGTCATCTCTCTTTTTAGTAATAATTCCACCTTTTTTTCTTATTGCAGATATAAATTTCCTACCAATACCAAAATGTTATTTTACACTCTTGAGACTTTTATTCTCTTCTATAGCTTTCCTTGCTAGTTCACAGTTATACTTTCTTATATCATTTTCAACTCTTTTTTGCACCATTTTACAAAATTCGAGATATTCAATCCTTTTTATTGCATCATTTTTGTATAACTTCATATTCCTTTTTTTCTTCATAAATTCTCTAGTCTCAGTAGAAATTTTATTGGTCAATCGCTGCTTTTTTCTACCAGCTATCTTTGTTGCCATTTTTTAAAAGTGTATCAGTTATTTTCATATTAATTTCATTCAAATCTGAATCATGTTCAAAATGTACTAATACTTGAAACCAATTTGTAAGTTCTAATTTAAATTCATTAGAATGTTTTTGAAGATTAGGAATATCAACTGTAAATATTGTTTTTTTAAATAATTTTTGTCTCTCTAGTTTTACATTAACACGTATGTTACACTTACTAATCGATGATCACTTCCTGTGTTAAATTTATTAAGAACATTACAATCTTAAAATATGTATTTTCTGTTAGTCAAAATATAATCCAGTTCTGCTGTACCTTCATTTGGATGCTTCCATGTCCATTTCCTTTTAACATTCTTCTCAAAAAAAGAATTCATAATATAAAGTTGTTCTTTTTCTGCAAACTCCACAAGTCTATGTCCTCTCTCATTTCTATTACCATAACCAAAATTATCTACAGCACTTTCATCTTTCATTTGTTTATCAATCCTAGCAGTGAAGTCTCCCATAACAATTTTAAAATGTTGTTTACTCTTATCAAAAGCCTTTTGTACATCCATATAAAAATTTTCTACTAGTTCATCACTATGAGAACTTGTTGGGGCATAAATCTGAATTATCTGCATTTGGTATCTGCTATTAAGTTGTATAACTAATCTTGCTACTCTGTCTGATACACCATCAATCTCCACAATGTTGTTCTTCCACTGTTTATTTATAAAAAAAAGGAGTTTGCTATTAATTGAAAGAAGATCCATTGATTCCTCTTAGAGGCCTTAAAGAAACCGAGCAGGGCAAATTTCTAAGGTCCCCTACATATGTTCTTGTCGTTGCAACTGTTATTACTATGTGATTATTCATATAGTATACAAACATGGATGTGCTGCTCATCAACACACATTAGCCAGCATGGTGAGTTTATTTGCTTTTTACCTCTGAGTTTAAGATCAAGAAACACCATGATCTTTAAAGCTTCTCAATTGCCTGATAAGGCAGAATGAATGTTTGTGTGATAAATATTTTTTAAATAGATATATATTAATACAATGGTAACAAATTATTCAAAAATAAATTTAAATGAGCTTTAATAATTTAATAAATCAAAGATTTATTACATTTTAAAATATATTATTATCTTTACATTACACTTTTACAACAAAACCTCAATCAAAAATAAAAAAATAAACGTCGTTTGATAGTACTGATTAAGCATTTCGTTCCTTTGTTCACGATTTTGATTATGTTAAAAAAAATGAATGGTGTCAACACGTTTAGGTAAAAAAAAAAGATTAGGACAGAAAATAATTGTATTACTTTCACTTTACTTTGAAAAAAATTACTTCAAAGAGTTATATTGGAATCATTTAACAGGTTGACTTAAAATATCATTTCCACCTGTATATATATAATTTTTTTTCTTCAGATTCTGTAATGTATTGCTTCTAATCAGAATTCAATTGTAAATTGAATTCTAGTATAATATTATATGTATTTATGGTTTACAGTAAGTTTTTATTAGCACAGATTTTAGCAACAAAAAAAAAATATTGAATAATTTAAAGCATAGAAAATTAGTATTATGTAAATAGTTTTCTTGCCAGTAAAAAATTCAAACGTGCCACCTTTGGCACTCGTGTCATAGGTTCGCCATCCCTGATCTAGGCTATTCTCTCAAAGTATTGCTGATCAAGCTAGCAACACATGAAGAAAAGAGAATAATACCAACTGAAATGAATTTTTCTAAAAACATTTAAAAACTAGATAATGGAAGTAGTCCAATCAAAAGATATTCAGGCAAATATTAATTTTAACACATTCACTATATTCACTCAAGTCTGCTTTTTAAAATTGTATGGTTTTCAATTATAGGAATAATATGTAATAGTGTGGTTTAGTTTATAAGAAAAAAAAATCAAATATCACTATTTCATTTTTCTAAATGCAGTCTCCTTTTCTTTTGTTTGGCATGTTGATTTTGTCATTTTAAAAATTAAAATTCTGTTTCATTTTCTAATGCTGTGATTCACAATTTATGGTTATATACGATGGCCTTACAGCTGGTATATAAAAGATAAATTATTTTTAAAAAATTGCATTTAAATAATATATTCATGTAATTTAAAACTGATATTTAAAAAAAATTAAAACTACATCTCAATTATGTCGGTTACTGCCTTTGTCAAATTTTTATCATAAAAAAAAATGTTCAGGCTTATTGCTCTCTAGGTTGTACTTGATTTTAATTTACATTTAAAACTAAGTAACATAGAGCCTGATATTTCAAAATTGTGCTTTGCAAAACATACTTCAAGATTCCCATTAATTTTAATTAAGTAGTTTTTTTTAATAATATTTTAATTTTTTTTATATATAGTTTTATATAATAATTTTGGAAATGTTAATAATAATAGATATTTTGTTTCTAAATAAATTAAATATTTAACTTTTATTACGGTTATTATACTACAATAAATATTTTTTATTTGCTTACTTATTTTTTTTATCTTGATGCCGATTTTTTTTTTTTTTGTAAAGGTGGTATGGAGAAATTTTGATATTCTTTGGTTGCTACGCAAAATCCAAAAGATTGGATACCATTGTTCTAATATATTTTTAGAAAGGTTATTAAGGATAATAAAAAATCATTGAAAAATAAAAATATATTTTAAAAAGGCCAGTTTGTATATGATGTTAGTAAATATTACTTAAGTAGACATTATTTATTTATGTAATAATTATCGTTTAAATTGAGATCAATGGGCCTTCTGTGATACAATTATATCAAATTTAAGCTATGTAAAATTTAATTTTTAACATAGTAATAATATGGTGAACTCAAAGTTAAAGACTCTAGGATCAATTCTCAATCAAGTAAAAAAAATCCCATTAAATGAAACTGTTAAACTCAAACCCAAACAATCTAGCAATAAATAAACATACGATTTTTTTTAAGATTGTTTACAGAATTGAATTTTGATTTGTCTCTAATGTTAAACTGTAATAATTTTAAATTTTCTAGTTGAAGAGAAAACAAGCTAGAATCCACTTTCCGACTGTTACTGGTTGATTAGCTACTAAAAAAAATCACCGAGCTCCACTAAGGATTTGAACTCAGGATAAACTGCATAGCAGATAAGCATTATCCACTATCCAATGAGGCCTTTCATATATTTATATCACATGATTAAAATTTTATTTTATTTCCACACTGATTATAATTCACACATTCTTTCCGATTTTTTTCTCCACAATAAATAGATATAAAGTTTAATCACTTTCTTTTAATTTTTTTTTAAAGTAAGTTATAAAATAAGTTGAAAAGAATTTTGCAGAGAAGTATTATATATCTTCTTTACTTTTCATTTTAAATTAAATAATATTCTTTTTATTAAACTATTTTGGAGTGTCTTCCATAGAGAGTTATCGGCAGTTGCTTAACATACTCCCACGCACTAAGAAAATCTAACGCTAAATGTCATAGTATGCTGAGAAAGATAGAAAATGCAAAAGACGGGGGGGGAATCATAATTTTATAAAGACTATTATATATATTCAAGAGATAGAAATTTTACATTTTTTTTTTTTAAAAAAAATGTAGTTATTTTGTAATTGCTCACTTAATTTTTTTGTATAGACTACGCACATGCACATATATAAGCACACAAAGCATTTGGATAATATGGGAATTGCAGAAGAGTAAATTACACGAACTCCAAAATTTAAGCAACGCTTTAGTAATCATATACAAAGAATGTGCTTTTTTAAATAAATCCAATTATTTTAAAAAAATGTAAAAAGCAAGAATATGAAGAAATAGTAAATATATTATTTTTGAGTTTTCTGGTTTTTATCTTTTTTTTTTAATAAAACACACACACACACAACTTCTATCAGTCGATAAACTTCCCTTTATATTTATTTTCGAAAACCACAGCAGAATTTTTTTCAAGATGATGATTTCTTAGTATTTTGTTATTATCGTATAAAAATTATGTTGGAGTCTCAGTAAAAGGTCGAATTATCAATCAGGTCAAATAAATATTTAATTAAATCACGCAGCGATACGTCTATTTATCGTTGTCCATTGCGTAGGGTCATTTTATTTTAAATCTCCAAACTTACGGTCTTTTATTCTATGACATAAAATAGTAAGCTAGTAAAAATAGACGGAGATTATTTAAGTCATCTAGATTTTTAAGATGATATACTTGTTTTCGCAAATAATATTGCAGAAATGCAAAATGTCTTAAAAATGATCAGTTGAAAACAAGAAAGTAGGACTTCAGGTAAATGAAAAAAAAAAAAAAACAGAAAATAAAGATGGATAGTATTGTAGCAGAATCTTAGATTATTAGTACAACTGAAAACAGAATGTATGAAATTATTTATAAACATTAAGATGAAGTAAAAAACAGCCTATGAGTTTGAAAAGAAATGTTTTTAACAAATGTGTTAAAACACATAAATGAGAAGTGTATACTTAATAAAAGAGCAATATATAAACTACAGTCACATAATGAAGTACAGAAAAATATATGTTGAGATTAACAACGAGAGAATGAAAACAAAAACATGGGTGTGAAACGAAATAGATATTAATGACATCCTTAAAAAATTAAGATGTTGAAATGAAGCAGAAGTGAACATATCATTAAAAAGAATGACCAGAAATAAATAATTGTAGTCTCAAAACTAATCCTTAGAGATTACAAGAAACTAGTATAAGATAAAACTTTCTGGAATGATGTAGAGAAAAAAATTCTTGTATCAGAGAAAATGTAGTCCACTTATAGCAGTTGAAAATAGTGATAATATTATAACTAATTAATACCTAGTCAGCATATATATATATACACACACACAAAGGGAATAAATCATCCTTCCTCAGACTATGAATTAAAAGCATACTAAATATTGAACAAAGGATCAAGAATATATACTTTTATGTACATTTAATTAAATGTTTATATATATATTTAAATTTAATATTTTTAACAGACTAATATAGATGTAAATTATTTAATAAATGGGAACTACTTTTTATAATTGAAGTTAAATCTATAGTTGTAACTGCACTTTAATACACCTTGACTGTAGAATTAACTTAAAAAATGAAGTTTACATTTATTAAATAATTTACATATGTATGTAGATTATTCTTTTTTACATAATGTTATGCAGTATATAGACTTTCTCTATCACCAATAACTGCATACATAGACTCCATTAAATACATATAAATTATAAGTATATTTTGTAGATAATATCTAATAAAATATATTCTGTCAGAGTATGTAGACAATTATGGAAAGTAATAAATATTGTTTTGTATCAAAGATTTATTACCATAATCGTTGATAATTATCTACATACTTTGATAGAATATATTTTATTATATATATATATATAAATGACCAATTCACCACATTCTATTAATATCATTGCATCAGCCTCTTTATCATACTGATTGTGCTCATTAAATAATTATTTATATATGCCATTTCAGCTCATGCAAATAATGACAGTTTGACAATAGATATTATTATGGCTGAAGTTTAAATTAAATTCAGTTGTAAATAATATCTTTTTTAACTCAAACCAAGCAAGAGAAGAGTTATTTACATTAAATTTGAATGCTGTATTAAATATTTAATTTTATATTCAGCTATAGATTATTTTTTTAATTTAAAATGAATTGAAATGATCTCTGTTATGTGGTATTTTACAAGCACAGTCAGTTTGATAAAGAGGTTAGATCATTAGAATTAATAGTGTATGAGAATTGGTCATTTTAATATTTACATTTTGTTTTAATGCATAAAGAAAAGGATAACAACTTTGAAATATGAATACAACATAACCAATTATGAAATTAATATAGTACAAAAGAACTCTCTATTAATAACATATTTTAATTTGTAATGTTATAAGATATAATTATATTGCATATTGATTACATAAATGTTTAGGTAAATATAGGGGATTTGAACTCAGACTTTCAAGCACCCACCAACTATCCACACTATCTCATACAACCAATATACATGACCACACATATGCAGCTCAGTTGGTTACAGCGTTTGCCTTAAAATTCAATATTCAAGAATCTAAAGATGCGAGTTTAAACTTCTATACAAATACTGTCACTGTGCATGTCAGGCCAGCAACACCTGAATAAGAGTGGAGAATAATACTACTCAAAATGTATAATTACTAACCTGTGTTGTCTAATTGTGTGTTATTACTAACAACTTGTTTGTAATTGAAAAGTTTAAATACACTACTCAAAATGTTGTATAATTACTAACCTGTGTTGTCTAATTGTTTGTTATTACTAACAACTTGTTTGTATTTGAAAAGTTTAAATACAGTTTAAAATTTTCTGTACACTCAACATTCACTCATAGATTATGGAAATAATCCAACATATCACATCTAATAATAGCCCTCTATGCTGAAATATCTTCCTTTATAATACAACTGATTATTTTATATATGTAAGATAAGTAAACATTCTTTTAAATAGCCAATCACAATATAAAGACCTATTCAACAATCCTTTGTTAATAGAGAGGTACTATTTTCTAGACTAACCAATTGCTAGATGAAGAGAGTCGGTGTTTTTTTCTTTTTAACAATTATTAGCTATCAAAAAAAAAAAAAAAATTTAGCAGCCAATGTTCGATGGTTATCACAATGGCTATGAGACATCTATTTGACAAAAATCTCAAGTCTGATTTGAACCTGAAAATTTTTTCAAGTTTTGCCTGGCAGATTCAAACTCCAGGTGACAATCATGACAGGTTAGAAATGCTTCCACTGTTCTATGACTCCTCTCAACTATATATATATATTACTATAAATATTCCATCCAGTCATGTTCTTGTGAGTGTAGTATGTAATATACCTTTATAAATTTTGTCTCTAACCATAATGTAAATATGTAAATATAGATTCCCCTTTCTATTAAAGATTTTTCATAGTATATGCACTCTAAGTTATGAGTTAATTAGAAGAGCAATTTATTTTTAAGTTTATATCAAATCTTTGAAATAAATAAAAACGAATACCATTACAATTTTCATTCAGCGTCATCTAACTTCATCTAATAAAAGTATTATTTATAATAGAGCAGACGAAGTATAATGATTTAAAAACCATAAACATTCAGAGGATTAATGAGTATGAAAACATTTTTACCTATTATACATATACATGTTTTACAGGCCAATAGATTTAGTAAATAGTAAGAATAAAACTATGCACATAGATGATAACCTGAATACACAGAGAAATATATAACATTTCTGTATTATAATGACTATTCAGTATTATAATGACTATTATTCATTATTGAATAATCTCTAGTCTAACGAATGACTAATAAACATTATTAATATACTGTGCTGAGAAATGTGGTTGATAAACCTCTATAAAAAAAGTTAATAAATGAAAATAATATTTTTATCTTCATTTGTATACATTATTAGAAATTTACTAAGTAAGAATAGAGGGAAAAAAATTGAAATTTTTAATAATGTGGTTTGAAAAAAAAAAGAAGAAAAAATTGGAAAGATAAGTTTACAAATACAAATATTATGCTTTCTTCACAAACGCCGTTAAACAGATGTTCAATCTGTAATAATATCATCGCCCCAAATACAACATGGAACATCTCTGTTTAACGGTGCTTGTGAAGAAAGAATGATTACTTTCTATAGTTTATTATAATCCAAAACACTGCGCTTGTAAAATTTATCAAATATTAAATACAAATATTGTAAAAAGTGATATTTTTTTTTATTTTAAAAATGATCAAATGACTTTATACCTCAAAAGTTCGCACCGGAAATGATACGAGTTGGTTCGCGATTCATGAATTTGGGTTTCAAAATCTGTCACTACAGCGGCACTAAACTACGCGCGGAATAATGAAAATTAAGATAAGTTCTATGCGGTTGACCACAGTGGATAAGTAGCACATCAAAAGCTAAAATTAAAAAAATGACTCGGTCAGTTGATTGGAACTACCGAGTACAGTCTGTTTGCTTAGGTGCTCGAATGAAAACTAATCATATGATTATAATACATAGACACAGACTACATACATATATATGAAGTGCTTAGTTTAGTATTTCTTTTATACACATACGCATTCACTAGTGGGGAAAAAAATACATAAAGCTTATTTGTTATCACTAATATTTTTTTTAATACTTGTAATTTGTTTGTAAGAATACTTTAAATATAAATTATTTAAATTCATTTCAAATTAAAAGCTTTTAAAATGTGATTTTTTAAAAAATATATATATATTACTGTTTTAGGTGTATTAACTTCTCTGCTCGAAGACAGATTAAATAACTAGGCAACCAAGTTAGTTATACTATGACCAAAAGATAAATCTCACATACGATATTGCTTTTAGCCTCTAAACAAAACTTGTGCTTAATTTTAGAGCAGCATCAGAAATTTTATTATTAAGATTTACTTCATTTAAATGAAAACTTTGTACATAGTACAAAATATAAAGATATATAAGAGTTTTTTGTTTTTTTTCAAAAAAAATAAGCAAAATGATTTGACAGTTTCTCAAATTCATAAAGCTAGTGTCTATTAATGTAATGCAAATCAAATGATATATAAGTGCATAAATTGAACCATCTCAGCTAATCTGAAAAGACAGAATTTCATCTATGGAACTAGATGCACAAAAATGGCCAATATTGGTCTGATAATACAATAGTAAAATATAATAATATGATGAAATAGAAATCATCTCCAGAATGTTAAAACAATAAGAAAATAGATGTTTAGAGAAATTGAAATGATAATACTTAGACTGTAAATCTAATTGGTTTATTGGAATTCAACTATAAAAATAACTGCTAATATCAGTCATGCTGACTCTATCTACCACAAAAATCTAATCTCAAAACTATGTACAAAAGACAATAAACTCCAAGTATTTTCTATTTGTGGAATTCTTTGTAAAATATCTATTTTCACAAGTTAATAATACCATATTTTTCAACACTCTCAACTTTTATATTGCAAATCAGAGGTATCTGGCAGATAACAAATTGAATACTTATTTAAAATGTGAAGAATTGTTCTTTCTTTTCATTCCTTTTTCATTTTGTAAATACTTAAAATTATACAAAAATGTCCTTTATATTTTGAATAGTGTGCGTTATACTGCAATACGAATAATGACTATTATTTCCAAAGCTATCTATTATATGCTAATTATTGAAAGTAAATAAACAAAGTCAAATTATTATGCTTTGATATCAAATATTATTGAATCAGTTGCATTTCCAAGTACAAAAAAAAAAAAAAACATTGTTTCAATTGTAAATATTAAAAAAAATGAAGCAGCCTTTTTCTGTCTCTTTTTTAATAGAGTCCACTTCCGGACAAAAGCTTCCCAACAGTCTCTTATAAAAGAAGAAAGAAGGAAAAGACAATTCTCAGAAGGCTTGAGTATTTCTAGTGGATGGGGTTAAATGGCTTTTCAATTCTTGTTTTACTTTCTTGCCAAAGACAAGTAGATTTATATTTATTGACCAATGTTCTATGTTCAGTTAGTTGACTAAGGGCTAGCTAACTGAGAAATACCCAAGGACTTTTAAAAAAAATTTCACTTCATTTGCATTCAAATCTCAGGTTTTAGGCATAAAAGGTAGATACAATACCCCTTCATTATGAAACCCATTATGATTATAAATGCTAGTATCTAAATAAACCATTTTTAAATATCACTGTTTTAGTCTTCTATGTTAAACATGTGAAATATATTTTTTTGTCAATAAAAAATTAATAGAAAAAATATAAATATTTAATTTAGTTGATTTATATCAGCTAAAGATGTCAATAAAAAAAAGAAACAAATATGTGAAAGAATTAATTCTAGTAATCTATTCCAGAGCCATTTATGCAAATATGAGTCCTAAAGGATATTAAATACTGATTACTGAAATACATAGGTCTAGAATAGAATGAATTAATGTTAAATGTAAAGTCTTTAATATACTCACATAACAGTTTGTTTTAAAATATGTATTGTAACCTAATTAATGAGAGTTCAAATAGATATTGCCATATAAGTGAAGGAGTTCAAATATCAAGAATTATAAGCAAATTATTATAACTCAGGTATATGGAAATCACGTGAAGTGAGTACACTCGTAATTCAATAAAATATAACTCAGGTATACAGGCAGTAGATCTTATCCACTTTCATTTCTTGGTTTGATGTTAAGTGCATGTTTAAACAAATACTAAGTGAATATGGTCTAGCAGGGCGCCACTTGATTATCTGAATCTAGACACGGTTATATCTGATAACCTTTCACATGTACCGGGTTTGAATCCCTTCTTGGTACTTTATTTATAATAAAATGGAAGATTTTGCTTTTAGAGCCATATCACTATACGCACTAATATTTAGGTAAAAGTAAAACATCTTTAAACCAAAGTGGAGTATATTAGACATAAATCATTTCTCAGATCTTAACATAACAAATGTGTTTCAATATTTTTATAAGTTCACTAGCTCAGATTATATATAACTAATTTAGGATGGCAATTCACTCATCCTTGCATGAAATAGATGATGGGATGTGGTTATAATAATACTAAGAAATCACTAAATATTATAAAATCAATATTTATTTATGGCCTTTAAACAGTTAAACAGCTCATTAATTAAAATGTTGATGACGATGATGATGATGATAATAATAACAATAATGACAATGGTTTCAACTACAGCTCTAGGACTAAGCCTAAACATAAAACTAATTTTTATAAAGAAATTCATAATTATTGCTTAATTTTAGCATATTTACTTATATCTTAAATAACTAATATTCAACCATTGATGATGATGAATAATCACACTTAACAAAGACTACACTTAATGAAATATATAGGCCTCGTTTAATAAAACAAACTAATATTTATTACTACATTTCTAACATATACATAAAAATTTCTAGATAAATATGAAAATTGACATGAATAATAATAATAATAATTGATTATATAACAATCCTCAGATTAATTTTAAGTTCTTCCCCCTTTCCCTTCAAATGTATTTTGTATTAAGTTGGACGTCACATTGACCATGAAAAGTATTTCAAGACAAAAAATATTATCTGCTCATTAGCACACATACTTTAAAAATCCAACATGTAAATAGAATGTAAAAAAAATGTTAGTAAAATTGAAAGAGCAAGTTTTAGAAAAGAGTTTTAAATCATTATCTCCTTCCCCGTTCTTCTACCTCAGAAATGCTATACTTAACTTGAAACAAAATAACCCAATATTCTAATACTACTCATTATTTCACATTCACTCACAATTATACACATATAAAATATCATTATGTATGTGCGTGTTTTATGCCATGATAACAAAATATTATTTAAAACCAAAATAATAATATATTAGTTAAAACTAAAATCATAATACCATAAAAAAAAATTGTTTTACACATTAATATTTTTCATAACTGTAAAATTAATAAACAAATAATTTTCATACATTCAAGATAATTTATGAAGCTCAAAGTTATTATTAGTAAGACATTCTTGTTTTAATCGATCTGAATAGTCTTTAAAAGTTCTTTAAATAAAATATACCACTTTATTGCTAAAATGTTTCTTAAGACTGATATCATAAAGAAAATAGATATAAAAAGTCATATTACCGATCTTTTGTTTGTGGCGAATTTCCAAGGGTTCAAACTTGTCTTGTATAATGTATATATTTCTGCAGCTACCATTTCCGTTTTACTGGGAACAATCTCTTTCTTGAGGTGTATAACTATTTGATGATGGTGACTCTATTGAGGTTATTTGCTTTAGTGGATAATTTGAAATCATTATATTAATTTTTCTTCTCTTCCTGTCAAGCATGTGGATGAAATACAGCAGTTGTTTTCACATTTATAAATTTTCTTGAGTTTAAAATCAGTTGTTGTAACAATTAATTGGACTTGATGATTAATATTTATCAGTAGATTAATTCATCTTCTTTGAATGTAGGTGAATGCTTTCTTCCTTCTATTAAAAAAACATCTTATTTCTCTGGTCAATTGAAAGGTGTAGAATATTATTTTAGACATCTTTTCTTTCCTATGTGATGTGCAGCTTCCCCAGATGGTCCGGAACCGATGGGACATACATATAATTTTTCTAGCAAGACATTTTTTTATATTTTCAGCATTCAATTTGATAGTTTAACAATCTGAATCAATCACAATAAACTTAATAATAATTCAAGACAGCTTTTTATATCCAATTTTTAGCTAGCTTAACCAATCAGAGATAGCATCACTTGCTATTTTTGGACAAATTTGTTTTAATTAGATCTCTAATTTATTTTCAACTAAATTATTTTTCAACTGAAAAGTTTAATCCTTTTTTCCAGACACTTTTGTTTAAAAAAAAAAATAGACTCAATCCTTATTTCCTTTCTTTTCTCTTTTTTTTTTCTTTTAACATCCAGGTAACACTTCAAATCTTTGAGCTTCCTTCTTTAGATCTTGAGATAAGACAATTAGAGCTCTGACCCATTATAAGCTTCCAAAGTGAAACAATCACTTACAAAAAAAAAATTGCTACAAAGATCGATATCTGATTAAACAGATTTCCTCTTTTAACAAAAAATTGTACAAAAAAAATAATTTGACAGATTTAATACTTCCTTTTCTTTCAATATTTAGGAAATGTAAATTTTTGTATGTAATGTACACACATCCTTCATTCTTTCAAATCATTCATAAACTAACCTTAAATAATATGATTGCTAGCTTAGTAATTATAACCCAATTATTTAATTAAATCTGTAACTTTTAAATCCCACTTATAATTAAAGAAAAGCAAAATAAAAGTATAGAATAAGACATTAAAATTGATCAAGCATAAGTTAGTTTTAAAGAAAGTTAAAATGTTGAATATTTGAAATATAAAACAATTAAATAGCTTACACATACACTGCCTATACGTCTGCATTATAACTTTGCTTTTTAATAGAAAAACTAAATATTAAATAGTTTAAATGTGTGTATTACCTTTCTATCAACACACAAACAAATAAAGCATATAATTGTTGACCCATTCTCTGTCTAAAATGTTTAAGATTTTGATCTGGTAGGGTTTGAACTTGGATGCCCTACAGCTTCTTTTATGGTTATATAAAATTGTGATGATGATTTTTGGTTTACCTTTTCTACATGCACATTACTATAAATTTATCTAGTGACTAAATTGTAATGGCACAGTATTAAAATAAACAATAACATTTGAATTACTACTATATATAAAATATGATAGTTATATTCACTTAAATCAATGAGTGAAAAATTTTGAAAGCATATATGTTGCTGTTCTTTTAAATAGCAAAATTAAGAAATGTTATTATTTTAGAATCGGTATAAATACTGTAACAAATAAATAAATCATAAATCCTTCTCTTTTATTACTTAAACTCATGTGCTATCCTGTTAGAGGTAATGACTATTTTATAATGTGTATATTGTGCATTTAGTTTTATATAAGATAAGAATGAGATCAAGAATTGTCTGATATTCAACTATTTCTATATTTTTACAAAAGAATATATATTTATCATTTTATTGTCTATCGGCCTTTTTCAAAGACCACTTATTGATATATTGCAAGTCAATTTACATATAAGAAAACTCTGAAGAAGATTGCTAACCAACTGAAAATGTTAGAAAACAAAATGTTGGTTTTTGAAAGTACAAAAATAAGTGATGATTTAACAATTAATTTAGATTACAACAATGAAAAGTATAAAGTTGAATTAAACATATAAGGATTACCTCCTGTTAATCCTTTTCATAATAAAACTGCATGTATTCTTAAACAATTGAATGTGTGTATTTATAAACTAAGTTTGAGATAAGAGTGAATATTAATAAGATATAAAAAAAATTAAATGTTAATTATTGTGTGTCAAATATTTGTTTAAAAACATTTTTAAAAAATCAAATGAACATTTGAAATATTATTTATCCAGTGCAATTGCATTTTTAAGTCTGGCACATCTTTAAAAAAAAAAAATTCTAAATATTTAAATAAGTAATGTTCCTGTGCAGTTTAAAACATCAATAGAGAGTTTAAAAGTTCCTGGATCAAAACTCTAACAGAATCATTCCTGATGTTTGAATGTAATGATTTATGAAGTAACAAACTATTTTTTATTTTTTTTTAATAGAAAGTCAAAGTATAGTATTGTAATGTTGTAATATAATGTTATTGCAGCAATAGAGTGGTAGGCACTCACATTAAAGATTTCTGCACCACATCTAATCTGACACTTCTGGTGCTCAAATGACACGTGGTTCCCCAAACAACTAACAATGTAATCCTTTTTTTAATTAAAAAGTATAATGCTTTAATATTTTGTCCAACATAGATTCAATACAAGTGGAAATTATAAACATAAACAAAAAATTATTAATGATGATAGTTCAGATGAGTAAACAGAAGGTTGACAATTTTTACTGTTTGGCTATTTGATACAAAATGTTACTTTGTTATCAAACTTTCATTATACGTTTTTTTTTTTAAAAAATAAAAAAGATTACTAATAAAAAAATATAGTTAGATAAAAGTGGATTTTGTTTGAGAACAAGATAAGAATAATAAATAAATCTAAACACCTTTCAGTGATACAATAATGAATTCAGGGCTAAAGGTTCCAGGATCATTTTCAGTCGCGTAATGCAAATAAAAATATAAAAAATATTTCTCCATTCAGATTAAATAAATATAACTGTTGTATTCTCAATATGTCATCAAAGTCCTTGAATATTATTAAGTTTCAAAAAGTAGAGCATAAGAATCTACTTTGTGCAAAAATATTCTACATTTACATCTGTAAAAATATTTATTTTATAGCTGAATTATTATCATTGTGTTTTGTTTCATGCATTTTGTAGCTCATAGGCCATACACATTGTAAGTTACAAGAAATTGTTCATGATTCAATCCAAAGATTTTTAAATATTATCAGTCATAAGTATGCTAATGTTATTATCAGCATCATTTTCAATTGTTATCAATCCACTGTAGGATGGTCTCTCCAAGTTTAATCCAGTTTCTCCAATCATTAGCCTCTCTTCTCCACATCACATGAACATATTTCATTATTTCATCCATCCATACCTTTTTATAGATCTTTTACAATCTCCTGAGACCCAGTTTAAAATTTCAGTTGTCCATCAATTATTTTCTCTTCTAAAAATATGTCACCTTTAGTCTCTTAATTCTTTCAATGATGTCACTAATAACTATTTGTTCTCTCACTCATGTATTTTGTTTTTGATTCCTTCTTGTTACTCCTAACATACATCTCTCCATACTCATTGAGTGATCTGAAGTCTCTGTATCACTCATCTGTTAAGTGTTCAAGAATTAAATCTATAAGTAAAAATTGGTAAAACACATTTATTAAAAACCTTCCTTTTTCAAATACTTAAGCATATTTCCTTCTTAACATTATTATTTCTATGAAAAGTATTCCATCTGAGAATTCTATGACTAATTTTACCCATTATGTTTCCATCTATACTATTAATTACACAAAGGTATTTGTAGTTGCTAACTTCTAATTCATCTTCATCAATCTTGATCTTCTTTTTCTGAAAAAATTCACTGAACATTAATTAAGTCTTTTTAGTATTTATTTTTAGTCCTACTTTCATCTGATAACTCTTGCAATATTTCCTGAAATACTTAAGCATTATTTGCAAAAACAATCACATAATCTGCAAAATCTAGATGATTTAAATAATCTCTATTTTCTTTTACTTCCATAACTTCCCATTTTAATCCATTAAATACTTCTTGTAAAACCACCCCAATGTACACCCATTTTATTGTTAATCTTTCTAATATATTTATAAATATAGAGGATTTGAACACAGACTTTCACAAACCCTTCAACTACCCACACTATCTCATACCACTGATACACATGATCACACACATGTAGAAAAGATAATCACCAATATATGTATTTCACACTGAACCAGCACTTTTCAGGTGGTCCAGATTATCATCTCTCATACATATATATTTAATCAGTGCTCAGTTTATATTAAGATAGAAAATCTTCATACTTTAATGGATAGGCTTCAGACTATTCCTATCTCCAACTATTCAGCCATCAAGTCAATCTGACCCTTCATGTATAGGATCTTATCCATTTAAATACACAGAAGAGGGATGGGCAGGATGCAGGCTGAATGTGTAATATTTGAAATATAGGCATTCTTCATATACCTGGAGCTTGAAGGGTGCTAGAAAGTCTGTGTTCAAATCCCCTATATTTACAATTAAGCTCCAGGTATATGAAGAATGCCTGTATTTCAAATATTGCACATTAAGTTTGCATCCTGCCCATCCCTCTTCTATGTATTTAAATTGATAAGGTCCTATAGATGAGAGGTCAGGGTGACTTGAGGCCAACATGGGCATAACAATATCATTGGCATCAGCATGGGATTTGAGCCTTCCATCATCATATTTTCAAGGGTAAGGATAGCTGACAAGTTGGAGGTTGGAGTAGATTGAAGCCTGTCCATTAAAGTATGAAGATTTGCTATCTTAATATAAACTGAGCACTGATTATATATATGTGTGTGGGAGATGATAATCTGGACCTACTGATGAGTGCTGGTTCAGCACAAAATATGTATATTGGTGATTATTTATCTTTTCTACATGTGTGTGATCATGTGTATCAGTGGTATGAGATAGTGTGGATAGTTGAAGGGTGCTATATTTACAATTAAGCTCCAGATATATGAAGAATGCCTGTATTTCAAATATTATTAGTATGATTGTGTAACCTAATTATTGACTGTTGCATTTTGATAAATATTCCAGATTGTGACAATACCTTGGATATATATTTTAATCCAATGCTATAATCACTATAGAAATGTTTACAGAATCAAATGCCCTTTCATAATCTACAAATCGAAAGCATAATGGCTACTTTACATTAATTGGCTATTTTCTATAACTTTTCTCAATATTTGGATGTGATCCACTGTGCCAAATCCATTTTTAAATCCAGCTTATTATTTTGGTTGGTTAAAATCCAAAAGTTCATTCTACATGAGTCATAATTATCTTAGTAAAACATTTTTATAGAACTGATAAAAGATTGTAATTTTTAAGATCTTTTTTATCACTTTTCTTAAATATCATTATTACTACTACATTGCTTCCAATCATCTAGTACATCTTTATCATTTGGACATTTTGTAAAATGTCAACAATTTTTCTTTTTTCTGCACTTGCTTCTTTTAAGATATTAATTATAATTTCACCATTTTCTGGAGTTTTTATCCACTTCATAAACTTAACTGCTTATCTCATTTCTTCATTTAAAATGTTGCGCAATTCATAAAATTTAATAATTTCAGGGAGTACTTTGTTTTCTTTATTATTGTATCATCTCTGGTTTTAGTAATAGTTCTGTCTTTTCTTCTTATTGCAGAAATATCTTTCATAATCTTTTGAGATTTTCATTCTCTTCTATAACTTTCCTTGTTAATGCATAATTATATTTTCTTATATTGTTATACATTTTTGGGTACCTTGGTATTATTCCTGCTATGACATATTACTCTAAGTTTGTGATATGTTTAAAATAATGCCTCCAAGGAATGTGTGTACAAACTTAATTGATAAAATTTGTCTGCCGATCCACAAACTTAAGATAATATGTCACTGGGAGTAATATGAAAGTTCAAATCTAAAAAAAATAATGGAGATATATATTCATTACAGAAAAAGAAAAGAAGATATTATGATACTAAATAAAACAGATACTTGTGAGTTGTGCCTTTTTAGTTTGATTCTACATGTCATCAAAATGATCCTCCCCTCTCCTGGCATACTACTGCACTTTGCGTCATCATATTCTACATGTTAAACTAATGTAAAAAGAAAAAGTTCTTTCCAATGATGGAGAGATATATTCATTATGGAAAAAGGAAGACATATAAAAAAAAAACCTGAAACATTTTTAAATGGAGAGTTGTAACAAAGTTTTAGATTTCCATTATTTTAAAAAAAAAAAAAAATGGCAAACTGTAAAATAAAGTTGGACCTTTATCTAAAAATGGTGAACTGTAAGTTTAACCAAAAAACCCACAAATATAACAACTTTTAACTTTAAATATATATAAAGTTTAGCAAAAAAATACAAATATAACAACTTTCACTGCTATATTTTGAAATAAAATAAAAAATTACTTACAAACAATGTGATACATTTGCTGCAAGTTTAACGTTATATTTTAAATATTTAAAAAAAAAATTTAGAAAAAAAAAACAAAACACAAATATATAAATTTATTAAACGCACATTGATTACGTAAGAATATTTACTGAGGCTATAACCTCGAGAATATGCATGTAAAATGTGATAGTAGGGACCTCTACAGGTGTTTAACCACAAGCTTACCCTCTTTTCTTCCATAGCGTAAGCTTGTGGTTAAACACCTGTAGAGGTCCCTACTATCGCATTTTATTACGCTTTGTGGTTAAACACCTGTAGAGGTCCCTACTATCGCATTTTACACACATATTCTCAAGGTTATAGTCTCAGTAAATATTAGTAAATGTATTTTTAAATATAAAACCAGATTATTTACAAATAATGTGAGATGTATTACATTTTGTGGGGGAAGGGGAATCACTATGGTGGAGTGAAACATTTAATATCTTCTAAAATGGAAAGGATCAGTTTATTTGACATGGATTAGTCATGTCAGAATTCATGGTTGTCATGACATCATAAATGGAAACTTTGCATAAATATTACTGGACAAAAATCCACCAGAATAATACATCACAGTAGGAATAATACCAAAGTATCCAATTTTGCAAAACTCTAAATATGTGATTTGTTTTACAGGATCATTTTTATATTCATTCATACAGGGTCTAATCTCAATAGAACATTTATTGGTAAATTACTGCCTTTTTGTATCAGCTATTCTTTGCTTCAGTTCTTCAAAATCTGTTAAAATTTTATAATGATTTACTAGTTCTAATTTAAATTCATTGGAATGTTTCTGATAGTTAGGAATATCAATAGTGAATATTGTTTTCTTAATTTTCCCCTTTCTTTAGTTTTACATTAATATGTATCATGTCTCATTAATGGATGATCACTTTTCATCTTGAATCTATTATGAACATTATAATCTTGAACTACATATTTTTCTATTAGTCAAAATGTAATCCAATTCAGCTATACCTTTATTTGAATATTTCCATCTCCATTTCTGTTTAACATTTTTCTCAAAAAAGAATTTATAATATAGAGTTTTTCTTTTTTTGCAAATTCCACAAGTTTGTGTCCTCTATTCCCATAACGAAATTTTCCAACAGCACTTTAATCTATGAATCATTTATCAATTCTTGCATTAAAGTTTCCCATGATAATTTTAAAAGGTTTTTGGTCTGATCATTTTGTACATCCACATAAAAATCCTCTACTTCTTTATCACAATGAAAACTTGCTGGAGCATAAACCTAAATTATCTGTATTTGTATCTTCCATTAATTTGAATAACTAATCTTGCCATTCTGTCTTATATACCATCAATCTCCACAATGTTGTTCTTTCACTTTTTATTTATAATGGATCTCACTCCATTTGTGCTACCACCATTTGTGCTTTTGTAGCAAAATACATGTCCATTTTTTAAATCAATTGTCTCTTAACTTTTTCTTCTAACTTCAAAGTCCAACAATGTCCCATTTAATGATAGATAGTTCTTCCAATTCATGTAATCTTTCTTCACTTGAAAGTGATTTGCAGTTGTAAATATCTAAATAAAAATCATCATTGAATGATAGCCACCCACTGCCTCAGTGGTGACTTTATAGCTTTCATGAATAAAGGTCATAATTTAGATTTGTCTGTCATAATTACAAATCTCTATTTAAAAAAAAAAGTAATTCACACACACATTTCTTTTGCATTTAGGAACTCAACAGAAATTTCAATTAGGAAACTGAAAAGAAAGATCATAGTGTTTCTTGATCTTAAACTCAGAGATAAAATAATAATAATAAATTCAGCATGCTGGTCGATGTGTGTTTGTGAGCAGCCCATCTATATTTGTATACAAAAAATATATGTAATAATAACAGTGGCAATGATAAAAACATATGAGGTGAACATTAGGAATTTGCCCTGATTAATTTTTTTAAGGTAAGGGTGGGAAATTTCCAACCCTACCACCAATTCTGACCCTCAAAAGCTCTCAATACAGTCCTCAAACATTTTCAAAAACAAGTAAACACATGCATAGTTCAAATAAGAATTAAAAAATATATATATTTATTTTCTCAATTATGTTCAATTTTTATAATAGTTCTAATTCATTATATCAGAAGTGCAATATTCCAACAAATTATCTATAGTGTGTGGTCTATCTGATTATGGATTTGTGTTAGCTAAGCTTGCAAATGCCTTCAGACTAAATTTGCATTGTCCAAAAATATAACATTCTCCTTTTGAAAATAAAATATTTCCTTTCAAAATAAATTAACAATTTATATTCTTGATTTGTAATACATATTACACAATTACTATGCAAAAATAATCCTGAATTTTAATAAATTCACAAATTAACACATTTTTTGTTATTCAAGCAATTTTCTCCAAATCATCATCTACCATTATCAATCCACTGCAGGATGAAGATCTTTCCAAGTTCAATCCATCTTCTCTGATCTTTAGCTTTTCTTCTCCACATCATCTCTGCACATTTTCTTATTTCATCCATTCATCTCACATGTGGTCTCTTTCTGGGTCTTTTACAATCTCTGGGAATCCAGTTTAAGATTTCAATTGTCCATCTATTATCATCTCTTCTAGCAATATGTCCGGCCCAACTTCACTTCAGACTTTTAATTTTATCAATGAAATCAATAACACCTGTTTGTTCTCTTTCCCATATATTGCATTTTCAATCTTTTCTTGTTACTCCCAATATACATCTCTCCATACTTTGAGTGGTCTGAAGTCTCTGTATTGCTCTTCTATTAAGGGTCCGAGTCTCAGATCCATAAATAAGAACTGGTAAAACACATTTATTAAAAACCTTTTTCAAACACATAGGCATATTTCCTTCTAGTATCAAGTTATTTCTATCAAAAGCACTCCAACCAAGTTTAATTCTATGATTAATTTCATCCGTTATGTTTCCATCTGTATTAATAATCTGACCAAGGTATTTGTAACTGTTAACTTCTAACTAATCATAATCAATTTTTATTTCAATATTTTGAGAAAATCCATTAAACATTACTTTAGTCTTTTTAACATTTATCTTTAATCCTACTTTTATCTGATAACTCCTGCAACATTTCCTGCAGCTCTAAAGCATTATTTATAAAAACAAATATATCATCTACAAAATCTAAATGACTTAAATAATCTCCATTTACGTTCATCCCTTTAGCTTTCAGTTTTAATCCACAAAATACTTATTGCAGCACCGCTGTAAAAAGTTTTGGAGATATGGAGTCACCCTGTCTTACACCCTTCTTAATGTTGACTTTCTCCAAATAGTGACATAAAAATCAATGATACCAGAAACACAAAAGAACATCCATCAAAGTGGAGCTACAGCTTTTCTTATCTTACTAAATTTTTGCTTTTCTGGCCATGTATGAAATTTTACCAAACTAAAATTTTACAACAAAATATATATGATTCATCATAAATATTTAAAAATAAAGCTTGTGAAAACGTTCAATAGGTAGAGAATATTAAAATCGAATTACTTAAGAATGTAGTGTTCAAAAGGTAAATGCTATATAAACATTTCTCTTTATGCCTAAGTTACTGGTAAATTTTATATATAAACTTTAATATAAACTGTTTGAAATTTAATTAAGAACTTTTGATATAGAAACATTATAGATATATTACTTGTCATTTATGTTTTAAAGTGTTTTATAAGAAGTGCATATTTGTTCAATGATTAAATGATTTAAATATTTATGGTTTAAGTACTATTTTAATTTTGTTTTGAACACTTCATGTAGTTTTGTTTATTGTAGACAATTAAAATAATAAATAGAAAATGCAGATGTGGAATTCCTGCTTATTTGTATTGATATAATGATATGCATGCTTGCAGATGCACATTCCTAATTTTATGTTGAAAATAATTATATCCATGCTCTTGGTTTATTTATATTCTAATATTTCATACATTGCAGTAGAAATCCTAGCATATGATGAATCAATTTGCTACTTATTAATGTGCATTGAAATAATATTTTATTGATGTATATAATTATGCAGGTATTCAAACCAATAGGTGCACTATTGATATGAATTATTATGATACAAAGCCTAGTTGCATCTGCCTGATTATATTTAAGATATTACGACTTATATCAAAGTATTTTACATGCATATCTTATCTTTGCATCTTTACAGAGAACTGAGTGTATGATATAATAACAAATTATAATATTACTGCTGGTAATAAAGTTGCTTTATTACAGATAATATATATAATATAACAAAATGTATTGGCCATTGGTTGCAAATCTTGTCTAGGAATCTCATTTATATATGAATTAAGTGAAATCACGAGCATTCATGTTTATGTGATTCATTGAAGTAATAGTTATAAAATTCAAATAATATTTAGCAATATTATCAGAGTAGAAATGAGATTAAATATAATAACAAAATTAACATAAAGTTAAAAGTGAAATTTTTATGATAAAATAATTAATAGAGTCTCATAGAGTTTATATTTTAACAATTATAAAAATTTGACATTTGATTTTGAAATTTATTGGATGCATTTGTCCAAATAAATATATTTACTACAACCCATAATTTAGTTTCTTATTGATTAATATTTAATTTGAAAAATGTTACCTGGTTGTAAAACCCGGCTATGATAGATCAGATATTAAACCGGCATCCAACAAACATTTAATTGAGAGCTAAAAGTTCCAGGATCAAACCTCAGCATTATTCACTATGCTAGACAGTCACATAACTACTGAAGCAATTATCGTTCAATTATTTATTTTATATAAACACACACACGGAAAAAGAAATAAAACTTCTCGCATATATGCCTTAAAAAGTACAATAGATAAATCTCTAGCCAAATAATTCTATAAAAGATTTTCATTTAACACTTTTACCATGTTAATTAACATCTCCAATTCAAAACTTCTTAATTAACAAAATGCATTTATTAATGATTCTTTTATCTCATGTTAAGTTGAATATTTTTACAAATGTCAGTATATCATAAATTTTGAAAAAAAAAATCCAATATCAAATCTACATTGATGAAAAACACAGTAACAGCAAGAAAAAAATGAGTGGAGGAAGCACGTAGGCAGTTAAGCGAGGTAGTGCATAACCACACATCTTTTCAAACTCCACCCACATCTATCTCTCTGAAATAGATCAATACATGCGTAAAAAATAAATTATTTAAACGCAAAGAAAAAATAAAGAGAGACCATCTCAAAGAGATAAGAATACTAGTAATTCTTTTGTACATAACAAAAGACTTGATTAGTCAAATGTCATAGTTATAAAAATTATTCGAGCCCTTCCTATTCTCCCTCCTACTTATTAATATACCCACAAACATTGTGATATAACTAAAGATAATTAATTATTCTAATGAAAAAAAATTAATAACTTTAAAAACTTTCATAATATTAAACATCGCATTTTTTAAAAAAAGCCAGACATATAATAAAGTTTAAAATGTATAATATATTAAAATAAAAAGTATCATAAAACAGTTGTCGAAATTTTTAACTGCCAATTTAATGTCTAATAATTATGTAAACAATAAAACATATTCATTTTAGTCAGGTTTTTTTTTTTTAAAAAAAAATAATATTCAAGAACTCCCTCTACTACTAATCAAATTATAGCAGAAATAAAACAATGATTTCATTTTTTTTTCTTCTCATGTGTCATAGCATCAGCCGGGAAGCGAACCCGCTAACCCGGGACAACTGCTTGTAAAGCAGTTGTCGTTGTCAAATGATAGCAGAAATAAAACAATGATTTCATTTTTTTTTCTTCATGTGTCATAGCATCAGCCGGGAAGCGAACCCGCTAACCCGGGATAACTGCTTGTAAAGCAGCTGCAGCTGACCTCTCGACCAAACATTAAAATTAATGAGCAAACTCATTGAAATTGAAATGCTAGAATAAATTGTTAAGAAATAGCATGCAGTGACACTACTCTAACTATAACCAAATATTCTGAGTGGTTTCCTACAGTGTAGAATGACAGACTCAATAACTAAATATTTCTGGATCAAAGCTCACCCTATTACTTCTAGTACTTAAACATCATGTGACCTTTAGGGAAATTATCCATTAAATTATTTTTATTTTAATGTTCAAGCATTATTTCATAATTGTAACATCATGTTATCCTTAACTCCATCTATTTTTAAATAGAAAAACATACACTTAGTTGCAGCTGAGATTTTTTAATTAGTTATACATATATAAATCAACCATGATGAGTTTAAGAATGAATCTGGTGAGGAATATAAGTGTATTTTTAGTAGGCCAATCCGTGATATATTCCTATACTGGAATAAAAATATTATGCTAGAATCCAATTAAATATATCAAAATATGATCATTATAATAAATCAGAAATAATTACAAACATTATTAATGATAATTTTCATTGTGGGTTATGGATTACAAACAAGGCAAAACAGTAACATTTATCAAGATGTTCAGTGTGATAGAAACAATTTTCTAAAAATCTGGATTATAAAGAGAAATAAATAATCCAGAAATTAACAAAGATGTTTACAATTTTTCTGATTTTCTGATATTCATATCTAAAAATGCTGCTTTTACTAAACAAATTCAGAACTGAATTAAAACATTTTATGTACATTATTTTTTGTGGCAATGTGATTGAGATGGAAGGGGAGATCAAATACCTAACACAATTGACTAGATGACTACTTCCGGTTTAAAACAACTTCGATATAATTAATATTCTAATGCAAAAAAATCATTTAAATAATGTGCATCGTGTGGAAATGTTTTTAAAAATGTATTAAAAAAATAAGTTTTTTATTATTATTGATAAACATATCCATTGTTTAAATAGTCATCTTCAGAAAAACACATTTAGAAAAAGCTTCATGTTTGCACTAAAAGTTTGTGACCATTGCATTTTAGTATTAATCATATGTTAGACTAATTACATCATCTAATATTAATTACTGAATGTCTTTTAAAAAAATTTAAACTTTACTTAAGCTTTCCAAATACATTCAACTGTTAGTAATAACACACAGGGTAGTATATAACACATTTTGAGGTATATTATTCTCCTCTTTTCTTAAGATGTTGTTACAGTACTATCTTAGGAATCAAACCTAGACCTTTAACTTCATCAATATTAAAGATGACACTCTGAACAACAACTATTTTGTCAAAGGCAACTGTCAGTAGAAATTTCACATACTTAGCTAAGAGAATCCTCCTGAAGAACAAGATTAATTATAGTCTCCACATATTATGTATTATCAGCCTAGATTGACTTATGAGGTTATTTACTATTATCATGTGAGCAACTGCTCTGAATTTTTTTCTTTGTATTTTTCTCTCTTCAATATTGTTATATTTCCCCAACTGAACATATGTTTATTGGTACATACATGGTCTGCTATTTTAGAAATGTCTAATTTCTCTTTTCTAATCATTACATTGTGCACTTTCAATCACTTATAATGGTGTAACTGGTTTCACCAATATACATACTTCCACATTCATAGGATATTTCATGAATACAATTGATGTTTATCAGCATTTTAAGTTTACATTTTGCAGATTTTAGAATTCTTTCTAGTGTGGTATAGATTCAAAAAGCTGTTCTGATGTTATATTTATTGCAGATTTTCTTTAGTCTGTCTGTTATTGCTAGTATATAAGAATGCAACTACAGTAACAATAATTATTATTTTTTCTTTTACATTCATATAATATTTCATGAATACAGTTGATGTTTATCAGCATTTTAAGTTTACATTTTGTAGATTTTAGAATTTTTTCTAGTGTGGTATAGATTCAAAAAGCTGTTCTGATGTTAAATTCATTGCAGATTTTCTTTAGTCTGTCTGTTATTGCTGGTATATAAGAATGCAACTACAGTAACTATAACTATTATTTTTTCTTTTAATGATTCTTTTTGTTGACTATTTAGATTTCTTAATGTCAGCTGGTAGATAACCATTCTTCATGAGAGTTTGTTCTATACAGATCTTTTCTTTTTCCAAATCACTGATTTCTGAACAAACTTTTTTGCTCTGTTCCATAATAATAGTATAACATGAAGTTTGCATTTTTGGCATGATGTATATGCTAAGTATTTTTCTGTATATATGAATTAAATTGTAGTTTTGATTTTGTCATGACCGAGTCTTTTTACAAGAAAATTTAAGAATAACATATTTTTGTTTTTATTGTACTGTGAATTTAATTGAAGAAGATATGTTGCTGATATGTAACTAGAATGTTTCTAATAGTACTTCAGCATATAGTCATGCAATAAATGTATCATCAATGTAGTAAGGCCAAATATTAGATGAATGTGGAGTAATAGTGGCTGTGGTTTCAAGTTCTTTCATGGAAATATTGCTAATCTGGGGTAATAGTGGAGAGCCTAAAGCCATTCCTTGCTTTTGTTGTAAAAATTCTATGTTGTATTAAAAATATGTTGTTGTTATGTAGAATGTTAATAGTTCTACTACTATCAATAGAAAGAATTATTCTGGTTTATAAAATATTATCATTATTTAATCTTGATGTTTACAATAGACAACACTTCATTACAGGATATATTTCTGAATTAACTCTCTATATCAAAACTTACCAATATGTTAGTTCTTTCAATTTTCATGTTTTTGATTAATTCTACAAAGTATTCTGCAACCCTGACAAAAGACTGAGTGCTGTATGCCAAAGGACTAAGAACTTTGAGAAGAAATTTTAACAAATTTTAGCAAGGTGAAGTTCTAAACTAGGAATACATTTTAATGAAACCTAGTCCTTGTGGATTTTGGGTAGACAATATGTTAATTTACCTTTTTCTGAATCAATGAAATACTTGTGAGGCTTTGTGACTGTATAACTTTGTTGCTATACTATTGATCTGCTGTGAGAAGCTCATGTATTTTGTTATCACAATCAGTTGCATCTATTACAATTAGCATTGCCTTTGTCATCAGGGAAAATGATTATAGCTTTGTCTAATTTGAGAGATTTAATAGCTTTCCTTTCATTATAGGAAATGTTTGATTTCAGTCTTTAGTGTCTCACAACTATTCTTTTTATTTTCCATTTTTAATTCTACTGCTTCTTCTAAAGACAATTTTTTGAGTGGCTGCCTCATGGCTGCCATTACATGTCATAAAGGAATATTAGATGGTGTGAGAGTAAAGTTTAATCTTTTTTCAAGAAAAGAAATGTCAGCATCTGTTAGCTGTTTAGAACTAAAAATTTTAAGTGATGAAACTAGTAAGTTGTTTGGTCAATATGACTTTTGAAATGTCCATGTAGGTTCATAGTTTTTTCTTTTGACAATCTTTTATTGTATTATGTAATTTAGAATATGAACTTTTTATTGCTTGAGAAATTCTTGCAAAAATCTTCATCAATAAGTTTATTTTTTAGAAAACATTCTACACAACCAATGGAATACAGGGATTGATACTTGAAAAATCTTTGAGTTTATTATTTCTCTTAACAGGGCTTCACTTGCTTTCATAATAATTTTCTCAAATCTCTGGGAATGAATTAGAGGTTTTAGTTGTAAACCTTTAGGAACAATTCCTTCAGATTTATATTTACATAAAAAAGTTAATTCATTTTCTACCTTGGCAAGCGTTAGACATAATTTTTCACAAATGTTTAAAGTTTGACATAGTATCAGGTTCATACCAGATACTTAATATTTGTCTGAAGGTTTGTGAGGTTGACACTTTTAATATTGATTACATTTAGACTAATAACTTCATCAAATATTAAATATTGAAGGTTTTTGGAAAAATGTTAAACTTTATATAACACAATGTTCTGAATAGTATTAATTTCCTCTCTTTTCTTCAGATGTTGCTGGCATGACCAGTGACAATACTAGCACAGGAATAAAACCTGGATCTTTAAATTCATCAATATTAAATCTAAGGTAAGTTCTAACTAATTGAACAATTCTGCCAAAAATAACAGTCAATAAAAATTTCATATACTTATTTATCTATGAGGGATGTCCTGATTTCTCCACTTTTTTCTTAAGAGCAAGATTAATTAGAAGTTTCCTGACATTATGTATTATCACATTGGTTTGACTAATGGAATTATTTGCCATTTTCATGTAAACAGCTTCTTTGAATTTTCTTCTTTTTACTTTTTACTTTCCAATATTTTTGTATTTTCCCAACAGAACATATGATCAATGGTATATAAATAGTTTATATATGTCCTGTTTTCTCTTTCTAATCTTCTTTCAATTGCATGTCACCAATAAAGATCCTTGTAGATTCACATAGTATTCCATAGATGCAGTTTTGTTTTTCAGCACTTCAAATTTAGGTTTTGTAGGTATTAGAATTCTTCATAGTGTGGTATAAGTTTTGGAAATCTGTTCTTTTGTTATATTCATTGTTAGTCTGCTATTCCTGATATATAAAGATACACTATAGTACCAATAATTGGTTTTTTTTTTACTTTTGATATTTCTTTTTCTTGTCTACTTAAGATTTTTCTTAATGATAACTAATGGATAACTATTCTTCATGAAAGTTTGTTCTATGTAGATTTTGGCTTTTTCCAAATCACTGGTTTATGAACTTCTTTTTCTCTGTTCCATAGAGATAGTAGAATTTCATATTTTGTGTTTCTGGTATAATTGTATGTAAATAGCAAGTATTTTCCTGTGTGTGTGTGGCTTTTTGGAAAGTGTATTTTTGATTTTGTCAAGAGACTGACTTGTCATAAGAACATCTAACAATGCCAATTTTTGTTCTTGTTCTGATTCTGTTATGAATTTAATTAAAGGAGATATGTTGTTGACATGTGTCCACTAGATGATGGAAATAGTCTAACATATAATTAATATTAAAATACCACCATCACAAACCTTGAGAAAAACACTAAGTATTTGGTATGGATCTGATACTATGTCAAACTTTAGACATTATGAAAAAAATTTGTTTAAAACTAGCCAAATTAGAAAATCAATTAACTTTCTCATGTAAATCTGAAGGAATTGTTCCTAAGGATTTACAACTAAAATCTCCAACTCCCTCCCAGAGAGTACTTAGAGAATAAATGAGACTCTATATAAAGAAAGAATAAATGCTCAAAAGTTTTCCAAGTATCAAACATTGTATTCCATTGGTAATATAAAATGTTTTTAAAAATAAACTTACTGATGAACATTTCACAAGAGTTTCTCTAGCAGTAAAAAACATCATATTCTAAATTATATGAAAAAATATAATAATTTCAAAAGAAAAAACTGGTAAACCTACATTATTATATCAAAAGTCACACTGAACCAAATGCTACCAGTTTTATCTGTTAAAAATCTTAGTTCTAAATACCTAGAAGATGCTTCCATTTCTATTGCTGGGAAAAAAAAAGTAAGCTTTGCTATCACACTATCTAATATTCATTCATGAAAAATAATGGCAGTCAAGGAAATCACTCAAAAACTGTCTCTATAAGAAACAGGAGAATTATGGTGAAGAATAAATAAAAACACTTGAGAGACACCAAAAATTGAAATCAAATATTTTCTAAGATGAAAGGAAATCTCTTAAATTTATCAAACAAGACATATCTAAAATCATTCTCCCTGCTGCTAATGACAATGCTAGAGATGTAATGGATTAAATGGATTATGATAACAAAATACAAGAGCTCCTAGCAGACCAATGCAAAACAATGACAAAAAATCCAATATCAAGTAATGTAACAAAATTACAAATATTAATCAAGAAAACATTGAGGGTACTTCACTGATTCAGAAAAAGTAAATTGACATCATATTGCAGAAAAGTTTTTCATCTTTATAGTCTACCCAAAATTCACAAAAATCATGTCCCGATAAGACCTCTGTTGTTAGATCTAAAAATTCACCTTGCCAAAATTTGTCAAGATTTCTTCTCAAAGTCCTTAGTCCTTTTGCATACAACATGCAGTCCTTTGTCAGGGATTCAAAGGACTTGATAGAATTAATCAAAAACAAGAAAATTGAAAGAATTGACATGTTGGTAAGCTTTCATGTGGAAATTTTATTCACAAATGTACCATGTGATAAAGCATTGTTTATTGTAAAGAAAATATTAAATGATGATAATAGCTGGCAAACCAGAACAACTCTTTTCATTGATAGTGTATTGGAACTATTAACATCAGCATTAAAACAACATATTTCCAATACCACATTGAATTCTTCCAACACAATCAAGGGATGGCTTTGGGCTCACCACTGTCAACTCTGATTAGCAATATTTACATGGAAGAACTTTGAAACCACAGTTATAAACATTATTCCATAACTATCTAAAATTTGGTTCACTATATTGATGCTAGATACACATCAACAACAAATCCTCTTCAATTAAAGTTACAATAGAATCAGAACATAATCAAAAATTAGCATTCTTAGATGTTTTTGTGATAAGATTCCCAAGACAAAATTAAAACAATAGTTTACAGAAACACCATACCCACAAATAATATTTAGAATATACAACCAATCACACCAGAAATACAAAACTTGGAGTTATACTATCATTATAAGGTAGAGCAAAAAAAGTTTGTTCAGAAACTAATGATTTGGAAAAAGAAGATCTACATAAACTTTCATGAAGAATAGTTACCCATCAGTTGTCATTAAAATTTTTTTTAAATAAACAACAAAAAGAAACATGAAAAGAAAAACAATTATTAGTACTTAGTCTTATCCTTACATACCAGAAATAGCAGACAAATTTAAAAAAATTGCAATAAATATAAAAACAGAAAAGCTTTTCAAAACCATTCCACATTACAAGGAATTCTAGCATCCTCAGAACCTAAACTTGGAAATGCTGAAAAACAAAAATTGCCTCTATGGAATACCATGTGAATGCAAGAAGATGTACATTAGTGAGAGACCAGTCACCTGATTGAAAATTGATTGAAAGAGCACAAACTGATAATTAAAAAAAAAACCAGACATACAAATATCAGCCCAGTATATACCAACAAACATGTATTTGATTAGGAAAATACAAAAACATTAGATAGAGAGAAAATGTACAAAGAAGAAAAATTAAAGCTGTTCATATGACAATGGCAAATAACTAACACTTAATGTCTGGAAGCCACTAATTAACCTTGCTCTTAAAAAAAGGTGAATAAATCAGGAGAACCCTTATAGATAAGTATACAAAATTTCTACTAAGTATTGACCCTTGGCAGAATAGCACAATTAGTTAGAGCATTACCTTAAATTCTATATTGCTGAATCTAAAGATCCTGGTTCAATTCCCATGCTAGTACTATCACTGGTCAAGCCAGCATATCTGAAGAAGAGAGAAATATATCACCATTTAAAATGTTGTGTTATATACTAATCTGTTTGCTATTACTTATAGTTGAATAAATGAAGTTTAACATTTTTTTAAAGAAATTTAATATTTAATATTAAATGATGAAAATAATATAACATATAATTAATACATTTAGAGAAACCTTGATTCTTTTTAATGATTAAATTTTATTCAAGAAAAAAGTTTTTTCTAAATGTATTTGACTGACGGAAAGCTGTCTGAACATATTTATCAAGAGTAACAAAAAAAGGCAAAAAAGGCCTCTTTTTTTTTATTATGTTTCTAAAAATGTAATTATTTTATCATCAATCAATGATACTTTGATCTCTTTTAACAGTTTTAAAATAATGGAGCTATTATTAAATTTGAACCAGAGTAAAACTTGAATTTTTTTGGTATCTGATGATATCTAAGAAGCATAGACTTTTTTCTTTCAGATAGGCAATCCAAGACTAACTTGGCTAGTCATTTAATTATTAATCAGTGAATAAGTACTATACCAGATTCAGTTGAATGATGTGACACACCAATCATTCTGCATGATTTAGTGCAATAATAAAAAGGTTGTCATGACAACTAAAAATTCATGAATTATAGCTCAATTCTGTCAATTCTGATGCTCAAACATCTTATGACTTTCTGAACAACAAACTATTTGATTATTACTTTATAACACAAGCTAAAATCATTATCAAAAGAATTATATTTACAAACTCAAAGTTATATAATATGAGCCATTAAAATGCCTAAATGCCTTCATATCTTATTTATTTTTAGTTATATTTAATTCCTTCACATAAATGACTAGATGATCTAGAGGTGCTTTTATGGATGCACAATTGGACAGTTGCATGTTTAATTTAAGATGTAATGCTTTAGAATTTGATGTTTTAATATAAATGACTTAACAAAAGTATGGTAGTAAAACACACAAAATAAAAGTAATTTAATACTTATGAAATAAATATTTGATAAATAATAAGCTTTAAAAATATTAATATATTTTATTTTGTTTTCAAGACATATAGAAGCAACTAAAATTTCTTTCCAACTGGTGAACTAGACATATATCAGATAAAAGAAGATAAATATTACTTAGATGCTGAGACCTATAGAAGATTAATATAAAAAAAAGTTTAAAATAAATATTTGCACAGATGTGTTAGTGATGACTATTCATGGCTGATAATATATATAATAGATGATTGGTCATCTGCTTTCTGTTATTGGAATATCTAGCAATACCAACTTCTGTTGAGATAATCATGTTACCCAGATGATATTAAGTAAAATCCAGCTAAAACATTAATACTATAATAATCAGCAAACACATGATGAAAAAATTGGAAAATTCTATTTAATAAACAAGTAGATGAATAAATGTACATAATATTTCAAACTGTATGTACACACATAACTAATTGATATAAGAAATGAAAATAAATAAGATAAAAACAGGACATTGGTAAACTAATTCTTGTGATTAATATCCCCTAATAATCTTTACAGATAAGTTCATACTTAAATAAGTGCCACCAACTTCGAGCAGAATGGTCTGTTTGAAAAACTTTTCATAAGCTGATAAGTACATATATATGATTTACTTTTCAAAAAGTCTTGTGATATTCAGTTTATAACTGACAGATTGATCCCAGTTCTATAAAACCGAGTTGTTGTTTTTTTTTTGTATTTTATTCAGCCAAGATCATACAGAAACTTTTGTTTACTATCATTCTGACACTGCGCTAAACCTGGCAATGTAAACGGGTGGATGAAGATATATTAAAAATTAGTATAATCAATTATTTTTAACGCGTACCTGTTTTGCAATGTTACTATTGCAATGAGAACTATTATTACAATCATAATTAAGATTTCAAAAACTCGAAATAATATTTAAAAAAAAAAAATAGAAATCAGTTTTCATCGGGGGGGGGGGGCGTCTGTGCGGACTTTTAAAACCTAAATTGATTATAATTAACTAAAAGATAACTGACAACAGCATTTGGGCAAGTCTCAATGAGATAGAACAGATCACCATTAAAGCAAAAACTACTTAAAAGCACCAAGGATAGACGAAAATAATCTTAGTGATAGATTTCTTATCCTCTTTGCTATAAAAATAAGAAGAGTTCTATCATCTTTTTAGCTTTAAAAAACAAACAATATTTTGATTCATTTATATTGAAATGCTAGTCTAAGTTAACACATTTCATCAAATTACGTATAGAAGAAAGTAGGCGCTCTAAATCAAAATAAACATTTGCAAATTAAATCCAAAATGTATGTTGCCATTTTTTAGAATATCTACCGGTATTAAAAATAAATGTCGTCATCATATTTTTGTGCAGTGGAAAAGCGATAACCCGAAAACTTAATTCATTGTCGTTAAAACATGCAAATCAAAAAAACAAGATTGTACCATCTTATCTTTATCTTGGTGAGAGAAGTAAGATTGTGGTATTTGAAGAGGGGGGGGGGACTTTTCAAGATTATTTTGTTTTCTGAAAATGCTTTGAAATATGCAATCTGTGTTATTTATTTGAAAGTGTATTGAATTAACAAGGTCAGAGAGAATTGTATTCAAATGACTAATTTAGAACAGTGATGGGCTTGCAAACTTCAGTGCTTTAATTGAAGTTCCTGGGTTAATTCCAACTGAGAAATTTTTTTTTTAAATATTTTCAGTATGATCAATTGGATGCAACTATTATACTCAACCAACCTTTTGGATGCTTGTCATGTGACTTTTCAAACAATTGATCATATAATTATAATTGTAACTGAGTGATTACATTTGATCATAGTGATTTGTTATTGTTTGCCATATTTTTGTAGATATTTGAATAAAAAATGATATTCATTGTTACAAAGTTTAAAAGCGATCCTGGTCAACTAGAAGAAGATCGAATCAAAGAGTTATTAATTTTGATTACATGTCCGTAAGATTAATTGAAATTAAATTGTGGAGGCCAAACCTCCAACAGTTCTAATTTAGTTATTCAGTTTATATTGACACTGTTTCCTCCTTTATTAATTGTCTTTGGTAGTGAGGAACTAGAAGATGGGATATTTTTCCAAATTAATTTGTCCCATGTTTGTTTAGCAAGCCAGGATTGGCAGGTTTTCTTGCCATAGTCTCTGACCTCACTAAGTAGGTTATAAAAGAGCACTTCAATGGAGTAGTCTATTCCTTTTTCAAAATTGTAGTCACTGTAAATCTGGACCCCTTAAATCGATATAAAATCATTCCTATTGGATTAGCGTTGACCTGGCAAAATCATTAGTTCACCTTGTACCAGCTTGTTTTAATAACCAGTTGATTCAGTCCACCTTTAGTTGACCTTGATTGCCAGTAAACTTTGTAACCATATATATCACCCTATTGTTCCTTTTTTATATTAATTAGAAAACAATTCCAATTCCTATCAAATGTACACACTGTGATCTGGGTGGAAAGATCAAACTTTTGTAGTTACTGTGCATCCGGATGCCTAAAATTAATGTAACCTCGTTCAAATTGTCTCATTGTTGTTTTGTAAACTCGTTCATTCAATCTTATTATTGGGGTATGAATAAAATTTGGGGGGTCTTGAAACAATAACATTTGTAATCCATGTAACACATTTTTAATTAATAAAGTTTATTATTGAAACATAATCTCTTTTAACATTTTAATATCATATGTAAACTTTAATGAGTCCTTTACATAGGAATTTTATATTTCAAACCATATACAAATAAATAAGTTACTCACATATATTAATATACAAAGAGAATATACAGTATTTTGTTCTGAAACAAAAATTTCATTAGTGATCCTGAAGATTAACATCAGTATCTCCATCACCATACACACATCAGTATGTTATCATTTAATATTTAAATTGTAATGCTTGAGTCTATGCAAAAGTCAAAGAAAAATAAAAAAACAAAACAGTGTACAGAGAGAAGGTAGTTATTGATTTTTTCTATGCACTGCTATGGATGATTATATGTTTGTTGATGATTTGATTAGCCAAATCTGCTATTTATATATTTAAGTGTGATTGACATGTCTTGAATATATTATTTATACCTGACTGTGCTAATAATATATATATATATATATTGTAACAGTCAAAACTTGCAGTCTAGTAATGTTAATAATCCTAAGAATTAGGAAATGAATACATATCCTGTATGTACATATATGTAACATATTGAAACGGAAATCTCCAATCCCTTTTCGTTTCACCATCAACCTAATGACCTACTCGTCTGAACTAGTTTCGAACCTATCTTAAATGTAAAAATGTCATATGTAAAAATGTTATATATAAGTCGAGCGGGAAAACTTTGCTATAATGGCCGCTTAAATTGCATCATCCATTTACTTACGAAAACACGCTATAATTAGACAGGTTTGATAAAATTATAGCGGAGAAATGCTCATAAATTATTATAAAATGTTTTATAAATTTTCAGTCAATTTTTAATTATATTCGCTATAATATTCGTATGTGGATGGATAATTTAAACCTTGGAATAACGGCAAAATGATTTATATATATATTTAAGTTAAAATAAAAAAGATATACTGTAATGTAACATGTTTTCTTTAAATATATTTAACGGTTTTCTGATTTAATGTTTTACATATATAGTTGAAACAAGTATTTTCTTTAAATTTGCTTTTTTTTTTAATAAACAAATATGTTAAAAGTTATTTAGTTTTATAAAATAAGAATTATCTGTTCGCAATTAAAAATGAGAATTTTTGTAAACAAGATATCAATTAGTGACACACCCGGGTAAAAAAGTAAAATCTGTTTTCTGATTGATTTTTGTTTGCAACAAAAGACTTTTTCATTAAATCAGAATACCGTTCCTTCTGCTAAGTAATAACACCTGAAAAGGAATTTAATTAATGAAAATGAATCAAATTATATAGTTTATATATTTTGATACATTTTTTAAGGAAATTAAATATAACACCTCGGAGATTTTATCAGTTGTTGTAGAAATTGAATTATATTATTTTGCTTTAATTAAAAGTCAATTGGTCCCGAGGCTTACGAAATTCCAGAAAGGTGTTAAAGTTTAGTAGAAGGATATAAATAGGCCTTATTTTAAGCGGGAAGGGAGAATCCATCTTACTTTTGAAGAGAGTCAACAGGAGAAGTTTTATTATTGTTCAACCTTAACATGTCTGGCTAAAGTCAGGCAAAATTTTGCTGCTTTCCCGTGATGGAACGCCTAGTTCAATCCATCAAATGCCAAAGGAACAACCAAGCTTACACCAACTAAATTTGAAGATGCCATAAGCCGTAAAAATAATTTGCCCTCGTTCCGATTTCAATCCAGCTAAAGAAACACTATTTTAAAAAATCGTCTCCCAACTAAATTGAAGATGCCATAAGCCGCCAAAGAAGTCACCTTCGTTTCCAGCTCGAATCTCTCCTTAGCTACAGAACTATTTTAGTATTATTTAAAATCGCAGAGCTCTGTGTGCATTTCAAAAACATTCATTATTTCTTCAAAAACAGGTTAGCTAACCATATTATTGAAATTTCTATCTAAATTGTTTTCGAAATAATATTTAAATGAAATACTTTTTGCTAATACAATAGTGTAAACTGTCTAAATTGTTTCCTAAAATATTTTAATTCTATAAATGAAATACTTTTGCTAAATTTCTGTTAATTAATGTTTTGCTATATAATTTAATCACTGCAATTATATTTTGCTTTTCTTTTGCTTATTTTATTTATTATTAGTTATGCCTATGTTTCGAAACGGCGTGCATTTAATTATAGAATATGTTTTTAAACATATAAATTTAACATCTTCGTATTATTATTTATATAGCGTCATTTCGTGCGCTGTTTCGAAACCCAAATTCATATTTTGTCATTTTGTAAATTAATTAATATAAATATAAAATGTGGCTTTTCAACCTTTATTTATTATGTTACTAAAGATTAAACTAGCCTGGAGTGCAATCATAAGTATATTTTTTTAGTTAAGTATTCGTAAGTCCCCTATTAAATATACTTTTCCCCCTTTTAAAAGTTTAGTAGTTATAGATAACTAAAGAGATTGAACGGGATAAAGTAAAGTTTGTATCTATATATATTCCTGTCAGTAGCATATCGTATTTCTCATGCTACAGAAGAGTTGGCTCTTTTGATCAAGCTGATGATCTAGTGTTCATTTAATATATGATCTTTAATTTATAATATCCTTCGGCTTGGCGGATGTGGGACTTATTAATATTTTTCTCGTTGTGCTGTTTTTTTATATATATAAGATGGAGCCACGGCGTTGCCAGCACATCTTCTCTTATGGGTAGTGCAGTAGCGAAGTCTGAGCTACGGGCCAGATTAGCACGTAAGTCCCCCGCCTCTGAACCAAATAAAGGTTCCCCATTAGCAGCATGACGACCGGTTCTTGGGTAAACCGTTGTTTGTCACAAAAACCCTAAAACTATTCTTCCATCCGCAGAGCCACTTTATTATTATACTTTACTTGTGCCTAGCGTATTAGTAAAATCGTTATAGCCAACTCTTTCCTCCCTAATATGCAGTCTTCGGCGTTGATCCGAAGCATTCTTGAAAACCCGTTCGATCTAAAGCTATCTGGGACGCTTTAAAAGCCCATAGTTAAAATAAATTTATTATAATTAAGATGTATTAAGTTTCACTCCAGACTTGGTTTGATTTTACGTAAAAGAGCCACTCGAACTGATTATAAAAGGACATAACAAATAAGTTAATGTAGTGATTAGTTGTATAGCAGGATATTTGGCTCCATTGAATCATAGCCACAAACCTATTTTGCCAACAACAATTGTCAATAAATATATTTTAATTCATCATATATCAGTTTCTGTCTCATTATTAAATCAATCCAATTCACTAATTGCCCATAAGTATTCATTAGTAAAGCCCCTATTATTTAAATATGTTAGATTTTATCTGTGGAATGTCTAGTATTTACGTTGTTTATATATATGTTTAAGTCCATGAGTCTTATTGTTTTCTCCGATTTGCTAGTGGGCCGGATGAAGAATTAAATCTCGTGTGCTACCATTGTTATGTTATCCATTGGGTGTCAGATCTGGTGCTTGGAGAGTGGGTTCGAATCCAGGCTGGTCCCTGACCTAAATCTCGGACTTGACTGGGTTTGAAGTACATTTTGTGAGTTCCAGCTCGTGTTAGATGGATAAGTATGTTTTGACTGGCACAATATATAAGATAAATGTTATCACAAATAACATAAAAGTAAATATCATTACCCACAGCTCCCCAGATAATTTCACTCGATTACAGCATTTGATGTTACCTGCCTTATTTTTTTTTTATATCCCTCTAGCTCATGGAGATACAAGAAACTCTGAATCTGCAGAAACCTATCTTATATAAAAGACTATAAAATAATTTTATTACTTAAAACTCAGACGAATGTTCCAAGCATGGGTATAATAATAATTTATTATAATTATGATAAAAGAAATCACATAAACATTTAGATTTACAACAACAAATAAATATGAGTAATTTATAATATACATGAACTTCAAATAAAAAATGTTACAATGTGCCAATTGGCATTTGAATACAGAATAGTATCAATAATCTATGACTATAGCATCATAACAGCTATAAATTATGTAACTAGGATATGAGGTATTCAACTGACTCATTAATGAAAGGTGCAACGAAATATTCATATTGGACCAGTTAGTGTTCAAATATAAGTTGTCATTGCAAATAATGTATCAATATTGGTTATTATCCCTAACTATTAATACTACATGGATTGGAGATGAGGTATTTTGTTAAACTATTAGGAATAAATGCAAAGGAATATCAATATCAGGTCCTAGGTTTGAATACAGGACATCAATGTTAAGCTATCAATATTGGTTACGACCTTTAATATGTAACAAAACATATGGATTTGGAAATGGCACATAAAAAAATTAAATATGAGTATATTTATGCATAAATTAATATTATTGGCCATTTAATATTAATGAATGTGTTCAACTCATCATTAAGCTCTCATTATTCAACTACCATTTTAGTTCTCCCTTATTAGATCGTAATTCGACACTACATTAAGGATAATTGCACCTAACTTAAATTCTTTATGGTAACTAATTCTACTTCCTATGAGACAAGACATGAGTGAAATATGGACACAACATTAGAGTCTATCTCATGCAGTCTAATTTTTTCTGGATGGATTTTATGATTCTACCTAGGAATATTTTTATAAACAAAATATTTAACTATCAAAGATTCAGCATATAAATGATCAGCTTCACTGACAAATTAACATAATTGTGTAAAAATAAAAAGATTTAAAAAAAATTCATAGAATAGATCACTTCAAAAAAGATATAATGCATCAAATGAATAAGTGGGACTTCAAATTGTAATAATAATAAACAATATTTAAAAAAAGCTCATTTATACTCTAGGCTACAAAAAAAAAAGCCTGATATCAAAAACATCTTAGAATCATTTATGATTCCTATTACAATATATATATATATATATGGCATGATAGTATTCACATCAACATATGAACAAATGATCACATTTAGATATTTAACAGTAACTATACATTATGAAATACCATTTGCTCTAATTATTAATATGGAGAGTTAAAGACAGCCTAACTAAAATACATTTAAAGAAATCCAATATAACTAACATTTCATAATTTGCCTGAAAATTAAAACATTTATTCTAACAACTAGTCATGAAAATACTTTTCATCACATGTCATATAAATTATCACAAGTGCTAGCATTATGAAAAAAATCCTTACATTGATTATAACTAAGAAATATTTTAATTAAAAGATATAAAACATTTAAGTAAACATTTATCTATTCAGTAATCATTAACAGAAAGTTGTCACTCTTTTATTATTGATCTAGAATTTGCCTCACCCAATTATATTTTATGGTCAGGATTAAGAATAATAGGTCAGGATTAAGAATAATAGGTATGCTTAGATAAGAACTAATGGTAGTTTAATGAAAATTTAATAATTTTTTCATAATCATGTATATTTATTTTAAAGCGATTAGTATAAATCTTAATTGAAATTATTATACTCTAATATTTTATTTTTGACTAATAAATTAATGTAATATAATGTTTTTATTTTTAATTCCTCACATCTGTCCTTTCATTTTTATCCAACAAATTGTAATTATTATTATTATTTTATCTCCAACAAATTATACTCATTTAAAATCTATGATTACCCTTTTTAAAACTATCAAAAAAATACCTTACAGACAGAATTGGCAAAATGGGATGCAACATTTCTAAATTGCGTATTAAGATCTGGTTATAAATGAATAATAAAATAAGAGTTAATTTAACTAATGATATATATATATATAAATGGTCGCACAAATATCATTATCTCTGTTAAGTAACATGTACAAAAATATCGATCATGTGTTATAAAACATGATAATAGTTATTCAAATGTGTTACAAAACATGATAATAGTTATTCAAATGTAGTCTAATATTATTTAATATAGGAATATAAATATATAATAAAGATAATAAAAATATAAATATATAATAAAGATAATAATAAAAAATTAAAAAAAAAAAATACTATCAGGGTTTTATTAAGAATATTACGATTAAATATTATGTTATAAATTAATAAAGGTGTAGTAAAAACAAATATAGACATATATATATATATGTTGTCGGAATAGAATGCTTAATTTTAATAATGATGCTGATATTCAAAGAAGTCAATTTGCTGCTGAATATGTAGAATTGGGTTATAGTCATGATTTTATTAAAAAAGTGGTATTTAATAATAATGTTTATAGTTGTGATTTGGATGATAAGAATTTTGTTGGTAAGGATGAGGATTATATGTCTTTACCATTTAAAGCATCAATTTATAATTTGGTTTATAGGAATAGTCATTTGTTAGGTGGAAAGAAGGTTGCATGGAGGAAAGGTTCTGATTTGAATTCATTACTTAATGGTTCAAAGCAGTCTATTGATAGTAGGTCTATTCCTGGTATTGTTTATAAAATTCCATGTAGCTGTGGTAAATTTTATTTAGGCTAGAGTAAATTTAGCCTTAATGAAAGGGTTAAGGTTCATATAAGTAGAGTTAAACATAGGTATCTTAACTCGGCTTTATATATTCATGAATTGAATACAGGTCATAGAATATTGTTTAACAATGCTTCGGTTATTTTTTATGAAAAGAATGAGTTAAAAAAAAGAATAACGGAGACTTTGATGATAAAACTCCTTGATTCTGAGGCTATCAATCTTATGAAGACTTCTTTTGATATTAAGGGAAGGTGGAGTTTGAAATGAATTATGGGAAGGTTTGTTTGTTTGTATATATATATATATGTTTTCTTTGGTTGATTTTCATTTGAGAAGGTCTATTTGTAGTAGATGAAACCATGGTTGTGTAAGGATTTTGGTAAAATTTTGAATTTAATCTAGTATTGTATTGTTTAATGGTTTTGCATTTTTATTTTTGCTAGTATAGTGTTAGACAGTTTTGGTTTTGTTATATATATATATATATATAAGTTGACTGGTAATTTTCCCAAGGCAAACCTTTTGGTTAAGGTTCAAAATAATTAAAACTTACATATACAGAAGAGATCCAGATTGAATCATAGCTATGTTTAATATTCACATAGTGTAGCTTCCATTAAATCCACTGATAACCATGTGGAACTTCATGTTTTTCATTTCATTTTGGTAGTGAGACACATTTGGATACATTATTATTAACTTGCAAAGCTTCTTTGTTTATTGACCAACACTTACATATTCGACTTCTTTGCATTTTGATACTAACTATTAAGCTTAATAATTTTAGAACCATCAAATTATATAAGCAGAGCACTTTATAATTACTTTCTATTCTAAAATTAGTAGTAAATATTACTACAGTGACAATGATAAAGTTTGAATTTCATAGGTAAAGGTTTTTTGGTCCTTCATGCTGGAACAACTACACTACTATCACAATAATAGCTAACCCAAGAGATTCTAGTCAGCAATTGTATGCATGACAATTTTTGTGATTCTTCCCACAGAGCTTTCTATGCATATTTGACTTTTAGAATCCTTAAAATATATTTTACAAACTATTTATACAAAAATCTAAATAAAAGATTTCCAGAAGAATTTCTAATTTACAATAATTAATGCATTTTTTACCCATACAAAAAAATATTTCTAAAATAAATTCTAATTTACAATAATTAATGCATTTATTACCCAAATAATGGAATGTTTCTACATTAAATTTACTTAAATTTATTATCCTTCAAAGGAATTTATTCCTCTGGAAATCTGTTGTTTATTTTTAACTCAATAGTTCCATTTGGGTAGTTTCTTGCACATTTTGTTCTTAATCTACTAGTAATAATGAAAGAATGAACTTTACACTTTGTAGCATTGTACAGGAAAAGCTTTTAATACAAACAAAAAAAAATGATTAGTAATACTCCTTATTGTATTTATCTGTGGTAGATGGTGTCAAAGATGTGAATGGAATGAGTTTGACAATGGTAAATAAAAACAAAATAAAATATTTTTTCCTTCTGTTTGGGCTGAATTGAACAAAATTCCTGTCATCTTTTCAATTTAAATTTTTAGCAAATACATTAAAAGAAAATGGCATAAATGGTTAAATGTTAATGTAAAAATGTAAAATTTTAGCCAAAATGTTTTAACAAGACTGATTTGATGGATGTACTTTTACTTCTGTACATACACATATATCTGTATTACCTAAAATAATGTGAATTATTTATGTAGATATTTAAATGCAATTATATGTAAATAAATTTATATGAAAGCATATAATATACACCATTAACACTGGCTTTACTTAATCAAATAAAGAAATAGCTCTAGCTAAAAGTGTTCTAAATGAAGCTAATATATACAAACATATATATTATGCTTCAATATATATAAATATTAATTCTAATATTTTCATGAATAAATGATGAATTCATAGTATTATTTCTGGGAGCTTCCATATTATAAAAATATAATAGTTAAATAACTGATGTTTCAGTACAATAACAAGAACTTTCCTTAGAACTTCTTTCTCAAATCATAAGATTGTGGAGAGATTTTAAATGATTATTTTTTTTCCTTTGTTATTTTCTCCTCATTCTCAAATTCTATTGGTTGAGAAGTTTTAAAAAATATTTTATCCTACAATAGCTTTTTCCAATTATTGGTAATTTTTTTTAATTCACATTTTTCATTTATGCTCTTAGGTCTTTTAAAAATCTCTATAGCTTTCCTTAGCAGTCTCTCATCTCATTGTTCAATTTTACTATGATTGATATGTCCAATGTATGAATGAAAACAAACTCCATATGGAATTTTACATACACTATAACACTCCAAAGGAATTATATCTTTAAGGTGTGAAAATACTTCATTAATTTTTTTAACTGTAGTATAAATTGTGTGGGTATTATTTTTCTTTAAAACATTACCAATTTTATCAGTTATTCGCTTTATATATGGCAGAATAGTCTTAATTTTTGAGTATCAAAATCATTTTTCTTATTATATATAAAAAAAAGTCCTATTAATAATCCTGTGAGCAAAACCATTATGAAGAATCATTTTTTTTAGTAGCATAGATATCTTGATAAAAATGATTTGAGAAAGAAGAAGTTCTGAGGAAAGCACTTGCTATTGTAGCTATTATATTTTTATTATAGAAACTCCCAGAAAAAATACTATGAATATATATATATAATCACCCACCCCAAACCTTATATTTCAGCAATGCCCTCTGTAAATAAATATAAAATCTAAATCTCAACAGCCAAACTCAAAAGGATACTCTCTTGAGTCTTGTGCTGCAATGATCTTATATACTGAAATTCAGACCTATTCAAGCAAAGAGCATAAAATAAATTAGTAACAATATTAAATTGCTAGTAAATAAACATTTTAAACTTACATATGCAAAGAAAGACTACAACAGTGGTCATTTTAAACTTTGCTAACTACCAACATAAATATATAAGAAAATATTCCAATGCATAATGCTAACTAAAAATTAAAATAGAAAATATTTAAATCACCCAACCCAAACATTATTATATTTCAACAACACCCTCTGTGAATAAATATAAACTCTGAATCTCAAACAACCAAACTCAAAAAGATACCCTCTTGAATCTTATTCTGCAACGATATTCTATATTGAAATTCAGACCAGCAACAATCTTAACTTGCTAGTAAACAAACATGTTTAACTTATGTATTCAAAAAAAGACTACAAGAGTAGTCACATAAATATATAAGAAAATATTCCAGTGCATATTGCTAACTGAAAATTAAATAGAAAATATTTAAATCACCCACCCAAATGTTATGATTATTCGGCAACACTTTCTGCGAATAAATATAAAGTCTGAACCTCAACAGCCAAACTCGAAAAGATATCAACTTGAGTCTTATGCTGTAACAATGTTATATATTGAAATTCAGACCTATTCAAGCAAAGAGTGTGAAATTAAGTTAGCAATGATTTTAAAATGCTAGTAAACAAACATGTTTAACTTATGTATTCAAATAAAGACTGTAACATAGTCATTTTAAACTTTGCTAATTACCAACATAAATATATAAGAAAATATTCCAGTCATATTGCTTAACTGAAAATTAAATAGAAAATATTTTACTAGCAATTTAAGATTGTTATTAATTTAATTTCACGATCTTTACTTGAATAGGTCTGAATTTCAATATAAAATATTATTGCAACATAAGACTCAAGAGAATATTTTTTTGAGTTTGGCTGTTTGAGGTTCAGACTTTATATTTATTCATAGAAGGTGTTGCTGAAATATTCATAGCATTGGAGGTGGGTTATTTAAATATTTTTTTTATTTAATTTCCAGTTAATGATATGCATTAAGATATTTTTTTTATATATTTATATTGGCAGTTAGCAAAGTTTAAAATGACTACTGTTTTAGTCTTTCTTTGTATACTTAAGTTAAAAATGTTTATTTACTAGCAATTTAAGATCTTGTTAATTTAATTTCATACTCTTGCTTGAATATGTCTAAATTTCAATGCATAACATTGTTGCAGCATAAGACTCAAGAGAGAGTTAGGCTGTTTGAGGTTCAGATTTTATATTTATTTACAGAGGGCATTGCTGAAATATCATAACATTTGGGGTGGGTGATTTAAATATTTTCTATTTAATTTTCAGTTAGTGATATGCAATGGAATATTTTCTTATATATATAGTAAATGTAATGACACATTTTTCAACAGTATGAACAAGCACATAATATTATGAAATGTATGCTACCACTGAAATAAGGTATTTGATTATAATGTACTGACATCTATCTTTCCCATATTACTATTATAACACTCCATCTATGGGCATTCTTTTTTCTTATGTCTATAAATCTTACCAATGTTATTTGATAGCTCACTCAGAATGACCTATCCCCAATATCAGAATAAAATTGTACACAAAGTGCTCACAATGTTGAAAATAGGAGCAGCAACCAATACAATTCAGTTTATTTACCTTTGTGCCATCAGAGTTGATCCTAATCTAGATCCATCCATTAATAAGTATAAGTAATCAATGAATACTGGATGATACTGCAATTGTATCTGCATACACTGTTATCCCATACACACACACAGTTTAATTTCTGGTCTCTATAGTCCTTATCAGAAAAAATATTGAACATAGTAAACCTTATTCTCTTGGATCTGGTATACCTCTTGAAGACATTAGATTCAAGATCTTACTGGCAAAGGTTATAATTCAGAAGCAAATCTGACAATATATAAAAAAAGCATTGAATAAAGAAGAAGTAGCATTATCATTTGGTATCCAATGATAACTCAAGTCTACAATATATAGCTCTGAAGTAAAGAGAAATTTCTTTTACTAGCATATGTTATATGTAAGCAAAGATGGTTATGTGATGTTTGTTGGTTCCTATTCATCTTTATTATATTACAGATAACTGAAAAACTACATATTCTTACAATATTTGAATGCAGCTTTTATGTCTAAGGATAGAATCAAATTAATGATGTTCATTTATTCACTTATAATTCTTGTGAATATACTTTTTTTTAATAAAAATTAAACTAAAATTGGTTGCCCCACAAGTTTTAGACTTATTCTAGACTTTAACCACAAAGAGAGATATATCAATGCCATAAGGAAAATAGACAAATCATGGATTTAGTGCCTGCAAAAATATGACATCTCTCTACCAATGATCAATTTCAGCATTATATTACAATCATATTTTTTTTTTTGTAGTCCAAATATCAATACTAACCTAATCAATCTACATTAACATGGATTCATTAGTCTTCAGCTACTGATAAATATTAGATAACTAGCTAAAGTTGGCTTTGATCTAATCATCTTTAAAAAAAATTCTAAGCCTGTTTGTAATCTGAATTTTTCCAAGATAAAGTAAGCATAATTCTAGATAAATCCTTTAAGACATTGAATGTAATTAAATTTATAATTAAAATAAGCAATCCTTCATCTAATTATAAGCTATTTATATATATATGTAAAATTGCGAAAGGAACTACTTTTCACACATATGCTAGAAAATTGACATATTTTCCCATCAATAATTGTTTTAAAAGCATAAGTGGTCCAAATTATGGTTAGAGCTTATTCTTTAAATAAATCAATAATTATTGACCATGCTTAAATTAGGGCTTGAACCTGATTTTTAAATCAGTACAATAGTTACACAAGTTCAGTTTATATATCACAGGGAAGAAAAACTTTCTCATTTTTAACAACCTGCAACACTGAATCTTATTTAATAATTAATAGTATAGCAATTTATATATATGTAACATTCGAAATCAAATAAAATGTTATAAAAACATATTTATAAACAACAAAACATAACACTTATATTAATTATATAAAAAGCCTTTTTCGGCAAATTTATTTTTTGCCCTTTTCAAACATGTCTTCCAAAAATACTACGACTACATATATATAGCGACATCTATGTTAATACATGATAAGTAAAAAATATAACAAAAGACAAAAGAATAAAAGAAATATACAATTAGAATAAACAATTCATATATAACAGCTGAGACTGAATTGGACAGCCTATATTATCACATAACTTATACAACTCTACTATAATTCAAATCTCCATTTCGTAAATTGCATTCCAAACAATCATCCACATCAGCTATCTATCCATTCTTTTTTCATCAACCATTTATTATTCATTCCAATAGACGCCTTATATATATTCATACAATTAGTTTTATTATACATAATATAATTTGTTTCATATAATCTGCGTCTATTAACATCTTTTATATAATTTAAAGCCCTTATACTATCAGTACAATTAATTTTATGTCCAGTTTGCAAATAATGAACATATAATGCTGACTTATCATCTTTCCTATCGATAGCACCATTATGTTCCTTAGCTCTTTCGCTCAATTGCTTTGCTGTCTGCCCATAATAAATCATATTACAAAATTTACAAGTAATTTTATATACCATTCCCCTTTTATATTGTATCTCATCTATTAACCTATAATTAGTTATTAATTTATCTAAATTTCTACTATTGGCCCATCCCACATTAATATTTTCACCCAAATATTTTTTCTTTTTTTACATAAAATTTTGTATACATTAGGTAAATATGAAATCTTTATCCATTTCTTCCTATCTTTATTATCAATTCTCTTGTTTCTCTTTTTATAATTTCCTATAAAAATACTATTAATATGTCTTATCCCATATCCGCATCTTACATAATCTTGTTTAAATTTTTCTTTTTGCAATTTAGCAAAATTTCTATCAGTGTTAAATTTATTATTTTTATATTTAAAATTCTTTATTACATTCATCTTTTGTATCCATGGCTGCCTTGAATCAATTGGTATAATTTTTCTCAATTTATCATCTTTAACAAAATGCCTAATCACAATATTTCCATCTTGACTCAAAAACATCTCAATATCTAGATATCTAATCTCATTATCAATTTCCTTCATAGTAAAACGGATATTATCCGCATTATTATTAAACTTCCTAAATAATTTATGTACGATCCTTCTATTCCCAATTACTAAACTATCATCGACATATCTAACGTAATATATTACTTCTTTTTTAATTATACTTCTTGTTATAATATTATTTTCATATCATTAATAAAAACGATGCCATTAACCCACTAATTGCACATCCCATTACCCATCCCTTATTTATTTCCCAAAATTGATTATTATATTTAAAAAACAAACTGTTATTTATCAAAATTAAACTTTCCTTTATTATATTAATAATGTTATCATCAGTAATGTGTAGCGATAATGCCTTTATTACTACATCGATACTTTTCAATCTAGGAATACTAGGATACATTGATTCTATATCCATCACAAAAATACTATGATTTCTATTTACCTTCAACTTATTCAATTCATCAATAATGGCCTCTTATTTTTTATACAATACCTACCATCACATTAGCTATCCCCTTAATATTTACAAAATTTATTAATATAAAATCACTAAAATTGAATAGTACCTTAAAGGTTACCTTCTTTATGTGTCTTAATCTTACCAAATATATATGTTCTCATATGACCTAGGTACAATAATTATTTCCATGTAATAATCTACAATTTTCATCTTTTTAAAAATTTACATATTTAGTCTTTATATATTTGTAGGGTCTTTAGTCAATAATATTCCCTCATTTTTTATTACTAGATCTATTTTATCATGATATCCCTATTATGCTCCACAAACCTTTTCTTCTTTATATTATTAATTTATACTATTACTACTTCTTAATTTCGTCTATTATTCTTCTGAGTTATGATCTCTAAATATATAATTATAAAGAATATTTAAAAAAGTAATATATTTTAGTTGTGTGTAGTTTAGTAATTGGGATAGAAGGTCGTATAAATTATTTAGGAAGTTTAATATATGCGATAATATCTTTACTATGAAGGAAATTGATAATGAGTAGATATCTAGATATTGAGATGTTTTTGAGTCAGAGGAATATTGTGATTAGGCATTTTGTTAAAGATGATAAATTGAGAAAAATTATACCAATTGATTCAAGGTGGTAAAGATGAATTAATAAAGAATTTTAAATATAAAAATAATAAATTTAAACTGATAGAAATTTGCTAAATTAAAGAAAATTTAAAAAGATTATGTAGATGGATATGGGATAAGAATATTAATAGTATTTTTATAGGAAATAAAAGGAAAGATTATAATAAAGATAGGAGAATGGATAAAGATTCATATTTATAATTATACAAATTTTATGTAAAAAGGAAAATATTTGGGGGAAAAATTAATGTGGGATGGGCAATAGTAGAAATTTAGATAAATTAATAACTAATTATAGGTTAATAGATGAGTATATAAAAGGGGATGGTATATAAAATTACTTTAAATTTGTAATATGATTTATTATGGAATTGCAAAGAGTAGATAATGGTGTATGATAGGAAGATGATAAGTCAGCATTATATGTTCATTATTTGCAAACTGGAATAAAATTAATTGTACTGATAGTATAAGGGCTTTAAATATAAAGATGTTAATAGAGAGATATATGAAAAAATTATATTATGTATAAAAAACTAAAGTATGATATATATAAGGGTCTATTGGAATGAATAATAAATGGTTGATGAAAAAGAATGGATAGATAGCTATGTGGATGATTGTTTGGAATGCAATTTACGAAATGGAGATTTGAATTATAGTAGAGTTGTATAAGTTATGTGATAATATAGCTGTCCAATTCAGTCTCAGCTGTTATATATGAATTGTTTATTCTAATTGTATATTTCTTTTATTCTTTAGTCTTTTGTTATATTTTTTACTTATCATGTATTAACATAGATGTCGCTATATATATGTAGTCGTAGTATTTTTTGGAAGACATGTTTGAAAAGGGCAAAAAAAAAAAAAAAAAATTTGCCGAAAAAGGCTTTTTATATAATTAATATAAGTGTTATGTTTTGTTGTTTATAAATATGTTTTTATAACATTTTATTTGATTTCGAAGGATTAGTACAACATAAAAAACGAAAAAAGAAAAAGGTATATTCCGTTTTCTTCCGTTTTCTTCTGTTTTATATATATGTAACATTGTAGAAGGAACTACTCTTCATACATTCACTAAAAAAAATTGGCATGCACTCTCCTGTCAATAACTGTTTTAAAATCATAGATGGTTCACTTATGGTTAGAACTTATTCTTTAAATAAACCAGCAATTGCTTGCTATGCCAAAATTAGGGTTTGAACTTATTATGAGCTTGACTTTTAAATTTGCATATTATTTACACAAGATAAATTTATATATTACGAGGGGGGGGGAGTTTCTAATTTTTAATTACTTGTAAAACTGAATATTATTAATGTTTTTTTTTTCTTTATAAAAGAGTAAAAAAAAAATTTTTTTTTTACATAAAACATTTTTTAACTTTAGGGTACATAAAATTGACTTCCTATTAAAATGTAATGAGACCAAGCTTATTTTATTAGAATGGAAGCAGAAAACTTTGCTCTTTAAAAAATGTAAAAACTTCATAAAATAAATTACCAATATGTATGCATGCAAATTGCAGCTATTAAAATGTGAAGCAGCCACAAATAGTCCTCTTCAGGATAAATCACTCCTGCATCTACTCACAAAGATTTGATGTTAGTCAATTTCCTATTGATGGAAGAAGATATGTGATTTTTCTTTGTTGTATAAGATGGTCACCCAAATTAAAACTCTAGAGATAAAATTGGAGGTAGATATACTAACTCCTACACTGTGAGATATTGATTATTGCACGAATATATTGTAAGTATATATATATATAGTTATTTCATATTTGTAAAAAATGAATATAAGTTGAACTGCTATTTACCAAATGATAATTTAAATTTTATACATTTAAATTGTAATTTAAAGAAATAAAGAACATTAAGTAGAGTTGCTAAAGATTATAAATTTATTGAGTTGGAAGAATGAACTTTTCAGTTTAATTGTATTTATGTAATTAGATTTCACATATTTTTCTCCCCATTTAATGCTTTGTTAATTTAATTTAATAGCAATATTTGATGGCAACAATTTATTTATTTATTTTTTAATTAATTGTTAAATATTTAAATCAATTATTATTTTACATTTGCATTATGACAAATGCAATGATGTTTTAAAAACAATGAATTCAATACAAAATCCATTTGCTGTATATATATATTATTTAATATAATAATTAAAACAAGTCATAAATTTAGTAACTTGCTTTTAAGCTTGCATTTTATGATCACTAGATGGGATTTACCAATAGCTCTAATCAAGCTTTATTTTATAAGTGCCGAAAAAGAAAGAATTCAAAATCTCTATTGGAAATGCCTATCTTCAGACCAATTGGTTTTGAGCTTGTGGCTCACCTCAGTGGAGCACTGGGACTCTAGAAACTAGATCTAAAATACTAACTCAAAAGTCAGCACTTATAAAACATGTTTCTATCAATTTATTTAAAAATAAACTTATTTAAAAATTATTGTTTCATAATAATTACAATAATCCTGAAGTAATCATATAGTAGTTAAAAACAATGATATAGGTTGTTTGGTATAGTGCAATAGTTAAAGCATCTGCACCTGGATATATTGGGTACTGTGATTGATTCTGATGACACTTCAAAATTTTTCTTTATTTTTAAAATTAATATTATCTCTTCTTTTTTTTTTCATTTTAATAACAATATTATATTTTTTAGATGTTTTACTAATGTGATTTGCATGGTTTGTCATCTATTTAAAAACTGATAATTGAGGTTTAATATTACCCAAATATATCCAAAATTGTTTTTTGATTGCAGCCTACTGTCTGCTTTGGCTATGTAACAGTCCAAATTCAAGGAAAACAAAATTACTAAAAAATCCATAATTTTTTTAAAAAAAGTTTTGTGCCAAAATATTTAATTCTTAATAAATTTGATTATATTGATATTTTAATGCCACTCTGTTAAATGTAACAACCATAGAACATCACATAAACAACCTCTATTAGGAAAGGGCATAAAACAAAACCAAGTGTTTCTTTTTTTTTTTTAGTTACCCAAAATAATATATCATTAAAATAAAGCGCAATTGCATGTTAATGGCTTTTAAAAATTTATCAAATTAACAAGATAAGTATACATATTTAAAATGTCAGACTATATATCAAGAGTGGACATGCATGAGGTCAATGAGAGTTGCATGCTGATTTATCATACATTGTAAAGAGCCACAACATATTATTTCAGTACACAAAAAGAAACATATATAGTCAAATTTTATTTAACTTAATTAATATGAAGATGTATTCTACACAAGTTTTAAGTGCTGCATAAAGTATGTAAGAAAATATAATCAAGAGAAAGAAATGAAGTATAAAATAATTATTTCAAATTTTTAATAACAAAAATAAAATATAATAATAAAAATTCGTTAATAAAAAGTACATCTTTGAAATTTGTTATATAATTCGTTAAAACTGTTCATAGCAATTATGTGAGACATTGTGAATGATATTTTCACTAGAGAGTACAACAATTCACAGCAATATGTTGTACCAAAAATTAAATTAGATGGCAAGCAGCTTTCTTTAAGAATAGATATTTTGATTCTGGCATGATTTTCCAAATTTCAATTAGGGAACTAGATTTGTGATGCATTTGCAATGCTTGGTCTTCTTTCATTTCTAATAATTCCAATTCCCCAGCCACCTTTCCGATGAGTATTATTTCAGAAATTGGAAATCCATCTTCAATAATATCACAAATAAATGGGTTCATAAAATATGCCAATGTAGATTTAAAACTTTTCAAATCTTCAAATCTACATTTGAAATCTGCTTGCAATCCTTCCAATTTTCCTTTACATTCATTTAATTTTTTTTTTGATATTGCTTTTACTCATGCGAAATGATTAAATATTCTGGATATAAGATCATGAATAAAAAGCTGAAGTTTAGTTTCAAAACTAAATACAGTTTATGGCAATTTTACTAATCATTCTTTCTTTCCTTGTAAAGCCAAATTAAGTGTGCAAATGCTTTATAATGTCCCTAAGAAACATTAAGTCAGGAAGCCAATTTTCAGTTTGTAATTCTGGATATTTTTTCTTTATATTTTAAAAATGTTACGATAGTATTTAAGAGTTTCACAAAATGCCTCAAAACATTGTAAGATGATAGCCATATTATAACAGACCATAAGGAGAGATCAGTGGGCAATTAATCTGTTTCATCATTTAACTCTCTAAAAAGTTCTTAAATTGATGGTGTGTTTTGGCATTTATTCTAATTAAAATCACAATCTACAAAACAATCTTCCACATATTTTCATATTTTAAATACTTCACTATGAGATGCTCACAGTGAATTATGCAGTGAAGAGTACAAAACATGTAATTTTACGATCATTGTTTAAAAGGCCAATAAGATCCAGGTCTTCCCTATCATTGTAAAGGCTCCATCACTCATAACACTTATAAGTTTATCATGAGGCATTACCTCATCAAGTGTACTTTTGACATCTATACTGCAAGTTGTTTCAGTAAGATTAGTAAATCTAATATTTCTTCCTTCACATTTATATTTGTAGATATATAGCAGACAAAAATGCCAATTGTGGAACATCCTGAATATCTATAGACTCATTGAGAACTAAACTGAATGCTGTACAATTTTTTACATTACACATCAAACTATATTCAACATTTTTACTAATTTCACTAATATGACCCTCAGTTGTATGGCATGACATAAGAACTTATGCGATCAATTTATGCAGTTTTGTATTATCTAGATCCAAAACTTGAACCACTTCTTCCAAGTTTCTTTTAATATATTTTCCTTCTCCATATGGATGTTTGGCATGAACAATATTCCAAGCTACCAAAAAATTACCTTTTCATCTTCCAATTAAAAGAAGACAAGTGTCCTTGTTGCTTATGAAGACCTGATTGCAATGATTTAAGTTTTTTTTTTTTGCAACTTTGAATTGTGTGGATATCGAGATGAAAGTAGAGATGAGCTTATTTCGTAATTTGTAATTTGCAATCATAACTTTACAAATAAAAAACAACGACTTTCCATTATTTTTCTATCCATTCTTTCTAAAAGCTTCTATTTTCTTATTCGTATTTTCATTTTTTGATATTTTCTAATAATGTTAACAAAAAAACTTAAGTAAATTTATTTCCAAAGTCTGAAATTCAAACAAAATACATAAATAAATAATTAATTAAAATAAAAATGCCTAAATATTAATTCTTGTTTTAAAAGATTTATAAATGGTACAACAAATTGTGGAAGAAATAGAGCTTCTTAAAATAAAATAAGAATAAAAACAATTTAGAATAATTAAAAGCAATTTTGGACTATATTTATTTTTGACTGATATTTTCCTGATAATTCTTAAATGTTTGTTTTATTATTATTTACCACCAAAAATAGAAACAACATAACCAAAATCAAGTAAATGATTTCCAGTTTTGTTTTCAATAGTTTTTTTTATATATATATAATTGTTTCAAAAAAACATGATCTAAATGCACTAATTATAAACAATTAAAATAATTTTTCTTAACCTGTACATGTCTTTAAAAAGATTGCGCAACGCTGCAGAAAAATTACACATCATAAACAAGTTTAAATTGCTTAATAAAACAATCTATTTGCCAGATTTTTTAAAAAAAAAAGATTTTTAAAAAAAAATGAAATAGGACATTTAGCTGATAGGAAAACTATCACTGAAATATACAACCACAAAATTGCACAAATCATAAATATACACATGTGATCACTCCATACACATTTGTAGTAATTTTTATAAGATTTAATAGATGTCGTTAACATACAGTTGCAATATATTTGAAAATAATATATACATACATACATAATGTAATTTGTAATAAAATAAGTAATGAAAAATGTTTGATAATAATTTCTATCATATTACAAATTTTTGTGCAATTAAAATAAAAAATAATAAGAATAAAATCGTATTTAAACGGTTACCACCTTTGCTATATATAATAAAGTATACTTATTAAGAGTGGGATAATACATAAATAAAAAATTAAATAATAGTGTAAATATTTTATTGTAGAAGGGATATAACTTTGTTAATAGAAAATGTAAATAAGTTTATGCATAAGAAATTCTGAATGAAACAAACAAGAACTATTTTATTTTTTATTTTTAAGGAATTACTGATATGCTGAGTAAAGTTGACTTAAATATTGGTGGAAAAGTGTAAGAGTTGCATCAGCCTTGTTATAATTATTGTACTTCAGAAAAGATAATGGAGATATACCATTATATAAGAAATAAAGAAAACAGACTTTTCTCTTCACTATACTGCAAAATTATCTGGACTTAGAGGCAAATCAGCAGAAGATATCATTGAATGTTGTCTGGTTATAGATGATATTTTTAGCAAGCAGGTAGGTAAACTAGAAGTAGAATTATTTATATAATATCAGAGTCAGCTTATGAAAAGAAAGGGGGGGGCACAATGTTTTCATGTGTGCAGAGTGAAATAGTTCCTTTAAATATGATAAAAAACACTTAGATATTCAAAAAAATTATTTTATTTGCAGATATTTCGTATCTCTACTAGAAATTTGGCAGGATTATCCAAAGAAATAATATAAAAAAATTTGAAAAAAAAATTAAAAATTTCAAATTCAATAAATTTCCACTTATATTTTTGTTTAACATATTATTTAATTATTGTTTCAAAAGTATTTTTTCAAACATTAATTTTTTATTTTAGCACTTGTAATTTAATCTCTTGCTTTATTTTATAGAAATAAATGAATAAAAGATTTAAGTTATTTACCAAACATGTTAAATGACTAAAGCCATATTTTCAATTTTTTTTTTTTTTTGTGAACATGCTGGGAAAAAAAGTCTTTTAATTTACCAATTTTATTTCATGGGATGGAGAGAGGTAATTTACTTTGCATAAATGTGCCCCTTAACCATGCAGCAGTGCAAGATGAAATCATAGTCTTGTTAATTTGTAATAGTTTGGAAAATATTGCTACAGTAAATTGTGTTTTTGTTATATATTGTACCGGTAAAATCACCATGCTTAATCACGCACAGTAATCCGAATTCAAACCCAGTCCACGTCTAGGAATAAATTCCAAAATGCAAACCAAATTCAAACCCAAACCCCTGGCATGACCAACCGATGAACAACGCAACAACGGTACGTGGTTTTCCCTTTACTAGCTCGTCAGAAAACACAGACTAAATTACCCTACAATCAGTTATTCATATATATCTTATATTCGAGATATTGGTACAGTTAATAATTCAATATATATTTAAGTTGTCGATACAGACAGCAGGTGTTTAACTAGATTTCGAGAGTAATAAGACAAGAGAGACAAAAATAGATTAGATAAATTTTTAATAATTATTGAAATCATTGAATACTATGTACAGATACGGTAAAATTTTCATACGTATATTTCTAATAATTTGCTACTAGTCCTTAATAATCATTTTAGACTGATAGACAAAACGCATGCCAATATTTATGTTTTAAATGGTCGTACGAGTTGATATGAGAATCAGAGTAATTTGAGCATTTAAAATATTCAATTACTATTTTATATTAAGTTGTTTGATTTTAATAGATTCAAACCATTACGTATACGGATAATTGGAGGAGTTTTTATATAAAAATATAATATAATAATGATGTACTGATGGTTGCAGAGCTCAAGATATACTACAATAATAACTTGCGGTGCATTGACGGAAGACCGGGCGGCTTGTACTTTGACAAGTCTTAATGCCCCCAAGTAGATCCGGGACACTACAATCAGCCGGGATCATTTTCGAACCCCGGTGATCCAAGAGATTATCTGGAGAAGAATTTCTTTCTTTCCAATTGGTAGTAAAAACGAGACACCAATTTAGGCGAAGGAAAAGGGACTGCCACAGTAACATCGAGGATGAGTGATCGGAAGTGGACTTAAAGCGAAACTATATAAAACCTTGGTTATCTCTCCGTAACATTTTATACGCAACGATCTGATATGACTATTCAAAATAAAACATGGCAAAATCAAAAGATCACAAAAGTAACGATTAATTAATTTCACTCTGAAACCCATAACTTCCCAGGTTGTTCAGAAGGTAATAATAGCAACAAAAATATTCACTTTACATTATTACTCCGTTCATATATAAAAAATAACATAATAAAAATTTAGACTTTATTTTATATTTGTTATTTGGAGCAAAGATTAAAATATCATTTTGACAAAATAAAAGGAGCAATGCAGGTACTTGAATATTTCTCAACTCAACATAAACGAACCAATTTTTTTAGTTCGATAAAAGAAAATTACTTTTAAAATGAATATACTAATAATACTATGAAATAAACTTTAATGGCTTTAACTAGAGTTGAAAAATATTATTATTGGCATCGCTTTGTTTGTAAATGTAAGTAATAATAAAAATATAAGTATATTCACTAATGAGTTACTATTAGGCACAAAATATTAGTAAATTATCATCTAAAGACTAGAGCACAGAAATATTAGAGAAGAAATTTACTGACAGGCTTTAGTGTAACATTTTAACGAAGGAAAGCAAGAAATTTACATGTAATTACCTAGATTAATTCATAACAGATTAAATAATAAAATTATTAAGCTTAGAGGAAAGTTAAAAAGTTCATGTAACAAGAGTTACCATTCTTCTTCTTCCGGCTTTTCTCCTTGCAGTAATGTTTATGCAGAACGTAGGGGCGCATTTTGCATTCCTTAGAACAGCATGATTAATTTAGAGGTTGGAATTGAGAAAACTGGAAGCACAGGAAACATTATGGATCAGTGGCTCGAAAGATTTAAATCGGCAGAACAGGGATCAGCTTCTTGGACTTAGCCCAACATTATTGCAATTCACCGGGCAACTTCTTAATCACAGTTGAGATGATTTCTGTGGCACAACTACTTTGCTGTAGCCCGAGACGGTCTACCCACAGCAAAATCAAAAAGTAGAGTTCCTTAGTATTGTACCGGTAAAATCACCATGCTTAATCATGCACAGTAATCCGAATTCAAACCCAGTCCACATCTAGGAATAAATTCCAAAATGCAAACCAAATTCAAACCCAAACCCCTGGCATGACCAACCGATGAACAACGCAACAACGGTACGTGGTTTTCCCTTTACTAGCTCGTCGGAAAACACAGACTAAATTACCCTACAATCAGTTATTCATATATATGTCTTATATTCGAGATATTGGTACAGTTAATAATTCAATATATATTTATGTTGTCGATACAGACAGCAGGTGTTTAACTAGATTTCGAGAGTAATAAGACAAGAGAGACAAAAATAGATTAGATAAATTTTTAATAATTATTGAAATCATTGAATACTATGTACAGATACGGTAAAATTTTCATACATATATTTCTAATAATTTGCTACTAGTCCTTAATAATCATTTTAGACTGATAGACAAAACGCATGCCAATATTTATATGTTTTAAATGGTCGTATGAGTTGATATGAGAATCAGAGTAATTTGAGCATTTAAAATATTCAATTACTATTTTATATTAAGTTGTTTGATTTTAATAGATTCAAACCATTACGTATACGGATAATTGGAGGAGTTTTTATATAAAAATATAATATAATAATGATGTACTGATGGTTGCAGAGCTCAAAATATACTACAATAATAACTTGTGGTGCACTGACGGAAGACCGGGCGGCTTGTACTTCGACAAGTCTTAATGCCCCCAAGTAGATCCGGGACACTACAACCAGCCGGGATCATTTTCGAACCCCGGTGATCCAAGAAATTATCTGGAGAAGAATTTCTTTCTTTCCAATTGGTAGTAAAAACGAGACGCCAATTTAGGCGAAGGAAAAGGCACTGCCACAGTAACATCGAGGAAGAGTGATCGGAAGTGGACTTAAAGCGAAACTATATAAAACCTTGGTTATCTCTCCGTAACATTTTATACGCAATGATCTGATATGACTATTCAAAATAAAACATGGCGAAATCAAAAGATCACAAAAGTAATGATTAATTAATTTCACTCTGAAACCCATAACTTCCCAGGTTGTTCGGAAGGTAATAATAGCAACAAAAATATTCACTTTATATTATTACTCCGTTCATATATAAAAAATAACATAATAAAAATTTAGACTTTATTTTATATTTGTTATTTGGAGCAAAGATTAAAATATCATTTTGACAAAATAAAAGGAACAATGCAGGTACTTGAATATTTCTCAACTCAACATAAACAAACCAATTTTTTTAGTTCGATAAAAGAAAATTACTTTTAAAATGAATATACTAATAATACTATGAAATAAACTTTAATGGCTTTAACTAGAGTTGAAAAATATTATTATTGGCATCGCTTTGTTTGTAAATGTAAGTAATAATAAAAATATAAGTATATTCACTAATGAGTTACTATTAGGCACAAAATATTAGTAAATTATCATCTAAAGACTAGAGCACAGAAATATTAGAGAAGAAATTTACTGACAGGCTTTAGTGTAACATTTTAACGAAGGAAAGCAAGAAATTTACATGTAATTACCTAGATTAATTCATAACAGATTAAATAATAAAATTATTAAGCTTAGAGGAAAGTTAAAAAGTTCATGTAACAAGAGTTACCATTCTTCTTCGTCCGGCTTTTCTCCTTGCGGTAATGTTTATGCAGAACGTAGGCGCGCATTTTGCATTCCTTAGAATGGCATGATTAATTTAGAGGTTGGAATTGAGAAAACTGGAAGCACAGGAGCGGCTCGAAAGATTTAAATCGGCAGAACAGGGATCAGCTTCTTGGACTTAGCCCAACATTATTGCAATTCACCGGGAAACTTCTTAATCACAGTTGAGATGATTTCTGTGGCACAACTACTTTGCTGTAGCCCGAGACGGTCTACCCACAGCAAAATCAAAAAGTAGAGTTCCTTAGTATATTATAATACAAGAAAGCTACGGTTGATCACTCTGCATAGTTTTTGTTCATGACTCCGCCTCCTTTGATTTTCTGGCCTCCAGCAATATCTAATTTTGGCTATACAATTGCATTCGCATTTCTTGATAAGAGTCCTACATTTCTCCTTTCCATTGTTTGATTTACATTTATTTCTAAACTCAATACATGATTGACAAACAAATAATTACATAGGAATTCGTGAATACAAAATTGAAATTCATTATCTTAACTTTCAAAGTACAAACTAATTATTCTATACATTTTGTACACGTAAGATTTGACTAAAAATACCGATCAAAGGAATGTGACTTTTGATCAGCATTTTTAAATGACTTTGTATAATTTTGAAAGATTTAAAATTAAAAAAAAAATATCCACACAATGAAACTTTTAAATTGAGCGAATATAAACCTACAAACCACACACACGAATATTATTTCATGATTTGTAATATTTATACTTGTAATATTTACATTAAATTCTTTTAAACAAAGCATAAAATAACTAACTTAAAATTTATGTGGCCTGGAATAGAAAAAGCCTCATTGCGGGTAAATAGTGATTTAGAATTACCATACTTCAAAATGAAAACTATGAAACTAAGATCGATCCTTCGATCTGTCTGTTTCAATATATATTTTAAAAAAAATTAAAAAATATTTAATTGGATTGAGTATGGAGACACATATCCCCATTTTATCAAATAAGCATTGCTATAAATTACTCATTGTAACTTCTTTCAAAAAATATCTGAACAAATTTATATAAAATAAAAATATATATATTTGTATTAAATAATTATTAAAAAATATTGTAAACAAATTTCACTTATAAATATGCAATAATATTTAAATACAAGTATCTTGTCTATACTGAACTTAATGTAATGAAGATTTTTTTTTTTTTACAATTACATCAAACAACTTGATAAAAATAGAAAATATGCAAGGGGTTGGTAAATGAAATTTGTGTCAAAAAAACAATGAAAAAACCATGGAAGTATACTTTTTATTGGGGATATTTTGAAAAATAATCCTGACAAAAATAATCTATATATATGGGGGGGGGGGGGTCTGATATATATACACATTAACTGTTTAAATAAGATATTTATTTTATATAGCATTATGTTTTATAAACTGTAATATTAATAATCAGCCATTAAGCTAATGCACATGAGCTGTGTGGATTTTTAAACTATAAATGAATACTCTTATTTTCCAAACACAAGATAAAGTCTTTGTGAAAAGATAGAATGAATCATTTATCTTTTCAACCCAAATGTTTATGTATTGGGCAAATCTTCAAGCTCTCATTTCCAAATGCTTAAGATTTGTCCATACATAAATGTTTGGGTTGAAAAGATAGATGGTTCATTCTATCTTTTCACAAAGATTTTATCTTGTGTTTGGAAAGTGAGAGTATTCATTTATAGTTTAAAAATCCACAAAGTGCATGTGCATTAGCTTAATGGCTAATTATTAATATTAACTGTTTAAATATTTTAATGCACTATGTTACTAATATTTGAATAATAATTTAGTTTAATAGTATGAAAAGAAGGGAAGAGGGGAATAATCCCATTAGAAGCAAATTTATTTTACTTTTAGCACACTTTTCAAACTGTTTGAGATATTTTTCATTCATTAACAAAAAAGTAATATGATTTCCTTATCATATCCTTCAAACTTGAATAATAATTCTTTTAGAGGAATGGTGAATATCTTATTTTCAATCATTGACAGCAAACAAAGTTTACTTCTTTATTATATTGTTCAAAGTTTAGCAATAATTCAACTTAACAGAATGAAAAAAAAAAGAATATCTTACTTTTAATCATTATTGACAAACTAATTTTCATTCTTTATCATATTTTCAAAGTTAACAATATTTTCAAATAAACAGTAATTATTAATTATAGTTGATTCAATATTTTAAATATTACCAGTAAATTCCTCAAATAAAATATACTTTAAACAACCCTGCAAGGTTTAGGCAATCATGAAGTATGAAATTCAAGGTCCATGGATGATAATTTCATTTTTTTACTTCTAGTGAACAACCTTTTTATGAATTCCTGAGAAATAAGTCATTTTATAGTCAATACATTAAATGGTGGTATGCTTTATTTATGTGAAGTTGATAACTGCCTGTATATATAATAATTAAAATCAATCAACAGACAATTTCAATATCAATAACAATCAACAATCTCAACTTGTCAATGCAACCTCCTTCTAACAATATATATAATGTTAAACATTCAATTAGAAATAAAATAAATAAATTGAAAAGTTATCATTAAATACATCTAGATAAGTAGAATTTTTGGAGCAAACCACAAAAATTAATCTCCAATTCACTCCCAAACTGTGAAAATTACTCAGAGAAAAAGTGAGGCATTGTTAAAAGAGAGAATAAATCATCAAACTATGCATTCTATTAATAATGTAGAATATTTTTTAAAAAATAAACTTATTAATGAAGATTTGACAAGAGTTCCTCAAGTCTTAAGAAGATCATATTCTAACTTATATGAAAAAGCAAAAAAATGTCAAAAGACAAAACTTGTAAATGTACATGGACATTCAAAAGTTATATTCAACCAAATAGGCATATGAGGTTCATTAACTAAATGAGACTGAAATTTCTGTTCTCAAAAAAGAATTAAACTTTGCCAACACACCAACTAATATCTCTTTATTAGATATAATGGCAGTCACTAAGCAATTGCCTTTAAAAAAAGGCAGCAGAATTATGCCAAAGAATAACAAGAACACTTGAAAGTAACCAAAAATTGAAATCAACATTTCCTATGATAAGATGAAAACAATTAAATCTTTAAACTAGACAAATCTACAATCATGCTCTCTGTTGCCACCAAAGGCAATACTACAGGTGTAACTAAATACAACTGATCATGATAAAATACAAGATCCATTCTCTGCTTGCAGATATAAAAAACTGGCAAAAAATCCAATAGTGAGGACAGAAAAAAAGTTGCAAGCATTAATCAAAAAGTATTGCAGATATCTTTTGGAATCAGAAAAAGTAAATTAATATTATATTTTAGATAATTTCCTCATCCTTATGATGTATCTACAAGATCCACATTTCATTAAGACTTATTGTTTGTTTTAACAATTTACCTTGCCAAAACATTTCAATATTTCTTTTCAAGGTTCTTAGTTCTTTGGCATAAAAACACAATCATTTGTCAGGGGATTCTAAGCACAATTATAGAATTAATTAAAAACATGAATACTGGAAGATCTGACACATTGGTAAACTTTGATATGGAAGTTTATTCACAAATGTATCCTATGCTGAAGCATTGTTTACTGTAAGAAAAAAATTAAATGGCAATAGCTTACATTCCAGAACAATTTTTCCTATTGATAGTATAATGAAACTATTAACATCCTCCATTAACAACGACATACTTTCAATACAACAGTGTGATTCTTCCAAAAAATGAAAGAATGGCCATAGGTTCACACTATCACATCTGATTAGCAACATTTACATGAAAAAATTTAAACCACAGCTATAAATACTAACTCCATATCCACCTAAAATTTGGCTTTTCTATATCGATGATGCATTTGTTGCATGAATACATGGTAAAGCACTATTACACATATTATTGACATTTATTAATAATATGTTCCCTTCAATTAAATTCACAAAAGAATCAGAACAAAAATAAAAATTAGCATTCTTAGATGTCCTTATGACAGGACTCCCTCGTGGCAAAATCAGAACAGTTTACAGGATCCCCCCTACATACACACATACACAGTAATCCACTTAGAATATACATACAATTACACGACAAGCACAAAATATGAAGTTATACTATCACTGTGAACAGATCAAAATAAATGTCTTTAGAAATCAGTGATTGGAAGGGGGTGAACTTCATGAAACAAGCTCAAAAAGAATGATTATCCAAATTAGCTGTCATTAAAAAAAACCTTAAATAGATAACAAAAAGAAACATCAAAGAAAAAAAAAATTATTGGTACTGTCGAATAAGAGACAAACTAAGATCTATGAAATACCATGAGAATGTAGAAGAATGTATATTGGTTATATCAGTCACCACATTGAAAATTAATTGAAAGATCATAAATTAATGATTAGAAAAAATAAATATATCTAAAGTAACAGATCATGTATGTACAAATAAACATATGTTCGATTAGGAAAATATAAAAATATTGGATAGATAAAAAAAAGTACCAAGAAGAAAATTTAAAGAAGCTTTCACGTGACTTCAGCAAATAACCTCATAATTCAACCTAATGTGATAAAACAATATCTGGAGGCCAATATTTAACTTCACTCTTAGAAAAAAGTAGAATTGGTAGTCAGGCCAGCAACACTTGAAGGACTGAATAGAATGATAACATTCAAATTGTCTTATATGCTAACCTGTGTTCTATTGTTAACAGTTGAATGTATTTGAAAAGTTTAAAGAAAATTTGAATTTTTCTAATAACATTCCATATTTAACATGTATTTGGAAATTTTAGAGAAAGTTTGAATTTTTCTAAAGACATCCAAATATTTGACAATGGAAATAGTCCAACATATAATTACTATTAAAATGATATGATCACAAATCTTCAGAAATATACAATTGATACCTTATTTAAAAGAAAATATATATATAAGGCATTTTTCAGTTTAATAATATTGATAAAATTTTAGTTACAATATATTCAGGCAACAACCAATCTTTAAATTAATATATATATATATATATATATATATATATATATATATATATATATATATATATATATATATATATATATATATATATATATTGAAAGACTAGTAGTTTGTAATCCCTAATACATCTGATTACAAGACCCATGACCTAAGATTCAAATTTGATTCAGATGATCAGTCCAAACCTAATCTAATTAGTCATCTAATTATTGGTCAATTGATAATTAAGCATTTAAAAATCCTTAGTTACATGGAAAAAAAAAACATAAAAAAAATTATCAGCATCAGTTGATTATCATAGTTAATACAGTAATCCCTCGCATATCAACAATACAAGCCAAATCATAGATGGTAAAATTCGTTGATAGTAGTCAATCTATTACATATTTTTCATTCAGCTTATTTATGTGAGAATAATCTAAATATCATGTTGAAAAGGTATATAACAAATACAGCATATGCACTGTGAACTATTTTTTTATTATTAATTTCTAAAAATGTTTTTTAATTATAGGAGGGGGGAGTAATGTATTATAGAGATTTTCACTAACTTCTTTTTAGAAATGCTAAAGAAGTCTCTGCCTTCTAATGGACTATTTAAAGACAGTTTGCCTTATATATATACAATTTTTTTAATTTTCCAATATGATATCTCAATTGTAATACAAATATTTTTAATATCTGTGACTGAATTGTATAATAAATTCATCATTCTTATAAAGTAATATTTCCAAAGAAGCTTAAATGTCATTGTTATGTAATTAATTAATTCTAGTGTAGTGCTCATCATTAGAAATTGCTTATAAGTATGGTCATTCAAACTTCAGAATGAGGGAAAAAAACAATAAAATATTAAAAGATGAGTTTTGTAATAAGTAAACAAAATAAATATGAGCATATATATCATTAATCTTAATCATGCTGCTGAATATGCCAAAGTTATAGGGTGACATGTAGTTAATAACTTTATGTCTCTTTACCCTTTTGGCTAGGGTATGCATAAGCCAAGTAACATATAAAATACTCGAAGATTATAATATATGGCTTTAAAGTAGAATGAAGAATTGTTCCTAATAGCATATGTCAAAAGTAAACAGAGATAGTCATATATGATGTTTTTTGGCTAATACTTACATTCACTGGTTACACTTCTAAAAAAGATAATATATAATGAACTAAAATCAAAAACATGATGCACCTTAGCAGTGCTTGCTTAGTGAAGTGTATTCAATTTATTGATACAATGTAATTGCACTCATGACATTATATCAAAATAAAGCATATGTTTCAACAATCTGGTGATAGTACCATTAATTACTAACATGCATTAATGGGACGTTATAGAATGGATTACTGCTATAAATGCAGATCCATGAAAATAATTTTAGTTGTAAATAAATTAAATTTTAAAAAATCTATTATATGGATAAATTTATTTGTTGTTGTTGGTTTCAAAAATGATTGCAAATTAAAAAGTCACATTTTCACATTATTTTCAATGGAAAGATATTTTATTTGATTATTGCTATTTCAAAATCCCATTTAAAAAAAAATGTTCATTAAAGGACATTTAACAAATATTATTATTTTAATTTAGTATATCTTAGTAATAGAAAATAATACAATTTCAAAACAGTTCTATTATTTTGTTTAATTTAAATCATTTTTAGCTTATCTTTTTTTTTTAGATGCATTTATTATATTTATATAATGCTTTTTTATATTTATGAATGAAAATGATGTTTTAATAACCAAATGAACAGCCATATTATTAAAAAAAATTCTAACTTAAGTAAAAAAAATATACTTTTCTTTTTTTCATACAAACAATTTAAGAGATTTTCCAAGCAAAGGGTTAAATATTATATAAATGTTTTCATTACAAAATATCATATATCCTCACTATTTTAAGGTAAATTATTTTTTAAAAAGTTTATTAAAAAATTAACATTGTAAAAATTCTATGCATTAATTATATAATATTTTTTAAGAATAATAAAAATTGTCTATTGATATCCTTCTTTTTAAAATAATTAATCCATTAACAAATATCTATAATTCTTTTTTCACATTTTCTTTTAAAACTTGTATTATTATTATGAATCATAGAATTTTTTCCAAAATATATATATATTGTTTGGGTTACACATTTATACTATTTTTATGCTACATTAAGATTTTTTAATGCTCCCATTACAGAATAAAAATATTTAATAATGTATAAATAACTTGTGATAAAGATCATAACATATGGTAGAAATATAGTGTACACTTTTTTTTTGTAAAAAGTTATAAAAGAAAGTACAAAGAAAGTATGCATATTATCTAATATATGAAAACATTATACCTGCCATGGAAATTCTGAAGATTAATAACTTTATTTTCTTTAAAAAAAAATTCAAATGGTGGAACATGGAGCCAAAGTACTTTGATTTCTTATAAAAAGTCAACCTTGATGCCCTCACCACAGGGAGCTTTCTGACAATGTATAGAGGTTATACTTCTATTGATTCCATATGTTCATTGGGTCATAAGAAGGGTAATATTACCAAGCATATTTTCATCAGATGCCTTGCACTTCAGAAATGTAGAACTATGATATACTCAATGTACAAAAAAAAAAAGACTCTTTGGTGTCAACATTGATTCAGGGAATCAAATCTGGAATATTTGAAGAGATAAGGAGTGTGCCATTCTTGTTGTTTAGTATTTGTTTAATGAGATGTGCACTCCTGTTTGATTCTAATAACATCGATGTGCTGCAAATATTTGTCAAGAATATCAAAACAATAAAAAAAGGGATAGTAAACTAGCCCCACTATTAATATACAAGACAACATAGGAAATGATTGACCTTGATAGGTTTAATTAACTAATTGTTCATATTAACTATTGATTCATCTGTATATGGCCTATTTCTGTTAATTTAATGACTTTGAATATTTAAGGTGAGCAATTTTGCTTATAGAATGTATTTTTATGTTTTCTCTCCTGTTTTATCCATATATTTGGATCATTTGATCAACTAATTGTTAATATTTTCTTTTGTTTCATACATATATTGCCTTGTTCTGTTAATTTAATAATTTTGAATGTTTAAGCTGAGCAATTTTGCTTATAGTATGTACACCTGGGTCTCGTTTTATGCGATAGATAGTTTCCTCAGAAAATGTGCACATAAGAAACTGCACAAAAATAGACTAAACTTACCTTGAAAAATGGGGGATACATACTGTAATTTTCAAAAATTGCATAAAAGCAAAGCAACAATGTAAAATTACTTTAAAATGTGCATTAAAAAAAGGAAATAAAATATGACTAATAAAAAATTTCAAATTTGGAAAAAATTGATACAAGACAAACTTTTTTTACTTTTTTTATTAATTACAGTATTTAATTTAATTCAAAGCAATATATTTTTATACAAGACAAACTTTTTTTACTTTTTTTATTAATTACAGTATTTAATTTAATTCAAAGCAATATATTTTTATGCATAATTTAGAGTATTTTATATTTTTACATACATGTACAGTATTTTAATCATTATCGCTATTTAACAATATGAAAGTTCATTTGTGAAACGGTAAGACATCAGATTCATCACAAGAGGAAATACAACTATCACCAACTTCATTTCTTTAATTGTTTTTATAGTACATTCGCCCAAACTAAACTGTTTTCCAATAGCTGTTAATCCTTCCCATTTTGCTAAGTGAGCTAAAATTGAAATTTTTGTTTCCAAAGAAATTCATTTTCTTGGGTGTTTTTTTCCTCTCCATTAGGGTAAACTAAAAGTTTAAAATAAAAATAAGAACTTAGACTTATGATAATAAAAAGTCACCTACTCACCACTGTTGGACAAAATTTAATTAAAACTAACAATTAAAAATTAAATTCTTATTTTTGTCTTTAATTTTTTAATTTTCAATTCCATTTAAAAATCAAATTTCATTGTTTCACATCACATTAATTTCAGATCATGTTATGTAATTTTTAAATTGTTAATTACAATTAAAAATCAGATTTTAATTTTTAATTGTCAAATTTAATTGTGCCTACCGCTGTTACTTACCTTTTAAAAATAAACTTGCGGATACTAAATGATTAATTGATTACATACTCTTTTTTTAAAAAGCAAAAATAGAATGTGATTTAAAATGCAAAAACAACAATATGTATAGTATAAGCATATATAATGTTTGAACAGATTTACATTATAATCTTGTAAAATTTATTACTTGCGGACACTAAATGATTAATTGATTACAACATACTCTTTTTTTAAAAAGCAAAAATAGAATGTGATTTAAAATGCAAAAACAACAACATGCACAGTATAGGCATCTATAATGTTTGAACAGATTTACATTATAATCCTGTAAAATTTAATCTGTGTATATAAAATGAGGAAATCCTGATTTTAAGTGAATTATGAACTTCTTTATTGCATAAAATCTATTACAGTACTATTATAAAGTGATGAAAATATTTACATTTTTAGATGGAAGTCGAACTCCGATAATAAGCTATTACTTTAAATATGACATTGAGTGCGCAAAATTTATAATATTTAAAGAAATAGCACATTATCAGCGCTAGACTTCTGATCCAATAATTTTTATAACATAAAAGAAAACTGCATACAAAGATATTAAGAAGAAACATGAATCACATAACTTCAAAATCACATTAAAAAAATCAGCATAAAATAAGACCCGGGTGTATTTTTATATTTTCTCTCCTGTTTTATCCATGTAATTGCATTGTTTGATCAATAAACCCATTTTGAAAAAAAAGAAAGTTCTTAATATACTTTTTTCTAAAAAAAGTTGCAACATTAAATTGTAAACAAATTATTTATTAATATTTATTGTAGATACTTTAACATTCTTGCATGTACATTCTTATTATCTTTAAAAATTGCTTTCTAAATTGTCTTTGTATATAAAACTGTACATATAAATAAATATCTTTTTTTTTTTGTAAATGCACATGGATGTTTTCACTTTAATAATATTCCCTTTTTTGGAAAAAAATTACACTAGAAATTCACTTAAGATATTGTCCCAAATTATACATTTAATTAGAATAGAATTCGTATGCAAATAAAACTAGTTGCATACAAATAAGATTGTATATAATATACCCCCACCCACCAATTTATAAATAAAAATAAGGGAGTAAACAGCTAAAATGTTTTATACTAGATAAAAATTAGTGTGGTTTTTATCAGCAGTAAAGAGTGGTCAATGATAAAACTAATAAAAGGACTGGTTATGATGAGACTAAAATGAAATAGCAGCAAGTAATAAGCAGTAATTTGTTTATAGGGAAAGTTATTACCAGTGAAGGGTAATTAACAAAAAGTTAACCAAAACTGCAAGAAAGAAGTAGGGAGCAGAGATGGTTAATATAAAGGTATAAATTGTATGCTGAAGTAAGCACTGATATTGCAAATTTTTAATAGTTTATTCTATATGGAAACTATATATGCTCATTTGTGTTTCAAAAGATATTCGATTTGAAAGCACAAATATATAAATGCATTACTCCTGTTATAAAGGAAAACTATTTTCAACTGAGAACAATAAATAGTTTGTGAATATTAATGGACTATTACCTTTTTTAATGTTGTTTTTACCTCATTATTATTGTTAATAAATAAGTTGTTATATATACACTTCAAAGTATATTGTTTATTTATGTAATTCCCTGAATGATCTTTGGAGACCATCAGGATACAGCAGTTGGTGCAGTCTGACAGGATTTCAACAGGATTTGACAGTATAGAACTTGCAATATATAATAGAGTGGTGTAAATTGACAGTTGTCAGATCCAGAAAAATTAAAGGGAAAAAAATAGCTATCTACACAGGATAACTTCTACTATGAATAATGAAATATGGTGGCACTAATACCTGCAATCCATGAATTTGACTTAACAAACATGAATTCATGGAAAAGTTATGTAGAACATGTGAAGTACTATATGTTTATAAATAAAGTGAGAAATGGGCATTTCAAAATGTCAACCCTTCACTATTTTGCAGGTCAAGACATTATACAGCTTGTAAATATATTTACTGATCCCAAACATCTGGAGGAACTTCCATAAAATGAAGTTGTAGAAATTTTAAATGAATATTTTGCTCTGAGAGTATCTAAATGGATAGTGCTGCTGAAATTGTGAAACCTAAAACAACTACCATATGAATACCATATGAAAAATATGAGAACTATGATTTAGCTGTAAGGAAGCTGGCAAAACACTATGACTTTGGTCTGAAGATAAATGACATATTATTGAAACAACTCCTAAATAGCACAGAGAAGGAGAGTGACACTGACATAAGTTATAAAAGAGCTGTAGGTAAAATAATACATAGAGCCACAACAGTCAGGGAAATTTTCACTTATAACTCAAAAAGTAGCAAGATTTATTACAGATCCCATAAACACATTAGAGTTTATAGAGCCACAACAATCAGGGAAATTTTCATTTATAACTCAAAAAAGTAGCAAGATTTATTACAGAGCCCAGCAATGATAGGAAAGAGCAAAAGTGCTATTGTTGTGGCAAATCTGGACATTTGAAAAATAAGTATAAGCACAGAAATAAAAATTGTAAAAATTATGACAAAAAAAGGTAATTTAACAGCTGTCTGTCATTTTAGGGAGAGTAGAGCTATTGCTTTCATAAAGGCAGATTATAAATCTGCAGGAAAATTAAATTATGAGAAATGTTAGTGTAAGAAGGTTGAATGATGAGAAGTGGGTCATGTTTTATGATATAGTTGGTCAAACAGTAAAAATGGAGTGGACAGTGGAGCTGGTCTTTCACTGATATCTTGCAGAGATTGGATTAAAGTTAATGAAAAATATAAAATGAGGATAACACTTCAAGATACAGATGTGATGGCTATAGACATAAATGGCAATAAAATTAATATTCGAGGAAAATGATAGTGCCCGTAAAATTAAATTTTAAAATGCAATGGCTAGTAAATAAAAATTGCAGTCCATTGATAGGAAGAAATTCCATTGGGGATTCATATAAATACGAATAAAAACTTCTTAAACTCTGAAATTGTAAACGATGCAGTTATAGCAAATTAGGTGGGGGGAAAATTGAGGACTCATCAGACTTAATTAACAAAGTTAGTACTATGCAACTGGTAAAAATAATAAAGTTCAAAGTGGGACAAGTTTTTAGTATGAAAAAAAAACATGGATACAGGACTTTAATTGTAATAGTGAAAATTATATCCAAGGATATAAGAATAGTAAAATTACAGAATGAATGGGAATTGAAAAGACATTAAACCCTTCACCATCGTTATTTAGGATACTTTGCCAGACATTCATCTAAATAAATCATTAAGGAAGAAATAGAAAAAAAAGATATTTTATTGGAGGATTTAATACAGATTCGGACAAAAGTAAACTAATTGATGATGAATAGGTATTTGTTCAGGAGAAAAAAGGTGGAATTACTTCAAAAGAAGAAGAAAAGAAGTTATTCACAAAACTCTGTGTAAATGTAAAAGTTTAAAGATGTAGTAATAAATTAAGTCTGTAATTCTAGAATGGGGGGTGAACTGTCTGTGCATCATCATCATCATCATTAACCATTATCAATCCACTGCAGGATGAAGATCTCTCCAAGTTCAATCCATCTTTTCCTATCTTTAGCTTCTCTTCTCCACATCACCCCTGCACTCTTTCTTATTTCATTCATCCATCTCACATGTGGTCTCTTTCTGGGTCTTTTACAATCTCTTGGAAACCAGCTTAAAATTTCAAATGTCCATCTATTATCATCTCTTCTAATATGTCCAGCCCAACTCCACTTCAGTCTTTTAATTTTTTTAATGAGGTCAGTAACACCTGTTTGTTTTTTTACCCATACATTGCGTTTTCGATCCCTTCTTGTTACTCCCAACATGCATCTCTCCATACTTCTTTGAGTGGTCTGAAGTCTCTGTATTGCTCTTTTATTAACTGTCCAAGTCTCAGATCCATAAGTAAGAACTGGCAAAACACATTTATTAAAAACCTTCCTTTTCAAACACAAAGGCATATTTCCTTTTAGTATCAAGTTATTTCTACCAAAAGCACTCCAACCAAGTTTAATTCTATGATTAATTTCATCCATTATATTTCCATCTGTATTAATAATCTGACCAAGGTATTTGTAACTGTTAACTTCTTCTAACTCATCATAATCAATCTTTATTTTCATATTTTGAGAAAATCTATTAAACATTACTTTAGTCTTTTTAACATTTATCTTTAATCCTACTTTCCTTCTTTCATCTGATAACTCCTGCAACATTTCCTGTAGCTCTAAAGCATTATTTGCAAAAACAACCACATCATCTGCAAAATCTAAATGACTTAAATAATCTCCATTTACTTTCACTCCTTTAGCTTCCCATTTTAATCCACAAAATACTTCTTGCAGCACTGCTGTAAAAAGTTTTGGAGATATGGAAGCACCCTGTCTTACACCCTTTTCAATGTTGATTTTCCTACTATCATTAAGTAATCTAATTGTTGCTGTTGCATTTTTATAAATATTCTTCAAAATATGACAATATCCTGGATCAACACCTTGATGATCCAATGCTTTAATCACTGAAGAAATGTTTATAGAATCAAATGCCTTTTCACAGTCTACAAATCCTAAGCATAATGGTAACTCATATTCATTTGTCCTTTCTATAATTTCTCTCAATACCTGGATATAATCTACTGTACTAAAACTATATATATATGTAAATAAAGATAATATATTTTTTGTAAATTCACACTGATTTCTTCACTTTAATAACATTCCCTTTTTTTGAGAGAGATTACTCTAGAAATTCACTTGAGAGATTGTCCTAAATTATAGATTCAATTAGAATAGAATTTGTATGCAAATAAACTAGTTGTATAGAAATTAGATGGTATATCAAATACCTCCCCCCCCCCCATTTGTAAATAAAAATAAGGGAGGAAGCAACTAAAATGTTTGTACTTGATAAAAGTTAATGTGGTTTAAAGTGTTAAACAGATCAGCAGTAAAGAGTAGTCAAAAAAAAGAAAAAGTTATTACCAGCGAAGTGTAATTAACAGAAGGTTAAACGGTTGCGAGCAAAAATGGTTAGTATAAATTGTGTGTGCCGTTATAAGCACTGATATTGTGAACTTTAAATAGTTTATTCCTTTTTGTGTGTGTGTCAAAGCATCGGCCGGGAAGCGAACTCCGGGACAACTGCTTGTAAGGCAGCTGTGCTAATCACTCGGCACCAACGCTTGACTTCAAAAGACATTTGATTCGAAAGCAAAATATATAAATGGATTATTCCTGGTATGAAGCAAGATTATTATCAACCAAGGTCAGTAAATAATTTATGAATATTAATGAACTATTACTTTTTATGTTGTTTTTACCTCATTATTATTGTTAATAAATAAATGTTGTTATATATACATTTCAAAGTATATAGTTTATTTATCTAGCTCCCTGTCTGGTCTTTGGACACCCTCAGGGCACAGCACTTACACTTTTTAAAAGTTCTAATAAATAATATATATGTAAAAAAAAAGTGCAAAATTTTTTACATTATATTTGTAAAAAAAGAAAACAAATGGATGAGTACAAGTCTATAATAACTTATGTCCTTGTGTGATTAATTGCAGCATTTTTGTGTTGATATAATTGAGAAAATTCTGAATGCGAAGTAATTTAAGATTTAAAGGTTTTAATCGAACTGAACTTGGTGGAGTTTTTTGTTAATATAATATTCTTTCCATATTCATGGATTTCTTATCTATGGTATCAAGTTACCTGTAATTTGAAAAAATATTTAAAAAAAAAAAAACAATAGTTTTTTTTTGTTTTTTTTTTAATCCACCTGCATGAATGCTACCATCTCTCAAACAGTTATTTCCTTGTCTTGAATAATTTATTCATATAATAATTCTAAACTTTGTTATTGTACTAGATTTTTTTACATCTGCACTAAGTCTTTTTTTTTCTGTTCATTACTTTTGTTGGGATCTAAATACATATATTTTAAAAGAATAGGTTTTGTTATTATTCATAATTTTGGATAATTGCAGAAAATGCTTGATTGCAAATATGGATGGACTACTATAATCAGTTTGAAAATATAATTCAAAATTCTTTTATATTTGAAATCCGTAAATGAATAAGACTAATAAATAATATCCAATTTTAATAAATGATGCTCAGAAAAATTTTCTTATTTTGGTTTAGCATTGTTTGTCTGAATTTGTGTACTTGATACAAGTATTATTAAATTAAAAGTGAGAAATAAAATAATGAATTAATTATTAGAATCATTATTTGCAGTTGATTGTATATTCGTACAAATTCAATTTCAAAATCAGATCTAACAAATGTCAAATTTTATATTAATTGGTAAAATACTAAAATTTACTCTTGTATTTATTGAAAATTTAATAAATTAAAAGATGGTTTATAATACAGCTTAGTAAAATAAATAGTATTAAAAGAGTAAATAAACTGTCACCAGATTGATCGTATTATCTATAGTTTAATTATCATCACTTGCTTTTCCGGATAGAACTTAACTAGTAAAATAAATTTTTGAGATTAGATTGTAAAGAAATTGAAATTAAAAATAGTACTTTGTGTATCAGTAAATGTTAAACACCACTGGTTTAAGTCACTAAAATATACAATGTCAAGATTATGGCTGGATTAGTATTATTTAATATTTAATAAAAATTTTAAATGAGAAACATAGTACGAAACTTATTTGAACCCATATAACACCTATAAATAAAAGATTGAACCTCTACACCATTATTGTTATTTAATTATATTTTATTTTTATTCTCTGTTGCAGTGTTTTAATAGTATACATATATATAAAGTCAATGCTAAATAATAAAGAAATAAATAAAAACTCATAAATTAATGTGAAAACATCTTTTTCAATCAAATTAGTGAGATAGTTATTTATCAATTTTGTTTTAAATTAGCTATAGTGGGGTGTCAGGAGATAGATTAACTTTGATTAAATTCAGATCTGTATCCTCCAGACTATTAGCTAGATATATACTTATTGATCTATTCTAAATAACTTTCTAAGTTGGCTATAGTCTATCTATCTATAAGCAACAAAAAAAAAAATTCTTGTGACAAAATATTTCCAAGATTCACTCAGCCAGATTTAAATCTAAAGCTATAGGATGGTATAATGGGCAAATATGTTAAAAAAATGGAAAATAAAATATATAATTATTAGCCTGGTATATATATATATATATTATTAAAAGTTAGTCAACACTTAGACAATCCCAATATCAATAAAAATCAACATTTTCAAATTGTTGCCACGATAATCTTTCTTTTAACAATGGTATTCCACCATTATTGTTAAAAGGAGGTTGTCTTGACAACAATTTGAAATTGTTGATTGTTATTAATATTGGGATTGCCTAAGTAATGACTAGCTTTTAATGATAATTTCAAACCCATTTAATCTTGAACATTATTACATATATTTATATTCAACTATATATACAAGTGAGCTTAGATTAAAAGAGTAAGACATTTTTGGTCAGGCTCTTAGCTTCTAATAAAAAATAAAATTGGCTGTTGGATAGGAGATGCATTAGATCAAGAAGTCTTATAGTATCAGTTCCATGCTCCTCACTAAGAAGCTACAATCCATAAACTATTCTGGGTACATGAAAAGGATAGCACTGTTTGTAGAGATAAAAGTGATAGCATCTATTATTCAGTGATTATTTAAGCTTACAATAGATGGAATGAAGAAAATTGTTCAAACTGGATTATTATCAAGATTTGACAAAAGGTATTTGTTAGTTAGGGCATGTTCTATAATTGAAAAAATTGTGTGAGAGAAATGATGTTATGTTTGTGGATGTATGGGATTGGTTTATTGGAAGAAGGGAGTTATATAGTAAAGATAGATTGCACTTAGGAAAACAAGGAGGTGAAGTTTTAGGGAGTCTGATTTATAAAGAATATAATTTGGGAAACTTATAAAGGGGGATGATGGGGTTTTAAATTGCAGTATTATCAAAAAGAAGAAGAATGGAGAATAGATGGGATGTAAGAAATAAGCAAAGGGTAGTTAACTTAGATATTTGTAGATGTGGAGAGGGAATGGGTCTGTAAAATTAATGGTAGGCAAGTTATTTATAAATGTAATGGAGAAGAAAGAATCAAAAAAATTTATAAGAGTAATTAGGAAAGAATAAATTCTTAAAATTGGATATTTGAATATGCTAGGTGGTAGGAGACCAGAAAAGTGGCTGGAATTAAATAAAGCAATTGAAAATGAAGAGCTTGAAGTATCAGCAGTAGCGAAAACACATCTAAGAAAAGAAGAAGAACTGATTGTGGAAGATTTGTTATGGCAGGGTATAAATGGAAAGGTGGTATAGATGTCATATCAAAAAAATATTTAAATACTGTTAAATGTCAAGAACATTTGTGGTTTGAAATAAGGTTGGGAAGACAAGAATGGATGGTGGCTATAGTTTATATAGCAACTGGAGATAATGAAACTATAATGCAGTCAAACAGTAGCATATATGAATGCCTAGTTAAGGATATACAGTTTTGAAAAAAAGGGGGAAAAGAAAAATGGTTATAGGGGATATGAATGGACATATTGAAGAAATTGATGATGTAGATAATAAGAATGAACAGCTTTTGAAGAAATTTTGTCAGAGAGTGAATTTGAGCATTGGAAATTTATCAAATATTTATGAGGGACAATACACATGGTCTAGAAATAATATATTTGACACAAGAGGGAATGAATAAAGTATGGGAAATTAAGGTGTTTGATAATGAAGAGAGAGTATGTAATAGTGATCATAACTTCATTGTAATGGAAATAGTAATGTGATGGAGAATAGAAATAAAAGTAGAAACAATAGTGAAAGATATGGATGGAGAGTGAATGATAAGAATAAGTTGGAAGAGTATAAAATACAAGTTGAAAAAACCATGGAAGAATTGGTTGGGGATGAGTATAAGGACTGGTGTGATGAAATAGAAAAAGTGGCAATGGGGTTTTAGGTGAGAATATTCAAAAAAATAAAAGTTTTCTATCAGCACCAGAGCACAAGTCACCACGAGTGCATTCCAGACAATCCCACAATTGTGTGTAGAGAGAGACATGACCTTAAAAGAAAAATCAAAGAGGCTTTAGTCATCTCACGAGACAACGATGCCATAAATAGGAAGGACATGTGCTATGCTTTATCAAAAAAATGGAATTAGCATATTTGCATATCATTAAATGTATTAGCAAGCTATGATTATGAAGGCAAGATCCTTTGAAAGTGCTCAGCTAGTTTATTATTTTTAGTTAGCTATTTTGTATTAATAGCTTTTGGGAACAGTTGCACCCACACGCACTCGTACTTGAATACATATATTTCCCAAAAGTTAAAAATTATTTGACTTAATTGAGAGTTAGTAAAAGTGTAAAAAAGAAAAAAAAAGCATGCACAGAGTATAAGTGTGCTATTAAGAATAAAAAAAGTGAAAAAGATATTAATGCTAAATGGGAAAAGTACTTAAAAAAAAAGAAGTTGGCTAAAATAGATAATTATATAGAGAGATTGAAATTGAATAGTAAATTATTGGAGGATATTAATAAAAGTGGAAGAGATGGGAGTAAAAAATTTTGGAATTGCATTAAAAGGAGAAATGTAGGGGAAAGAGAGATAGTATTACTAGATGATGAGGGAATAGAGTGTAGGTCTAGAGAAGAATTAGAGAGAGAATCTTCAATAAATATGTAATGGATATAGAAAAGATGTTAGATGTGAAGGACAGAATGATAGAAAACATGAAAGCATATAGTAATGGGAATATTAGGTTTACAGAAAATGAACTGAATGAGGCAGGGAAGAAATTGAAAAGTGGAAAGGCAAGAGATTTACATGGATGTACAGCAAAGATGGTAATGAATTTAGGGCATAGCTCAAAAGTAAAACTATTATCATGTTTTAATAAGATGACATAGAAGATAGTTTTTCCGGGTAGTTGGAGTAATACACGAGTAAGATTATTATTTAAAGGAAAGGGTAAGGATCATAGAAAGTTAAAGAATTATAGACCAATAGCAGTAACATCAGTTTTATATAAAGTTTTCTCATATATGGTGGCTGAAAGAATTGCAAAATAGATAGAAGAAAATAATTGAGTGGGGAAAATGGAAGGAGGTTTTACATCAGATAGGCATATAGGAGATAGTTTATTTGTAGTTACACAACTTATGGATATGAGTAGGAATTCAGGTACACAGTTATATATGAGTTTTATAGATATAGAGAAGGCATATGATAGAGTAAATAGAAATAGATTATGGGTAAGTTTAGTAAATTTGGGAATGGATGAAGCTTTGGTGGATATTATTAAGAAATTATATGAAAATAATTACTATACATATCAATTAGGGGATATAGAATCAGTTAAAAGTTAAAAATGGAGTGAGACTAAGGCAAGGATGCCCTATGTCACCGATTTTGTTTTTGTTGTATTTGAGTGAAATGGAGAGAGCAATAGAAAGACTATGAAGAGGTATACAGATACCATTAGTAGGTGGCAAGGGAGTATATACTTTGTCGGGTCTTTTTTGTGGATGATGTCTTTTTGTGTGCAGAAAGAAGAAAAGATATGGAACTTATGCTGAGGACATGCACAATGGTGAGTAAAGAGATGGGGATTAAATTTAGTGAAGAAAAATCAAAACCTTGGATTTTCACCAACCAAGAGAACAAGCTGGATTTAAAAGTGGTTTTAGTACAGTAGATCATATTCAAGTATTGAGAGAAGTTATAGAAAGGACAAATGAATATGAGTTGTCATTATGTTTTGGATTTGTAGATTATGAAAAGGCATTTGATTCTATAAACATTTCTTCAGTGATTAAAGCATTGGATCATCAAAGTATAGATCCAGGATATTGTCATATTTTAAAGAATATTTATAAAAATGCAACAGCAACAATTAGATTACATAATGATACTGGGAAAGTCAACATTGAGAAAGGTGTAAGACAAGGTGACTCCATATCTCCAAAACTTTTTACAGCAGTGCTGCAAGAAGTATTTTGTGGATTAAAATGGGAAACTAAAGGAGTGAAAGTAAATGGAGATTATTTAAGTCATTTAGATTTCGCAGATGATGTAGTTGTTTTTGCAAATAATGCTTCAGAGCTGCAGGAAATGTTGCAGGAGTTATCAGATGAAAGTAGGAAAGTAGGACTAAAGATAAATGTTAAAAAGACTAAAGTAATGTTTAATCGATTTGCTCAAAATATGAAAATAAAGATTGATTATGATGAATTAGAAGAAGTTAAGAGTTACAAATACCTTGGTCAGATTATTAATACAGATGGAAACATAATAGAGGAAATTAATCATAGAATTAAACTTGGTTGGAGTGCTTTTGGTAGAAATAACTTGATATTAAAAGGAAATATGCCTATGTGTTTGAAAAGAAAGGTTTTTAACAAATGTGTTTTACCAGTTCTTACTTATGGATCTGAGACTTGGACACTTAATAGAAGATCAATACAGAGACTTCAGACCACTCAAAGAAGTATGGAGAGATGTATGTTGGGAGTAACAAGAAGAGATCGAAAACGCAATGTATGGGTAAGAGAACAAACAGGTGTTACTGACCTCATTGAAAAAATTAAAAGATTGAAGTGGAGTTGGGCTGGACATATTGCTAGAAGAGATGATAATAGATGGACAATTGAAATTTTAAACTGGATTCCAAGAGATTGTAAAAGACCCAGAAGGAGACCACATGTAAGATGGATGGATGAAATAAGAAAATGTGTAGGGGTGATGTGGAGAAGAGAAGCTAAAGATCGGAGAAGATGGATTAAACTTGGAGAGACCTTCATCCTGCAGTGGATTGATAATGGTTGATAATGATGATGATGATGAATACTGGGGAAAGAGAAAATGAGAAGAATTTTTATTGGGGGATATAAAGTTAAGTGTAGTGAATAGATATAGTTATTTGGGAATCATCTTAAGTAATCAAAAAATTGCTTGGATGAATGAGAGAAAAAATTGATAAATGAAGCAAAGAAAAGAAAGGGATTGATAAAGAAAGCTAGAATTGTATGGAAGTTGCAGTAGCAGAGTTAACATATGATAATGGTGTGTTATGTGTTAGTAAAGGGACATTAGATTACTTAGAAAAAAACAAAGGGAAGTGGGAAGACATGCATTAGATGCAGATGTGTGGACAGCAAAGGGGGCAATTCAAGGAGAAATGGGATAGTTACGTTTTTATATGAGAGATGCAAAAAGCAAAATGAAAATGTTTGTTAGATTGTAGTTTATGGAAAATAAAACAATAAACCAAAATAGTATTCAATTGGGTTACAAGTAAAGGGCAAGCAACAAGATGGTTAAGAAAGGTAATGTGGTATGCAAAAGATTTGGATAAAGAATTTATATCAATATACTTGTACATAAGGCGGGATGATTGTTGAGTGATATAATAGTAAGGAATGGGATAAAAGAATAGATGCATTAATAAAGAATAGGAAGTTGGAGAACTAGTATGGAGAGTAAAAAGAGTTTAAATATATATAGAAGTAAACAGAACATTGGGTGTGAGTTAATTTATGATAATAGCAAGAAAAGTAGTTTATTGTTTAAGGCTCAAATGAGATCTTTAGCAACAAAGAAATATACACATAAATGGAAAAATATGGGTGATTTAGTCTACATGTTGTGTAAGGAAGGCATAGAAAATATTAGGCATCTGTTAATTCAATGTAAATGCTTGAAAGCAGAAATGGTACAAATAATGAAATTATGGAAGAATAAATATGAACAAAGTGATTATACAGAAAGTGGGTTATTGGTTTTTATGCTGGGTTTGGGAAACTATAAGGGGGATTTAGATATGAAGGCCATGGAGTTGACAAAGATTATGTTGTGGAAATGGTGTGGAGCAGATTATGGAAAACTTAGGATGGGGAATGGAAAGAGAAGCTAAAGTGGCTAACAGGTTTCTCTGGGCATAGTGGCTGAGAAATTCCTGACTTCATATAAGGAAAAGTCACAGTACATCACATCACATTACATCAATAAATTAATACCAAAAATTATGCGCTTTTACGCTTGTTAGAGAAGCTATATTTATTAATATATATTTACTAGTTTTTTATACTATAGACTACAATTGCTGCAATGCTTATGTAATTATGCTGGTATTAATTTATTGGTATACATAAATTAACACATTAAATTTCAATGTAATAATAATAAAGTTATTTTTATAGGGTTATTTATAAAAAATATTAGTATTTTAATGGTGAAAAATTTTGGTATTTACAGACTTTAAAATATTTTGTTTGCATCAAAAAAGATAAATTGTTTGCGTTATTTTTACTAAGAAGTTGCTTTAATTAATTCAATCACAGTTGGTGCTGCCATAGCAGCAGATAATCATGCCGAAAAAGGAAAGAATAACAAGGATTCAATTGACTAAATATGATAAAATTATATTATTAATTAAATATGCCAGGATAGAGTTTGACTAGACTTACTTTTTTTGAGGCTAACGTTAACTTTTTAAATACATATTATTCACTAATTATTTTTACACACCTAAAATAGTAAAATTGAATATATAAAAAGCAAATTTGCACACAGCAATTGTAAAAATCAAGCATACGTATACAATTAATATATATAAAAATACACATTCACACATACACCCATATATAATAAGTTTTAACAAAACTAAAAATTTGTTTTATCATTCTATGACAGAAATATAAAAAAATGCTAATTACTACAATAATAAAAATAATTGTTTGCACAAATAGACTCGACAGATACTCCACATGCTATGTGTAACTAAATGTGAGACAACTTTATAAACCATTACTGGAGATTCACTTATACACAATGATTGAGAGGCCTAACCTCATACTGAATTCTATTTCATTCTATGAAAACTTTAGATTTTGAATATCAGTTGAAATGATCTGAAGACAATCAGGAAAATCTAAGTAAAACAGCAGTGAACAAAAAAAAAATTTCCAGCGAAACGTATTATCAAATACATACATATATATCTATCAAACTATAGGTATTGTGTCCTAAAAATTTAATATATAATTGCTTATATAATCTAAACATATCAACATTGTTTATTTCTAATCTTTTATGATATTTATAATCAAAATATGTGTATAAATGCTTATGCATACTGATGACATGTGATTATAAAAACCAAACATCAAATATAGAATTCTTATATATATATATATATATATACACATATATATATAAGTGGTACATATATATATATATATATATATATATATATAGATAGATAGATAGATAGATAGATAGATAGATAGATAGATAGATAGATAGATAGATAGATAGATAGGTAGGTAGGTAGGTAGGTAGGTAGGTAGGTAGGTAGGTAGGTAGGTAGGTAGGTGGGTGGGTGGGTGGGTGGGTGGGTGGGTGGGTAGGTAGGTAGGTAGGTAGGTAGGGAGGAGGAGGTGGAGGAGGAGGAGGAGGAGGAGGTAGGAGGTAGGAGGTAGGAGGAGATAGATAGTAGATAGATAGATAGTATAGATAGATAGATAGATAGATAGATAGATAGATAGATAGATAAATTCAACATTGAACATTAAAATATACATGTAAATAGAGCCAATGTGATAGGATAAGCAAGTAGGCAAATGTGTGGGGTTAAGAGAAGTATATTAATACTGCTGAATTTTGTTAATGAAAGTCATATTAATCATTTTAAATTTATTCTATATGCCCATTCATTGAGTAAAAAGGCACTAAATATTTGTTTTACATAGAATACCAAAAAGCTTATTATGACTGCATATAAACATTTAAAAAACTAAATTAATATCAGATAATAATAATAAAATTATATAACATATTTAAACTGATAACAAACACATAAGAAGTGATAAAATCAATAAATACATTAAATACTAAAAATTTATATCAAAACAAAATTAAATATGTAACAATTATTTTATTGTAATAAAAGTATATATGTTCCTTTAAATTAATTGTTTTAATTTTCCACTTTACAATTGTTTCAGTTTTCTATTTATTTTACAAACAATTTCCTTTTTCCTTCAAAAATACGGGAAAAAAATATAAAAAATTTCCTTTTCCCTCTCAATAATATTGCTTAATTGCCACTTAAACATATATATATAATCATTTACAAACAAAAAAAAAAATAATGAATGTATGAATCTATAAGTGTGGGTTTATGTATAAACATAGACACACACATTAACCAACATTATCAAAATAACTGATTACACTGAAAAGATTTTTATAAAAAATCTAATATTTTGGAATGTTAATATAACTTTTATTATACAAAGAGTTTTCTACTTCAAGACTATTAAATGAAAACCCATAAACAATACCTGAAATGCATATAATAAATTACTGCAGAGATTTTTTAAAAAAAAACATTAGATACTATCCATTACGCTGGATATTTTTAATATAATAAATATAACTGTAAAAATCAATATATTTATTTAATTCAAAATTTTTCATTATTTTCAGAATTGATTAATAATTCAGTTTAACATTATAAAAAAGAGGGAGAAAGAACATTTTAGTAGCAAAAACAAACTTTATTTACTTCTAAAGAAAGAGAAAGAGGTTTTTTTTTTAAAATTTATATGAAGAAAAATGATTCAATTTATTTATCATATAGTTAAACCAGAGTGATAATTTAACAACACAAAAAAAAAAAAAAAATACTATATATATAAAGATATTAAGTTTATTGATTAAAAAATTGTTAATTATACAACATCCATTATTTCAAATATTATTAGAAATATGTTTCAAATAATATGTTGTTTTTTAAAAAATTATTGTGCAAATATGATCTCTCATAGAATAAAGACTTTTCTTTCCAACATAAGCACAAATCAGATTACACAAAAATTGCAAAATTAATGTAAAGTAAAATTTTCTTGTAGTTGTTAAAAATAATAATAATAATAAAGATAAATTAAAATTCTAAATGAAAAATTTATTACTACATCTATGTATATATAAATATAATGTATATTTGTGCATATAAAATGTGTATTTATGTACATATTGAATTTAATAGAATAAATAATATCTATATAACATCTGATATACCAGGGATGGCCAAACTTTTAGAAATTGGGGAATGACTTTTTTGGTGAAACTATACCTGAGGGTGATTACATGTTTTTCAGGGCTTCGAACAGCAAACCAGAAAAAAAAACATTATTTTTGCCAGAATGGGAAAAAATAATGGTTCGAAGTACTGGGTTTTTTAGAATATACTTACAAATTGGTGTTTGTTTTTATAAGACCTTTTTAGGTACATAGAAGTATTTTTTTAAATAAGATACGAACTACTGAAGACATTTTATATGACTATTATTAAATTACCTCAGCTCCCTCTAGTATTACAATTTGTCTATGATGCTTTAAAAATATTTATTAATGGACTGTTCTCCATGAGGATCCTCGTATGTGGCTTTAATTTGCTTGAAAACCATTAATTTTTACATTATTTTGCCGATTTTTCAGATATTTTACCAAGAAAAACACTGTATGATGCTGCCCTCTTTATAATTATTTTACAACAAAAAACAATAATATTTAAATTTAAAGTTATAACAATGAGATAAGGACTGCCTTCCAAGATGCTGATTAGTTGTTTTACATTCTCTACAAAAGGGAATGCTTGTCAACAATTTTGACAATTCTAAGTTCTTTGTTTTGATTTTCAAAATGAAAATGTACATTTTAGAGTATTTTTTTACATATTTATTATTATTGTCATAGAAGAATAGTTTAGATTTTAGTTAAAATTATTTACTTTTAGACAAAAGTACATTGAGAAAGAAATCAATAACATAGGCTGCATTTTGTAATAAGTTACAAAAAGTATGTTTTATGTTGTCCGCTATAGATTATTTTTATCAATTGTAAATAAAAATTTATTTTTGGAAAAACTTTCATTTACTTTTATAATCTGACAAATTATTAATTTCCTTTTTAAAAACTAAACTAAAATGAGTACAATTTTAAAAGATTAAATACATTTTTACTGCTGATTCTGTAAGTGACCAATCAAAAATTTAGAACTTTAATTCACTCAGCCAATAAGTATTTTGAATGAGGTAAACATTAAATTACAATATGAAGTGTTTTAAAAAGTTCACAACTTCTTTGTTTTAAAATGAGTTCATTAAAATCCTTGTTTCTCCACGACAAGTAATTTTCATTTCTCCTTCAGAAAATGGCAATTAGATATTTCTAATAATTTTAGCTCTAGCGTTACACAAAAATAATTTAATTCTTTTCGGTTTCTTCCAACCTGGGTTTATTTTTGAGATCAACAATAACAACAGGTGTTATTTTAAATTTAACTATTTTTATATGAAAATAATTTTGAAATTTGAATTTTTTTAATTTTGTATTATTTTTTATATTCAAGTCAGCTCTGAATTTATCACTATAATTTGTCAATGTTCATGACAGCTTCGCAGTCGATGTCTTGGCCACCCCTGTTATATACAGTACATATTTTATATATATAACAAAATGTACTAACATTTAACTGGTAATTCTATATAATCAAATTATTGTCTTTAAATCATATTCACATATAATAAATTCTTACAAATTTTGAAACTATAAAGCCATTAAACATTATAGTAAGTTAGTATTTTGGTGTGATATCAAAGTTTGTAAGAGATTATTACATGTGAATTTATTGGCTAATATGAATTAAAGTTTGGTTAAGGAGTAGTTTGATTATATATATATATATATATATATATATATATATATATATATATATATATATACACTAAACACAACACACACACATATATAATGTGAAATAAAATGTCACCTGCACAACTTTTTGAAACTAATGCTTTTAATCAATATAACATAATAGCCATTCAATGATAAATAATAAAGTTTTCTGAGTCAAAAGAAATCAATGAATCTTAGATATTGTAAATCTTATCATTATTTATCATTCAATAGGTATTTGAAGGTTTTATAAGCATTTGAAGTCTTTATTCCACTATATATTTGGATTATATTTAAATGTGTTTCACAATATTTATATTAAATTTAGTATAAAAACCAACCAACATGTTATCCTATATATTATATCTATGTTAACAAATACACACACACATATATATATATATAAAGTTCTACTTAATAAATATTATTTATATAGAATGGTGATCATATGGTATTATTTCTAATGTATAGAAAGATACCTATTTGTATGGAATATATTTTTAAATCCTTTTTGTAAAGGTTTAAAAGATTTATTAAACATTGTAAAGTCTATATATACTGTATATGTAATACTAATAAAAATTTAATTACATTCAATAACATAAAATTATATTTAAAAATATATTGATAAGACAATCTAAATTAATAATATATAAAAGTTGACTTACCAAAAATTTCACCATTGCAGGCATATTCCGACACTAAATACAACATACTTTTGGTTTCCATTACCTTAAAATAAATAAATACATTGGTATATTTTATAACATAAAGAAATTAATTATTTTTAATATAGTTTAAAATAAGTTTAATTAATTTACAGGAAAAATAATTATGTACAAAAGATAAAAAAAAACAAATATGATCATAACCAAAGTTTCAGACTCTGTAAGAAGAACACATTATTATCAGTAGTGAAGGTAATATATTACAATCATATTTTTTTATTTTTATAGTCAGTGCATGTCATACCCACATTCATAATGTCCAAAACTAGATTAGACTTAAATCTATGTGTTCTAATTATTAATATCTAGCTATCATTTTATTAATCACTATTGGTAGTTTGTTAGATTTGCTATGAGATAACTATGGGACATAAAAAAATATTTATATATGTTGTTATCTTAAAATAACACAAAACTAGACACAGATCTCAGGCTAAATCTATTTCATAAAAATTTGATACATATGATTCTACTAGTCGAAATAGTTTTCAAAGAGTTTCCTTTCAAAAACATCATATGAAAATGTCATTTATTTATGATAATATTTGAATAAACATACATATATAATGTAATATTAAAATAGTTTTACAGTCAATCTTCGAAAGTCATTTATCTTTTTCATATATTCTTGTTCATATGTTTCAGGTAAGTGTGAAGGAATAGAAGTTTTAGATATATCTAAAATACATGTGTGTGAGTAAAGTTATATTATACCATTTGAAAGTGAAGTAGTTCCAAAATACATGCATAGTGAGAAAGAGGGGTCTGACTTTCTGTGCTGATGGATGGCTGCAATATGGTAAAGTTATGATGAGAGTCATACAAATAAAAACCAAAATCTCGAAAATATATTATTCACTCTCCCATAAGATGTTAAAAATTGATAGAAAGTGGTCTGTTTTGCTTGATAGGGATGTAGTTCATATAAGAAAATGATGATTCACATAAATACGTGGATGGAAAACATGAATGAAGTCTGAGATATGCTTCTTTTAATAGCGGATAATTGTCAATGGTAATATACTTCCATATATCAAATTGATCAGGTGATTTCAATCTAATGTCATTTTGTAAATTAATTAATTACATTTCCAAACTACAAAGATCCATATTAAATACTTTTTTTCTGTGACTAGCACAGCTTGATTTTCCATATTTATTGTAACATTCTGATTATTTATCAAGCACATAGGAAGGCTATAATTAGAAAGAGAAAGACTTTAACCTTTTCCACATGCACCTTAAACTATCTTATGTTAAGGTTTGACAGATCCCTCTACAGGCAAAAACTACATTATTTGGTTATTATACAAATGTTTAAAGTGTAAAAAAGAAGCCTTTCTCTTTCTAATTACAGTATATTTATTTTAGAGAATGGTTATGTAAAAAATGATGTGATTGGGCAAAGTTTTTCAAAGTCTTGAAATCTTTGTTAAAATTGCAGAAGAATGTTTTGTAAAATATTTCCAAATTCTTGGTAATCACATGTTTTATATTTGACCCAACTTCTTCTCTTAAATTTGCAAAATATTTCAAATCTTTTTTATTAATTAAATAAATCTACTGTGCCAAGGCCAATTTGGCACATGTATATAAAATAATTTTGTCTAAAAAAATTATTAAAATAAAAAAAAAATTTTCGAAAAAGAGTTTGAAATAAAAGATTAAAAATGGGAAGGGTTTTTTTCTTAAAGTCAAACTAAAAGTGTTATAAAAGAAAGTAAAGTTTTTCTAAATTAGTATTCATAAAAATAAGTAATTTAAAATTTAAAAAAAATATAAATCTCTTTTCATTCAAGCTTATTATAATAAATTATATATGTGTGTGTAAGTGTAAATACATGTATGCGTGTTAGAAGAATATTAAATATATATATATATGTAAATGAAAGTTAAAAAAGAAATTATATTTGGAAAACACAGCGATGGCTATTGAGTTAAATAAAGATTTAAAGAAACCACACCAGCGGTGGGCTACTAATTAAAGATATAAAAAACAATACGTTTATGAAAGCTACTACTAGTTAAACAATCATCAAAAACACGTCATAGGATTAATTACCAATAAAATTCGACAACATATTTGCCAGAGGATATTACACGGACAACATGTCACAGGTATAAATACTTTTTTTTTATCAGACAATTAACTGAGTGAGTTTTTTCAGTCTAGTTTGCAGTGACAGTCTTGTTTCAGTTAAGATAACAGTGTATTCAGAAACAAAAATGCATTGTTGAGCAGCTTTTGGAAATATACGCTCGTGCTTCAGCCTTTTTGGTCCAACAAGATCATCAAAACCTGCCTGTGAAATAATGTCTGCATAACAACTCAGAAATCCTCCGTCAAACGTTCAACTGTCTTCAAGAATAAAGCCAATGGATTCGCATAAAATCTCTTCAAGAAACATCCAAATCTAACCGGTTAGATATAATCCATCAGAAGCAGCAGAAGCAGCCAACAACAAGCAATATCCCCATTCCAAAAATCCTAGGTAAACATTTATTTATTATCATTTATACGTAGTAGCCACCGCTGTAATTCGTAAATATTCAAGATTCAAATTATATAAACTCTATCATACATAAAATGAACTATTGATATGTGTGTTTAAGTTTCAAATGCTATTAATGCTTTATTATTATATTTGTGAATGATATATGAGTTAATATGTGCGTGATCATTATATCAGTGTTATTAGTTAAATTAAATAAACACCAGTGTTCTACTATTAAAATCGACAAGAATATTTAAACTAGTTTAGAAATGTTAATTTAGAATGTGTGTGTATTATATTAGATTTATAAAGATGTTTAAATTTAGTCAATAAATGTTGGGTAATAAATTATCTTTAAACATAATTAATGTTAATTAAAATAAAAATGTCTTCAAACTTAAACTTTATTTGTCGTCAATTCTTTTTACCAACCTTTTTATTAATTCTTTCCACCAGAAATTTTGTATAATTTTATTATTGAATTAAAATTAGACTGAGCTAGTTATAGGGAATGTTTCAAGCACTGGATTATGAGCCTACTGCCCGAATATGTTAGTCCTCAGACTAGCTGGTGCCCCAGGGTTTACCCCGAAACAAATAAAGTATTTGGATAGTAGGGGTTTGAATCTAGCAGCCGAGATGGGCCATTGTTGATAGTTAAAGCTATCAATAAGATCTCCCATTTTGCTCGAACGTGCCGGTTCATCCACATAACATTTATAAGATTATAAATGTATTAGGAAGGAGTTTGAAACCAGCCAAAACTTATATATATGTATAAGTAAGTGGTTTCTGCAGTTTGACCTGGTACATAAATGGTGCCCAATGTGGGGTTCGACCCGGTACATAAATGGCTTTCCCAACATTTGGGGCTGGACCTAAGAAACAATAGCAAATAAATACTTTGTTTCTTGTTTAAAAAAAAAATTTCTATACAAAAGCTAAAATACGTAGGTTAAAGCGTTTTAATTTTTTAAAAAAAAAGAATTTACCGAAAACTTTGTTTTCTTTAAATGAAAAGAGATTTACGCTATTTACATTATCTAAAATAAATCATTATGTTAAATCAGAGACAGTTGGATGTTTGGGCGGAGTTAAAGCATTAAGATCGGGTGGAGAAAAATGGACAAAGGAGGGCGGAGTCATCGTGTATTTCCAGTTTAGTAAGTAAGAAATAAAATAGAAATTAGTAAACTTATGAGCGTGAATAAAATATTGTATTAAAGATAAATAATATAAAATAGTAAAGTTTAAAATTATAAAAAAATAAAGCCAAAATGGAGGCTCAAGGTAAAAATATAGAAAATATCCCGAACAAGGAAAAAAGGGAAATCATAGCTTTATTAACTTGCATGTTTGAAAAACAAAAAGAAACAGCCAAAGAATATAAAAAAATAGCCGAAGAGCTTAAAAACCAAAATAATGAAATGAAGAGTAAATTGGAAGGGCAAGCTGAAATGCTTGAAAAGTTAAAGGACCAGATCGAAATGGGCCAGAATAAAATAAAAGAAATTAGGGAAGAAATAGAAGAGATTAAAACACAAGTAAAAAATCAAATAGAGACTGCTTACCAAGTAATAAAAAAAATAAGATAGAAGATAGAAAAATAATTGAAGAGATAAAAGTTGAAGTTACAAATTTAACGGTAAAGGTAAATCAAATAAATCGTAGTCAAAATAGCCCACAAACTGAAATAAAAAAGCCAGACCAGCTGAGTGCGAACATGCATATTACAAATAACTCCATGAGTCATCCTCAGAAATACATTTATAAAAAAAGTCAGATGATTTACAAAAGCCCATATAGTATAGTCCCTCAAACTGACTTCAATGCCTTTGTGATAGCCAAAGGCAATATAGAAAAAAAAACATTTAACGCTAGGTCACTGAAGTTATTTGGAGGGCTGTATAATAAAGAACCGCCAGACAAAAATTAAAAATATGTAATCTGACGGATTCGCCGGCTTGACCTTGTTATTAATGACCATGGACTCGGAATAATGGAAATTGTTTAACAAAGTTTAATGAAATAAAAATAAAATGATAAAAAAAAAATAACCTAGCATTTTTAAAAAAAAAAAATATAAAAACGAGTATCAAAATTAGTTTTAATAATGAAAAATGAAATAACAAAAAAAAAGGGATGACAGAAATAAATTCTTAAAGAACTTTGAAGAAAATATTAAATCAAGTTATGTCAAAACCCTCGATTATGTCTTATCGATTATATTGATATCCCAGCTCATAAGTCTAGAACATAGCGGAGCGTGATGCAAACAAATTAAATGTGTAAAATCAAAATAGACAAGCTAAATGAAAATGTTTCTTTAAAAAAAAAAGGAGAGTAAAAATAACGCTTTAAAAATAAAAATGAAATAAATAAGTGTATAATGAAAGTATTAATGAAAATAAAACATTATCAAATAAAATTAAAAAAAAAGTGTATTAAATTAGGATTGAGGTGTGTGCGAGTATTTGGGCAAAGATATAAATTTCAGGCATGACTTTTGTTGGATTAAGCCTTTTCTTGTGGTGACTTTGTTCTACAGATGGGTAGTGTGAAGAATAAATAATACTGATGATGATGCGCCAGTAGAAAAGTCCTGGCATATAAAAATTAATAAATCTGGAGAAAAAAATTCCCAGTAACCAAATAAAATAAATATTTTAGTAAGTCGAATGGGCAGTAGAGATAGTCCTGCCATTTGCAATCTTAAAGTCCCTTTTCATGATCCGTTGTGCACAACAGTTGCCCATGCTGTAGTCACGACATTCGCAAGAAATTAAAAATTGGTTTAAATCAGCACAAAGTCGATCTGTGTGTTGAATTGCCTTATACTTTGCTGCCTGTTTCTCTTAATATTACATTTATTACCTAATGATGAAAACAAAAACTAAAAATGCACTCTAGAAAAATAAGAATTTGAAGTGGTCAATACTTAGGAAAAGTGATCAACGCACATATTAATTAAGAAAAATGTTCGTAAATAAATAAGTAGGTCAAATAGTTAAAATAAAATCAATAAAATCAAGTTAAATAAATAAGCGTAAATATATCTGTAGTAAATAATAATAAAAAGTGACTCGTGATAAACTAATAGATTTTTTTTTGTTTTTGGAATACACGCACGGTAATAAAAGGAAGTAAATAAATGATTTAAAGTCAAGTAAATATATATATATCAGTGTAATGATGAATCGTAGTAAAGTAAGTTGTTTTTGAATATACGCAAGTTAATAAAGGTTGAGTAAATAATGAATCGTAATAAAGTAAAATAGTTTTTCTGAATACACGCACATAGATAAAAAAGTTGAGTAAGGGTTGAAAATAATATTCGAGATTAGATTAATATAAATAAATATGAAAACTGATGTCCGTGGTAGTTTAGAATAATATTGTGAGATTAGATTAATACAAATGTTAGAATAATGTTCATATGAATTTAAAAATAATGTAAGATTAATAATAAAGAAAATAAAAGTGAATCTAAGGTGTATGTAAGTATACATGTGTATATGTGCACACATACACTGGTAATATTCGGTAAATACGATACCTCATGATGCGTATCTTAAATGTATTTACCCAGATATCCATTTAGGTTATTTTCTTGGCACTGCTGCACCTCATGATGCGTGCAAAAAGGGATTTATTTATTATAGATTCCCTGTAAGCAAGTCCAGTAATAACTCGATATCTAGAATATTAGTAGGTGTAGAATTATGCTGCACATATACCCATGTATAGGAATTTATCTAGAGCAAAAGGGAATGAGGGTAGTATAAAAATAAGTTTAGTTAAAGATACGTTTAAAGCTGCCGACTGGATAAGACCCGTAATGGACTTGTCAGGGACCATTCCTCTTTCCAAAGCGTAAGTCAAAAATGGACAGTTGAAAATTCCTGCCATTTTGCAGCAACCCTTTCTTTTTCTAAGTTCAATCAAGAGAATCGGCAAATGAAATTTCGATTTTATACATGTGTAAGTCAGTGTAAGTCAGCGAATCTGCTTCCGCGTCGTTTCCAAAAGATCCCTGTGCACAAAATTAGTTTGTCCCGGTGGTCATTATCCATGATTTAGATCATTGTGAGCAATGTATTCGGCATAGATAGAAGGAAAGGATAGTCAAAACAGATTGCCCTTTGTATGTTAAGTAAAAGATATTAAAAAGCTAACTTAGAAAAATAATAAATTAATAAATCTTTAGAGTCAAGAATTAAAATCGCAAGAGATAAAATGGTCAAAAATGATGCATTTTACTCTAAAATGGAGGGGGGTGTAATGTGCCAAGGCCAATTTGGCGCATGTATATAAAATAATTTTGTCTAAAAAAATTATTAAAATAAAAAAAAATCATTCGAAAAAGAGTTTGAAATAAAAGATTAAAAGTGGGAAGGGGGTTTTCTTAAAGTCAAACTAAAAGTGTTATAAAATATTCGTAAAAATAAGTAATTTAAAATTTTAAAAAATATATAAATCTCTTTTCATTCAAGCTTATTATAATAAATTATATATGTGCGTGCGAGTGTAAATAAATGTATGCGTGTTAGAAGAATATTAAAAAAAATATATATGTAAATGAAAGTTAAAAAAAAAATTATATTTGGAAAACACAGCGATGGCTATTGAGTTAAATAAAGATTTAAAGAAACCACACCAGTGGTGGGCTACTAATTAAAGATATAAAAAAACAATACATTTATGAAAGCTACTACTAATCAAACAATCGTCAAAAACACGTTGTCATAGGATTAATTACCAATGGAATTCGACAACAGATATTTGCCGAAGGATATTACATGGACAACATGTCACAGGTATAAATAGACTTTTTTTTTATCGGACAATTAATTGAGTGAGTTTTTTCAGTCTAGTTTGCAGTGACAGTTTTGTTTCAGTTGAGATAACAGTGCATTCAGAAACAAAAATGCATTGTTGAGCAGCTTTTGGAAATATATGCTCGTGCTTCAGCCTTTTTGGTCCAACAAGATCATCAAAACCTGCCTGTGAAATAATGTCTGCATAACAACTCAGAAATCCTCCGTCAAACGTTCAACTGTCTTCAAGAATAAAGCCAATGGATTCGCATAAAATCTCTTCAAGAACCATCCAAATCTAACCGGTTAGATATAATCCAGCAGAAGCAGCCAACAACAAGCAATATCCCAGTTCCAAAAATCCTAGATAAACATTTATTTATTATCATTTATACGTAGTAGCCACCGCTGTAATTCGTAAATATTCAAGATTCAAATTATATGAACTCTATCATACATAAAATGAACTATTGATATGTGTGTTTAAGTTTCAAATGCTATTAATGCTTTATTATTATATTTGTGAATGATATATGAGTTAATATGTGCATGATCATTATATCAGTGTTATTAGTTAAATTAGATAAATACCAGTGTTCTACTATTAAAATCTACAAGAATATTTAAACTAGTTTAGAAATGTTAATTTAGAATGTGTGTGTATTATATTAGATTTATAAAGATGTTTAAATTTAGTCAATAAATGTTGGGTAATAAATTATCTTTAAACTTAATTAATGTTAATTAAAATAAAAATGTCTTCGAACTTAAACTTTATTTGTCGGTCAATTCTTTTTACCAACCTTTTTATTAATTCTTTCCACCACAAATTTTGTATAATTTTATTATTGAATTAAAATTAGACTGAGCTAGTTTTAGGGAATGTTTCGAGCGCTGGATTATGAGCCTACTGCCCGAATACGTTAGTCCTCAGACTAGCTGGTGCCCCGGGGTTTACTCCAAAACAAATAAAGTATTTGGATAGTAAGGGTTTGAATCTAGCGGCCGAGATGGGTCATTGTTGATTGTTAAAGCTATCAATAAGATCTCCCATTTTGCTCGAATGTGCCAGTTTGTCCATGTACAAATTTATAAGATTATAAATGTATTAGGAAGGAGTTTGAAACCGGCCAAAACTTATATATACGTATAAGTAAGTGGTTTCTGCGGTTCAACCCGGTACACTACATTTCCAGTTTCATTTTAAATGTATCGATGGTCATAATCATATTGGTTATTGTTTTCTTTTGTCCTTGCAAATCTACATTTAATTCATTTAATTTATAAGAACCATTAAAAATGTTAGCTTTTGTAGCTACACCTTATTGTGAAGTAAAAGAGCACAAAGATATTTTCTTTCATTCAGAAAATCTTTTATCTGTGGCAACAGCTTGTGGAATCTTTCTAAAACATTAGCTTTGCTCAACCATCTGACTGAATTATGGAGAACTAAGTCACCATAATCTGCATCAAGGCTATCTAAAAATGACCAATACAATCTTCTTTTGCAGTGCTTTCACCTGTATCAAATTGAGTATTTTAATAGTTGTATTTCTAATATCATCAAGGTTCAACATTTTACACATAATGATTATTGATGAATTATGGAGTGGTATGAAATAAACTTAGAAAAATCAATATCTCTCTTACAAAATGCTAAAAATCCATTTTCACAATCAGTCATAGAAAGAGCACCATCTTTAGTAATGGAAATGAGTTTCTTAAGAAGAAGATTTTCAGATAATATGAAAGCTTTAAAAATATTGTAGATATCCTCTCCTCTGGTTTTTTTTTTTTTTTAAAGATAGAATTTTGAGAAATTCTTTCTGTACAGTCAAATCAGGAAATACTAAATGCACAAATATACTAAGCAGAGATATATCACAGCTGTCAGTTGACTCATCAAATTGAAGTGAAAACTCTCAACAATTTTCAAAATCCCATTTAAGTTGTGATCTTAAATCCATTACCATGGTTTCAACTCATCTTGTTACAGATTGTCTGGAAAGTTGTATATCTTGGATAGCATGAACAATCTCTATTTTATTTTTTAAATTGTGAAATAAGCTATCTGCTGCAGCCAAAAAACTTCTTTGAATATCTCACTATCTGTAAAAGGTTTTTTGTGCTTTATAAAAATTCAACACAGAGATGCCACCATTGTCATTGCTGATTTACAAATTTTTTTTTGAATGAAGATTGTTGTAAATTTAGAGATCTTTTTAATCTTTATATTTCAGATTTTCTTATTATCTATTTTGGAGAAAAATCTTGATCAAAACTTGTATGTATAGTAGTAAAATGTCTGTTTAGATTACATCTTTTTGGTAAAGCTATTGTAGAATTACACAAATAAACAAAAACACTTTTCTTTATGCATGATGAATAAAAACTCTTCTTCCAATCATTATTGAAATTATATACACCTGGGTCTCTTTTTACACGGATTTATTTAACACGATTTTAAAGTTACACGATTTGTGTTTCACCGGAAGTCGATTTCCAATAACGCGCTATTACTTTAAATAATAAATTTCGCACACTTACGTTATATTGAAAGTAATAGCACATTATTGGAATTCGACTTTCATCTTAGTAATTTCAATATTTTCAGTGCTTTATAATAAGCATTTATTTTATATAGCTATGTAAACAATTGTATTACATTCAAATATCAGCCTTTCACGCTTATTAACACTCACAAAGCGTATGCACAATTAGTGTGAAAGGCTGATATTTGAATGTAGTGCTTTATAATAGTAAGATTTTATGCAATAATGAAATTAAAATCATGATTTCCACATTTTATGTATACACATATTAAATTTTACAAGAATATAATGTAAATTTGTTCAAACATTGTGTTAATTTTGCATTTTAAATCACATTCTGTTTTTGCTTTTTAAAAAATAACGTAATCAATTATTATTTTCTTATTAATGACACTAATCATTAACGTGCTCTTAAATTCCAACGAGAGCTAAATGTTTGTAATTCTGGATATCGCGAGCTTCTTAAACAATTAATAAAATCATCATCTCAAAGATTAATTATGTTGTCAACAGAAAATCATAATAATTAAAACGTGTATAAAAAAATGTAAATTATGCATAAAAATATATTATTTTGAATAAAATTAAATATTATAGTTAAAAAAAGTTTGTCTTGTATCAATTTTTTTCAAATTTGAAATTTTTTATTAGCCATATTTTATTTCCTTATTTTTTTTTTGCACGAATTTTAAAGTAATTTTACGTTGGTGCTTTGCTTTTATGCGAATTTTGAAAAATCACAGATTGCATCCCCCCTTTTTCAATGTAAGTTACATCTATTTTTGTGCGGTTTCGTTTGCGCGTGTTTTCTGAGGAACCTATCTATCGCGTAAAACGAGACCCAGGTGTATTTTTGCTTTTTTATTGTTCATTATGGAGAAAAAATCAAATGATTTAATTTTTGCCACAAAATAAGAATTATCAATAAAAATACTCATATAATATTAAATTAATATAATTTAAGTATTGTAACCACTTTTCACAATTGAAAAAAAAAATTAAATAAATTATTTCAAAAAATTAAAATGTCAAAACTAGTCGGCCTACTTAAATGAAAATTCAAAAATAAATAGTTTTTTTTTTTTGTATTGCTATAACCAAAATAGACATGATGAAACAAAATAAAATGATAGTAAATTTACTATTGCTTTCTTCAATTCTTTATTATTTGATTGTTTTTTACAAACTTTTTTCCCAAAAATTTTAAATGTCAAAAAAATGTACATTTATATGACTGAAATGGAAGAATTCATTTTTTGTTTTTTTTTTATACAAAACTGTTTTATTAATTTAACAAAAGATTATTAAGTATTACTATGTTCAGTTTCATTAACCCCCATTAATGGCCTGCAATTATCCCATTTCATCACATCTATTTTGGTTATAGTATATATTTTGTGATTCAAAATAAAATAAAAAAATCATTATCATTAAAGCACTTTATAGTTTTTAAAATTTTAGTTTTAAATTGGATTTCACATTCAAATAAAAAAAATCCCAAATTTTAATGGTGGCTTTTTAAAAAATTTCTTTTCAAAATTTTAAAGGTAAAATATTTTTCATATAAAATTTTACTTTTGCTTACATGATCAACTTAAAACTTCTTGGCAATCAACCAGTCAATCATGATTGACATGCTGGACACACCTGGTTTAGAGTATGGTGTTTAACCTCCTTTTGATTTGTTGTTAATTCAAAACCAGTTCATTTTTATTTAGATTGGTTTTATTTATTTTACTGAAAATTGTATTGAACAACAAAATAAAAACAAATTTCTTAGATGAAAAAAAAATGTGGAGATCAGAAATATTTTGGCCTTTAATATTGTTTTCATAAAAGTCAACACTTACAAATGACTTCATTTTTTAAACACTTTTTCAAAACAAAATAAGAAATTCAAAAAGATGAATAATCATACAAATTCCAAACAAATCTGTCAATTACAAATAATAAGCAGTTGTTTGAATTTTTAAGTCAAATTGAAAACTTACAAATGATCATTTCTCCTCCTCTTTTCTCAAACCCAAATATAAAATGTGAAAAGACAAATAATACTAAAAATTCAAAACAAACATGCCAAATTACAACCAATTAGAGATTTTAAACAACCCATTAAATTCATAAATTAATTTGTAAGCAAAAAAATCTTAACTTTGTCAATTACTTGTATTAGTATTGCTTCATGATATTGTCATAGTATTTAAAAAATCAATAAATGTAAAACTGAAAGTAGATACCAAACTAACTAATAGCACCCAATTTTTAATACACATTTCTAAACTAAGCATTGAATCTATTCATAAGAGAAGCACATATGCTTATTGGTAGATAATTAAATATTTAGATTATCCTCTTAGTCTGGCTACCTGTTATGAGGTTTGTATTTCAAAATATTTTTTTATTTTTATTTCCTTCTCTTCATTTTCTTCTTTGTAAAAGCAAAACAATTTACAATGCAGAATGACACCAACTTTCAAGTCTAATACACTCATTATAATATGTTTAGTGAATTATTTCCTCTCATATTAGATGAAGAATAACCTATTTGTTAAATAGAAATTTAACTAGGTTATATTTATAAAATGTTTACATACATGAAATGATCATGTAACAAATTCTGAGATTTAATAATAATAATGTAAAGGTTTCATTTATATTGTATATAGTTTGTTTAAATCGCATGTTGTTATTAAATTAGTAATGACTGGAAGGTTGCTATTTTTCCACATGCGCCTTACTATTACTTTCAAACAGCCAATAGCTGTTAAAACAGTAGTCTGAGGATTGATCAGGCCTAGACACATGACAGAGATTTTTTGACAAGAAAAGAATGATACCACTCTTCTCTTTTACTTAACTTTTATATATATAAGCCAGTCTTAAGCATCTTGGCTTGAAAGCATGAATATATAAACATATACATTTATTACTCACTGAGTTATTAATTTATGATATTACAGCGTGAAATCTTAGATTTTCTACACCACAATTTTCTAGATTGCGGTGTAGTAAATCTAAGATTTCGTGCTGTAATATCATAAATTAATAACTCAGTGAGTAATAAATGTATATGTTTATATATTCATGCTTTCAAGCCAAGATGTTTAAGACTGGCTTATATATATAAGTTAAGTAAAAGAGAAGAGTGGTATCATTCTTTTCTTGTCAAAAAATCTCTGTCACGTGTCTAGGCCTGAATGCTCCTCAGACCGCTGTTTTAACAGCTATTGGCTGTCTGAAAGTAATAGTAAGGCGCATGTGGAAGAATAGCAACCTTCCAGTCATTATTAATTGTATATAGTTGTAAAATAAAAATAAAAAGTAATATTATTTCCTTGTGTAATTCATTTTTTTATATATTTATTTTTGAAAAAAAAAAAAAAACAGGGATTACAATCTGGAGTATAACTAAAATATTTTATTTTTTAAAAAATATAAAACAAAAATAGATTAAAATCTTTATCTCCAAAAAAACGCAAAGTTATTTTTAAATTGATATATAAATAGAATAATTTTTTAAAAGAAATATAGTAATTTCTGTGGTAGTCATTATATCAAATGGAAGACTGATATCAGAATTGTATTTTAAAAAACAAAAAAAAGGATGTGGGCAGTAGAATTTAGCAGAGTTCAGTAGTGGTGAGTTCAGAAGTCAGAGATCAACTTAGAAGTCTGATGTTAAATTACTATCACTTTTAGTTGAAAAAAGAAATAATGTTTGCTAATATGTTATACTGGTTTTTCCAAACCCTGTTAAGATGAGCATGCGCACATATTAAACATGAAAAAAAATATGGCAACATACCAGGGTAAGAAGCAATTTTAAATCTTTTTATGATCACCTTGATGCAGTCATAAGGATGGTTATTAAAGTATTGGCTCTTACATACCTTTGAAGGATTACTTTAACTATAACCCCTCATGCCACTCCCAGAAACAAAAAATATTTCTCCCTCCTGAAAGGATATGCAAGGCCAATAATTATATGAAATATAATAACACAATGAAAAATCTAATAAAAATAAATACCCTAATGACTAAAGATTTAAATCCTGATAAGTTGGTATCCCATATGCTAGCCCAGCATTCTCATTTTCCCAAGTAAAGAAATGGGAATCACAAAACTCACATAATATTAGAGAGAGAAATATGAATAGAGTATCAAAGTAGTAAGGCAATTCTAAAGATTATTAAATAAATATTTATTGAACCCTGTATCCCTTCACCAATTAAAAAGATAAATAAATACAATAATAATAAACCCCAATGCAGAGAAAAAATATATGATAATATAATAGTTATTTTGATAAAGAAATATAATGTTAAAACATAAAAAGAAAAGAATCAATTAGTGAGAGAGAGGGGTCTGAGAATTATAACCTCGCACATGAATATATTATACAAATACTAAATAGTACATTAAATAAGATTGATATTTTTATGCAAAGAAATATATAAATGAAAGGTATATATCACCTAATAATATACATGAAATTAATAAAAATAGAGTATACCATATAAAGTCTTTATCATACTTCTCTGGGCTCTGAGTAGGCTATTCATCTGTTCATCCCGGATGGTGAGGACTTTTTTTGAACACAGCACTATATAGCAGCTTTCGTAATCACTTGTTGGCTGGATACCCACTAGGAGACATTTCTGATGGCAGGAGTGGAGCTGGGCGAGCATGCAGAATGGGTTTCCTACCCCATGACCATTTCATGGACAAGAATAGACTTGTGTTGCATGTTTAATTGTAATTTAATTTCTTCTCTGATCAATGGCATCCACTAATAGTAGAATTTTCTTCTTGGTTTATATAGCATGGGTAACGATTCTCTTTTACTTGGGTTTTTTTCAAATATCGGCACCCTCTGGTAAAAAATGTTCTGCACTACACTAATAATAATTTGTTAGTCTGCAATCATCTTGAAGCTTGCTCCTTGCCAGCAGGATATAAAATTAATATCTAGAACTCCTTGAATGGCTGACTATTTGCCTCTATAGGTTCAACTCCAACTCTCCAAGTTTACATAAGTTGAATAAGTTCGATAAGTTCACCTCCAACTCTAAATTTAAGTAAGTTAATGCATTAAGTAAGCAAGCAAGTGAATAAGTTAAAATCAGCAAGTAAATCAATAAGTCCAATCCATTCCAATAAGTGAATGAGTGGGTGAATGAACGAGTCGGTGAATGAATGAGTTCCTCAAACACATGGTGAACAGCTTATATAGCCACTCATTAACAATCCCAATCCAGGTACCCCTCTGAAAAACATTTAATTAGTTAATTTTGAATGTTATTAATGGATCCATACAATACATGAAGCATTCCTATGTAATCCCCTAATTAATCTGAAGAATTTTGATTTTTAATTAAATATATTATCCACTCCAACCACTATCTGATTCAACACAAAAACAAAAAAAAAATTTACTATATAAGACATTCTCTGATAATCAGATTACACTTAAAATATTTTTTAATTAAACTAGATATTTTTCTCCACCCGCATTAACATAAGTTTCAACGAATTCTATTGTTTAATTGAAATATTTGAGAATTTAAAAGAAAACAAAATTACTTATCTACAAAAAAAAATATATAAATGCCTTTAGGTTTTTCTTAAATTTAGAACAATCACTTTCCCTCCTGCTTAAATGTGTTTGTAGAAAAAAATAACTAATAAACCTTTTGATTTTAAAAATTACATATATGTTGGAATATTTAATCATTTCCATTTTTTTTTTCTTTTTATAAGCACTTAACAAAAAATATAAATACAAATTACACATAAACATATTTACATTTCTTTAAAAAAAATGAACATAAAATAATAATAAAAATTATTGTAAGCATATAGCTAATATGCCTACATGTCGAATTATAAGCCTTAACTATTGGCTTTTCTGCGAGTATATGATATATCCCAGATCCCTCTCACCTATTTTATAACATGACTAATTTTGGTTATATAGATGGTATGCTCCCCTCCCTTTAATGGCTTTATTACATATTTTAGGTCATTTGCTTACTTAATACAATCTTATGCTTGGCCATATTTCCGGCATAATGTATAATAATAAAGAATTCACAAGAACAAATGTGCAAAGATCTTGCTAAAAGCTGATCATTATTGGCTCAAAAATGTAAAGAATGTAAAAAGGTAAATATCACTCAGAGAAACTTTCAACAAACCTTATGTACTGATCCATTCAATATCATGTCTGCCTCAACTTATGTTAGCCTGCAATGAATATAATTGTTAAAATGGAAACTTAAAGTTACAAAACGAAAAAGAAATGGTTAAATGGTTGAAAAATGAAATGAAAGTAATTGTTAAACTGGAAACCTAAAGCAAAGAGAAAAAAAGTAAAGGCTAAATGGATGAAAAATAAAATGAAAATAGAGGCTTGAAACCTGGAGTTACAAAGAAAAGGAAAAATAAGAAAGCACAAGGATAAAAACAACCATTGAGAAAGCTACAACAAAGCTGAAGCCCCAGATCTACAAAAAGAGACATTCAACTAGGCAATTACAAGAGGTCTTAAAAAAAAAGAAAAAAGTCCATAGGAAAAAAGGTATGGTAGTGTGTACACATTTACATTTATGAATGTTATTTCTAAAAAATTAAAAATATTAAATAATGCTTTTTAACGTTTTGTTGAAAGATTTTTTGTTTACTTGGTGAAAATAATATGGGGGACATTGTCATTTTCAAAAGAAAAAGGAGAGGAATGTTCAAATTTAAGTTAGCTTTCTTTTTTTTTTTGTAAAATATTTTTTTAGGGTTGCAATAAGGTGATAACTCATTTAGATTAAATGTTAATTAATTTAAAAGAATCAGAAGAGAATATTTGTATATATGTATAGCAATGATAGGATTAATCACATTATCACTTACATTTTCTATTTTATTATTTATTAGTTAACTTTATTAAATAATTATTAAGAAAATAAATAATTTTGAAACTATTTTTTCTATCTTTACTCCTTGAACTATCTATTCTGTGAATTACTAGTATGTGTGACTGATTTCAGCATAAAGTTGTGCTTTAATGGAATTGTAGGTTATTACTGAGAAATTACTTAATAATAGAATGAAATAATCATGTATATTTTTTTTTGTTCACAGCTCCTAAGATCATTGTGATCCCACAGCTAATTCAGGTGTAACAGTTATTTGCAATATATTTATGCATGTATGTGTGTGAGCATACATATGGTTCTCTCTAAAAATATATGGATGACGCTAAGGTCATAAAAGTCATCTTTACAGTCCACATACTTCACTTTACAGATTTTGATAATTTATTTGTGGCCAACCCACTCATGGTACCTAATAACCCAAAACATTAACTGATATGTTGATCCAAACATTTTTTTATATAAGATTACTTTTATAATAATTTTTAGCATTTATGTATGTACATCAGCAGATATATTGATGATTGCTTTCATATTATGCACTAAGTTTAGCATTGGCTTGAGAAAGATGACCTGAAAATTTTCTTTTAAATTCAATAACAAACAAAAACTATTAACTCTTGATGATTATCACTGGTGATGCTATATGACTTATAGGTCACCTACTATTTTCTTTCAATGCTGATTTTCTGCTCTTTTTCAATGCTCAGTAAAAATAAGGATGTTTTTTAATGATGATGACTTCCATCACTCTGTGTATCACATAACTTTGTGCTACTAAAATATATATAAATTAAAAAAATTGTTTCATTTATGCCTGACTAAACTGAGAAGTGAAATAGTTTCTAAATGCATGTATAGTGTGAATGGTGTGACTTTCTATGCTGATGTAGGGTTGGGATAGTAGATTTAGGATGAGATGTATTGATAAAAATTAAAACTTGAATATATATATATTGTGACCAGTTGGTTACATAACTGTACTAAAAAATAAATAATTAATTAGATAGTTAGCAGCATGTTCCTCAGGTTTAAGAATTAAAAAAAAAATTAATTATGGGGAAAATAAAATTTAATTTTCCAATACATGTTTTTTATGGGTCTTTATTTAACTAAATATTTTAAGTCCCAACATGATAGTCTGAGAATTCTCAAGCATTAAATATATTTAAGTTGTGTTTTTAAAAAAAGGAAAAAACAAAATAAGATTTTAATACATTTGTAAATTTTATTTTTAATTAATCAAAGTTATTTTTCTTTCTTTATCTCCATTTAATAAAAAAGAAAAATCAAATCAGTGCAATTAATTGATTATCTTGTAGTTTTTTTGAAAGATTTGGTTTTTAATTATAAATTAATGGCAAGAAGTTTATGTTGTTAAATTTAAGTTTTTGACTTGGTTTCTAATCTATGATTAAGGGGATAATTAATTGAATAATTGTAGTTATAAAATTTTATCTAATTTGTTGTCATAAAAATTATAATGCTAAGAGACAGATTATAACTGGCTTGTGGGCAAAATTGTTCTAGAAAAATAAATGTATGTGGGGGTGTGAATAAGTGATAATACCCAAGTGTCTGGAGAGGTTATTCCTAACTTAGCTGTTGAAGAGAAAGCAGTGAAGTTTTAATCCAACTGCTGAAAAGAAAGAAGCAGAAGCATTTACCAAGCTGTGACATATTACAGCAGGAATCTTAACCAAGCTATTGATTATAATAGAAGTTTTTAATCCAGCTTTTAGGATACTATGAGTTTAGCACTAAAATGGTTTGTATAATAAAAACCATGTGCTAAGTTCAGCTAAAAGCTTAGCATCACCTTCCTCCAGGTAACCTACCTTCACCAAAAAAATGTAAGAAAGATAAAAAACCCTTTAAGCAGTCTGCAATCTTGCCTTCAACCAAGAGCATAAAAACTCTTTGTCTACATCTGTCTCACCTAGAAATTCAAGAGAAAAACCAAATGGACAAAAATTTCTATCTTCATTTATCTCATATTGCTACAGACCCAGAAAAGGACAAATTTAACCAGGTCCATGTTTAGAAGCCTTCAAGAAGAAACTCCATTAGGAAAAACTGCAATTGCAACTGGAAAGGTCTCCATAATGAAAAAGCCATGGCTATAGATATTATTTTCTTTCATGTATGCACACTCTATTTTTTTTAAAAACAGGCAATAATAATTTTTTATAAGAATTGATAATAATAAAACTTTCATTAAGCTAATGTTTTCAATTATGAATTTTTTTTTTAAAACCCAGTCAATTTTTCTTACAAATTGTGAAATAGCTCTCAAATAATAATAATAATAATAATAATAATAATAATAATAATAATAATAATAATAATAAGTAATAATAATAATGTTGTAAAATTAATTTTTTTTTGTTAAACTAAATCAAAGATTGTTATCTTTGTTTTTGGACATATTGTTTAATTAATTCTTAACTATTTGAAAGAAATTAAAACAGATTGTTGTTTTTGATTTTGAAATGTCAAACTCTTAGTTATTTTTAAAGAAATAATTAATGAATTGAAAGTAAATCCATAAATAAAAATTAATTGATAAGTAAATATAATTTTATCAAACTGTATATTTATTTTTTATGATGAAATCGATATTTGAAATTATCTACTATCATGTCATTTTTTTAATTAGACATTAAATAATTGTTTTAAAAATATTATTCTTAGTCTTAATTATTTTATTCTAACCAATTCTTGTTTCATGAATTCCAATATGTGTGAACTTATATCATGATAGCTTATATTCTAGGATTCAGTTTTTTTGTTTGTTTTTTCCCTTGATGATCTCAATAAAACTAGTTATTTATAAGTAGGGAAAGCCATGAATTGCTTTATTTATAATATGCTAATTTATTTATTTATTTCCCTCTTTCTCACAGTAATAAATTATAGTTCTTGCTTCCTGAGGTAGATTTGTGATAACAGCTATATAAGGGGGTTATATTTAGTGTATGGACATCCAGATGATGATGATTCCTGGGTTAACATGTTTGGTCTCTATTAGAAATTAGGTTTATAGTTGGCCAGTACATTAATGGTACTAAATGGCCAGAACATTGATGATGATCAGCATGTTTTAATATCCCAGCATTATTTTTTGGGTTTGTATTTTTATGGATTAGCACTTAAGTTTGTGCATCTAAACTATGATTTAAATAATTGCCTAAGATGGCAAAGGCTCAACAGTTAGCCTGGTCTACAGGAGACCCATTTCAAATCCAGTCACTAAATTGACTGATTTATTTTGATAGATCATTCATAATGATGAATGATTATTACTTTTGGGGAATTCTGGAAAACTTATAGTTAGATACACTGATCTCTCAGAGTGATCTATTATGCTCATCCCTTTTGAGATTAAAATTTTTTTTAACTTGAGGATAAAAATACAATTCCTCAGATCCCTCAAGGTTTAAACCCCAATTCTCTGTAGAGTTACAAATGGCTAACCAATTTAGGGCAGTTGATGTTCATGTACTGGTGACCATCACTCCAGGTACAACCCTGTATTTTTCCATAGCATTATAATTGGTGACCCAACTGTAGGCATGATAATGATCAGGCTCTGATTGTCAGTGACAACATAACTTGAATCTCAAAAATGCATTTGAAAAATAAAATTCTGTATTTTGATGCAGAATTAATTTAGACATATTACTATGAAATTTGATAAGAATATAGAGGATGATTTTAATAATTCAATTATAAATTACAAAATAGAAATATTAATGTTTATTTAAGGAGGCATAACTTTGGAGAATGGATTGAGTTTTTGACTGCTGAAATTTGTTTAGATTTATTTTGTTTTGGTAATGTATGGAGTGTTTTGTTGTTGGCTTGAGGATGCAGTGTTTTTTCATGCACCTCCATAATGTTCTTTCTCAGGCATTGTTCCAACTCTTTCAGATTTTTTTGTTTATCATGGTCCAGTTAACATAGTCTCTTCCCCCTCCCCTTCCTCAAAAAAAAAAAGGCATAATTTATAGTTTCCAGCCCCTAAGGCTCAAAGGAGCAGAGCTTTGCAAAGATTTTTGCATTTTTATTCCATATCAAGGGTTATAGTATCTTAGTGTTTAAATTGAGATAGACCTTTGGGAGTTTGTGCTACATTGTATACTTATAGTCCACTGATTAGATTCTGTATCTATCCCAAAATTGCAAGTCACTATGCATTATTTTGCTGATCCCTAAGAAAGGTTTTTATAAATAGTTCTTAACATGAATGTGTGTTTGTACATGCATGTGCACTTATAATAAACATTCAATAGAAATAAAAAGAGGTGACACACACAAGAAACAGAAAAGAGTTGGAGAATAAAGCAGGGGAAATAAATTAATGAAATAAAGCCAGGTATTGAGACAATAAGGTTAAAGAAAAGGCAGATTAGGAGTAATAATAATGTAGTAGTTATGTTAGTTAAAGTGAAATATGGTTGCATAAAAGAGGAGGTGATGTCAAGCTTATTTTAGGAAATATTTTTGTGTAAAAATAATTCAATAGTTTTTTTTTTTTTTAGAAAAAAAAATCTATAGTAGAAACATATATGCTGCCAAGAGAAAAAGTGAAAAAGATAGAAGAACATGATCCAAAAGAAGATTACCAGCAACCAATGGAAGGAATTCAAGAACAGAGTAGGCTTCCATGTTATCCCAATTATTAGAAATGTTTAAAGAAAATAGTAAAAAGAGATACCAACAAAGAGATGATAATAAACAAAGAAAAGATAATAAAAAAGAGACCAACAAAGAGAAGATAATAATAAACAAAGAGAAGAAGAGAGTAAAAAGAGAAACCAATAATGAGAAGATTTTAATAAAGAAAAGAAGAGAATAGAAAGAGAGGCCAACAAAGAGAAGAGAAGAATCAACAAAAAGAAGCAGAAAATAAAAAAATAACAGAAGAAATGTTGAAAGAAATAAAAGTATATATGCTACAGAAAATTGATGAAAACAGTAAAAAATATGGCTAATGAAATAGCAGACCACATCAAATAAATTAAAGAAGTTCTGAATGAAGTGAGACTAACCACAAAAGAATAGGGCAGAAGTAATTGGATAATAAAATTAGCCAAGTGCAGGAGGCAATAAAATCTATGAATAATGAAAGTCAGTGAAGCCTGGAATTGGTAGAAGAGCATATAGGGGATCTGACTAATTAAATTAAATTCCTGCAGGTCAGGGATGATGATAGAATCTGAAAAATAGTAAAACAATTGGATGATGGCCATAGACAAGATGGTCAAACCAAAAGCAAAAACATCATATATACATTAAAAAAAGAAATTGAAAATGCAAAGATAAAAGAAATAAAGATAGAGAATCAATATGCAAACTAAATGCCCGGAATTGTAAACCAGTTTCTTAAAATGAGAACTTTTTCAAGAAATGCTAGTGAGGCACCCATTGAATTCATCAATAGTCTGGAAAGATATTTTAGCAATAATGCCATGACTAAAAAGACAAAGACAGCAATAGCTTGTAGCCATCTTCAAGATGCATCCCAGGCATGGTGGGATTCACTATTTATTTGTCCTCATAATTTTATTGAGTTTGAGCAAGCAATTGTGAAGTGCTACTGGAATGAGGGTTATCAGGAAGGGATGAAGCATAATGTATCCCAAGAGAAGTTTCCTCCTGGTGAGCCTTACACTATTTTTTAGAAAGCAAGTAGCAAAACTGAGAGCACTCACCGCAGATCCTCTTTTAGAATTACAAATAATAAAAATATTAAGACATAGCTTCCCAAACCATATTGAAAGAATGTTGATTGGCACTGACAGGCATACAATTGAGCAAGTGGCTGAACTGTTAAATGTGTTTGACAGAAGCAAACTTGCATATGCTGAAAAGGAAGGGGGATTTAAACCTTCAACTGAATTGACATACAGAGGAGATAAATAAGCCACATATAAATGCTATCCAATATGGGAAGTGAAAAATCGCACTATGTTATTCCTGACTATATAAATAGTGTGTTCAATTTCGATGGATCTTTGCTAATAAAAACAAGAGTGTATATGCCCTCTCTTATACTAATCTGAATTCTGCTCTTAGTTGGTCATTTACCATCATTATTAGTTCTTTAGTCCAGAGACTCAGAAACTTCAATTACAATTTCTCCATAATCTAAGATCTGCTACTTGTTTAATTGCCTTTAATATTATAGTTCTTTATATATATGTCGCTTATAATATTATAGTTCAAAGTATCAATATATTTGCATAGTTGATTTATGAAAATAAAATGCAGTTTCTATGCTAACCGTTTATCAGATATCTTTTTCGGGCATCTCTGTCCATCCAATCTTCTCTATTTTTTCCCCACATCTCAAAAGCAGCCAGTCTCTTTAATATCATTAACTAAAAGAATTCAAGGCCAAATGCAGGACTACATACATAACTTAATTGCGCAAATATAGACCTAATGTCTTTGATATCAAAAATGACGCTTATTGTAAAAAGCCCACTATGGCAGTTATACTGGCTAATATTTCCCTATGTGCATAACTTTTAAGAACAAGCAAAGTTTCAGTCATTAATAAACTAATATTTTTTAAAAATAAATAAATATACTGTAATAGAATTTTAAAAATAAATCGTTTTTGTTTCAATATAAAGAATATAGATTTCTAAAATGTAATACATATATATTATATTGATGCGAGTTCAAGTCAAGGTTTAGTGATAAATCATGTCAACAAGAACAACTTTTAATTCAATCACTCTAGTTTAAAAAAAAAATGTGACGTCAATTTTTAATTTTAATATCAACCATATTTGAGAAGTTAAAGTAAAAAATTAAGTTTTTTTTTAAAAAATAAAATAAAATTTATCATAAAGATTTCCTCAGGCTGCCTATTATTCGTAATTAACCATTCTTTTTTTTTTAAAGGCTCCGCAATTATAAAGAAAATAAATATAAAGGCTGACGTAAACTAAATGTCAGTTTTTATGTTTTCTATCTGACAGATGTTTAAAAAAAGATATATTGTAAAGCACTAAACATTTGGAAAATTAAAAAAAAAATTATATTTACATTCTGTAATTTATTATTTAAATAAAGCATAATTTACTTAGAACAACAACAAAAATCAATATACACTACATATAAAAACAGAATTAGAAAAAATTATTAAAATTGGTTAACAATTTAAATGTGACTACGACAACAAAATTAATATCTAAAGCTTTATTTTTGTTAATATTACAAGAATAAAGGGTTTGGGGAGGGGATTTTTTTTTTTAATCATTAAAACCAGATATTGGTTAGAATTAATAATTTAAGCATAAAATTTAAAAGGTGTTATAAAGATTGATAGATATGATTGTGATAGTAGAAGAGAATGTCACACAAAACCAATTGGAATTATTTAGCTTGGAGCTTTAAAATGAATTTATTCATGATAATTGCAAAAATATAGTAGATAAAAAGATAAAACAGCTTTTAATAGGTTATGCAAAAGAAAAACAACCCTAATAATTTCTCATATAGAAAAATAGGAATAGTGGGCAATATTCACCAGGTTCGTTTTATTTTCTAGCTAAAAATAGCTAATTGCCTATTAAACTACTGATATTGAATTATCATCTGAGTTGCCTAGGCTTATGAAACTGCTACTTTTTTAAAAAAAAAAAAAAAAACTAAGCCTATTGAAAAACTCAAATGCACTCAACCTGGACTTAAATCGAGATCACAAGTATGAAAATGAGCACTATCCTTGTATTAAGAGACCTTTAATTATCCAAGTATATACATATATAGATGTGAAAGTAATTTCTTACATGCATGTTAAGTTCTTTGTTTCAAGAAATTTAATATACAAATGCATATACAAATTCAGGTAAACAGTAAAGATTTCCCCATATCAAAAATAGCGAAGAAGACCATATTCAAGTGCTATTTGGTGAAAGTTTCTCCAAACTAAAAACAGTTACATGTCCATTTACTGACTAATAAATAAACAATTAACTAAACTGGCTCACAGAGACGTAAAAAAAAAGTACTTTATGTCTATACAACATGCTAATATCTACTTATTTTTATCAAATTGCAGCTCTCATAAAATTCTGCAGGAAATACAAGTATAGTGTACACAATAAAATCAACTTTTTTTCAAAGTGTTGCAAAAGATTACTAACATATATTTCTCCATATGAATATCTTTATCCAGATACTTGTGACTTGTGATATGCCTTGTAATAGTAGTTGTTTGCATTTGCTTTCCTTGTGCACCATGAAGCATTCACCTTTCTATCAAATTGTTGTAGCTCATAAATTTATTTACATAAAACATTACAGTATATTTAATTAGTTTTGGTCAGTAGATGGAACCTTTTGTATTAAAAAAATGGATTTTTATAATGGCAAAGGTGAATGAATGAATGTAAGTAGAAAAACAGAAACTTTAATAAATACCATTAGTGAAATTAAACTGCAAAAGAAGTCAACGGATAAGTAATTTGAGTTTTGTTTTTTCTTTAAAAGTTTAAAATATGTATAATAATAAATAAAATATATATTTAAATCTTTTTTTTTTTTGAAAACCAAAACATATAATAATGGCATTACTTTTTATTCAGATATATGCTCACTTTTTATTGGTTAAATTTTTTTTTTTTTTTTTTTGAAAGCAAAACATACAATAATGTCATTATTTTTATTCAGATATGTGCTGTTTTTTAATAATAAAATTATAAGAATTTTATTGTCTGTAATATTTTAAAAACATTATTTTTAAAATTATTTTATATTGCTCCTAAATATATATATATATGAATAAAAATTGTAATAAAAATATTTTTATATAAACAAAAATAAATTACATTATTGAAAAGTCATTTATAATGGGTAGGAGAGGACCCAGACAAGAAGCTTGCTTAAAACACTATTGATCCAGCTCCTTATAGTTTAGCAAATTCTATCATCTAAAAAATAAATATTATCATTAAACTTTCACAACTGCAAGCTTTTATACTCTTAGCACGAGTTATAATTTATTTAAATAACTTTTTTTAAAAATCTCTAATGCATAAACATTAAAAAAAACCGGTGTATTAAATAAATAAGAATAATATAGAGACACATTTGAATAGAACATTTTTTTAAAAAAAACAAAACAAAAATTTAGTAAGTACCTGTTAAATTAATAAGTCTAATTGTTGTGACTACTTTTTTTTTGTTTTAGTCCAACAATTATACTTATTAACTTATGGTTTTGAATATATAAATGAATAATTTTACTAAAGATTTGCTAAAACCAATGTGAAACAGAATAAGAAAATTATTGACCCACAATTTAAACAAATGGTGGGAAAATAAATAAATAAATTTGATTGTCATCAACTAATTAAATTGTCTAATATTTTTGGAAAAATTCAAATTTTATTTATATCTTTCAAAATACATTCAATTATTAATAATAACACACAGATTAGCATGGAATACTATGTTGAATGATATTGCTCACCTCTCTTCTTCAGATATTATTGACCTGATCAATGACAACTAGCACAGGAACTGAACAGCTTTAAATTCATTAAATACTGAATTTAAGTTGATACTTTAATATATTCAGCTATTTTATCATCTATTTATTTATGAAGATACTCTGTTTCATTTTAGAATAAAGAATTGTTATTAAAATTGTGAATTATCACATTAGGTTGACTTATGAGATTATTTGCCATTGTCATGTGAAACAATTTCTTTATTTTTATTTTTACTATGTCCACTCTGTGTTTTTCTAATAAAGCATATGTTCATTGTTCTTTTAATTATTTTTTGGTATGATTCTAGCTTCAACGATCTATGCCCTTCTACATTCATATGGTATTTCATAGATAAATATAATTATGATAGAATGATAGCCTGTTAAGCTAAATTGCGCAGACGCTGTGAGAATGTTGTTAATAAATGAATACCTTCGAACAACCACATGATATAGTATTTATATAAGAGTAAAAGGAATCCCTCTTACTCCTACAACTCAAATGTTTATATATGAGCAAATCTAAAGTAGTTGTAACGAAGGTGTGACTACATAATAGTCACTTTAAATTACTATATATAATGTCTGTATGAATGGCGCGAATGAAATTTTCTAGAAATTACTGAACGCCACTCCAAACGAAACTAAATCATATACGAATAAGCATTTATTTTATAACGTCTTGCGTGCGATTATAATTATGATAGAATGACAGCCTGTTAAGCTAAATTGCGCAGATGCTGTGAGAATGTTGTTAATAAATGAATACCTTCGAACAACCACATGATATAGTATTTATATAAGAGTAAAAGGAATCCCTCTTACTCCTACAACTCAAATGTTTATATATGAGCAAATCTAAAGTAGTTGTAATGAAGGTGTGACTACATAATAGTCACTTTAAATTACTATATATAATGTCTGTATGAATGGCGCGAATGAAATTTTCTAGAAATTACTGAACGCCACTCCAAACGAAACTAAATCATATACGAATAGGCTGTCATTCTATCATAATTATAATCGCACGCAAGACGTTATAAAATAAATGCTTATTCGTATATGATTTAGTTTCGTTTGGAGTGGCGTTCAGTAATTTCTAGAAAATTTCATTCGCGCCATTCATACAGACATTATATATAGTAATTTAAAGTGACTATTATGTAGTCACACCTTCGTTACAACTACTTTAGATTTGCTCATATATAAACATTTGAGTTGTAGGAGTAAGAGGGATTCCTTTTACTCTTATATAAATACTATATCATGTGGTTGTTCGAAGGTATTCATTTATTAACAATATTCTCACAGCGTCTGCGCAATTTAGCTTAACAGGCTGTCATTCTATCATAATTATAATCGTATGCAAGACGTTATAAAATAAATGCTTATAGATAAATATATTAAATTCCTTCTCACTATGTTGATCAAAATAACTTAATTGATTAGAGCACCATCTTAAATTAAATATTCATGGGTCTAAAGGTCACCAGTTCAATTCCTACAACTGTACTATTCACTAATCAGGATAGAAACATATGAAGAAAAAAGGAAAATAATATTACTCAACATACAATGTTCTATACTAATCTACATGTTATTACTAACAGATGAATGTATTTGGAAAAATACAAATAAAGTTCAATTTTTCTTAAAACATTTAATAATGGAAATAATCTAACAAATGCCATCATTGTGAACTTTCAGACAATCAGTAATTTACTGTTTTGATTAATAATACATAAATATACTATACTGATATAAAAGTAAATACATATTTTAAATGCTTCCATATTTTATTAAAATTAAATTAAATAAGTATACCAAAGATATTTATGTACAAAATTTTAGATAATAATAAACATTGGTATTTATTTAAATTAATGGCCAGACACTTTTAAAATATTATAATAAGGAAATAAAAAATTATATTGCTGAATTATATGCTGAGATAATCAGGAAAGTCTCTTTTCTGAAAAAGCAGAGATGTAAGTGTGCTATCAATTTAATAGTATTCTATCCATATTATTTATACCCTTTTAACGATTAAAGAGATTTTTTTTTTTAAAAAATAATTTTCAATTTTAGTAATTTAATAAACTGTACCAACTAATAAACTGCAGATTAATAATAACCATATTCTAATGTTCTATATTCAAATAAAATCATCTATATCCACTCATCATATAAAAAAATATTTCTTTTTTTTTTATAATTAATTTGTCTGGTTTTCTAAATACTGTATTTAAGAAGTACTTATACTGTATACATAAAACAAATTAAAATTGATATTGAAAAAAAAAAAAATAGTAATTGCTGGTAAAAAAAATAAAAATTAAAAACAATACAAATAACATATATTTTAGATTTGTTTATTATCTTCATTAGAATGGAAAAATAATATTAAAAATAAACAGTGATGTAATGGATTCTTGTAATTATGAATAATTATTTTTATAATTTATCCATTCCTTTGAACGCTTTTTAACAAAAACCTTTTATTGACCTATATTCATGCACAATCTTAAGTTTCAACTATCCTGCAGTCTTCTTTAGAGCTATGATGTAATGAACAACATAAAATAAAATACATAACTATATAAATAATACCATTAAAAATGTAAACAATAAAATTAATAAAATAATAAAAAAAAATATAACAAAACAATAAAACAAAAATAAATATAATCAAACCCAAATAAAATAATCAATTAATATAAAATAAAATATACAATATAAATATAAATTATACATGTGTATTCCTGACTGTATACATACATATTCATGAACAACTATTAATTTAAATATATATTATATTAACTGGGTTATTTTATTTGGGTTTGATTTTATTTATTTCAGTTTTATTATGTTTTGTTATATTTTTTTTTTATTATTTTATTAATTTTATTGTTTACATTTTCATTGTATTATTTATATAGTTATGTACTTTATTTTATGTTGTTGATTATATCATAGCTCTGAATAAGACTGCAGGATAGTTGAAACATAAGATTGTGCATGAATATAGGTAATATTTCTAAATAATTGTTTTTATCATAATTATATTTAAAATTTTATATTTATAACAATTCTATGATTATAGAAAAGAATTTGAACTTCAGATAAACAATCATCATTATAAAGATTATCTCAAAAATATTCTAAAGGCATGCATGGGAAGATGTGGCTATGGGTAAAAGACATTGTAGAGCTACAGTTAAGCAGAGTAGAGCAGGCTTTTAAAAAGCAAGCTTGCAGCAGAATAAGTTAAAAGACAATATCACAAAGTTAAATAAACAGAGAGCATCACAAGGTATCAAATAACCAGACAGAATTGCAAGACATCAAATAAACAGATTAATAGACCAACATGTTATAGATATAATTATAATTCATGGATTGGTTTGTATAATAACAACAACATAAATGTTCTTAAAATCCTTCCTTGACCACCAACTAACCTTAATAATAAATGACCAACAATTATATTTGCTGCCAATTGAACAGATAAAGTCAAAGGATGAATAAAATTACTAATTGTTTCAATACAAACCATAAATAATATTAAAAATGAAAGAGTTCCAATTGGAACCAAATGAGAAAACATCATTATTGCCTTATTTATTCATCCAAAAATTATGAACCTAATTTATAAAGGAAAAGCTAACCTTAAAGTTACTATTAAATATGATCTCCTTCTAACCTATTATGAAATATAATTATTAAAAATAAACTAATAGTCCTTTAATATTTCTTCTTCCTAGAAGGATATTGAACATATAACTACCCTTCTTCAGGGGAAATAAATTCAAAATATTATTGGAATAAAAAATATACCAATACCTAATGATAATTGATTAATTCTTAATATTAAAATTCTTGACGAAGGATCAAAAACTCTAAATAAATTTATCATTCTCAAAAAATAATTTTTTTAACAAACAAATCCATTTTAATTTTAAATTCCAAACTAACAAAAATATAAAAAACTAGTTTCAAATATAATCATATTGCCAAAATTCTCAATGGTATTATTATTATTATTCAATTCAATGGATATATCTGAGAAATTCATTTTAAACTTTGCACATATTTTATATTTTTATAAATTATACAGTTATTTCATAATTCAATTAACAAAAAACTTCATATGAATTGATTCAATAACAATAGGCATAAATCTATGATTTGCATCACAAATCTCAGAACATTGTCTATAATACAATCCTACATAATTTAAATATAATACAATCTGATTTAACCAATCAGGTACTGCATCAACTTTTACCCATAAAGAGGGGACAACCCAAGAATGTAATACATCAGCAGCTCCAAGTAAAAATCAAATTTTCCCTTGAAAGGGCAAAATTAACCAATTATCAATGTCAAGAACATGAAACTCCCTTTTTCCAAATTATCAATTCTAATTATATATTATTCAAACTTAACATCAATAAAATCATTATATTCATACCTTCAATATCATTGATGTCCTACTACTTTAATAGTTAAAAACAAATGAAACCTTGTCAAATATATACAATAAATGTAATGAAGGAAAAACAATAAATACTAAAATAAAAATAGGTAAAAGTGTCTCTAACAAAAATTGTATTAAACTTTTATTCAAAATTAAACTATATCCAATTAAAATATCATATGATCACTATTTCTTATGCTTGCTCTTAACTGTTATTAAAACAGGCAAAACTCTCGATATATATTGCCACTCAGTGCAAGCCAGAGTAATCAATGGATGCCAGAATCCCCATCTAGTGCCTACTCATCCAGTGCTCTCAGATCCAAGGCTCCTCACTGACAAAGGCCATAAACAAAAAACTAGTCTTGGGAATATTGGATGAGTAGGCACTAGATGGGGATTTAATGCACAAGCCTTCTGGCATCCATTGCATTGATTACTCTAGCTTGCACTGAGTGGCAATATGTATGGAGAGTTTTGCCTGTTTTAATCCAATTAAAATACTAATTAAAATTAAAACCAACAATGAATGATCATGAAAAAAAATTAACTGCTCTATTAAAGGAGAAGATGCATCTTAAAATATTAACTTGCCATACTAATTATTTAATATCCTTAATTCACTATATGTCTGATCATAGAATAGCATCCTATGATCCCACCCTATCATTCCCTAACCAACCTTTCCCAAACAATAAAAACAAAACAAAACTAAAGAAATTATTCTACCAATTGAAAAAATAATATTGCATAATATATACACATCAGGATAATCTGAATATCGATAAGGTATTCCAGTTAATCCTAAAAAATGTTGAGGGGGAGGAGTTATACTAATACTTAAAAATATTGACAAAAAATGAATTTTTAATCAATTAGGATTTATCCTAACTCCACGAAATAAAGAGAATCAATGAACCATTCCCCTAAAATTACAAATACTGCACCTATTGATAATACATAATGAAAATGTGCAACAACATAAGTAACATGCAAAACAATATCTAAAGAAGAATTTGCAAACACAATTTCAGTTATACCACCAATAGTAAATAATAAAAAAAAACCCATTGCTCATAATAAAGCAGGTTCAAATATTCTTTTAATGCCATGTAAAATAGCAAGTCCACTAAACACTTTAATTTCTGTTGGAACAGCAATAATCATTGTTGCTGCTGTAAAATAAGCTCAAGTATCAACATCTATCCCAACCATAAATATATGATGTGTTCATACAATAAATTATTCCTAAAAATCCAAAAGATTTTTTCTTAACACTATAATGATTAATAATATGATAAATTATTCCAAATCCTTGAAGAATTAAAATATATACCCCTGGATGTCCAAAAATCAAAATAAATGCTGATATAAAATAGGGTCACCCCCCCCCCAACAGAGTCAAAAAATGAAGTATACAAATTTCAATCAGTTAATAATATTGCAATCACATCTGCTAAAAAAGGTAATGATATTAACAATAAAATAGCAGTAATCTTTACCGAACAAACAAATAAAGGAACACACTCAAAAAATCATTCCAAAAGTTCATATATTAATCACAGTGGTAATAAAATTTAATGCTCCTAAAATTGATGATACACCAGCAATGTGTAAAGAAAAAATTGTTTAACCATCCCAGATATATTTTTATTATTTGTCCTTCTTGGAATAACCGTATTCATTTGCAATCAGAAATATATACAAGTATACATTTACAGATATGCTCAGAGGTAAAACCACTCATGTTATGAAGATTCTTGGTTATGATAAAATTCCTCACAAGTTTTATCAAAAAATGTGTAATTTATTCAACCAAATAAGATGATCATATTGCTAGCAAAATTACAGAATACATATATATATATTTTCTGATTACAATAAGATTTATTATTGTTTCTATGTTTGTGTACTCTTTATTGTTATATATTATTGTTTACAATCTTTTTACTGCAAAAAAAATGCGATAATTTTCTAATTATCATTTTGTCTAATCCTACATATTGTTATTCCTTCACAATTTTGTCTTAAATGTCCTCACATATTATTAAGCATAATAAATTCCATAAATCATTTAAAGAACATAGTGGCAAGTAAATAACTACAAATAGTCTAATTAATCATAAAAAAGACGAAGACAGTCTTCATACTGAATTAAAAGTATTATTTCTTATACTATCATCGTCAACAACCATTATCAATCCACTGCAGGATGAAGGTCTCTCCAAGTTCAAACCATCTTCTCCAACCTTTAGTTTCTCTTCTCCACATCACCCCTGCACACTTTCTTATTTCATCATTCCATCTAACATGTGATCTCCTGCTGGGTCTTTTATCATCTCTTCTAGCAATATGTCATGCCCAACTCCACTTCAGTCTTTTAATTTTTTTCAATGAGGTCAATAACACCTGTTTGTTCTCTTACCCATATATTGCATTTTCAATCTCTTCTTGTTATTCCTAACATGCATATGTCCATACTTCTTTGAGTGGTCTGAAGTCTCTGTATTGGTCTTCTATTAAGTGTTCAAATCTCAGATCCATAAGGAAAAACTGGTAAACACATTTATTAAAAATCTTTCTTTTCAAACACATAGGCATATTTTCTTTTAGTATCAAGTTATTTCTACCAAAAGCACTCCAACCAAGTTTAATTCTATGATTAATTTAATCCATTATGTTTCCATTTGTATTAATAATCTAACCAAGATATTTGTAGCTGTTAACTTCTTCTTACTCATCATAATCAATCTTTATTTTCATATTTTGAGAAAATCCATTGAACATTACTTTAGTCTTTTTAACATTTATTTTTAGTCCTACTTTCATCTGCTAATTCCTGCAACATCTCCTGAAGCTCTAAAGCATTATTTGCAAAAACAACTACATCATCTGCAAAATCTAAATGACTTAAATAATGTCCATTTACTTTCACTCTTTTAGCTTCCCATTTTAACCCACAAAACACTTCTTGCAGCACTGTTGTAAAAAGTTTTGGAGATATGGAGTCATCCTGTCTTACACCTTTCTTAATGTTGAATTTCCTAGTATCATTATATAATCTAAATGTTGCTGCTGCATTTTTATAAATATTCTTCAAAATATGACAATATCCTGGATTTATACCTTGACGATCCAATGCTTTAATCACTGAAGAAATGTTTATAAAATCAAATGCCTTTTCAAAATCTACAAATCCAAAGCATAATGGCAACTCATATTCATTTGTCCTTTCTATAACTTCTCTCAATACCTGGATATGATCTACTGTACTAAAATCACTTTTAAATCCAGCTTGTTCAATATTTTGTTGTGTTATATATGCACAAACATTTATTTACAAAGGTTTGACAAAACTGAATCATATGCTGTATAGATGGAAATAACCATCATACATAATGATCAGCTTACCAAATCAACCTATAATGACCTGATGAAAAGTTAACCCCTTTGAAGGTTGGTACATAGATATACCATCAATTTTAATTATGACCAATATACTGTGGAATGAAAGTATTTGGAGTTTAATAGAGTTTCTTTGATCATAGTTTTCACATCCCTGTACCACAATTTCTTATCTATCCATCTTATAAATGGTTTTTTTTTTCAAAGTCATTAGCACTACTTTGAATCCTGGTCTAAGCTTTAAATGTTCACCTATTGTCATCTCTTTTAGGCAAATGTTCAATGCAACTTAATTCTTTTAATAACATCAGTGATAGTTGTTTGTTTTCTCACCATGTTTTTCACTTGAATCCCTCTTTTTTAATCTAAAATTTATTTTTCCATGATTTATATATAGTATGGTCTGAAGTTTTGGGTTACTATCTATTAAATGTCTAACTCGAAATCCATAAATATGTCATCATAACATATATTTATTAAAAATCTTTCTTTTTGATCATATAAACATATTTTCTTTTAATATTTCTGTCAAATTCATTCAATCCAAGTTTACTTATATAATTTATTGGTACTTACAAATTAGTCCTGCTACACTTTTTCATATCTGCGTAAATATCTAACATTGCAATCCCATCAAATAAAACCTGCGATCTTGTCTGATACAGTGATAAATTTACACATTCAAAATTTTGATCAATTTTTGCTTATTAGACCTGTAGTGTTTTGTAAAAATGGCAGACATTTTTGTGCACTCCAGAAAAAACTAGAATTTATTCAAGAGGTTGTTTTTAGATCACGCTCTGATAACTGAGGAATTTAATTAACACATTGATGTAATGGCAATCGACAATTCCAAGAAATATTTGCTGATTACAAAGATTTCTGGATAAGAGACATTACCTTATTGGACGGTGTATTGATTGATTGTTGCAGTTATCAGAAAGTGATAAGAAGACTGGGTAACAACTACACAGTGTAGTATAGAGAGTATTAGAGGCAGTACTCCAGTAGAAATATCTCGCATCAGTGCTTGTGGTTAATGACCAGTGCCCAGTGGAAATGTAGTCCACAGGCATAGCTGAAAGAGCCCACAGAGATGGGGAGACTGCAGCAGAAATATTCAGAGCATTCGTTTGGAGAGCATTCATTGCAGACAATTCTTTGGAGAGCATTCATTGCAGACCATTCTTTGGAGAGCATTCATTGCAGACCATTCTTTGGAGAGCATTCATTGCAGACCATTCATTGGAGAGCATTTGTTGCAGAGCATTCAGTGCAGACCATTTGTTTGGAGAACATTCATTGCAGACCATTCGTTGCAGAGCATTCATCGCAAGAGAACAGCATGGGAATTGAACATTAGCGAATGTTATTGGATAGCCGCAGTCATTCTAGCAGATATAATATTGGCACAGTTGTAAGTGCATATATAACAGACACATCACTTATTGTTCAGATTTCATTGGGACAAGTCTTTTGAAATGTTTTGCCTTTTTATATGTGGATTTTAGTGCTGTCAATTGCATTTTTTTTTGCATTTCTTAATATATTATTTTTGATTTGAAGTGCATTCATGTAGTTTTCATTTTGATTTACTTTTCCATTTTCTGATTCATACTACCTTTTTTTTGTTACAATACTTTCAAGACAAAGGAATTTTCATAACTGAAAAAGTGGGTCCAAAATGATACACTATGGCCTTTACATGCACACTATGGATAAGCAATGGCATTATAACATTTGAGGATGCAATAGTAAAATAGGTATTCATAAGAGAACATGGTTAGACGGTTCCAGAATTCCATTTTGATGATCTGATTTATTTCAGCTAAACTCCAAATTAACATCCATAGAATAGGGAAAAGCAGAGCTTGATCTAGCAGAGAAAAGAAATCTTGTCATCTGAAAAAGATGGGTCCGAATGGACATACTATGGCCCTTTACATACATAGCATGCAATAGTAAAATAGATATTTGTAAGGAAACATGATTGGAAGGTTCCAGAATTCCATTTCTAATGGCAATCCAATTTATTTACGACTGAGCTTGCATAACATCCATAGAATGGAGAAGAGCAGAGCTATGTGGGAAGTTTGTGCCACAGCAATGTTAGGCCATGAAAAATGTAAAATTAGAGGCCCTAACAAAATAATTGAAATTAATGAAAACCTTTTTACAAGGTGAAAAAATCAAGCCTGACAAATACTTCCTGAATAGTAAATGTTTGGTGGCTTGTGTAGGGAGACCAAAGAGTGTTTCATCATCACAAGTGATGACAGAACAGCAGCAACTCTTATGGAAGCTATCAAATAAAATATGGAAGAGGACTCCACAATTTATTCAAACTCTTCGAAAGTGTATAAAATTGATGAATTATGAGCTACTGGCTGTGACAATTTTGGGATGTAAACCACAAATATAAATTTGTGAATCCAGAAATCAGAGTTCACAACTCAGAACATAAAAAAACTTTGGAGTTCAGTGAAGTAGCATAATAAACAATAAACAGCCTGGCATCACCTAGATTCCTATTTTGTGGAGACTGCATAAATATGATGATGGGTTCATTTGCTTCATGGACAAGATAAAAAAATCAGTCCACCACCTTGATTCCACAAAATAAAAATGTATTCAATTAATTTTTTTGTTAGTTTTAATTTTAAAAGTGTACTAATTTAATTTATTTTATTTATTTATGTTTTTGTTTTGAACAAAATACATTTACTTATTAACATTTCTTGATCAAGATCCCACGCAAGCATTATATTGCAGAATATATGTTTTTTAAGTCTCCATTTTGAAAAAAAATTGATTCTAGCATAAGAAAAGAAGATCCCCTTAAAATAAAGTAGAAATATCTTCTGACAACTATCTGCACAGAGACAAATGATTGTTTCATCATGGTAATTCATATGATATATATATATTGTAACGATATATAAATATGTCGTTACATTAATTTAAAATAAAAACTTAATAAAAGTTCGCAAATAAAAGTAAAAAACTAAACGCTAAAATTAAAATATTGTTAAACGTATATATTCGCACAGATGCTAAACTTTAAAAATATTTTTTTCATAAACAAAAAAAAAAAAGTATTTGAACATATTTTAAAAAAAATACAAGGTTGAAATATAAAAATATTTTAATAGAAAAATAACGTAAGTTAAAATAAAAACAGGTATTAATTAATTCCTGTAATCTGTAAATGGAAATGATTGTTTATTAATTATCTAAAAGCTGTGTAATTAAAAAGTCAGATGAAAAGTTAGATAAGAGAAGAAAGAGATTTTAGTTTGACCAATGGAAGCACTAAGCCTTGGCTCGGACCCTAACGAAAGTGATGGATTAGTGACGTTTTGTTAATTGAATCCGTGTGGATAATATAAAAAGGGAAATACAGTTTTTTCGGGAGTTCCAGTCAGTTTTCCAACTTGATTTTGGTGAGTCTAGCGACAAGACGCACTTGTCGTCCTCACTCACTTATTTTAAAAATGCAAAGACTGTGATACCAGAACAGAACCAGCTAATGCTACCTCCAAAATATCAGACCGGTCTTCCAGGAAAGTCTCCGTGGGAATTGCCAACGGGAACATGGACTCTTCTACCGTAAGCAATAGAACTGAACGATTGTTAAAATCATAATATTAATTAAGAACTTTAAAGATTGATAAGTTAATTTAAATTTTATAAAAAGAACTTTTCTCTGACTTATGTGTCAACTCAATTGATAATGTGTAATATTATATATGTTTGCGTTTGATAAAAAAAAAAATCATTTCCATTTATTATTTATTTGTATTAATATTTATTGTTTAAATTTTAAATGAGGAAATTTAAGGTTGGGTATAGACGTTGCATAGATTCGTTAGCGGTTGATTATGTTGTGGTTTTCACAGTTGATTAGAATATATAAGTCAACGATATCACTGCGGTGTCTTATGATGAACACCAAAGGGTCTCCTGTATTCCCTCAGCAATTGACGTTATCGATTGACTTTGTATTTTGATCGGTTGTGTTTAATTTGGAATGTTTTTGACCGTGGAATCTGTGCAGCCGATCTATGTTCGACATTATAAAACAAATTGGATAAAAATAATCTGTGTGAACGTATTTAAATGTTAAATTTAAGTCGGGCGTGAATGGCTATATAGATTTGTAAAGTTATATTAAGGGAGGGTAATCTTAGGTTATTCATTTCGTAGTTGAATTGGTTCAATGGATTGGATATATTTGTGTAATTAGTAGATGTAGTATGAGGTCCGCTACGGGCAGGATTATAGATATACGCCACACACCCTCTGTTTGCCTATGGATGGGTTTGTAAGTTGGCAGAAGACCGCAGTCCATTCCTATAAAGTTTTTTGTTTATTGTTCTACTTGCCAACAGATGTCACATTCCTGTTGGTGGAGAGTCAATGTCTTCTCTATTCCTACTTATTGTTCAGATGTACGTTTCCTGACAGTATAGTATTTTGTGTTGTCGTATCATGCTACATTGAATACATGAATGTATCAGATGGATTGGCACCAGTTTGGTTGCGAAATTTGTTGCCTAAGGTTAAATCAGGGAAGAATATTTTCTTTTCAAATGCAGATCTATGTAGTCTATTCATACTTGACTAGCTAAATAAATAGTAAACTCATTATTTGCAATCTACTTAAATTTAGAATTAAAGATCAATATAAAAATATAAACGTTAAATTTATTCCTCAAAATTGAAATATTATTTTATATGTGCGTAAATAAATATTTTTATGTGTTAGTTTCTGGCAGTGGCTTTTAATCTTTTATATTTAAGATATAAAATTTATAGATTTTTATCTCTGTGTCTCCGCTGAGCTTGTGACTTGGGCTAACGGTCGGAATATTTAAATAAAGTGGAATCTTACCAGCGCGTATCTGTCTACTTTATAAATTTTTCTAGGCTCAAATGCCTAGATGGCGCCCTTGTAGTTGCAGATATCGTTTTTGCGGTTAGATTCGATCTTCACTTTCATTTCGATCGTTATAATATATATATACGGTATGTTTTCATTTAAGCAATTTAATTTGCCTGTTATCTAGTATTATTATTTTTTGGCCAATTTCAGTTTAGTGTCTGTTTTGATAATTTCATGCCAGATATAATATAAGTACTAATATTTTAGTCTAATTTTTTTCCAAACTCACTATATTTTAATTTTAAGTGGATTTATTATGTAGTATTATTTTTTTGCCAATTTAGATTTAGTGCCCATCTTGATAATTTCATGCCAGCCTTAACATAAATACAATTTTTTTTTTATATTTTAAGTCAATTTAATTTGCTTATGTAGTCTTGTCCATTTTGTAATTTCATGATAGATATAAATATGAATTGTTGGCCATGTGTAATTTTGCTTCAGTGCCTGTTATGATAATTTCATGTCAGAGTTTATATATATACTAATTTTATGAATTTTAAACATAATTGTGGGAATTACTGAGGTATGAATGTGCAGTGGGATAATGTTGTACCTTGTGTGGATGGTATAGAGGCATTTTTATTTAGTATCATAATGTTAGGTCCATTTTTATTATTTTATATTGTTAAAATTGGACTTTTTCAGATTGTCTGATGCAATTAATGTTATGTATTAGAGCTGCTATGCTTTTTCATATAAGTATCAGTCTGTCCATAACTTTCTAAATCTAGCAAAAATGTTGGGGGGAAATGTATACATGTGGTACCTTTTAATGAATTTATCATTTAAGTTTGTCAAAAGTTCCACTGTATAAGGTCTTTGACGATATTGCAAGATCACAAAATCATCAGCGGATTAATCTAATATCTAAGTACCTTTATTTATTTCATTCATTATGTTTCCATCTTTATTAATATTCTGATTCATATTTATAGATATTAACTTTTTCCAATTCATATTATCTATATTTTCTTTTTTTAAAAAAAAAACATTCATGATTACTTGAGTCATTTTAGCACTTATTTTAATACTAGTTTCTTTTATCCGAATTCTTGTAACATTTCCTGAAAACCTGAAACATTATTTGCAAAAATAACTATCATCTGAAAAATACAGAAAACATATATAAATTTTTGTAGTTTTTCATTTTAATCCCCCACCCAAAAATTATTTCCCCCAAAATGTTTTTAAGAGATATAATCATCCTGCCACATATTCTTGCAATTAAACCACTAAACATCACATGATCACCATCTCTTATACTAGCACATAATTGTTGTAAACAAAGGCAAAACTCTCCATACAGTACTGCCACCCTGTGCCAACCAGAGTAATCAATGGATGCCAGAAGGCTTGTGCATAAAATCTCTATCTAGTGCCTATTCATCCAATATCCCCAGACTAATTTCTGGCTTGTGGCCATCATCAGTGAGGAGCCTTGGATCTGAGAGCACTGCACCTAGATCTTAGGATCTAATGCAACCCTCCAGCAGCCACCTTTTAACTCTACTTTACTACAAAACTATGAGAATGAAATGGAAAACACAACATTTTCAATCTATGTTGCATCCATTGATTACTCAGGTTGGTGCAAGGTGGCACTACTGTATGGAGAGTTTTGCCTTTGTTTATATTCTTGCAATGTTAATTTTTTTAGTGGCATCAATGGAATCTAATTATTCTAATATCCTGAATCATATATAGATATTTGAAAACTTGAATTAATACAGAGGTGCTTATAGAATTAAATACTCTTTTGTAACCTCCAAATACAATGCAAAATGACTTCATAACATTGATTTTTTTTCTATAACTTATTACTTGGATTTTGAATGATTTCAGCTCAAAGTTTTCTGTAGACAAAGTCTAATGATTTTAGCAAAGGTTTCATATAGAATTGATAGAACAATGATTAATCTGTAAGTTTTAATACCTTTTCATTTCACTTAAATATCAGTATTGCCTATTGTATTCTTAATATTGTTATGTCTTAGCTCACTAATCCCTGAAGTAAAAATAACAAATTTAATATAAAATACATATACATGTTAATATAATATTTAAATATATGTATAGAATCTATACAAGACAATGTAATTATAAGAGACTTGAACATGGGTATGACAATAATATTGGCATCATCAAAGGCTTTAAGCTTTTCATTCTTGGATTTTCAATGATATGGATGGCCGAAGAGTTGGAGAATGGAAAAGATTGAAGCTTATCCATTAAAGTTTGAACATTTACTATATAAATTGAGCAATATTTGTATATATGTGTTGGAGATGATGATTTGGACCAAGATATGTATATTGGAGAACACTTATATTTTTCACAGGTACGTGGTTATGTGTATCAGTTGTATAAGATAGATTGAATAGCTGTGAGGAATTTGAAGGTCTGAGTTGAAGTCCCTCATAATTACATTAAGTCTAGTAGTCAATATACATATATTTAAATATTACGTATTCAGCCTGTATTCCTCCCATCCCTCTTTGGTATAATTAAATTGACATATTAAAACTCTATGTGTGAGGGGTCAGAATGATTTAAGGCCAACATGAATATGACAATAATATTGGCATCATCAAGAATTTTAAGCTTTTCATCCTTGGATTTTCAGTGATATGGATGGCTGAAGAGTTGGAGAGTGAAGAAGAGTGAAGCTTGTCCATTAAAGTTTGAAGATTAGCTATCTTAATATAAACTGAGCAGTGATTGTATATATGTGTTGGAGATGGTGATCTGGACCAACTGATGAGTGCTAGTTCAACAAGAAATATGTATATCAAAGATCATTTACTTTTTTTGCATGTATGTGGTCATGTATTTCAGTTATATGAGATGGATTGAATAATTGAATAATTTGGGAATTTAAAACTGAGTTCAAGCCCCTTATAATTATGTTAATATATATATTGTAAGGATTGCTATAACTCTCATTCCTATCCTTACCATTAAATGCATTTGAACATAAATATATACATGGATGTGTTGATTTATAAAAGCTAATATATCTATTGAACAGTGTAAGTTGATGATATATAATGATCTGAGTAAAATTATATTGTAGTTTAATGAACTGGAAATGCTTGAAACAAAATCATAAATTTATTACTAAATTTCATTTATTAATATTTTAAAATAACCTTTGACAAAACGATATTGTTCAAACAGCTGAGAAAGTTTTGTAAAGAAAAAAAAAGATTTTATAATTAAGTGTTGTAATGCAAAAGGGAGATGAAAACTTGATAGAACATAGGCAGTAACAACAACAACTATTTTTTTTCTTCTAATGGCTGGAAAAATTAAAAACATGTATAGAAAAAGTTATACGCAAGATGATCTTTTATTTATTTATTAATGACAGCAAGTCAGATAATTTAAAAACTATATTTTGGTAAATACGTTTCTTAACATTTTAAAGAAAGAATAATTGGACATGCAAGGATGCATAAAACTGTAAGTTGTTTAATTTGATATATACATGTAGAAAGCAAAAAATAAAACTGAAAAACGAAGGAATATTACTATGCTTCCATTGGAATTGAACTTTTATATGAACTATGGAAATTAAAGAAATAAATAAATTATAATCAGTTGATTGAAACATAATATGCACTAAGATTTTTTTTATTTTATTTATAATTCTATTGAACTATTCATTATAAGATATGTGAAAAGATATTTATTCATGTAATCAAGCATTTGATAATTCTAAGACTTGAAAATTTAGACTTAATAACGTTTATTATCCAAAGATTGACTTTAATCATGTTTTGTTTATCATATAGCTATAACATACTCATTGCTGATATATATATATACTAGTGTAAGAATGATGCAGGTGTGCTAAAAGTCATTGTGAAAGGTCAAGGCAACTCAGATGGTTTTGAAGAGAGCAATGAACATGATCTATAGGTGTGAATTCCCACCATCACATATATATGTATACAATGGCTACAAAATATTATGTGAAGTTTTATATATCAATTGTGAAAGTTGCCAAATCAAGGATTATCCAAACTACTTGGTCAGCTTGTGGAAGATGGATAAATCATTGAAGGCATTAATTTGAAAAATGAAGCAAGTATAAGAGATGCTGAAAATTCCCAATTTATAATTAATTTTTCCATTCAAAACAAGATACTCGTGTTGATCAAGATGTTTACAAAATCATTTATAAATTATGTTGATATATAACTGTTTGTTTGTTGTGGTTGACATGCTGATGTTATAAATTTTGTAAGGTTTTCTCTCCTTTATTTTTTTTTTATATTTCCATATTGGATTTTTGAGCTGGAAGTACTGAAAGAATTTAAATGTATGCATTTCATGATGTAAAATGTATTTTTGAAATAAAAAAATATATAAATGGTTCTGTTAGAAGAAAAAGAAGGACTGGACTATGATGAAATGAATATAAAGGGAAGTAAGACTAACTCTTTGACACATTAAAGACATAACATTTAATAACAAAGTTAACTATTAATCAAATCCATATTAACCACTTATTAACAAGTTACATACTAACTATTACTTATAAGTACATACAATTAATTTAATCAATTGATGGCAATTCCAGTTCTCATAACTCATAATAGTCATAAACGAACCCATTAATTCAACTATAATATCAAAATAATAATTTGTATATTAATATGATGATATCATATTTATTTATTTATTTTAAAAAGAAAAGATAAAAACAATGTCATTTATTTAGATAGTATTAATGATCGTAAATGCCGATGTATACCAAGAATGACATATAGTTGATGATATTATTATTTTATGTATTTATTTTTTTATTTTTTTTTATTTGGATGAGATTATATGGAAGTGGTAGGAATCATATTTATGGTGTTTAAAGTGTGTATTTATATATTTAAATGTGTTATATTAAGTTAAAATAAATTTGTTAATTTAAATTGATATTACATCAAGGGTTGTATGTAATTTGTTGACAATACATCACTGAATTTACGTATTTCTTGATATGGAAATATACATGTAATAGATACCTAATAAGTGTACTATATGAACCATAATGTCAAGTCATTGCCCACATTGGCTAGATATATACTTATAAATTATACCTGAACAGAGTAACTACTGAGATTATGACTGGGTTTGAATTCTGGAAATCTAATGGAGTGACATGAAAATTGGGTAGATCCTGTATGTATTACCAAATGAGTGCAGATTGAATGGTAGTAAAGATCTATTTTGGCTGTAGTGTTGCTGGATCCAATTTTCCATGGACAGCCAGATTTTTGTTTCAGTATATACCATGGAATGAATTTAGGTAGATGGTTAAGGGTGGGTCGTCTGTCCATTACAAAAAATAAAAGGGGGGGGGGTAGTGGGGTTGGTTATTTGGGGATATATATATATATATATATATATATATATATATATATATATATATATATATATATATATATATATATATATATATATATATATATATATAAAGAGAGATACATTAACTAAACACTATTCTAATTTATATAATACATTGCAGTTAATTAGTAAGATAAATCCTTTCACTTATTTAAGTCTATTCACTAATATTAAAATACTAAAGGTAGTACATTTACCTACACTATCATCACTGTCCTCTTTAATATTGGAAGTCCTTAAGGCTTTTAAAACAATAAGACCAAGGTGATCTGTTTTGACCCTAGTCTGCTTATTAACCTTCAGGAGCAGAGATTTTGGGCATAAGACATCCCATCTAGTTTCTTCAGCTGCTTCACTCTTGTGGCACAGATGCCTAAAAAATGATGAAGACTAGCCCATTTTGCTTTTTTCCAGTTTACATACTTTCAGTCCTTTTATTTTCAGCAGTAATTAAGCTCATTGGGAAAATCCGGATGATGGGTGTATTATCAGTTTAATCTTATCTCTGTAAATTTAATTAATATTTTAACTTGTACTAATTAAATTTCCTCCATTATCTGATTTATTTTTGCCTTCTGATAATAATTATTGTACACAATACATTTTAAATATTTTATTTTAAAGCAATTTGATTAATCTTATTAGGCTATATATTATTTATCTATTTATTTATTTCTTCTCTGTAAATTAATTTCATAAATAACTTATTAAAATACATATAATTCAATAATCCTCCCTTTACCCCAGAAAATAGGGTACTACATTTTACACATAATTTGTAATTTTTTAAGTCTCTGTCTTTCATGTTGGAACTTAGATGATTTATCTTCTTCTGCTGACTCTGTAGGTATCTCGTTTAGCATTTCTATTATTGCTTCAGCTTCACTGCATTGAGTTTGTTATTTTTCTTGAAATTTCTTCATCAAGCGATGTATCAACTATTTTTTGTTTTTCCCTAGTCATTTGTTATCTATTCTATGACTTGATTGTGGACATGGTTTATATGTCCCTGATATTCTGTTTCATTCTGTATTTGAATGATTACTATTTGTTTAGATAGTTTGCCAGTGGTAATACCTTCAATCCATTTCTTTAAGATTAGATTGCAAACCCAAACTTTATCACCTATTTCATATATATTGTCTTCACTATTATACTGAAAGTATTTGACAGTTCTTGAAAGTAACATAGCTAGTTTTAAACATAATTTCCTGCCCATCAGCAACTCAGCCAATTTATCTGTAACCATTGACAGCTTGAAACATTGATGTAGCATGGCATCATATAAAGCTTCTTGCGTGTTCGTATTATTAGTCTTTCTCAAAGCCTTTTGAATTTATTGAATAGCTTTTTCAGTCAGGCCATTCAATCCAACATGCTACAGGGGGTGCACAGATATGTTGGATACTTTTATTTTTAAAAAAATATTCCTTTTCTTGAGCAGTAAATCCAACATGGTTATCGGAAACAATACCGTCTATGGCATAAAAAAATTACATTTAAACTTTGTATGGTTTCACTAGCACTTGCATTTTTCATGATGCAATACTCTATCCATTTAGATTTATGCATCTATGAGTACGAAAAGTATTTTTCCAGTGATTGGGTCTACATGGTCCAAATGAAGACTCTTCCATGGTTTAGTTGCTTTAGGCCATGGTGTATACTCCTTAGGTTTCATATCATTTCGGACTGACAAGCTGTGCATTTTTTAATATATTTCCCAATGTATATAGTTATTTTTGGCCATCAGATATAATGGATTACCTTTTTTAAAAAAAAATTGTTTGCTTGAAAATACTGACACCTAAAAACATTTTTTAAAATTCCATGTAAATTTAAATCCTATATTATAGAATAAAATATAGTAATTACTATCCTAGAATAAACTTACAAACTTCCATATAGATATAAAAACACATACATGTTGTAACGGTAACTCAGGTCAATATAAGCAGAAGAAAAAAAAATGTATGAATAAAATAATATGATAGTAGTAGTTAATTAACTAGAACTCATTCTTCATAAAAATATTCATTTGCTTTAACTATCATATACTCCAAACATAACATATAACAGAGCATGTTCTCAGGGCTATGGTGGAAGATATTCTATAGGCCATGTGTGTATTAATTGTGTATATTTTATCAACATGTATTAGGCATGAAATAACATTTAATATGTTTATAAATAAAGAAATAATTTATTAATGACAAAATAAAATAAATATAATAATAAATAACCAACAAAATAAATAACTAGTATCTTCTTTGGGAGATTTTCTTTCTTGAGTGTTTTCAGCTTACAAATTATAATAAAAATTCAGATTTTCTTTCTTTGGTGCTTTTCAAGTTAGGAATTATAATAAACTTCTAATGTTTTTATCACTTTATAACTTTACATGATAACTTATAACATAAAAGAAAAATGATGATTGTTCATTGCTAGATAGTTTTTCTGGAAAGTTTCATTTAATTTATTATTAAAGATTACAATACAATAGTTCTTTCATGAATAAAAACATAATAATGTCATTTTGACAAATTCCAAAATAGTTTTCATGCTTTAGTTTTTTTTTAAGCTTGTAAATATTCTTTTCCTTTATTTGTCTTGAATATTCACAAATAACAAACAATATCAAAGCCTTAAAAGTTCTGGCTTTAAAATATCTTACCACTATCTTGAAAATATTTATTTTCTTCCTTTAAATATTTTCTTCTTTTCAGTTCCATTTACCAATACATTTTTAAACTAGTTGATGAAAAAAATAGATTGGAAAATTGCACTAGGGTTAAAACTAATGAGCTATCTACTTTAACTTAGCACTTCATATTCCATATGACCTTTATACAAAAAATATCTTCATCACTTTAAGTAAATAATAATTATAAATTTTCAATCTGTGTGTATATAAAAATTATTTGATAGATACTTTATTTTGCTTTTTTCCTCTTCAAAAAAGAGTTGGAGAGAGAAAAAAAATCTATCTCATTTTAATATTTTTCAACTTCATTTACATATCAACGCTTTAGTTATTTTTATAACTTTTTGGGGTCATCTCCATAATAAATTTAGAATATCTTTTTTTTAACAAAGGAAAAAATAATTAAATGGATATATCATATTATTTTCCAAAACTATAATAATGTAGCTTTGGCTTGACCAATGTAACTGTTTCATCATATATAAAAATTAGATTAACACTTCAATACTAGTTTATTGAGTAAATAAAATACTCTCAACCCACAGCACAAATTGAAAAATTTCACCAATGTCAATAAAATTAATATAAAGCAAGTTGAAATATTGCTTTAAAGTAGTAATTTGATCAATTTAAGATCTTTAGAATTGCCTACAAATAAATTTGGGTAAAAAGAAATGACAGTTCACTCTTATCTATTCAAATGATGTTATCCTGTACTTTCAATTAAGAATATTTCATTTACTCAATAAATCAGTGTTAACTTAGTTATCATATATTATTAACTGCTGGAAAAAAGTTTATATTTATATCAGTTGTAAAGCAAGATACACAAGAGTGGCTAAATGCTGGTTATTTTTAGGGTAACAGTTTTAATAAAAACAATATTAAAAAGAGTAGACAAATAATTTTTTAAAAATGGAAAAACATTTCTTTTAATTTACAAATTTAAATTTGCTTGTATTGTTTCTAAATTTAACATTCAAAGTTCAAAAGTCTTTTATATAAAGTTCAAAAGTCAATTATTCAAAGTTTGAATAATTGAAATCTGATTTTTTTTCTTTAAAAAAAAAGATTCAACTTTTATTTTGTTAAAATGTCAAGTTTATAAAAAAGATTTTCTATTGTAGCAAATACTTTTTTTTTTTGTTATTGAAGTAATAAAATTATCTTTAAAAAATGATTACAAAAGTGATAAATATGATTTATTTATTTTTAAACAATGACAGTTTAAATAAAAATGTGATTTAACATTTTTATTAAAAGCTTGCACTTTTCCCAGCATCTTCAGTCTGTCTTTTGTTTAGCAGTCACCATTAACTGTTTATAAAACTTTTAAAGTTTATTTTATTTATCAGACAAGTTATGAAGAAAACCAAATATTATAAAACGATCATAATGATGCATAGTAGCTAAATCCACAACATGTGCCATTTGTCCTACACAATTATCTTTAGCCTATTATATGATCAAACTTAAAATGCCATTTCTGAGTTGTGCTTAATCTATGTGAAAAAATACTTGCACATAATGTTAAATGAAAGTCCTCTCTCACAGAATATTTGTGTCTTTAGAGAGGTGAAAAAATATGATTCAAATAATTTGAAATATAAAGCAGCTAGAGAAGTTGGAAAAAAAAATTATAGCATCTGAAATACTGGAATAAGATTCCATAATATAAAACCAAACAAATGAAGAAAAATATTTATATATTTACAATTTATTTATTAATCCAGCCTCCTGTCTCACTTCCCATAAATTCTGTACCATTTAAATATAATAAATTAATTTTGTAATAGTTAGTGTGATAAAAGTTCATATTCTACAAAATTTAATCATGGTGTGGTTTAAAAATACTGATGATTTAGAATATCCTCCCATGGATTTCCCAGTATTGGGTGGTGATCTGGTTTTTTTGTAATCCATGGAAGATTTCAATTTCCCTTTAGTTTAAGAGTGAATTAATGTGCTGGAAAGATGACTGTAGTCTATAATGTTTTTATTATTATAACTAGGTCTGACTATTTATGATTAAATTAAATTATATTTTTTACTTCTATCTTGCTACATCTTTGTTGTTTGAATTTAACTGTGAAATCTCAAAAATTATCTTTTATTATTAAGTATTAACTTTTCATATTCTTAGGATTATTATAACTTAAGCTTAACTTTTATCTCTTTATCCAAATGATACGATTGTTACATTATTTGTGCAAATATAGATATACACACATTTTGATACTCTACAATTCTAAATATTAATGTAAAAAATACTAAAATAGAGTTTAAATATAAAACTTAGAAAGATTTATTGCACCAAGTGTACTTTCAACATTTTCACCACATATTCATGGTTAGTCTGCTGAGAACATTAACCATGAATATGATGTGAAAGCATTGAAAGGATATTTGGTACAATAAATCTTTCTAAATTTTGTATTTAAACTCTGTTTTAGTATTTGTTACATAAATAAACATCAATAATACAATGTAAAATATATCATTAACATTAATTCTTAAATATTTTATTTAATTAGATAAATTCTATATTTCTGAATTTTAATTAAAAAAACATTTTACATGTTTAAAAAAATATTTCATTTTACTTTCTCTCATGTAAATTAATTACAATTTGCATTTTCTGTTTTATAATTAGTTATTTATGTTTAAAAATGTTATTTTTTCTGTATTGTTTTGAGTCTAACTAAATATAAAATTTAACTGCTTATGGAAAACAGAAATAAATCCCATATCTCTTGTAAAACAGAGATTGAAAACAGATCTAAACCCATTTAGACAGTTACATGTAGTTAGTTGGCTAATAAAAAAATCTGCAGCTCTATTTTTTAAATTTATCAGTTCTAGTGATAGAAAACTGGAACTTCATGGCAGATAAAATTATACTATCTGAAGTTCTAAAAAAATTGGAAAAGAGAAAGAAAATCATCTTTGAATCTGCTGTTTTACCTGTCTTTGAATTTCTCAAGCTATTCAAGATATCATATAGACATAACAAGCAATCTCCACTAGTTAGCTATATAAATAACTTTATGGAAACCTAACAAGTTAAAAGTGAAACTACCTATTGAAACTAACCACAGAAATCATAATTCTTTACTTAAAGTTGCCTTGGAAATCATTTAATGTTTTAACTGAAAGATCAATATTAAATTTATCTAAAGCCAAGAAAGAAATATTCAAATGTGTACACCTGGGTCTCATTTTATGCAGTAGATAGGTTCCTCAGAAAATGCGCACAAAAGAAATCGCACAAAAATAAATGTAACTTACCTTAAAAATGGGGGATAGGTTCCTGTAATTTTCAGAAATTGGCATAAAAGCAAAGCAACAAGGTAAAAATTACTTTAAAATTCACATTAAAAAAATAACAAAATAAAGTAGGACTAATAAAAAGTTTCAAATATATAAAAAAAATAATATAAGACAAACTTTTTTTACTTTTTTTTATTAACTACGGTATTTAATTTTACATTTTTTCATACATATTTTAATCATTATCACTACTTTATTATATGAGTTCATTTGTGAACTAGTAAAAAATCAGATTCATGGTGTGTTGTACAACTAGCACCACTTCCAGTCTTGTGCTGTTTCTATATTTAAAAAATGAGATGCAATCAAAACAAAAAGATTAGACATTATCATTCAAAAGATTATTTTCAGTTTATAAAATCAATAAAATCTTCGTTATTATTTATTTTAAAAATCTAAAAAAATATTTATTTCTGTTAATATTTAACAAAATACATTTTAAAAGTTTAAAATTTTTGAATATTTATTGCGATATTTTTATACGTATGTATAAATCTATTATTATTTACTCATTAGTATAAGTAGGTTATTTACATAGAAGCTAAGATTCTAAATACAGCTTATGGCCATATTAATGTAAGCTGCTGATATAACTGTTATATTTTTGAAAGAAAAAAAAGTATTTAAAGTCAAAATAAGTTATTAATAATTTAAATTTCTTGATATCTAAAAAATATAGTGAAATATGAAGGATATTAAAAAGAAATATGAATTGCATAACTTCAAAATCGCATTAAAATAATCAGCATAAAACGAGACCCATGTATATATGAGCAACAATATCAAAAGATCAATTTTTACAGTGCTAAATATTATATTTTTAGTGAAGTATGCTTATTTAAAGCTAAATTATCTTAAATATTTAAAGCATTCAGAAGTCATTTCTAATTTTCAAATTACTTGATTATTAAATTATTTGTTTATATTACACATGATAATGATTTCTCATCTGTATTTAGCTTAAATATTGTTCTAAATTTTAATTTGCCATTGGAAGATAATTACACTTTACAGATAGTTTATTTATTTATCACTTATAAAAATAAGCAAACACTTAAAGTAAGATATTTTAAGAAAATTAATTAATTAATCTTCAATATAATCTCATATTGATCATGTATTAGAATTCTTGCTTCATACTTTTAGCTATTTTGTCACTGTGATCTATCCTCATGCATCTCCTCTGAATTTTGACTCTAATAATATGGAAGTGCTTTTGCGGAAAAAGAATGGTGTCCTAAAATAATTTCCCTTTTTAGAATAATCTAGTTATTGCTACAGATATATATATCTGCATTCACATGGTACATATATGTGAGATAATAAGTTTTGTTAAAACAGCCAAATTTAAGATGTAAAATATATTATATTTAACTCAAATAAGGCCAATTTATATATTTGACCTATTTGACCCAAAAAATTAAACTATTTTCATCAATATTGCTAAGAAACTATAAATTATTATTGACAGTTCTACAGCTAAACAACTTTTCTCTAATACTTTATATTAGCTTTTTTGAGTTTAATAGAAGTAAAATGAAATTTATATTTACTTCTAATCAAGTTATTATAAGGATCTAATTTAATGCATACAACTCTCTCGTGGAGATGAATTATTATTTACAAGATATCAAAAGAGATATTATTCTTCTGAATCCTCATACCTATAAAAATGGTTATCTGGTTTAAATCCTTATAATAGTTTGGGTTAGAAGTAAACTCAAGATAAAAAATCTATTATAGGGTAATAGTGATAAACTGTTTAGCTTCAGGATTATCAATAGTAATTTGTTTCCTAGAAGAATCAAAGATAAATATAACTATAGTTATTTATATAAAGTAGTAGTCCCATTCTTTCATAATAAATAAATGAAAATATTTAATATATTTAATGTAAAAGGCTTCATTCATGTTTTAAGATATATTACTAGATTTGAAATCCTAGAATAAACTGCTTAAAAGATAGTAAAAATGGCAAACTATCAATGATGATAATCACGTCTTATTATTTTGTCATGGTATCCTAGTGTACATCTACTCTAACCAACTTTCAGTCAGAGAATCAACACATTAATATACATACAAATAGATGGATTTTGTCATATATTATTGCAAATATAGGTTTTAAACCATTAATCACTATTCAATATAAAATAACAGACCAAGTCTGTCAGACAATATATATATATATATATATATATATATATATATATATATATATATATATATATATATATATATATATATATATATCAGTTAAACATAGCCTTGTCAATATGTTCCACAGGTTTGAATATTTAATATTCATGCTAAAATTTGTAGCCTTAGTTTTTTATATAAATATTTTCAAGTGATTTCACACACACACACATATGGCATACAACAACATAGTAGTGTATGTACAAATATCTATAAAGTCCAAAGAAAAAGTAGAAATAAAGTCAAATTTTTTATAGGTATTTTTTACAAGTACACTGGAATACTAATACTAAGAATTAAATAATTTTGAATTTAAAATAGAATTTTATTATAAAATAGACATTTAAAAAAGAGTCTAATTAATATTTTTATTGAATTCTAATTTGAAATTAAAACAACCATGTTTAATGTTAAAAGAGATTTACTGATAATTGTAAAAATCCACTATCTAGTTTAGAAATCTTTGAAAGTTTATCAAATGTATAAGTTGCTTTTAAAAGAATTAAAGTAGATTAAAAAAATTGATAAAGATAGGAAAAATATTCATAGAGTTAATGATTTTTTCCCACCCACCCTAGCTATAAAAAGTTGATAAAAAGATTAAAAGTCGTTGATTTCCAGAGTTATAGAAAACTACTATAAAGATGTAATTGATGGCAGCAGCTGCTACTAGTTCACTATGCTGGAGTTTAGATTTACCTAGGAGACCCAACTTCTCTGTGTTCACCATGGCCAACATAGTGTTAGATAGCTGGCCTGAAGTCTAAGTGGAGCAGACTGAATGACAACAGTTATCTCATTATATCTCTCCCAATGATGACACCCACAGAATCCATCAGTTGGTTGAAGAATTGATATATGTATTGAAGCAATCAGATCTGAGTTTGATCCTAGTTTCATGACATCTAGCCATAAGCCCACTTCAAACCCACAATACTAACCTTAAATTTCCGATGCAATGGGGCTTTATATGTTCAATCCATGCTAATTTCCATAAAGAATAACTTATATCATAAATGCATCTTAAAATTAATTAGTTTCAGATTTAAATTGACCAATTCTATTAATAAATTCATGATAGAATTATTCATGAATTTATATATTATAACTGCGTGGATTGTGCGTATATATTTGTAAATATTTAAATATATATAATTGTTTGAAAGTTTCATTGCATCGGGAATGTTTGATTTTATTTTTAAATAATTTGTTAAAGTTTTATTGATTAAAAGCTACATTCTTTCGATAAGCTTTCAGATTTTCCCTTTTCAAAAACAACAGTTAAAGTTTTCATTGGGGGCCAAAACATAACCATGTACCAGTCGAAAAATGCACCACCTAAACTGCAAGTCGGATCCAAACTCAGCTGAACCAAAACTGAATTCAAACCCAACTCAACAGCTCAGATTAGTAGAAATCTAAATCGATGGCACAGTGCTATGCGCCAAGAAACTCGCTCAATGATTGGTGAGGATCAGAGACCCCTGAACCGACATTAATATCTGATAATAAACTGACTAAAATAATTTTAAATCAAATCATATGTATATGTTCGGGTTGCCAACACAGACAGCGAGTATTAACATTAAAATAATTATAAAAGAATTATGAACTAAGAAACCAAGTGTGTTTAGAAAATATTTAATAATAATAATTTGTTTGGTTGAATAAGATAATGATTATATTACTCACCTCTAGCCTTTAATATAGTTTAGAATTATAATAAGAGTGGCGGTCTTTATTATATGCCAATGGATATTACGCAATATTGAAATTCTATGTCTATGCCCCCAACAAGAAAATAAAAGGCAGATAAAGGTATTCATTAGTAAAGGAAATTTTTACTCTAATTTTATACGAAAGAATGTGATATTTATTTTCACATTCGCAAATCCATTCATGAAGAGCAAGATACGTATTTTAGGGCATGACTTTAATTTTTATTAGAAAATTTATTTTGAGATAAAACAGAGAATTTGTTGGACTTTAATTTAAATCACTTCATCACAAATTACGAGCATCAGAGTGGGCTTTACTGGAACAGAGAGGTAACGGTGCTGACGAATTATGAGCTATAAAGTGAAATGGAAAGATGATGGCTAGTCGATAATCGAAGTCCTATGGCAGCTTGCGTCTGACAAGTCTTATGCCCTTTGACTAATATGAACAGGAGAGGAAGAGCTTTCTTCCTCGATAATTTAAATAACAGAAATATGATCACCGACCAGCCTAACGGAGCGGAAGATTGCCCTACATCAGCAACGTTGGAAGATGATGACTTGATAGTCATCGTTTGAATACTAAAACCCATATAGAATGCTCTACATGATGACTTGATCAATTAATTAAAGTCAAACAAGCTTTTAACGAAAACCATTTTAAAGTATATGCAAATCATATTAATTATGCCCCAATCATCGTGCCCTTCCTGAATCTAAATAGCAATTAACTGAAATTTGAATTAGAGTATACTTAGTTGATTCCTTTATCAACCCTTTTGCAGAAAACATTTTAAGATTATATATAGGAATAAATACATATTGGTAAACATGAGAAAATAGCTGGGGCATAGATTGGAAATGGAGCTAATAATTTATTATTAGCCAATTAGTGTCAGTTCAGGGGTCTCTGATCCTCACCAACCATTGAGCTAGTTTCTTGGCGCATAGCACTGTGCCGTCGATTTAGATTTCTACTAATCTGAGCTGCTGAGTTAGGTTTGAATTCAGTTTGGTTCAGCTGAGTTTGAATCCGACTTGTGTTTAGGTGGTGGGTTTTTCGACTGGTACAGTATGCTGTTTTGTCTATACATAAAGAACCACATATAAACATACTACCCTGTATTTATATAAAGTGCAGCAGGTGAGTTATTTTAAATAATTCCTTTAGAATGACATTTTAAAAGAGAAAATTATTATTTAAATCATTTATTTAAAGAAAATGACATTTAAAATCTATATATTTTAAGAGAAAAACAGGTAAAAATTTGTTTGAATAAAATGATTGATTCATAGATGATTTTATTTTGAAAAAAGGAAAAGAGAAGACAGCTGTGGGTTCGCATCCCGGCTGATGCCATGACATATGAGAAAAAACACATACTATTTATTTGTCTTGCATTGGTGGTCGAGAGGTTAGCCCGATTGCCTGGCAGTTGCCCGGGTTGCGGGTTCGCATCCTGGCCAATGCTATGACACTTAAAAAAACATTTTAATTCATATCATCTATATTTTACATATATGCACATTACACATGTGCAGTTATGTGGAAAAAATATTTTTAATAATTTTATTTTGATAAATTAAAATATCCTATAAAACATGAGTGTACACATACATTTCTATGGACACACATAAATATTAAATCTATCATTAATTATGTATTAGAAGAAATAAAATGTATTTCATTTACATGTTACTCAATTATTATAGCATGCATCTGTATGATGATAAATGTGTTTTATGTATACATTGTATTAGGTATCTGTATCATTAAAATGTGATAATTTGAATTATTTATTATTTTATGGCAAGTCAAATATGTTAATAGATTATTATATTGCATGTATGTGTGATGATCTATATGTGTTTCATGAAAACTCATTAGGAGGTATTGTAAATCGCAAATTGATTCCTTATTCCTTATATACTAATCAAAATCAGAAGGCTTAATTTATGTGTATAGCTGTATTCTGTAGACCTTAATGTTATTTTTTATTGTTATTAATAAACTTATATTCCATTGTTAAAATTATTCCAGTGACTTAATTCTAAATATTTTTAGGATATTATGTATTGCATCATCTCTTGTTCACAATAAGTTATAGAGCTTGTGTTCTCTAAGATAGATTCATGCATAATCATCTATTACATGAAAGAGGTGTATATTAGTGTACGAGCATCCAAATGATGATTATCATTCTGGATTGTCACAAAGGGAATATTCTTTAAAGTCCATGCATTACATTTTATTTTAATTTAGTCTCTATTAGGCATTAACGTTATAGTTGGCCAGTACATCAATGGTACTATGATGATTATCATCCAGGATTGCCACAAAGGGAATATTCTTTAAAGTCCATGCACTACATTTTATTTTAATTTAGTCTCTATTAGACATTAAGTTTATAGTTAGCTAGTACATCAACGGTATTAAATGGCCAGAGCATTGATGATAATCAGCATGTTTTAACATACCAGCATTATTGTTTTGATTATATATTCTGATAAATGAGCACTTAGTTTGTGCATGCAAACTGTTTAAATAATTGCCCCAAACTGGTGAGAATTAAATAGTTAGTCTGGTCTACAGTAGACCAAATTAAAATTCAGTCAACAGATTGACTGTTGATTTATTTTGATTGCTGATCATTCATGATGATGAATGAGTAGTATACTTATTTTTAATGCTGGTTAACTTGTAGTTAATTATGCTTAGACTTAAGATAGTTAGCTGTGCTGATCACTCAAGAGTGGTCTCTCGTGCTCATTATTGTATATTTTATATTAAATATGGATAGTTAATTTTATATTTATTTTGAACTGGGTTTGATGATGATTTATCATCAGCTCAGATTCAATCCCAAATATGGTGGTAGCATTACAAATGTCATCCAACTTGTGGGACCTCTATTTCCATACTGTTAAAAATGAACACCCAACTGTGGGACACCCTGATTTTCTGTTAGCATTACAAATGGCTACTCAATTGAGGGCTGATGATGATCATGTACTGGTGGTCATTAATACAAATGGCTACCCAACTGTGGGCTGATGATGATCATGTACTGGTGATAATCACTACAAAATTACAACTCTACTTGATCTCAATCACATCTGACAAAAAAATACATTTTAAGCAGAATTAATTTTAAAAATTACTGTGAAATATGTGACAACAGTATTGATGATTATGAATTATAAAATAGTAGTTTTGGGGTATGTTAAAAGTTCATGTTTAGAGTTAAAATAGAAAATCTATAATTGTGGATATTAGATTGGGTGTTTTGATTGTTGAAATTTGTTTAGCTATACTTTCAGTTTTGATGATGGATGGAGGTTTGTTATTAGCTTGGGAATGTGATGTTTCCATGCAACTCCATAGTGTGTTCTATCTCAGCTATTGCTCCAACTTATTTTCTGATTTCCTATTGTTAACCATAGTATAGTTTAACATAGTCCTGCCATGAACCCAGCCACTAAGATGCCAATAAAAGAAATAAGGCATAATTCTATATTTTCCAGCCCCTAAGATTCAATAAAGCAGGGCATAGTGTTATATTTCCCAGTCTCTAAGATCTCAAAGAAGCAGGCCTTTGCAAAGATTTTTGCATTATCTTTATCAAGGATTGTGGTAGCTTATAGTGTCTAAATTAAGGTAGCCCTTTTGGTATTCATAGAGCATTGGGTGCTTATAATCCAGTGGTTTGAATTCTTTATCTATCTCAAAACTGCATATCACTATTCATTCTGTTCACTGTCAGGTGCCTATCAGGTCTCTAAAAAATTGACAATTACATAGTTTGAGGTATGATTTTTGTTTTGATTATACATATATATTCTGTAAAATATTATTAGATAGATGTTTCATTTCTATTTTCCTTTTTCCCAAAGGTAAGTAACATAACTGTATTGTTTTCATGGCATACAACATAGTAGTGTGTGCGCACAAATATATATAAAGTTGAAAAGAAAAGTAGAAATAATAACAATCAAATTTTTGTTGTTTTTCTACAAGTACCCTGGAATACTAACACCGAGAATTAAATAATTTTGAATTTAAAATAGAATTTTATTATGAAATAGACATTTAAAGAAAAAAGATCTAATTAATATTTTTATTGAAATCTGATTTTAAATTAAAATAAGCATGTTTTATGTTAAAATATATTTATTGATAATTATAAAAATCTACTATCTAGTTTAAAAATATTTTTTAAGTAAAACCTACTATCTAGTTTAGAAATCTTTAAGTAAAACCTGTAATTATATATTTGATAAAATTCCAAAGTTGTTTTTAAAAGGATTAAAGTAGATTAAAAAATTTATAAAGATAGAAAAAACATTCTCGAGTAATGAATTTTTTCTACCCCATCCTAGCTATAAAAAGGGTTGATAAAAGATTAGATTTCTTGATTTCCAGAGTTATACAAAACTACCATGAAGATGTAATTGAAAGCAGTGGCTGCTATTGTTTCACTCTGCTGGAGTTTAGATTCACCTAGAAGGGAGACCCAACTTGTTCTCCATAGTTGACATATTAGTAGATGGCTGGCCTGAAGTCTATGTGGAACTGGTTGAATGCCAACAGTTCTTATTACACTTCTCTTGATGATGACATCCAAAGAGTCCATCAGCTGGTTGAAGAATTGATATATATATGCTTCTTTGTCTCTATGCAAAGAACCACAGATAAACTTACCATATTATATTTATATAAAGTAGAGCTGGTGAGTTAGTTTAAGTAATTTCCTTAGAATGACATTTTAAAAGTAACATATATAGAGAAAGCTTTATTTTAAATCATTTATTTAAAGAAAATGACATTTAAAATCTATATATTTAAAAAAAAAAACAAGTAAAAATTTGCTTGAATAAAATGTTGATTCATACACAATTTTATTTTGAAAAAAGGAAAAAAAAATCTTTTTAGATTAAAAAATCTTTTACTGACCATAAAAGAGAAGCTAATTAATAATTTTAATTCATATCATCTATATTTTATGTATAAGCACATTATACATGTGCAGTTATGTGAAAAATATTTTTAATAATTTTATTTTAATAAATTAAAATATCACTGTATAAACATCAGTGTACACACACATTTCTACACACATACACATAAATGTTAAATCTATTATTATGTATTAGAAGAAAATAAATTTCATTTACATGTTAATCATGATTATACCCTGCATCTCTGCAATGATATATATATATATATATGTGTGTGTGTGTGTTTTATGTAATGTGATAAGTTAAATTCTTTTATTATTGTATGGCAAGTCAAATATGTTAATAAATTATTATATGTGTAATGATCTATATGTGTTTCATGTAAACTCATTAGGGGATATTGCAAATCACAAATTGATTCCTTATTTTTTGTATATTAATCAAAATCAGAAGGCTTAATTTATGTGTATAGCTGTATTCTGCAGATCTTAATGTTATTTTTTATTGTTATTAATAAACTTATATTCCATTGTTAAAATTATTCCAGTGACTTAATTTGGTAGTTTTCAGTTACATGTACTGTAACCGCTAGGCGACACTGCAGCACCACCAAGAAGCTTGCAAGTGATAAATTTCTATCCAAAAATGGCTGAAATCGATGGAAAATTAAAATGCCTAAGGCAAGACATCCAAAAAAATCACTGAAGTCTGTGAAATTAAAACACCTAAGGCAAGACATCAAAAGTAAGTAAAAAAATCAAGTGAAATAATATGTAAATTTTAAAAAAAGTACCCCCCATACTCAAAATTGGTAAAAATACATAAAATAACCCACCCTCAAGCAATAAATTGAAATGGCTCAAAAATAAGTAAAATACAAATTAAAAAAATCAGTGAAATACATAAAATACACCCCCCAGCGATAAATTGAAATGGCTAAAAAATAAGTAAAATACAAATATAAAAATTGCTCAAAAATAAATATAATACAAATTGCAAAAACAGAAATTGCTCCTCCCCCTCACTAATTTAAAATTATTTAAAAAATACTTACAAAAGATAGACATGTAGTGTCTTTTGATACACCTGCCTAACTTTTATTATGATGCATTAAAACAGTTTTGAAGAAAATATTGAATAATGGGGAATTCTAACTGAACTAGACTTTTGAAATACCGGCTTAGTTTTATTATGACCTATTAATTATTTTGGAGTGCTAGAAATACAATTTGTTGGGATATGTTTTTTTTGATGGTGTTAATATGGGCTTTTTTATGCAGATGAATATAATAGTAAACATGCACAAACCTTTCAGGCAACATTTCAAAAACCTGTGCTGAAATTAAAGTAGATATAGTGCTTTTCTCTTTGCTTAACCAAAATGATGAAAATGTGGGATCTCCCAAAAACAGAAGATGAGGCAGTGGAGTTTTTACAAAGTAAAAGTCTTCTGCCCCCTCAAAAAGTGTGCATTAAATAAGGCTTTATATGAGCCCAATGATGCAATGGAAATGCAACATCAGTGTCTGTCAAAATCGCATAGCACTTAGAAAAGAAACTGGTTTGAGGGTTGCAAATTATCGTTTGTCTCAGCCATTTGAATCATTTATTATTGGAGGAAAAATCAAATGAACAAGCTTCTCCAAATAATTTTCATGCAAAAGTCTCAATGTTTGAATATTCTTTTTGCTACTTTGAAGCCATCTTTGTTGTATTTTTATAATCATCTGCTATCTGTTTAAACAAGCTTCTCCAAATAATTTTCATGCAAAAGTCTCAAAGTTTGAATGTTCTTTTTGCCTACATTGAAGCCATCCTTGTTATATTTTTATAATCATCTGCAATCTGTTTGAACAAGCTTGTCCAAATAATTTTCATGCAAAGTCTCAAAGTTTGAATGTTCTTTTTGCCTACTTTCAAATTGCCCATGATGTCTATATTTTGTAAGTACTATTTTTTTGTAAGTATTTGTGGGTTTTTTTGTATCTGTGTTGTACTTGGGTTTTTTGGATGTTACAAATCTAATTTAGAAATTAGTCAGGGGGATATATTTTTCTTAGTTTAAACCCCTCCAAGTTAGCGTATATTAATTAAAAGCAACTTAATAAAAAGATAATAATACATAAATGCATGTATGTGTGTATATTTATATAAATGCATACTTAAAAATAATACTAGCTGATATAAATAGTTAAAGCATGCATAAATAATTACCAACTTAAAGTAATAAATTTAAAGACGTAAACATTACCTGGTGTGTGGATTTTCACACATACATATATGCAAAGGAAGTGGCACGTTATAGATTTTTAAGCTTTGCTATTTTTTTTAAATTATTTAATTCTAAGTTATCCAAAATTTGCTTTTCTTTGCATAAGAGTGACAATTTTGAGGTAACCGATTCACATATATAAAGAAATGTTTTTCCAAACTAAAATTTGTTTTTGTAGGTTATTTCTTGGAAATTATCTGACCACACCTTGGAAAAATAAGAATAAACTTGGAAATAATTTTAAAATGTATATTTGGAACAAAGAGAAAGTCAGCCCACTATCACGATTATATTTTTTAATACTAAATTTTTCCCCTTTACTCAACATTTTCTTTCAAAACTGTTTTAATATATCATAATAAAAGTTAAGCAGGTGTATCAAAAGATGCTATATGTCTATCTTTTGTAAGTATTTTTTCAATAGTTGTAAAATAATAATTTTAAATTAGTAAAAGGGGGAGGGTGATTTTTGTTTTTGCAATTTGCATTTTACTTATTTTTGAGCAATTTTTTAATTTGTATTTTATTTATTTTTGAGCCACATCAATTTTTCACTTGGAGGGTTGTATTTTATGTATTTCACCAATTTGCTTTTGTAATTTGTATTTTATTTATTTTTGAGCCATTTCAGTTTATGGCTTGGGGGGAGGGGTTATATTTTATGTATTTCACTGATTTCCATGATTTTTTAATTTGTATTTTACTTATTTTTGAGCATTTTCAATTTATTGCTTGGGGGGGGGTATTTTATGTATTTTTACCAATTGTATGTGTGTGTGTACTTTTTTAAAATTTACATATTATTTCTCTGATTTTTTATTTACTTTTAATGTCTTGCCTTAGGTGAACCAATTTTTTTACTTGATTTTTAACTTACTTTTGATGTCTTGCCTTAGGTATTTTAATTTTACAGATTTCAATGATTTTTTGGGATGTCTTGCCTTAGGCATTTTAATTTTAATTTTCCAATGATTTCAGCCACTTTTGGATAGAAATTTATCACTTGCAGGCTTCTTGGTGGTGCTGCAGCATCACCTAGAAGCCACAGTATGCATAAACAAAAACTACCCTTAATTCTAAATATTTTTAGGATATTATGTATTGTATCATCTCTTGTTCAGTTATAAAGCTTGTGTTCTCTGAGCTAGATTTGTGCATAATGGTCTATTAAATGAAAGGAGTTTATATTAGTATATGGGCATCCAGTTGATGATGATGATTACTCTGTATTGGAACAAAGAGAATTTCTTTAAAATCCATGCACAACTTATTTTAGTTTAGTCTCTATTAGACATCAATTTTATAATTGACCAGTACATCAATGATACTAAATGGCCAGAGCATTGATGATAATCACATTTTAACATCCCAACATTATTGTTTGATTACTATATATTCTGATGGATGAGCACTTATTTTATGCATCCAAACTGTTTAAATAATTACCCCAAGCTGACAAGGGTTAAATAATCAGCCTGGTCTACAGTAGACCCATTTTAAATTCAGTCACCAGTTGACTGTCGATTTATTTTGATTGTTGATCATTCATGATGATGAATGAGTAGTACTTAAACTTATTTTTAATGCTGGTGAACTTGTAGTTAATTATACTTAGACTTAAGATAATTAGCTGTGCTGATTGCTCAGAGTGATCTCATTACTTTACATTCTTTTTATATTGATTTATTACTTATATATTTTATATATTAAATACATTAAATTTCATTATTTGAAATCTTTTGTTACTTTGGGGAAGATGATGTCCATCACTCCAAGTCACTTCCAATTCCCCATACCATTACAATATTGATATATACTAATTAAATAGTACATACATATTATATTTTAAGCATCCATAAAACAATAATAAGTCCAAGGCAAAAACAGCTTCTAGGTGACAGGATTATTTGAGGAAATGACACTGCTCTACTTTAGACAATGCATGCCAATAAATATAAGTATGAGAAGCTTAATAATCATATATCTTATGATCTCCCAAATTAACCAATTTAATTAATGAGCTTCTTCCAGCTATTTTTGAAATAATGTGAATTAGAAGTTGTCGATATTGTCTATTAAAATCTTTAGAAAAATTGAAGTAAAAACTTCAAATTTTATATAATTCTACTCCATACAAAATATTTAAGCAAATCTTGAAGCGAATTATAGTTCTGTGAGTTGACCCATCAGTCTGCTATGTGTTTCACAAATTAAAAAGGCCAATTGGATGAAAACTGCATGTTTTTAACACTAATTTTAATTTTTTAAAACCCATTAAACATCACAAGAACTACCATTTAGTATCTATTGATTATGCAAGCTTGCAATAGATGACAACAGTGGAGTAAAAAATATATAATTTGACCTTACAAATAATTATTTTTTACAACCTAATATTTATATACACTTGGGTCTCTTTTTACGCAGACTTATTTAACACGATTTTGAAGTTACGTGATTCGTGTTTCACTGGAAGTCGATTTCCGATAATGCGCTATTACTTTAAATAATAAATTTCGCGCACTTAATAGCACATTATTGGAATTCAACTTTCATCTTAGTAATTTCAATATTTTCAGTGCTTTATAATAGTAAGATTTTATGCAATAATGAAATTAAAATCATGATTTCCACATTTTATGTATACACATATTAAATTTTACAAGATTATAATGTAAATTTGTTCAAACATTGTGCGTGTTAATTTTGCATTTTAAATCACATTCTGTTTTTGCTTTTTAAAAAAGAACGTAATCAATTATTATTTTCTTATTAATGACACTAATCATTAACGTGCTCTTAAATTTCAACGAGAGCTAAATGGTTGTATGTCTGGATATCGCGAGCTTCGTAAACAATTAATAAAATCATCGGCTCAAAGATTAATTACTAATTATGTTGTCACCAGAAAATCATAATAATTAAAACATGTATAAAAAATATAAATTACTGTACTATACAAAATTAACAAAGCGTATGCCACACTTGAATGAGAAGCTATAAAGATACACAGAAATTATTACACGCTAAGCGCTTTCGAGGTCTTTTGCCTCATATTCATAGCGGTACTGTGAGCTGCAGAATGAAAAAATAGGGCAAGGGAAACAAAACAGTATGCAAAGCATATGCAAATGAACTAGATAGTCCAACGTTTGGAGATGTCAAAGCAGGTATCTCATCTATTGATGGAGTTATTATTGCCATTAATAAAATATGCTTCTCTGATTTTCCGCTTGATGTCATTTTTCTCAATACAGACTATTTTAGGGCTGGAAGGTTCAAACAAATGTCCTGTCTTCTTGGAATGCTCTAAAAATGTTGATGAATTATCATTGTTTTTCATAGCTCTATTATATGTATATCTGTGTTGTGCTGTCCTGTTGATTATGCCTGCCTTGGTTTCTCCAAAATAAATGGCCCGGCAACCAGGTTGTGGGCAAGCTATGCTGTAAACGACATGGGGAGTCTGAGAAGGTTCAATTTTGTCCTTAGAGTTATTGATTAGACGATTGTAAATTATGCATAAAAATATATTATTTTGAATAAAATTAAATATTATAGTTAAAAAAAGTTTGTCTTGTATCATTTTTTTTCAAATTTGAAATTTTTTATTAGTCATATTGTATTTCCTTATTATTTTTTTTTTTGCGCGAATTTTAAAGTAATTTTACATTAGTGCTTTGCTTTTACGTGAATTCTGAAAAATCACAGACCGCATCCCCCCTTTTTCAATGTAAGTTACATCTATTTTTGCGCGATTTCGTTTGCGCGTTTTCCGAGGAACCTATCTATCACGTAAAACGAGACCCAGGTGTATTCAAATATATGAAATAATCCATAAGTACTAAAAAAAACCCAGTGAGCTAATATGTGATTTACTGTCAATAAAGCTTATACTTATCTTAAAATTATTGTTAATATATATAAATCACCCCTCTGCATGCATGCATGCATGTCAATAAATGGCTTGTTTAAATATGATCAAAGCTAAAGTGTAAATGGACTTATTTTACTTTTTACATTTACTGACAGAGTAAACATACAGCTCACTGGGAATTTTCAGTACTTCCACATTATTTTATCTACTTTGGTTATTGAAAAGTTATATTTATATTTATTAACTGAAGATTAATTTAATATTAAGAGGTTGTTAAATATGAACCTTAGCCTTTCTCTCTGATTAGTTATAGTGATTTCAGAATAGCTTATAAACTGTCTTAGAAATTATGTTAGTATATATTGATCATGCTCTGCTTATAAGTATGTCAATAAATGGTATGCTTACGTATGATCAAACTAAAGTATAGGTGGGTTGATTCTGTATTTTATGTTTACTGACAGTTAGGGTACATATAGCTCGCTGGACATTTTCAGTATTTCACATTATTTTATCTATTTCATGCTATTAGAAAGTTAAATTTTAAATCTATTAACTAAATATTAATTTAATATTAAGAGGTTATTAAATATAAGGGTCAGCCTCTGATTAGTTATAATAATTCCAGATAGTTCTTATGAAATTACATTAGTATATATAAATCATGCTCAGCATGTAAGTTTGTCAGTATATGGTATGCTTATATATGATCAAAGTGAAAGTGTAGGTGGACTCATTTTACATTTACTGACAGTAAATGTACATATAGCTTGCTGGTACTGTTCAGTACTTTGCATTATTTCATCTATTTCAGGCTACTAAAAAGTTATATTTAGATCCAAATATATTGCATTTTGAGTTATAATTACTGTTATTATTTGCATACAGACTTATGGTAGTACAGTAGTACCTTACATTAATGTTATATGAACTGAATTCCCTGCCATTAAGTAAAATACACTATTAAGTAAATTAGGCCTTTGTTTCACTTAGCAATGAGTGTAGTGCCAACTCCACATATTATTACCATTGTTTAGGATTGACCAAAAGCTTATGATACCATAATATCATCTTATTAGCACAGATGTTTAATCATTCTTATTTCATTATTTTAATAATATAACTAACTAAACGTTTACAAATAAAATAAACAGTTAAACATTTCAATGAACCAACTAAATTAAAAATAAATAAAAAATAATATCATGGTAATTATTTTTTTTAATTTGGTTAGTTTACCATAACATTATTTTAATCTTTTCTGTAATATTTTTTCCTCATAACAAAAAAAAATTATAGTAAAGTATTTTTTTTTTAGCTTGGCATACTCTGATGGATTAGAATGATAGGAAGACTATTCTATTCTTTAAAGTTAAAGCATTAGTCTTGAATGGATATGAAATTCTTATCAGTATTTTCTCTCCATCAGATAGAATCACTCTGGTTAATGACTAAGATTAAAGAAATAGTCCACTCATTTTAGTTGGGTTTTTTTTTTTCCATTTTAGTAATAAGGCTGTCATGCATAGGAATTATTTTCATAATGCTTATTGATCAAACACCTAAGAAATAAGAATAGTACCTTTACTTCTTCAGAAACTTCTCTTTATAAGTTCACAATTATTTAATGAGCCAATCCTAACTGGCAGCCTATGAAATGAGCAGCCAAGCAAAAATGCTTTTTCCAAAATATTTTGGCCATAAATGTAGCATAACTAATAAATAATAAAATATACAAAATTGTATCCACTAATTATATAATTCAATAACTATAAGCACATATTCCTGTTGCATTTTTTTTAATTAATTAATTAAAATTCTCCTTGCTTTGCAATTGTGGAATATTTTAAATAGATTTAAATTTAGCACACTTCAGTGATATTTAACTGCATTTAGAATGTAGAATTTCACATGATCACCATCTCTTATACTAGCACATAATTGTTGTAAACAAAGGCAAAATTGTCCATACAGTAGTGCCACCCTGTGCCAACCAGAGTAATCAATGGATGCCAGAAGCCACAAGCCAGAAACTGGTCTGGGGATATTGGATGATTAGGCACTAGATAGGAATTTTATACACAAGCCTTCTGGCATCCATTGATTACTCTGGTTGGCACAGGGTGGCACTACTGTATGGAGAATGTAGAATTTCCAAGAATTAATTTATGACATTAGGAAAAAAATGATAGCAACTAATAATAATTTAATTAAGATATAACTATGAAGAATAGTTTTCAAGAAAGACTTGTAAATCTTGCAATAATAGTAATATAAAATTATAAATATACTGAATTAGGTATATATAAATACTTCTAGTTTTATAAATATGACATCAAAAAGAAAATTTTGTAAAAAAACTTGTTTCAAATAAAATTTTATTCATTCATTTTTGTGTGGGGTGATTCAGTTATTTTGCAAATGGATGCTGAATCTCCTAGCATTGGCTTAGTTTATAATTTTTTTTTCAGATCCTAGATATAGGTATCATTTAATTAATGCAAAAATATTAAATACTAAAACAATATTTAATAACTTTATATAATTTGGAAAATCAGCAGATATATAAGTGAATACTGCAATCAGATTGGTGCTTAATGGCAGCAGTGCATATTGTTAAAAAAACATGCTCACGTGTATCTAAAAGCAGTATTATTATGGCAAAAAGCTATTAAATGGGAACTGTTAGTGTTATAATATTCAGTGTGCATCAATTAATACCTTCTTCAGTCATGCCCATGAACTGAAATTCATATCCAGATAGAGTTTGGAAATTTTTTCAGATAACTTGGAATCTCTTAGGATGTTTTCAGATAGTTATCTCAAAGCTAATCAATAAATTTTGGTTGGCAAATAAGTATCTAGCTATTTTAGTTGGAAGATAATATACTCTGGTTTAGGCTAAAAAATGTGGTTAGTTTTAACAGGTTACTTGTTCTAATTTTAGTATGTGCATTCATCACCCAAACTGGAAACATTAAACATTCCAATAATTTTGGAAATCTATGCTTTCCTTAATCAGTCTCCAAAAATATGACTTTTAAAGCTATACTTTGAACATTACTTCTTATATTCCTTCAGTGAAGGTGGGTGGGGCTGTGACTATATGTATTTCCAATTTCTGTTTCAGAATTCAGAATTATAAATATAATTTTCCAAACTTCAAACACTTTTTAGCAAAACTCTTTATTTGTACATACTCAGACACTGACGTTTCGATTGACCTGCAGTCTTCTTCAGAACAAATCTATTTTGATCTTCCAAATGAAAATAAAAATTCGTTTTTTCATTTGGAAGATCAAAATAGACTTGCTATGAAGAAGACTGCAGGTCAGTTGAAACGTCAGTGTCTGTGTATGTACAAATAAAGAGTTTTGCTAAAAAGTGTTTGAAGTTTGGACAAATTATATTTATAGGATATTACGGCAAACATAAAGAAAAGTGTGATTTTAGTAATATTTAAGAATTCAGAATTGTTAAACACATTTATAGGATGGAAATTTTCACAGAAAGTTTATTTCCATTATAACAGTTAATGCTGAAAAAGGATCAATAGCCAGAAAAACTCGTATAATCCAGGTCAAATATCAATCTAAATGATTGTAAATAAATAGAAAGAGCATGAGAGAAAAACACAGAGATAGAAATAGACAATAATACTTGCATCAAAAACAGTCCTAGGTCATTTATTAGCCAATATCCTATCGTTCTAAGGTTAGACATAATTTATTGATTATTCACAGTTAATAATCCTCATATCTGATGATTATTCCACCCTATCAACAACATGAGTTTAGCGCTCATATGCCAAACATAGAACTATAATAAAATAAGTATGTGTAACTTATTTTGTCCTCTCTTGTACATATATATGTTTTTTGATGAATGCATATATATATAAAAGTTTATCAAACATGAGTTTTATATGTATACACGTATATCACATACATCCAATTATTAAATCTCACACCCACTTGCTCCATAATTCCAGTACTGATGAGATAATATAAATGTGAATAATCAAGAATAAAAAATGTACGTGTAATAACTAATAAAAAGGATTTTAAATATTACATATATCTTGGCAGAAAGTATCATACAGTTTTTATTTTGACATTTAACATTTCGTTAAGGTCATCGAGTAATAGGTTTATTTTTATTAAAAGGTAAAATTATTTCAAAATTGATTTTAAAATGTTTAACAATTTCCTACGGTTTATTTTTATAATTACGTATTTACCAAATGAACTTAACAATTCCATGTTTAGCATATGTTTATTAAAATAATCTTAGGTGATTTATCTTTTTTTATTTAAAAAAGATGTCAATTTTTTAAGATAACCTTTAAGATTGGAATTTTTTCCCCGCACTTATCTATTTTGAGTTTTTACTTTCAACAAATTAAAACATCAACAGGTACAAAAAAAAATAACAATTTTTAACAAATTATAACATTTCTTATTAAAAGTAATAAACGAATGCTACGATTGTAATTATTACTATAACTATGTTCATCAAGTTAGTAGTCCACTCCTACCAATCACATAAATGGTATTTTGCATATTTGTAAAATTTTCAACATAATTATACAGAAGTACTTTCTCCCTCTTAATTTGTAATGTTTTGCATTTGGTATTTCTATAGACTTAAGGGGAATAAAGGAGTAACAATAAAAAAAAGAATAATAAAAAATCATTACACTGCTGCATGCAAAATCCAACTACAGATCTCTATCTAGGTCAGGAAATGTCACAGCCAGTGACTTTTGTCCACAGAAAATAAAATTAAAATTTGATTTTTAGAAAGTAAATATGTATATTTAAAGGATGGAAAAAAGACCCAATCCCATTGTCATAGTTACTGTAAAGATGACTAATGGCCTGAGAAATTCATTATGATCAAGCTTTATGTTAACAATATGATAAAAAAAGAAAAAGAAAAATTGAAAGAGAAGACAAAAAAGAAGAGGGAGGATATTATTCGTAGTTGAATATTAATAAGCATTGAAGTAAACTGGTACCTATCAACTAATTTTAATGACATATAGGTTAATAAAAATAAGAAAGTAATTAAAAATAAACAGAAGAAATAAAAAACTATAGTCCTTTCTCAGTAAGGATTTCAATATAAGATCCCACAGGAATATGACATCTTGGCTTTTGAAACCCATAATTATAAAAATATAATTCTTATATAAAATACTTCTTACTTGTTAAAAAATCTTAGATATCTGTCTAGTAGAAAGTGTGCAATTTGAACCATCACAAACATTTCTAGCTGCAAAAAATCTCAATAATCCATTCAGTTACATAAAAAATGTGCTACATCATCTGATCTCACACTGGCTTCCATGTCAGAATGCATATCCAAGGCATTATTAATGCATTTTAGTGCATTATTTTTCTATTTAGTGATGAAACTTTAACCAGCTATTATTTATAGATGTATTGAAGGATTGTGATAATATTTATTAGAAATTATCTTTATTTTGAACATGTATTTTAAAAAGTGAAAAAAATAATGTATACAATTTTCATAATAAAATTATTTCTATTTCTGCATGCGTTTCAGTGATGTAAAAGTTCTTTATAGCTTATGATTTGTAGCTCTGAAATTGAGATCTAGAATATATTAAGAGAGTGAAAATTTTTCATTAACTACATGAGATATTATTTGATAATTTAGTTACCTAATTAATTAGTTACAAAATTATTAAAATTCCTATCACCAGCTTGTGCTTAATAAATTTAATATATTTACATTTGTTACTATCATTTCATTAGATTTGAAAATTATAATCAAAAGATTTCACATTGTTTATTTATATATAATATTTAGTGAATTAAATGTGAAGGTGTTTAAAGCTTCATGCTCTTAGTTCAAAATGTTTGAGTCTGGCTTATTTATATATAAATTTAAGTAGAGAAGAAGATGGAACCATCTTTTTCTCATAAAATTTCTGCCTTGTGTTTTGAATTGAGAGTTCCCTGTACAGTCATTATTGCATCTGATTGGCTGTCATATAAGCATTTTTAAAGTGCATCTGTCAAAGGTTTCAGCCTTTCACGTTATTAAAATTCATATTATAAAATCACTCAAAAGTACAATTATTTATATATTTCTACACTTAGGGTATCACTAGCATACTGACATAAAAAATTATAAGATTTGATTGATCTGTAGCATGTCCTGAGTTGCTTTTGTACTTATAGGGAATGGGCACTCCAGAATAGCAAGCATGCTTTTTCTATAATTCTTTTGCATTTTTAAAGTGAATATTTCCATTAAAATTTAAATTTAAGAATTGATTGTTTGTGAATTCCTAATTATTGGTGAGTTAGCTTCCTATAGTCTCTCATTATTGGTCTTTGAAATACAATAGATTGACATTTGAATCCAAGTACTTTATAGCAGTGGTCTTCAACCTTTTCACACCTGCAGACCAGCAAAAATAATGATAAGATTTCGCAGACCGGCAGAAGTTTACAGATAAATTTTCTTAAAGATATAACCTGCTTAGCCTTAGATAAGCATAATTGTTATAACTGGCCAAAACAGCATGCTAGTTATCGTGTATTGTAATGGTGTTGCTTACTTTCACATGCTGAACACTCTTTCTCAAGTTGCGCAGTCATACTGCTACAGAAAACAGTACAATAACAATCATTCTCATTAATATGCTTGCATTTCTACATTTATTATTTCATTATTAAAACATGCAAGAATAAAATGTTATTCGCCTGAATGTTGGGAAATATCACAGCTAGTGTAATTACATGACAATGATTATGATAAATGTAATATCTGTATTTAATGTTAAATATACAAACTGAAGTTATATATATATGGAGGTTGTCTTTTGATAGTAGTAAGGGCAAAATAGAAATCGCGTAATTAAAATCACCGTACAAGCCCCCAAAAAAAAGTCGCCGTATTTTAGATCTGAAAAAATAAAACAAAACATGTAAAAGTCTGAAGTTTTGATGTTATTGTAATTTTTTTGTGTGTTGGTGTGTTGAAAGGATCAAAAAATGTAATTAATAGGAAAAGTTTTTTTAAAAAATGGCAAAATAGACATCGCGTAATAGAAATAAAGCCAAAAAAAAAAATGCCATATAGTCGCTGTCTTTTAAAAACAAAAGATAATGAAAGTTGAAAAAGTCAAAAGTTTTGATCTCATTTTAATTTTTTTTGGGAGGGGGGGGGGAGTCAGTTGAAAAATACTTTGTCTTCACTGAGACAAAAGATAGAGCCCAAAGTTATTTTTTGTTTATTTTTATTTTTAAAAAAAGGTAACAAAAATTGGTTTTAAAAATAAAAGTTTTAGTATTTTAGCAGTATATAAATAAAGCCAAAAAAAATATCACCTTATAGACCAAAAAAAAGTGGGTGTATTTTTAAACAAAAAAGAAAAACTTGAAAAAGTCAAAAGTTTTGATCTTATTTTAATTGGGGGGGGGGGGGTTAGATTGAGAAATACTTTGTAAAAGTTAGAGACAGAAATTTTTTGGTTGTTTTTCTTCTTAAAAAAAGGTGATAAAAATTGATTTCAAAAATAAAAGTTAAAGCCAAAAAAGATCTTATTTTAATTTTTTTGGGGGGAGTTATTTTTGGTTTGTTTTTATTTTTAAAAAAAGGTAATAAAAATTGGTTTTAAAAATAAAAGTTTTAATATATCAGCAGTATACAAATATATCTAACCTTATAGGCCAAAAAAAAGTGGCCATATTTTTAAACAAAAAAAAACCCTGAAACTTGAAAAAATCAAAAGTTTTGATCTTACTTTATTTTGGGATGGGGTGTATTGAGAAATACTTAGTAAAAGTTAAAGACAAGTTACTTTTTGGTTTTTATTTTTAAAAAAAGGTAATAAAAATTGATTTCAAAAATAAAAGTTAAAGCCAAAAAAAAAAAAAATTGCCATATAGCCAAAAAAAAAAAACACTAAAAAATGAAATATTAAGAGGGAGTAGAAAAAATTTTAAGAAATCAAAAAAAGTCACATTACGTTTTATTGTTTTAACACATAAACAACACCGACAAGTGGTCATGCTTGGCTATCAAAAGACGACTGGAGTTTGTATAATAAAAAACTTTTTTTTTTTAATTTTGAATTTTTTTAGCAAAATAATAAAAAATTTAATTCTACCCCCCCCCCCAAACATCTGTGATAAATAGAAAAAAAAATTAATTTATGTATGATTGATTAGATTTTGTTTTTGTTCTGTTTCTTTTTTTTTAATCAGGTAAAAATGCAAAAATGCGATGAAAAAATAAATAAAAATTGTTTATATTAATTAAAAGTTTAAAATCTTATTATTTTGTTATTACAAACTTTCTTGCCAGTGTAACACGGCCTGGCTGAAAACTTGTGGCCCGACGCCGGGCCAGACCGGTGGTTGAAGACCACTGTTTTATAGAATGTTTTTTCAGAAAACAATCTTTCAAACACTATTGTTTAGAACTGAATATGTAATTAAAAGTATGAATAATTTGTTTTTATGTTATAAAAAACATGCTTTTTTAGAGTGTATAATTTAAAAACTTGATTAAAATCATTATTATAAATACACATTATACATATATATATTATTCATTTTTCTTTTGCTTGTATATGTAATTCTCTTGCATAAATATGTAAAACATACACATGTACAAACAAGAGTGATGTGTGTTTTTAAAATTGATATCAGTAATATAAGTATGTTTAGTCTCTTCTGCTTTCTCAGTAGATTGTACATACAGCATTGTTTCTGGGAAATTTTTTAAAGATAACATGCTCATCTTCCTATTCAACTAATACAGCAGCAGTTTAGACTGCTGCAACATATACTGTGAATGCATATTAAAAGAATTTTATTCTTACCCATGCAGTAAAAGTTCCAAGAGATAGGTTTTGATATAAAGCAACTTTGAATTTTTAACACTAATAAGATTTTTTTTTTAAATCCATCGTTTTACTATTATATATATCCACCCACATACCCCGTATATATATATCAAATAGACAGTTTAATGTATATGAAATTCAATTCCACCAGAAGCTATGGATAAATAATACTCATATGTCAACAAATAATAAAGGATAGTTTTTTTAATTTGAATTTCATATATGTTAAACTATACTTATGTGATATTTATATATACAAAATTAATATTTAAATAAAGTTACATATAGAGGTTATTAAATTATAATTGGTGCTTGACTTATAAAGATAAATTAGTAATAAATCTACTCTGTTTGATAAATTTAAATTCTAAAATATTTTAAATTTTTAACCTAGCAATAAAATGAAAAATATCAGCTTTCAGTAACTTTTCTTCCAGATTTTTAAAAGATTGAAATTTAAACAAATATCTTAATTATTAAAGTCTCATTAAAATATATGGTATAGCTCGGAAGTATTAAGATATTACAATTAATAGAGTTAAGGAGTTGACAAAGACGAATGATTATTTTATGATTAAAAGTTACTGCTAAATTATCATGTGTATATCTAAAAATTAAAATAAAAACAAGTGAAAATTGGTACTTTTGGAAATGATTAACAGAATATAATCTTATATTACATGAAAATTTAAATAAGTATCTTTTACTGCTTTTTTAATGATGCTAACAAACAAAAGATTTCAATATATATGTATTGAAATGATCATGAGAAAGTTTCAAACATTCTCATTACCAAGAACATACGTAATCCATTATACATGTGCATTGCAACATCACAAAAATCATATATTATAATTACGGAAAAGTGATAATTTAGTTTGATAAGCTTGATTATAGAAGATGAAAATATTTTATTTTTTGTACATATAACCAAATGTTGCAAAACAATTTATAAAAACGTACATATACATATATACTAAATACACACACAATAGGCATCGAAAATTAAATAATAAGTGTGAATCAATGATAGATTTATTAAATGCATTTTTATGCTTACTTAAGCTGTTAAAACAGAGGCAAAACTCCATACAATAGTGCCTCTCAGTACAAGCCAGAGTAATCAATGGATGCAAGAAGGTTTGTGTACTAGATTACGGATTTTATGCAGAAACCTTATTGCATCCATAGATTTTCTGGCTTGCACTGAGCGGCACTACTGTAATGAAAGTTTTGGCTCTTTTACATTAATATATATATCAGTGTTCTTATGGTAAATAAAATATTAATATGTAAAGGAAATTAAACAAAGAAATACATTTTGTTTGTTTAATATTATATATATATAATCAAAATGTCTTCTAAATATTTCTCATGATGATAAATTATGAATGACAAAAAAATCCACAGGTCATTGTTTTCTTTATTTTTTTTAAGTTCTTAAAAAAAAAGGAGTGAGCAAGAAATTAATAGAAATCCATTTTCTCACTGTCAATGAAATGAAATTTTATGTAAGATGAATTTAAATTAATCATTCAATCTTTGAACAATTGATATATTGCCAAATTGTTTCAAAAAATGAAAATTTTTAGAAGATTATTAGAAACATCTTTGTGAAAAATTGCCAAGAATTAATTCGAATAATTTAATAATGGAAATTTAAGAGATTAATAAATATTTTCATAAAGAGAACACAGGAAATAATTAAGAATCAAATCCAATTAGAACTGATCTCTCGATCTAATTATTTCTCAATTCCTTCAAGATAAATAATAGTGCAGACTAAACTACAAATAATAACTTACTAAATTTAAATTTCCCTTCCTTGGATATAAACCAAATTTCTAATTATAATCCCTAATAAAATAAGCAAAACTCTCCATACAGTAGTGCCACTTAGTGCAAGCCAGAATAATCAATGGATGCCAGAAGACTTGCGCATAAAATCCCTATCTAATGCCTATTCATCCAATATTCCTAGATTAGTTTCTAGCTTGTGGCTTTCATCACTGAGGAGTCTTGGATCTGAGAGCACTACATTTAGATCTTAGGATCTAATGCAACCCTCCAGCAGCCACCTCTTATCTCTACTTAACTACAAAACTATGAGTCTAAAATTGCAAACACAAAAATATTTTCAATCCAAGCTCATTAGCTTATATATTATATAGGTCTGAACTCAGTTCAGTACCCTTATATTTTGGTATCTTTGGTTCTTTAATAACCATAGCCATTACTGTCCTATTAGGCAGGATTGGTATTAAACCACTAAACATCACATGATCATTTCTTATGCTTGCTCAAGCAAATGGTGATCGTGTGATGTTTAGTGGTTTAATCCCTAATAAACTGCAAATTATATAATAGCAAATACAATAGTTGCCTGGAATTAAATTACCCAACTTCCAAGAATTGACTATTAAAATGAAAACTATATCTATGCAATCAAAATACTATAGTTAAACTAATGGAATCTAAAATTAAATTTTCATTTGAATATTTAGCTACAGAATGGCTTCAAAAAATAAACTAAATAATCTCTTATCAAATTAAGAACAAAGCTAATCCTGAAATGAAAGTTTCAATTATTATTTCCTGAACTACCAGTATAGTTTTAAACAGTAACAAATTGACTATGAATACAAAATTAAGCAATTCCATTGTTAGAACAATTCTGGATTAGAATCATCAGTGTTAATTTTTTTCTTTGTATGCTAATAATTTAATATGTTTTATTTATGGCATTTAAGCAAGAGGACATATAGTAATAAAATACATGTATGAGATTTAAAACTTATCGTTACAATGTTTATGTTATGACAAAAAGGAGCACATAATCCTTTAAATGTTTTAATTACTTTTTAATGAGATAAACAAAATAGAATAAAATGAAAAATTATGCTTCAAACAAATGCTCCCTTTTAAAATCATAATTGCCTATATACAAAATACACGTGCAAATCAGGAAAATAAAATTGGAAGCTTATTAAATATAATTTATATAGATTGTTGATATTATCGGATACACTGCACTTTCATGATCCAAACAATAATGACGAACAAAAAAAATGCATATATATATATATATTCATGCCATAATAGTATGTGATAGACAAATATGAAAGACAAATGTCTGTCCTATGACTCAAAATGTATGGAATAAATGGAGATAATATTATGATTACTTAATTTTTTTTATTAACTAATAAAAAGTTAACAATCCAACTATGCTTATAAATATATTTAATCTATGAAACAAATGCAAACCATACCGTGTTAAGAGAATAAGGCTTTGATTATAAGTTGAGATTGTTGATAACTTAAGGGTTGATTGTTACCAGTTATGTTATGAGAGAATAAGACTCAAATATATAGTTATATCATTTCATATGTGAAATAAATACATATAGTCACATCTCACACTACTTTTTTTTTCTTATAGCTATGATATCTTGTTCTTGCATAACATGAAAATATTTTTAAATTTTCAGAGGAAATATAAGTGAAAAGATCTATATTTCTTCATCTTCCCTTATAAGAAAAGATTATAGTCTCTGGGAATTTTTTACTTCTATAAGATTTTGTAAGATATGGCTTCACACCAATATTTAAAAATAATTACATGATTGTTTTCACACTAACTATCTAAGTGATTGTGAAATACCAATAACTAAGAGATACATTTGTGTTTAAGAAGTCAGATGAAATGGAACAAGAAATGACACAATTGTTTATTTTATCTCATTCTGAACATAGAAGATGATCATACTTACTATATAATCAGAAAGTTCATCAATTAACAATTATATATATATATATATACATATATATATATATATATAGTAAAGGTTCATAAAAGTAGAGTTAAAAATAGATATCTTAGTTCTGCTTTGTATGTCCATGAAAAAGATACAGGCCACACTATTGATTTTGATGAAGCTAAGGTTGTCTTCTTTGAGAGAAATGAAATCAAAAGAAGAATTAAAGAGTCTTTATTATTGAAAATTTATGATTCTGAAGCAATTAACTTATTTAAGAGTTCTTTTAATATTAAGGGTGGATGGGAAGTGAATGGATTTGTGGGTAGTTTTTAATAGTATATATAATGTGTGTTTTTTGTTTTTTTTTATTATTTCTTTACACTTGAGAAGTCTGCTTGTAGCAGTGAAACCTTAGGTTGTGTTTTAATATTATTTTTATTCTGGTCTGGTTTAATTTTAGATTTGGGGTAGTTTTGATTTTATATTGACTAGTTTAGCTTTATGCTTGTAATGTTTATATATATATATATATTACTATTTTTTCATACAGTTGAGAGCAAGTGTCATCTTGTGGCAACAGTATATTTACTTTAATATTATTTTATTAAACATGGTTACTCTCAAAAACATGTTTCATAAAACATCTTTTGCTCATGATGTTCTCTTGAATAGAATTGTCTAAAAGTAGCAATATAACATTTAAATAATAGTGGAACCATGCTGGCAAAGATACTTTCTAACAATAACTTAAATGTAACTATTTTATTTTGTATCAACAAATATTTTTGATTTGAAGACAAACTAGAAAGTACTTAAGCAATATGTCTTAAAAGTTTTTAAATTTAACAAACTATGCCCACAAAGATCCTTAATGCAAAGTGATCATTTATAGGGTAAAAAATTACAAGTCACTCAAATAACATTTTAGAGTTAAGAAATTACATGTTAATAAAATGCTAGGAGTTCTGTCCTAATAGCATATATTGGAGTCTAACAATTTAATTATGCTTTGATGGTAAACTATAAATCCATATTTAGCCAAATCAGGTTTCACTTCTAATCTGAATTCATTAATCATCTGTAACCCCTCTTTACATTTGATTATATTAATGAATTCATTTAATATTTATTAAATCTAATGTTTATTAATATTTATGGCTGACATATAAACTGTTTTTTGTACTGGTCTATTATCACCATGAATAATCTTTAGTTATTATTGTTATTGCTAAGATTGTGTACATGTTGTTTAAAAAGAGCTAAATTTGCTTCATTTATCCTTTAAAAAAATAGTAATATATATCTTTCCCTCCTGTAAACAAAAATTAAATAATAAAAATTATTAAGAGTGAATAGAAAAAATTGTTTTATGTTTATTTTATTATCTGCATAATTTTTTAAAAAAAAATATGATTAGCATCTGGCTTTTTTTTCTTCTTCAAAATCATTTATAATTATGGTTGCAATGTAAAACTATGGGGATACCTATAGTGATGTACTACTATGTAGAAGAAAATAGTAGAACTGATTTTAATTTTTTCTTATTTATTTTCTGAATTCAAGCAAGATAATATATATATTAAAAAAAGTAATTTTTATGACTTATAATACTTAAAACAACCCATTTTGTTCAACACCCTAAGCAATTGTTTAGATTTGTCTATGTATAAATTTGACTTTGCATATATAGTTTTGTCAAAATAATTTCTTAGAATAGACATCACATTTATTATAAAATTAACATCAACTCAGAAATTTTTTAAAACTACATCTAGGCTTTTTTTTTTATTATGACTGTACATTAGTAACTTAACATTTAAAACAGCTCTTCCCAATGCTGCTTCTTTCAAATCCCGGTAATTTAAAAATTGTTTGTAATTTTCTGATAGTGCCATAGAATCATTTGACAAAATTCTTATTTTATGATTAAATTAATAGATTTTATTCATGAAAAGATTATAGTAAGCTAGTAAAATTTTCATATGACAGAAATTATTGCCTTTTATAACAGTGTAAAATAATTAGTTATTTCATAGAAGTTATTTTAATAATTAGAAACCAGTCACCACCTAAACATATCAATATAGATTGTAATCAATATTTCTCACTGTCGTCAAGGCAACCTCTCCTTATAATAATAAGAGTGGAAATCCACTCTTACTAATGGTCCAATGAATATATGTGGACACTTAAAGATTGCAACTTGACCACAGAGATTGAAATATTGATACAATAAAGTTTTTTAAATTGTTTAATAAAAATATTGTAATTGCAGTGTATATAAATAGCCAAACTAAGACTAATACAATAATTTAATTATTATTAATAAACAACATTTCCATATATAATGGTTGTGCCCTAACCATCACAATAAATTAATAGATACTCACTTCTATATAGCAATGTACTTTATTTTTTAAAAAATATACATCAAAAGACATTTAACTAAGATGAAATATAATAGCAGAAAAATAAGCAATGTAAATAATGAAGTGTATGACAAAGATTGTTCTACAAAAAAAAATAATGAAATAGACAATACCTATCAGGCTTATCAACTGTCAGATGCTAAAAATTTTAGTTACTTTTATCCATATTTTCCTTCTAGATCAGGCAGACATATTCTGCAGCCTGAAGTTTCATGAAATCTTTTATAACTTTCTGTTTGACATATTTAACTCATGATTATTCCAATATAATAATTGTTTATTAAAATTTTGTAGATTTCTATTTCTGATTCTACTATTTATAAATGATTTGTGACAAATCTCTGAAAAACTAGTAACAATTTTTAAAAAAAATAATTTGATTTTTGTATACTTTCTGCTAATAAATATGACATTGAAATGTAAACAGAAATAAAATAACTTACCATAAAAGTATGGATAAATAACACATATATCAATAAATGATAGAAAATAGTGATATATGAGTGTTATTTATCCAGAGCTTACATGGGGAATTAGGTTATTTCTGTGCATAGACATTAAACTATGCCTATTTAATAATATGTATTTTTTTCTTAATTTATGAAAAGCAATATTTCATAAGGCTCACTATCCATGCCTGCTATAGATAATAAAATTTGATACCCAATTGCCAATCAATAAAATGAATCCCTAGGTAACAAAAAAAAATTTCAAAACTTCTGCATAGTTATGACTATTATTCTATAAGGCTAATGAACTGTATATATAAACCCATGTGTAATTTTTTTTATTGGAGAGATAATAGAGCTTTTGACTTTCACCTTTACATTTTCTTCTTTTCAAAATAACATTTTATAAATATTTGGCATAATCTAAACTATAAATATCAAGTTAATTTGTAACAGTAAAAAGCACCACATATTATTGCAAAATTTCATCACTTTAACATTTATATTTTTTGACTTTATTTTTTTGCAATCAGAAGAATAAATTAAGATTCCCATAAAAAGAAATTTGAATTTTGTAAATATAGATATATTCATGTGTGTGAATTTATAACACTTTTATGAAAAAAACTTAATAAAGTTGCATTTAGCATATGGTAGCAATCAAGTTCTTTTAAGATAATTAATATTTTTCAGTTCACATTAAAAGCTATTAAATTTCTACTATCTTCCTCTGTGTGTGTGTGTGGCATAAATATGACTATTCACCAGTAATGGAAGTTAATCATTTATATATCAATAAAAATATAATTAACTTATTTCTGATCATAACAGGCCCTCTCCAGGCAGTAAAATACTATTGAACTGTATTAATAAATTACTAATCTCCTATTATATAATTTACACTAATGACTTAAAACTTCGAAAACCAGGCAAAAGTCAAGTAAACAATGTATAGAAACACTGAAATAGTAATTCCAATCTAAATAAAAAGCAACTGACAAATTAAAGTTGACTATGGCAAAAAATAATCAAAAAAATCTGTTTGCAATGTCATCTAGCATATATTGATTAAATAGAGGCTTATATATTTGATTGAAATAGAAATCAATTATGGAAATCTTTATAATTGCAATCTAGTATTCATTGACTAAATCAATTTTTATATAAACAGAAATCACCATTGTTTAATACAAAGCTTCTCAAACAGGGGTCCATGGATTTTATCAAGAAGAGCCATGAATATAAATTTCAAATTTTTAAATTAGAAATAGATAATAAGCTTTATTTTTATATACAAACATATTTTTCAAAATTTTAATGTGAAACATTATGAGGCTGATTAATAACTCAATTTTATAATTTATATACATTGGCAATGTCAAAAACCCTTACTTGCATAGCTTACTTTGCAATGAGCATTAATGGAAACAGTACATTTAATAATTCTTTATTAAAAATTTAATCTGAAGCTAGATAAATGGCTAATAAAAACACAATATATTTATAAAAGTCAGTCAGTCAAAGGCAATAAATACACCAAAAAATTTGAATTGCAAATGAAAGCATCTCATATTTCACCAGAACTAGCATAACTATCCACATGTTTTCAACACCAGGTGGCAAGAGGCAGAATATGTCATGTGAAAAAGTTTATAATTCTTCTTACTTGAAATATGAATTTGTCCCTTCATGTAAAAATCCATACAACCTGCCAAAAACAGTTGTCAAATGATTGTATGAAACTTGGAAAACTTAGACACCATTAAGATACCGAGCATAATGAATTTAAGAATAAGACAAATGAATTTTAGAAAGGCTGAAGAATTAAAATGGCAAAGTTAGTTTTTTTCAAAACATATTAAAATAAATGACAAATTAGTAAAAGCTTCTTTCAAAAGCATTTTGTTAATTCCTAAAATAAAATTAAAAACTTTATAAGATTGGTGAAGATCTCATCTTACCAGCAGAAGTAAAAATTTGCAAAACTATCCATGTTTCAAAACAGCAAACCCTTTAAAAAAATGTGTGTCCAATGACACAAAAGAAGACTAGATAGCATTTCTGACAATATCATGCTTTCATTATTACCATGGATCAAGCAAAGTACTGTATTGTCATTAATTTGATGGGTCAACTGACAATAAAAATAAATAATATTAATTTAGTGGTTTTTGTCAGATACATCTATAATTTACAAATTCATGAAGATCTGCTGTTTTGCGAAAAAATTTGGGGGCACAATGAAAGAAAGAGATATATTTGAAAAAATAAAATTTTTTTTGGGAAAATGAGATTGAATGGCAAAAATTGATGTTTTTTGCACTGATTGAGCTGCAGCCATGACTGGCAGGATTTCAGAAATTATAGAAGAAAATTTTTTTTATCTGAATTTAAGACATGTTCGACATATAAAAAATCTCTTATTACATAAAAAGTAATATTGTTAATACATAACTCTTTTGAATTTTATGCCAAGAGATGGATTCCAATTAGAAATCTCTTTTATATCATACAAAAGTAAGATGACTATCTTGTAGTAATGTTCTAAAAAGTTTTAATATTAAAAAATGAATTATGAATTGATCCCACATTAGTATTATTTTATTTCTATGAATCTCTTTTTAGATCACACAAAAGTAAGATGACTCTCTTGTAATAAAGTTCTAAAAAGTTTTCATATTAAAAGTTCAATTGTGAATTTTTTTTCTCAGTAAAAATCCCACATCAGTACGTCATTCTTTTGAATGAAACTGGATATGATTGCTTTTTTACCTGATAATTTTTTTTGGAAAAGTAAATGAATCTTTCCTGCAAGGTAAAAGTACATTAACCCTAACATAATACAAAAAACTTTAGCTTCACTCCATGAATTTATTAAAAATTACATTTTTTTTTATCAGTAAAAAGTAAAATAATAATAATTATCCACATCACAAACTTGATGATTTTTTTAAAAATAATTTCCTAATTTAAATGAAATCAAAGAAATATTTGACTCTCATAGATTCAACCCTTGAATCAGAATTTTGTAAAATGGATGTGTCAAAATTTTGAATTCAGCAACAAAAATACTATCCTTCATTGGTAAACACACTCTTAAATATTTTGATTCTGTTTGCATTGAGAAATTGCATTTTCATTACTATTACCAATTAAAAATAAGAATACATCTTACTTATGAATGGAAATATTGGGAAAAAATCTAAGAAATGCTGTGTTAAATATTTCACCTATATTGATTTTTTATGTAGCAATATGCAAATACTTCTATCACATTACATTGTTATAAAAATATCTTTTCTTGTATTATTCAATTTCTGTTCTAATTATTATTTATAAATTTTGAGTTTTATATTGCATGATCTTTGAAATATTTTTTTATTCTTTAAGTATTTTGTATTATAATAAAAATATAAATAATACTTTTTTTATAAACCATAATACAGTAAAATTGTATTATAACAGCATATGTCTCTATTAAGAATTTTTTCTTTCAGGGCACATGTTTCTAGATATTCCAGATGAACCTTTAAATCAAGATGAGTTTAAGATGCAACAATCTAATGCAAGAGTTCCCAAACTTTTCTTTACTGCAGACCCCATTACCAAAAACTTTTAAAACTATTGACCCCCTAGACATTTACTTTACTTACTCAAATTAATAAATTTGTACAGTAATCAATATTAAATAGTTCATTAGATAGCAAACTTTTAATTTTAATCATTTGTAATTAATGATTGAAAAATATAAAAGGACTATGGAATTTGGCATTATCTTGTGCAACATTTTATATCGAAACCTGCACTAATGAAAATAAAAGCAAAAAAATACAAGCAGTTTTTCTTAATTTTTAATATTTATGAAATAAATATGTAAATTCAAAATAAGTACAAATATTGAAATCACTTTATTAAACATAAAAATGAACTGAAAAAAATCAACATATTCAGATAGAATTAAACGTCTATAAAATTACAACAATGAAACATTTTAATCAGAATTATAAAAAAAAAAATACCAAATAAATTAGCTTAGAAAACTGAATTTAATGAGATGGATGCACCTGGTGATCTGTCAACAATTTATCTATGTCTAGTTTTAAATTAATGAGTTGCACTCTCAAATCTCTATGTTCAGTAATATGTAATTGATGTTTGTTCTGAACAGGTTTAAAACTACACTGAAGCCTCTCTCTACCAGATATGATGGAAATCCCAGTAAATACTTTTGTACAACAGTCCATAGAGCCAGGTACAGAAGTGGAATATCTTGTGGTTAAAACTTTTGACAACCCTATTTGAATTCTATCTTAAGATTCTCGTTTGTGCTTATCAGCTCATCTTGCAAAATTATATTTGGTTCTGCACTAGTAGTGTATGGCTTTATTACCCAGTCTGTATTTCCAATGATAGAATATCTTCGAACCTAGTTTTGAAATCTATGTGAAGAGCCTCCAAGTGGTTGATATTCAGCAAGATGTTTTTTTCTTGGATTGTGCCTATCTTAAATAGGTTGGGGAACAGGTAAAGCTCAGATCTTGCAATACTTTGCTTAAAAAACATTAATCTAGAAACAAAAGCCAATATGACCAATTTTGCTTTGATGAGATTCAAATTTTCTCCTTGCAGTTGTAAATTAACATTATTAAATTTTACCAAATAAGTTGGTTAAATAATTAATATCTGTTTTACTCTTAATTAAATTTTCTTTCAAACTGGAATCCCCATCTTCCAAAAATTCTAAAACAGATTTAAAAAGTGCAAAAAATCTCACCAAGCATAAATCTTTTTAAAAGTCAGTGGACTTTGACATGAAAATCCTTGTGGCTTTCCTTGCACAATTGAACAAACTGTTTAGTGTTCAAAGCACTACTTCCCATTTTGTTCACAGCTGTTATAACAAACTGAAGCTATTGATGCAATTTGTTGCTAAAAGTTCTTGGCTGTTAAATATTGTCTATGGATTATGTAGTGATCTGCAAGCACTTCAGGTATATGTTGTTTCATGTAACTTATGAAACTGTGATCTGTTGTAAAAGATATTATATTGTCAATGGAGTCACTTTTTCTCTGAAAAATAGCTCCATTAAATTAAAAATCATATTAGGTATATGTTTCTAAAATTCAAGCAAAAAGCAGCTCTTCATGCACTTTCTGATCTTGAATAAAGTGAACATATGCCAGCAACAAAGCTTTATTACCAGGTAATGTTGAGGCATCCAATTGGAGGAAAAACGTTTTTTTTTTTTTGCAAATGATTATACAAACAGTTTTCCATGTTGTGACTATTTAGTCGATATATCTTTGAATTGCGTTATTGCTCAAAGGAATTCTTTTTATAACATCTTATGCAGGTTTGTGGAGTACAATGTTCAATACATCCATGACAGCTGGTAGAATCAGTTTATTCCCTATAGTGCACTGCTCACCAGACTTTGCGATGAATAGGTATATGTTGTACAATACCCTTAATTCATCATCATTTTCTTCACTGATGAAACAAACATATTATCTACTGTAGTTCTCTTCAGAATTTTATCTTTAAGTCATTGAAAGTATGACAAATCTTTTTTTTTGTCAGGGTGAATTCTGTTCAAGTGATCTTCTAGTGTAGCTGGTTTCATAGCATCGTTGCTAAAGACTTTTTCATACGTGAAAAACATTGGTAAATGTTTGTTTTGACAGTGAAGGAACAAATCTTAGCTTCAAATAGCCCAAGCTGTATTGTCTGCATTTCTTTTGTGGTTCAGACACATTATCGTAAGAAATAAAAAGTTTTATTAACAAACAATTTTGACAATCCCTATGATAAAAAAACAACAACAATAAAGTATGTACTTACTTGAAACAGAAGATTTTTATTCAAACTTGAATAAATAAACTGTGTCCTTTAATTTTCTTTTTCATAATACTCTTCCTCAATAAATAATTATATTCAAAGTTCAACTCACAAATAAGTTCATGTCACATCAAAAAAACCAATTTATAGTGTTTTTTGAAAGCATAATCATATAAAACTGATAGATTCTGCTAACACTGAATATTGTCTCATCGGCACCGGGAGCAAGTGCGAACATTGAATGGTTTTTCGTGTCCGCACTTGTGTTGATACATTCAATAAGACAATGCACAGACTTGTTTGGGCTACACATATATTATTTTCATTCATTCTTATGTGTTCCTCTTTTAGAGAAACATTTTATCTTTTTATTTGCAAGTTTGGTATGTAATATGCTTTATATCACAAAAGTAGTTTTTTTGTAATTATTTTACTTCATAATTAGATATCTATTGCAATCATACAGTAGTAAGGAGGTATATTTTTGCTGTTATTGACCCCCAAATTTTTTTGTTGAAACTATTGATAGAAAATTCAAATCGACTCCCTGAAATCAATGTTGACCACTTTGGGAACTTTTGATCTAATGCATGAAAATATGCTAATGCTCATGTAACACCTTGATATATGCATACAAATATATCTAAGAGATATATGGATCTCAGCAAATATAAATTTATATTATAAGTTACCATCCATCTAAAATATCAAACCATTCCTCTCCAACTATTTATGTATTTCAAATAAAACCAATATTGCTAAGTGAACAAGAACTTTAAAGTATAGTATTTACATAGGCTGTCATTTTACCTTAAATTTGGGAAATAAATCACACACAATTGTATTTGTAGTGCTATTAGCTATAGCTATGACATCAAACACATACTGTAACAGTCAGAATCGTCTATCTCGCTAACACACTGCAGAATTCAAACCCCAGACATGAAACTGAACATTCTAGGAGGGGTTGCCTTCTACATATACTAAGTTCGAATCTAAAGTCCAAATTTCACAGTGCCATCTACGTGATAACGCATCTGATGCCACTACTAGTATAATCTTTGACCGGTGCCTGGTGGTCAGGGAGAAACAAAAGACTCTATACTAAAAGAAGCTTGGGTGGCTAATTAACGTCTATGGATTTACAAAAGAAATGCAGAAAATATATATATATAGACCGAGACAGTGATAGGAATCAAATAAAATAAGAGATCAAATTTAGTTTTAAAAAATTTGACAAAATTTATTTATATAAATTATATATATAATGTCACTGTCTGCTTATATGAGACAGGGGCGCATATTAAATAATTGTTGGCATTATATTCCAATAGATGACAAAAAGGTTTTAAAGCAAAGTGATATATTCTATTCCTCAGGCTAATAGCATTACGATAATGTGCTTGATGAGATAGGAACATGTGCGAGGTGCTTTGAGCAATTATACAAGTCTAAAAAAATATTTGAAAATTAAATGTTCTAAAATATTTATTGATTTCGAGAATAGCACAGACAAAAGCTTACTAAGCAACAAAGTGGGAATGTGATCAAAGCATTTATTTGAGAATAATAATAACAGAGTTGCATTGGGAGGTCAGTATTGCTGATAATGAATTTATTAAAGTTGGAGGGTGTGACACGTTTAAGTCATGGATGCTTTGTAAAATAAATATAAAATAAAACAATAATGGAATATTTGGAATGATTACGGAGGGCATCTTGCCACTAACCCGTAGGAAAGTATTTTATGAACAGCCAAAACCTAGTGACTGGGTGACGATTGCGTTTAATTCCCAGGTGTGTCATTTATGGACACACTCTGCCTGGAAACTGCAATAAGCGAAGAGAACGGACATGGCTGTGTAAAGAATCCTTGGAAAAGTAAAACAAAGCGGTCTCAACAACCAATTCATTTACCAGCAATACGAGACTAGTGTATATAAAACATACTGAATGGGTTTTACTTGGATTAAGAGAAATGCCCAATCAAATTCCCAGAAATTCATTTAAAGGGGTCCACACATTCTCGACATCAATGATGAACTTTGTAATTAAAGTAGAACACGGTAATTAAAATAGGAAAATGCATGCTTGCAGGTTTGAAAAGTATAGATTTATTTACGCAATCATGCATTTGGGGACACATTTAAATCATTGACCTCGCACAAACTCTCATAGTAGATTAAAATCAATAACATGTAGATTTTAAACTATGTGATTATATTATATATTAAAGAATAAAATTGCCCTCGAACAAGTGATTGGAAATTATAATAAAATTGGAAAATTATTTAGAAATTTAAAATATGCCTTTATAGCAGCGTCTTAGTTTCAACAAAAGGAATAATTCACTCGGTCAAAGACGATTCTGACACCTTATCATAATAAAATAACAGAAAGCTTAATAAATAGAAAATATTAACCCAAGGATAGAGAGCAAAATGTTGATTATATTTAAAAGAAATACATAATAAAGTTATGTGAAATATAAGAAAAACAATTTAAATAGCTATAGCATGTTAGTTATCACAAGAGCTCTTGGGTTAATTTAGGGTTACCTCTGGAGAAGCATTTTGGGTAGATGTTCGGCAGGTTTTATAATTCAGCAGCAAAATCTGGAATGTTCATATTTTTGCAGCAGCAGCAGTTCCGGGGTTTCTTATGTGATAGCTTCCGATGGTCTGGAGCAGCGGCCGGCTATTCCAAGGGGACATAGCCATCTTGACGCCTCTACTCTATCATGTCAAGGTTAGCAAATTATTAGAATAGAACTCAGAATGATTTCTCTTAGAAACATTAGAATGGAGAACAAAAGAAAACCCTCCTTTTTATAGTAGAATTTAACAATAGAACTGCCCTGGAGCATTACAAAAATATATCGGACTTATCAGCTGTAATTAAATCTATCCGAATGTCTAAAGGAATTCAACATTAATTAATTTCTTTTGTTAATTTCCCTGTCAACATTCGAATTACAAACTAGATTTAATTAAAAATTACTTTTATTAATTAAAGAAAACCTTAAGTGGACATCTGCTGTTTTTAGATAAACTTATATAAAACTATTGTCCCTCATTTAACAGAAATATTTGGAATGACTTTTATTAAATTAAACGAAAATTATTTTACTTTTAAATTGCAATATTTGAATCTATTTACTAAGCGAATATTTACTAAATGAGTTTTATTTTAAATCAAAATATATTACGACGGTAATATATTTGTAAACAGATTCAAACAAAATAACTTTAACAATTTATAATTTTGATATGTTTTAAAATGCATATCATAGTGTGTGCGCAACTATGACTTATATAACCTACTTTTTAATAAATCAAAATTATGTGAACATATACATAATCTATAATCTTTTATTTATTTGGGAATGAGTTATATATATAATACGAGCATTGTACTCGTGGTTTAAAATTAGGCGGGATTTTCGGTATATAAGCGTATTGCAGACACATTACGATAGATTGGGGTTCAAACTAAGGTATGAGGGTAGGAAATAGGTGAGAAAAGGTGAAACGAAGATCTGCAAAGCAGACCTTACTGTTTCACATTCCCTTAGTGACGGAACAAAAAAAATTGTTAAAAAAAAAGATCTTACAACAGGTGTCCACCTATGAAGCCTGCATAAAAAAAATTTACAAGATAACCCATAATGTACAGGATATAAATATAATGAAGAAATGAAACAGAATTATATACCTGGATCATATTAATAAATCTACTATCTAGCGAATATTTTGTCTATTATTTTCCCCTTTCAACAAATTTTATTTAACGTTTTCCAAGTTTAATATTGGTTTTATCCGATCTCCTTGCTCATTTATCCTGTGATGTGTCCATTTTTTTTTGTTTTAAAAAACTACTATAATCCTGGGTCTGGTGGGTAATAACTGCTTTCATAATTTGATGACTGCAGTCTCAGATTATCAGGCCTCTTTACCTTGTCTGGCAGTTCTTTAGCCCAGGGACTGAAATCCAGAGTGGTTAAGAATTCGGCCATTTCCTCCACCTCTTTGATTCTGCTGCCCGCCATCAGCTGTTGTATCGGTAAGGGCATATTCTGTTGAATGGTATGTACAATATGAGTATCAGAAAATGCAAATGTGCTAAGTGATCGAAGGTGATTGACCTGGCGAATGAAAAATTGCATGTGTGTTTCCTTGATCGCTCCATACTTTTCCTGCCAAATGGTATTTAGAATCCCGCTCTGCCGATCCTCACTCCAATAATATCTTAGTAACAGGCTACCGTAATTCGCAAAGTTGTTTGGTTTTTTTGCCAACATGCCCCACCAATCTTTTGCATAGCCATATAAATGATGGCTAGCGATAACAGTCTGTTCATGCGAATACGTTTTATAAAATTGAAAGAAATCCCGCAGGCTATCCAGGTGTGGGTGGGGGTTTTCTCCTATTTCTCCTCGAAATATTTTAACAGTTAATATCTTAGCAAGTTGGGTTTGAACCCCGAAGTCTGGAATTAAGGTCCTGTGGATTGTATCTATCCCACTACTATGCGCTTGAGGAGGTGGTAGATCATCGTTAGAGGTCTGACATCTTTGGTTTAGGTCCACTGCCTCGTTGATACTGTTTGTATCATCAGGTTCTGTTTTCGCTATCAGGACTTCATTGTCCAGGTATTGTATTAATTTTGGCTCAGTTTGATCTCGGCATTCGCTCATTTTTTTTTGATTTCCTGAGCAGTATTCTTCCAGTTTCCGTTGGAGAGCCCTATGTCCCTCTCTCACTTGTGCCAATTCGTCGAGGAGCATCCTGGTAAACATTTTATACTCCGTCTCTTTTCTTTGGGCTTCCTCTTCCTGCTTTCTTGCCCTCTCTTCGCTTCTCTTATATAAATCCACCAGATAATCCAGATTGGAATCTTCCTTGCTCGATTGCTGGACAGGTCTCATACTTATTGGAGATTCAAGAAATCTGGATGGGTCCGGTTCTTGATCATCATGGTTGTTGTCCATATTATCCATGGCCTTGGATGATTATCATGATCGATGATGATGATGATTTTTTTCCTTTTATTTTATTGCTAACTATTTAATATATCCTAAAAAAAATTTTTTTTAATGAATAGGTGTACTTTTAAAACAATGTATAGCACTGATAAAGAAAATTTTTAAACTGTTTTACGTTGAGCTTACTAAAACTAATACGGTTAAAAAATACTATTATTATTTTTCCTTGTTTGACTCTCTGCGATTACTATTGCATTTGATTTCAAATCTTATTAATGGCTAATAGGCTATTTCCCTCTCAGTTCTGTTGGCCTAATTACTGCTTTTATGTTTATCACTAAAAACCCCAACTACTACCCTTTTACTACTGCAAAAATTTCTTGTTTAAATCTGCTGCCAACATATATATTTTTAACTGCCTGTATATATAAAAATCTCTTAAATTCTATCTGTCAAAATATTTCGCTAACATATATATTTTTAAACTCAAGCAATTTTATTTATATATGTTAACATTCGCTAGATCCGGGTATACTTATTTCATTCCTTCTTATTTAAGATTAGCATACATATATTTTTATTTACATAATTATTGATCCGATTCACGTCTCATTATTTGGTCTAAGAAAATTTACACACGTTGGAAAAAAACAAATTATATACAAAAGAATTTAGCCTGGTGACAAAATTTATTTTAGAAGTAACTCCGTTTAATGAAATTACCCTTGGGCGCCATGTCACCAGTTAAAAGGATCCATAGACTGTTAGCTTCCCAAAATTAATTTTAATAACTATTCCATTTAACTAGGGGCACTTGTTAAAACATTCGCATTTTTATTGATTACAAAATTTTTTTTTTATTTTTACATTTCTGAATTCCATATGATAGCCTATTATATCTAGGTCATTACCGTACAAAATTATTATTATGCTATCTTGCACATTGAGCCGATAAAACTTTATTTTGAGAGTAAAATACATGATTTGAAATATTCATAGATTATCACAATATTCACTTGGGACAATATTTAAGTAATTCACGCCATGCGTATATAGCGTGACTTAAGTGAAACAATAAATACAGATAAATACAGATGGCTCGTATCGCAATATAGCAAGTATGGACAAGTTCTGATTACATAGAATAAGTAATTGAATGCCCGAGTCAAACAAAATATATGAAATATACACGCAAATAAACAATATAGAGAATATAGAGTTTGAAAAATATTATATATCAAAAATATAAAGGATTTGAGTGATTAAATACGAATACAAAATGCTAAAATTAAGCTACAGGGATGTGGGTGTTTAAATAATTAAGATCTACAGGGATGTGGGTGTTTAAATATTCGAGGCTCCACGTTTGGGCAAGCCATGGACCCGGAAAAAAAATTTACTATGTAACAGTCAGAATCATCTATCTTGCTAACACACTGCAGAATTCAAACCCCAGACATGAAACTGAACATTCTAGGAGGGGTTGCCTTCTAGATATACTAAGTTCAAATCTAAAGTCCAAATTTCACAGCGCCATCTACGTGATAACACATCTGATGCCACTACTAGTATAATCGTTGACCGGTGCCTGGTGGTCAGGGAGAAACAAAAGATTATACTAAAAGAAGCTTGGGTGGCTAATTAACGTCTATGGATTTACAAAAGAAATGCAGAAAATATATATATATAGACCGAGACAGTGATAGCAATCAAATAAAATAAGAGATCAAATTTAGTTTTAAATAATTTCACAAAATTTATTTGTATAAATTATATATATAATGCCACTGTCTGCTTATATGAGACAGGGACGCGTATTAAATAATTGTTGGCATTATATTCCAATAGATGACAAAAAGGTTTTAAAGCAAAGTGATATATTCTATTCCTCGGGCTAATAGCATTACGATAATGTGCTTGATGAGATAGGAACATGTGCGAGGTGCTTTGAGCAATTATACAAGTCTAAGAAAATATTTGAAAATTAAGTGTTCTAAAATATTTATTGATTTCGAGAATAGCATGGACAAAAGCTTACTAAGCAACAAAGTGGGAATGTGATCAAAGCATTTATTTGAGAATAATAATAACAGAGTTGCATTGGGAGGTCAGTATTGCTGATAATGAATTTATTAAAGTTGGAGGGTGTGACACGTTTAAGTCATGGATGCTTTGTAAAATAAATATAAAATAAAACAATAATGGAATATTTGGAATGATTACGGAGGGCATCTTGCCGCTAACCCGTAGGAAAGTATTTTATGAACAGCATTTTATGAACAGCCGAAACTTAGCGACTGGGTGACGATTGCGTTAAATTCCCAGGTGTGTCATTTATGGACACACTCTGCCTGGAAACTGCAATAAGCGAAGAGAATGGACATGCCCGTGTAAAGAATCCTTGGAAAAGTAAAACAAAGCGGTCTCAACAACCAATTCATTTACCAGCAATACGAGACTAGTGTATATAAAACATACTGAATGGGTTTTACTTGGATTAAAAGAAATGCCCAATCAAATTCCCAGAAATTCATTTAAAGGGATCCGCACATTCACGACGTCAATGATGAACTTTGTAATTAAAGTAGAACACGGTAATTAAAATAAGAAAATGCATGCTTGCGGGTTTGAAAAGTATAATTTATTTACACAATCATACATTTGGGGACACATTTAAATCATTGACCACGCACATACTCTCATAGTAGATTAAAATCAATAACATGTAGATTTTAAACTATGTGATTATATTATATATTAAAGAATAGAATCACCCTCGAACGAGTGATTGGAAATTATAATAAAATTGGAAAATTATTTAGAAATTTAAAATATGCCTTTATAGCGGCATCTTAGTTTCAACAAAAGAAATAATTCACTCGGTCAAAGATGATTCTGACACATTATCATAATAAAATAACAGAAAGCTTAATAAATAGAAAATATTAACCCAAGGATAGAGAGCAAAATGTTGATTATATTTAAAAGAAATACATAATAAAGTTATGTGAAATATAAAAAAAACAATTTAAATAGCTATAGCATGTTAGTTATCACAAGAGCTCTTGGGTTAATTTAAGGTTACCTCTGGAAAAGCATTTGGGTAGATGTTCGGCAGGTTTTATAATTCAGCAACAAAATCTGGAATGTTCATATTTTTGCAGCAGCAGCAGTTCCGGGGTTCCTTATGTGATAGCTTCCGATGGTCTGGAGCAGAAGCCGGCTATTCCGAGAAAACATAGCCATCTTGATGCCTCTACTCTGTCATGTCAAGGTTAGCAAATTATTAGAATAGAACTCAGAATGATTTCTCTTAGAAACATTAGAATGGAAAACAAAAGAAAACCCTCCTTTTTATAGTAGAAATTAACAATAGAACTGCCCTGGAGCATTACAAAAATATATCGGACTTATCAGCTGTAATTAAATCTATCCGAATGTCTAAAGGAATTCAACATTAATTAATTTCTTTTGTTAATTTCCCTGTCGACATTTGAATTACAAACTAGATTTAATTAAAAATTACTTTTATTAATTAAAGAAAACCTTAAGTGGACATCTGCTGTTTTTAGATAAACTTATATTAAACTATTCTCCCTCATTTAACAGAAATATTTGGAATGACTTTTATTAAATTAAATGAAAATTATTTTACTTTTAAATTGCAATATTTGAATCTATTTACTAAACGAATATTTACTAAATGAGTTTTATTTTAAATCAAAATATATTACGATGGTAATATATTTGTAAACAGATTCAAACAAAATAACTTTAACAATTTATAATTTTGATGTTTTAAAATGCATATCACAGTGTGTGCGCAACTATGACTTATATAACCTACTTTTTAATAAATCAAAATTATGTGAACATATACATAATCTATAATCTTTTATTTATTTGGGAATGAGTTATATATATAATATGAGCATTGTACTCGTGGTTTAAAATTAGGTGGGATTTTGGTATATAAGCGTATTGCAGACACACTACGATAGATTGGGGTTCAAACTAAGGTATGAGGGTAGGAAATAGGTGAGAAAATGTGAAACGAAGATCTGCAAAGCAGACCTTACTGTTTCAATACGTTCAAGAAAAAAAAATATTTTTCTTACAGCTCATAGTGTAAGTTATTTCATATTTTAAAGTCAAATGATAGGCTTCTAAATACTTAAATAACATCAGGGCCAATATTCTTGAGGCGTTAAGCATGTGTTTTTTAAATATCTGGCCAATTTGATACCAGTGGCTTTACTTGAAACCATTTGATACAATGATCTGATTTTTTCAATGGATGTTGACTTACAATATTAAAGATTTACAAGCACAATTAATACTTGTTACACACACAAATATATAAGGTAGAATTAGTTTTAAATCTTCGATTAGGATGTTTGTAAAGAGAAGGAAATTGTAATGAAAGTGAGTAGGGAATAACTCAGTTAACATACAGGCTCTCAGGTTAGAGGAAATAATCCCCCAAACTCGCTTGTTCTTTTTGTCACTTGGAGACTCAAAGTAGAGAATTTTTTTTTGTTTTTTTTTACTTCTTTTAAATGGAGAAGTATGAAGCTGTCAATCTGTAATTCAGATTGAACATTATGGTCCAACATATAAACCAATCACTCAACAGAGTTCAAGCCTTTCATCCCATCCCATTTCCTCGATTATCATATGTATATTAGGTATATAGATATCAAAGTATATTTACAAATGCTAAGTAATTGAATTAATTCTTATTTAATATTTTTAAAACAGAAATCATTTACGTACATTGATATATATATATACAATGGGTGTGGATGTATAATATTGTACAGTAATATCATTATAGGTATTTTATGTCATACATTTTTTTATTATTTTATATATAAAAGGTGGGAAAGATGCTGCAACATGTCGAAAAGGTTCTAGAAAGTACTTAAAAATATAGTACTGTTAGGCAGAAGTAATCCATTATTCGAATTTTAAATCTAAAATTAATTTTAATTGAAAAAAGCAATTATTGTAAAATTGCTAATGGAAAGTTTATTTGTTCCATTTATCTAGTCAGATCTGTGTCAAAAATTAGATATAGATTTGAATACATTTTCAAAACTTATGGACTACTTGCATCTTCTCTTAATGAAAAACAAGCATAGTTTTGACTAATTCAATTATATGAGGTAAGCCTTTATGGACATTGCCTCAGGCAAAACTTCTAACAGCATTCCTGGAATAATTTGGCCAAATATAAATAGGATGAAATTTTCCTGGAATAGGATTCCAGAGATTAAAGTGTACAAGCATGGACCTATCAATTCATTATATCTCCAAAGATCAAAAGGTAATCAATAACTGCCACCACCAAAGACTTTGTGATTCATTAAATTAGTTCACAAATCTGATATTCAAATTTCTACTCTACTTTAACTTATAGGTTCTAATCTCATCGTGAGTGATGTGAAGCCATTAACCTGTTGTATAATATAACCTATGTTAATGACTCCATAAACTAATTAAACCATTCTGTATTTTCTTTATTTTATTCTCATACTTTGGTGCATTAAAATTATTAATTATTGTTAGTATTTTATGTTTTATATTTTACTTCTAACTTGAATTAATATGCCAATTGAACTCAACCTTGCAAGACTATCAGTCTCCACAAATTAAAACCCCTTTTCTTTGTCAGGGTTGATAGCATCCAAGTCATTTTTATTGATTATAAATGCATATGCTTGCCAGGTTGAGTGATATTCAAAGAATATCTATATACTTATGAAATATTTGATTTATTTATTGGTAGAGCACAATGAGTCTGCTAGATCACTCAATAGAGTGAATTTAATATTGTCTATTAATGTATAAAATGATTTTTTATTATTGTTGTTATTTCAATGATTGCATGACTGCCATCCAAATAGTTTTATAATTAGTGAAGGCCATGCCCTCATAGAGCATTCTCAGTCGAATATAATACTGACCTAATAAACGAAAGTGGGATTTGTTTGTCAGACATCATGAAGGGGATATTTAAAACCAGAACTGTTTTATGCTATTTGTTAATTAATATATATATATATATATATATATATATATATATATATATATATATATATATATATATATATATCATCTCAGATTAATGTAGGTTTAAAAACTAAGTCATATCATTGTACTAAATATCAAATTATTACAGACAGTAATTATATTAATGTCATTAGTGGCATCCTTTTTTTCCTTTGCATTATTGGCATAGGTTAGTCTTCCAAAAGTTCGAGTTGCAATATTCGAAAGTCTGAACCCATTTTATATCTGTCTCACTTCCATGAATGGGTGTTCATGCTACCCTGGAATTTTAGCCTAGTGTATGGTACACTCTGCATCAGGATGATCCCAAAACAACCAGCCCTTTGCAATGTCCTACCTGCTCATTTAAAAAAATGCTCTAAAATGAAGAGGGTTTTGTTTCATGTATTCTCTACAATGTTAAAGTGCTCTATCAGATAAAGGAAGAAAATCGAACTACTAGCTGCCATCATAATGCTGTGATCAATCTAAACATGTGCTCTGTCTGTGTATGTGAAAATCTCAAGTTCCTAAAGACTAACTCACATTTTTGAGCCTCATTTTCTATTTATAAATGAATCCCATATTTGTAAATAATTCATAATAATTGACTTTAATCAACATTGTAATCAAGGGATCAAATCAGTCTCACTCGAGAACATATTAACTTACCTCTTTTATAATTGTGTGTTATTATGGCACTCATAGTCATATATGTAAATGCAATAAATTGCAATGATCACTTCACGACTATGCGTGAAAGCAATAATAATTAAATATAACTAATTGAAAGATGTTATATCAATGTATTTAAGTCAGTCATCAACTACTTTCATATATATTTATACCAATAGCATTAATATAGTTATAGGGTGAAGGGTTTATAAACAAGCATTGGCATATTAACCACACCAGAGTTGGTGCACATCCCAATCTATATATTATATGTTAGCCCAAAACAGAATGTATTATAACCTTAACAGCCTGTTACACAAATCTGTGAAATTAAATGTTTTGATTGCAGATGTACACTTAACCTGCAAACATAATCTATGTATATATGTAACCATTTATTATATTAGTGAAGTGCATTTTTGATTACTTATCTTTTTGTTTGAACCATTATGTTATCTACTTCAGATTCCACAATTTACCAAATTTCCAACATTGCCAGACAGGATTTAAACCCAGGTTTCAAGACAATGATAATTTTAGTACCTATTAGTTAGCCTTTTGTAGTCATAATTATAATAATAATCTTTATGACCATTTACTTAATTCATGGCATTTCATCATTAATCTTTTAGAGTTCTCATGTTTCTCCACTGTGTCTCCAGGCCAGGAATTAAATAATTCATCTGTATCACTGAGAATATTGCTCCTAATGTTATAGATCTAGGGAATGGGCAAATAGGTTAGAATTCATGATTGCTCCTGACCGTGTATCTTGGGCATGACTGGATTCCAACATGTTGGTTGAACATACAATTCTGACCAGTACAATATCATATATAAAAAATGAAACCAACAAATGCCATCTTTGCTTAAGTTATTCATAGAGTAAGTCCAAGGTAGTTCACAGTTTGGCCACACTTTCACAAGAGAGACACTGTGAACTTTCATTTCTGAATCACTTAAGATCATTAGCCTACTAATAAAACTCCTGCAATTATAATTGATCAACAATATTTGATTATCATCAGGAGTAATTCACTGCTTGCCACTGCACAATTTATTCTAGAATCTCAACATTTAGAGCTATATCATAAACATTTAGAAAATATCTATTATGGTATAACAAAATTATACTCAAAACTATTTCCAATATATATGTTAGGTGCTTCACTTTGGGTTGAAATTCTACTTATATCAGACAACCTTTAATAACAAAAGAATATATAATATTTCAATCTCTCTTCAGTAAAGCACATTGACTAGTAATGAGTATAAATAATAATAATATATAAAAACAAATACTAAACCATCTTTAACCTGCCATTCTTTATAAAACTATTACATCATTCATGTTTATTATACTTATTTATGATCTATGAGACCTAATTTTGAGGTGTTTATATGAAGTTTTTTCACCATAAAATTGATAAAATCTCTTTATTAAAAAAAAAAGTCTACCAATTAATATGGAGAAAAATAAATGAACAAATATTACAAAGTAACATTAAATAACCAATGTCTAACTGTGGGAGTTGCTATTTAAAATAATAAGTAGACTAAAAAAATTCCTTAAATTCTTATTGAAATATGTGATTATTTTGGAATAATGCTCTATACTGTTTAGGAAAGTGGAACAAAGTTCAAACTGTCATTTCTGGATCTCAAATATCACAAGATCTCTCAAGAAACCATTCAATTATTTATTTATTACAAATTTATCATTAAATTTTAAACATTCTCTTCCTGAAGGAAATGGAATTGCTAACAATAAGTACTGAGACCAAAAAATCATCATGAGTAATAATTTGCCATTGTGTATCTTTTCCTTCCACATGTTATTCTAACATCTTGATAGTTATGGCAACATCACAAAATTTAATGAGGAGTTTTAAGTCAGTAAAATGCACACAATTGCTAGTATTATAAAATTTAATACGGAATTGTAATTCAGTAAAATGCATACAATTGCTAGTAGCACAAATAAAATAAAAGTGAGGGTACTTGTGAAAATTGGCACTTATAGATCCACACATTACAATGTTCATTTATTACTGTTAGTTATTTTTTTAGACTTACTTGTTAGAAATAATAAAATATATTTTATCTAAATGTTGCAGAATATCAAATTATGGTTTGATAAAACTATGAAGTTATTGAATTTAAACAATTAATTTGTTAGTTAATATATTTAATTATTGTAATAATAAAAATAGTTTATAATTATTTTTTATTACTACACAGCAAACTTATTTACTTGTATTGTATTTATTAAAAGAAAAAGTTTATTCTTCTTAACATCAACAGTAACTTCAATCTCCAAGTGTTTAGCATAAAGCATTTAAGCACTTGCTCATAAAACCACCAAGTCCATTTAACCTACAACATTCATTCTTAAATCGATATCATTTTCGAAATTAATAAAAAGTCTTCCCAATTTATCAATAACAGCAATAGAACAAGAAACCAGAATCAGAAAATTAGACACAAAATCTAATAGCTGTACCAAAACGCTGTAGTTTTCAATTTTTTATTTTATTTAAAAAATAGATATTAATAAAAAAAGATATATTACATACAAACACGCATATATATTTATAGAGGGCTCATTTTGAATCTCTGTCTTTTAACACAATTATGAAATTGTGCTATGACATAAAAAAAAAATTAGAGTTTAACGATGAGAAATTCTTTTTTGTTTAATGACATAATGCTAAAAAACAATAATTATTCATAAAAAATTGTAATAGTCTACACAAATGGATAAAAATTCAATATTTAATTTATGTATCTTCATATGAAACCGATCCGATGTCTTCATTTTAACAAACCAGCATGCAAACGGCTGGGACAAAAGATAGGGGTTAAAAATAGCTTATAATTTATTTTATAAAAATGTAATAAGATATGCTATACTGTACAAAGTTATAAAAGTAAATGCTATATTTAAAAAAGTGAAAAAAAATTCTAAAAAAAATAATATTGATTGAAATATATATAAAGGTTAAAAGATTTATTATTACTTCACTTAATGAAGAAAGTATTTTTATTTAAGGTTAGGAAAAAAAAAAATTTGATACCGATTTTTAAAAAAAGATGGAGAGAATGAATAAAATTAAAAAACTTAATATTAAGAGAAAATAATTTGTTGAAAAGATTAATATGCAAAAACATGTTACAGATATATGTAAGGGGGGAAATGTTAAAGGTAAAATATGGGTCACTGTTGAGAGCACAGCTTCACTACTATTAGGTTAACTAAAGAGAGTATACCCATCGATGAGGAGAGGGACACAGTACTGCTCTTTGAAGGTCACAGTTTTCTGTAAATTAGTTGTTAATCAGTTTTGAACCTATTTGGGGGAAAGAGGACAATTAGCTGGTCTTGCCTAGAGAATAAAATAATTTAACACTAGTCTGGCTGTTGATGCATAGTGCATCCTTTGTTAGCAATGAAGATTATATCATATTTCAATATCATTTTCTTTGTGCTAATCTAGACAATCCTATAATTTATTTAACCTTCAACAAGAAAATAACTAAATATTTACAGTTTAATGGTTAAACTGAAACTGAATTAAAATATTAATGCATAGGACCCTATATGTTTTAGTGCTATGGTAAAATGTCAGATGCTGGAACCCAATGTCCATGGATTTTGATTCCTACTTTATTATGTCAAACTTTTTATGAACTTTCAAACAATAAACCATTTGATTATTTTATTCTGCATGGTTTAATGCAATCATACAGTGCTGGACTCTAGAAATCAAGGTCTATGGATCATGACTCCAGCTGTCATTTCTGGTGCTCAAACTTCTTATGAACTCTCAAGTAATAAAGATGTACTCTTCACAAATGGTGATGACTAAATAATATTTCAATCTTTTTTTTCATTCAATACAATAACACTCATCCAAATAATTCAAATAGCCCAAGGATTGCTTTATATTTCAAGTAAAACTAAGTAGAAAACATATTTACTATCAAAATTGGGGGCTAGCTTTATTTTCTGACTTTAAAAAACCCTTTAAAACTGAGCAAAACTCTCCATATAGGAAATGTGATCATGTGACCTTTAAAACTGCTTGAAAAATATCTTAACAAATTAAAAAATCTTCATTCTGGGCTTGAATCCTAAATCACAACATCATAAGATGTTTAAACAATACATAAATACATAATATTAAACTAAACATCTAGTTTTCCAGGGATCATATGATATTTAAGCACTCAAATTGTGAATTTGAATACAATAATTTAATTCAATTGAAGTAACTGAGATTTTTATTTTGTTCAAGTATGAAATAACATCAATGCAGGAATCTTTAGCTTTTGAGTCCATCACTCATTTACGCAGGGCAAAAATTATCAAATGGTTAGTTGGTCAGCAAGTCATAGAATATTTGAGTGCCAATGTAAGATTGAGCTTTGATTCAAAAACCAATAATTCAAGAGTCTGTCATTCTATCATGACACTAAAAGTATAAATAAAAAAGATGAGAAAAATGATTACATATGAAATTACAAAAATCCGAGAAAATTTGTTTTGTCTAAAAATAAGAGAAAAACTAATATAGACTTTCAATCATGTATATATGATACTTGAATACATTAATATCAATGAGACTATCATCAAAAAGTATGAATAAACTAGTTTGAAAAAGATATTTCTAACCAGCCCATTGGACCCATACAAATCCATTTGAAATAGTTCAATTGTAATACAAAATTACAATTATTTATTTATATCTTGTGTGATTATTATAATGCTAGAGTAATAGATATGGGGAATAAAAGAGATTCCTGGATCAAAGCTTAATTTGTCACTTCCGATGCTCAAATGTCACATGATTTCCCAAACAATTATTTTGCCATATGTGATTAAGCACAGTAGTAGGAGTTATAAATTCAAAAGCTAAAGGTTCCTTGATTGAAGTTCATCTTGTGACTTCCAGTGCTCAACATCATTCTTAAGCAATTAATTATCAATTTATTATCTATTTATCATTTTGATAATGAACTTGTAAGTTTGATACAAGTTAATAAAATTGAGAAAAATAAAATGATAAAAGAGATTATAACTATCAAATTAAGTGGGTTTAAATTGTAGAAAATACAGAACTGATGTTAAAAGAGATTTAATAAATCAAATAAAATGCTTAACATGAGAGAGATATAAAAATAACAAAAACATGAGTTAAATGTTATAACAATTTGGCAGAAGAGATGACAATTTGATTTTATTAGTCATGATGTAAATTTTATAATTTAAAAAAGGGAAAGAAAATGGTATTAAATAATATGGCTAAATTAAACATTATATTATATATAAATAATCATATTGTAATAGTCAAAAGATATCTATCTCACTAACACACTGCAGAATTTAAACCCAGGACATAGAACTCAACACTAGGAGAGTTACCTCCCAGAAATCCCAAGTTCGAATCCAAAGTCCAAACTCCCCAATGCCCTCTACGTGATAACACATTTGATGCTACTAATAGTATAATTTCATGCCGGTGCCGGTGATCAGGGAGAAAACAAAAGACTCTAAATCTAAAATAGCCCTAGGTTAATTTAACAATAACTTATAGATGTGCCAAAGATAAGTTTAATGTACTATGTAATTTATATTGCACCCTGAATAAATAAAGAAAAATAAATTTATAAATAAGATTTTAATGATTTGATAATAAAATAATTTAGCGATATAAATTGGACAGTTATATAATAAACAAACAAGATGGCTGATACCTCGTACTTGGGTTCGTTTAGATAACGTGTCTAAAATATAGTGACACGGTAGGCATATGCGAGTCACGTAAAGTCTAACAGAGTTTGAAATATTCTAAAACATTTATAATTGGAGATTTAAATGGAGATCGAGAGTCGCTTGCGAATAGATTATAAGATCGAGCTATACTGAACGGATTTGAAATTCATTTAAATAGAATTCTTTTAATAAGTAATAAAGGAAATATACGATGGTGCTAGCGAGTATATGCTGAGGAGGGGTGCAGTTTATGAGTATGCAACTTTAGAAGATGGCGAAAGGTCTTGGCATTGGATAGGCATTTTGCCTTTTATTTGGGATGTCTCTAGCCCACTCACAGCTCAAGCCTGGCCCGCACCCAGGAGCTTCGTAACTGTGGGGACATACGTGAAATAATTCCCATGTGCCATTTTAGCACAGGACTGGGAACCGCAGAGTAAAATAAGGGGGAACGGATTTGAACGATGATGACCTTTGCCAACAGGAGGATTCCAGCACCCATGCATATTTACTAGCAACACAGCTTAATTTTCAAAGAATTAATAAAACAAAGGGCAATTCATTAAGGAACAGAAATAGCTCGCTCTCGACTTTCATATTTAAATGGCCAGCAGACTCTCAACAAAACTTAAGATAAATAAATATTCATTTAACAAAATGTTTATACGCAAAAATACTTTAAGACATATATATGAGATACTTTTAAATATAAACGATGGGAGGGGGGAAATGCGTGTTTGCGGTTTATAAACTAAGATGGCAACCACGCATCATTTAACTTCCCTACGTAACTCGCATTTGTCTAAAGAAATTAATTATATATTTCATCATAACACATTGAAATAAGACATTTATAAATATAATAGAAAATCAACCCAAGCACAAGTTCAGCATGCATTAGAAAAACGTTTAAATAAATACATTTATAGAATATACAAAATTGTTAGCTATAGCTTGAAGTTTTCCGAGATCTCGGGTTGATTTTAATTACCTTGTTCTTTTAACTCTGTCCGTGGGCATTTCCAAACTTGTAGCAAAGTTCTTAAGTAAAGTTATGAGTTTCTTTGGTTCATGGTTCCGCAGCAGCAGTTAGTGGATTTTAAGAGCAGCATTTCATTGGGCTGGTTCAGTTGGAGTTGATGATATGGTGACAGGACATCAGTTTTTGAATGACGGATGGCCGAGGCACAGGATCTTGAGGGAAAGACAATCTACTGGCCCGTTACCCTGACATTCTGAGGTTAAACGATTTTAAAACTAGTTCCCAAACTAGCCAACAAGCTGGTCAGTCTAATAACGCAAATAAAAACTAATCGGAAAAATAGTTTAAATTACAGAAAATATAACTTCTGCTGTCACAATCAGGTAGGTTAATTAATAACTCTGTCTAATAATAATTACAATCAATCAGCCCTATTTATATGCTCTCTCTGATTACAATCTAACCCTGCAGTGATAAAATCCATTCTTTAATTATTACACATTTGAAAACACAGACTGCATTTTCTAATTAAAATCTGTTCGTAAACACTGTTTTATCTTATCAAATCTACTAGTAAAACTGGCACCAATATGATTAAAATTAGCCACTATTGTTCTTTCCCCACCCTCACTGACTTAAAGAAAATGGCATGTTTTTGAATAACTTTTTATAACACTTTACATTTATCAAACACTCTTTCTGAATTTAATTTCCAGAAATATTTCTCAGTGATATTATTTCTTAAAGGCAAATAATTATAACGAAATAACATCACAAATAAATCGATTCAAAAACAACTTTTAAATAAAGTATTTTGATAAATTTTAAATATTATCGCAGTATGTGTGTAGATGAGAATATGTGACCTACTTTATTGTACAAGCATATATACATAATATATACTCGACGGTTTGAAAATAAAATCGTTTAAAAACAATTTTAATTATTATTAAACCCCAGGCACCCCATTATACATATGAATTTAGGTGGGATTTCGGTAAATATACCCAGTACACACACAATACGATGAAATTAGGGTTTTAAATAAGGCATGAGGGTAGGAAAAAGGAAGGCAAGGTGAAACTAAGATTGGTAAGGCATATCTTACTGTTTCAATATGTTCAAACAGTCAAGTGATAGAGAGATTACAACATTTCCATTAATAAATGATAAGAATTGAGATTTGTTGTTTACAATTTTATTTTTAAAAAAATCAAATACTAAAAAAGACAAGAGTTAGAGCCACAATCCATAGACTTTAAATTCCAGATCTTCCATTCTATAATTGCAATAAACCATAGAGAACTACAGCTCCATTCAACTGACCAAACTGCTTTTTTTTTTTAATTTATTATTCTGAAATTAAGAATATTTAGCTCTTGTGTCTGTCACTCTCAGATGAGCATTACTGGGTAAATACATATAACATTTTCAGCAAGTATTAACTTGAATGCTTATCACTGAAAGAAAAATTAATTTTAATATTTTAAGTAGAAAAGTGAGTTTGTATATGTGATACAATGCAACTCTAATGTGTTATTACCACATTTAACAAGCTAAAAGATAGATTATTCACTATGATGGTATAACTAGAGCAATTAAATTAGTTATAAATATAAATGTTATTGTGTCTAATTTATTGTACAGAAATAAAATATAATATCATTCCTCACTGTAACAAAAAGACATTAAAGAAATTTCACTTAAGATACAATGAAGATTCTAAAAAATTTGAGGGCTAGATTGTAAGATTAATAAAAAGATTCAAGAGTATGAATGTGATAGTACTAAATTTATTACTATCATTGTCAGACTGGCATATCCCATGAACAAATAGTAACATATTTACTAAAACACTACTTTATTATGATCTTGAACATAATTTGAGGGAGAACTGGATTTCATTTACTTTATAAAGATTATCTGAAAGACATTCTAGAGTAATATAATATTATTTTCAATGAGAAAATATGGCTAAGAATAAAATGCAGTTTATGATTACAATTAGAAAAAAAAGTGAATTATTTAAAAAAAATAAATTTTCTGCAGAAACTAAAAGATAGCCTTGCAAGATGTCAAATAAACAGAGGAAAGGGTTACTATGTGTTATATGTGTACATGTTTGTGGTTAATATATTGATTTGTAAAATTATAGTAAAGCTCATCTTCAACTTTTTAATTTTGTTCCTTTTATTTTTGCTTTCTCTTTTTCTTCTGAAGATAGATTGATGGTTTTCAGGTTTCGGTCACTCAACTAGATAAACATCTAATCATAAATTGATCAACTTTATACAATGTAAATCTCTTTACTCATGTGTAATAGGAGGTAAAATATAATATCAATTAATCCTAAGTATTTATCTTTAGTACAAATTGCCTACATCATTTACCTATCCATCTTCACATACATTGTATCATCAATTTGGGATCATTTCCATATGTATATTGTTTTAGAAATGTCATTGCCATTGGGAAGCATGAAAGGAATAAGACCACAAAAAACACAAAACATGAAAAAGCCCAAAAGGAATAGAACTCAATAAACAATCCTTGCATAAGCATTAAAAATACAATCCTTGGAATGGATAATAAACATACAAACCTGTACATAGATATTATTTGGAAATTTATACTAATATGAATATACAATAGTAAAAATACATTGCAAATAATACAAACACAAATGTAAAGGGATAATTGCAAATCAGAAACAATCAAATGCAATATGCAAAGAATTTGAAAAAAATATCAAACAGAATGAAATGAATTTTTAAAATGTAATATAACAAATGTGAAGTATATAAATATTAATTAAATTAAGTTCCTTTTAGCATAAAAAAATCATAATAGTCTGTGATGAGTTAAAACTATTAGTGGGTAAAGATAAGTTAATGAAACTATTGCTGGTTGAGAAATGCATCACAATTTTTCAGCTCTCTCTAGTTATACTAATTCATTAGGTCAAAGATGTGAAATATGTTTTAGTTTCAAGATATAAAAATAATAAGAAATATAATAGTAATTAGTTTGGTTAAGAACTAATCATCATTATTAGCAGCCATTCTAACTGCAAGGGAGGAAAAAAAAAAAAAAAAAGATAAAGAATAACAAATTTTAAAAATGAGAAAAAATAAATAAATTTAAAATTGCTGTGCATGTAATTAATTAATGAAAATGTGATCACAATTAATGCAGAGAGATGACCAATGACATGAAAGACTCACAATGATCAGATTCTGTACTAATTTAAATGATTGAAGACACTAGTGAGAGAAAAAATGATTAATTCAATTGCAAATAAGTATAAATAGCAATAATAAATTAAGAAAGTGATAATTTTACTATCTTTGTTCAATCATAGACCTTATAAGTTATGCATATAATCTCAAAATCAAGTTATTCTTCCATTTTATTAAATAACAAGGAGAAAAATAAATGTTCAGTCATACAAGAACTTTCCCCTTTAGAGAAATGTCAAATATTAATTTCAGCATAGAACATTCAATTCCTCTCCCCTTTATATATGGAGAAGAGTGTATTTCTGTGTTAAAATAATATTATTCTGTGTTAAAATAATATTAAAGTTATCCATGAGATAAGAAGTAGAGTATAGATCAATATTAAGGAATAATATTAAAAAAAAATTATATAGACACAGAAGATACAGAAAAAATAATTCAGATAAGACTAAAATATTTGACAATCAGTCTTTCTTGAAAAGGCAATAATTATAAACTATTAGTTTTCTGTCTGCATTTGAATTAAAATTACAATCATATTTGTGCAAAAGCTATGATAATGTAAGACTATAGTAGAGCAAACAATGAAATCTGATATTATTCGTTTACTGCATTTTAATAAGTTCAATTATTTAAAACACATATAATTTTATTAGAATTTAAATACATAAACAAAATACTTTTTAAAAAAACAATTATGCCTTAGATATGCTGTGGTTAGCACATTGAACTATCACATTCACATCGGAGAGTAATGGCTGGATGAAACTGATAATAGTGCTTAATAAATCTCTATACAGTGCTGGCTTATCTCTTCCCCAAGATTAGTTTTTAGCTTATGGCTTTCATCAGTGAGAAGCTTTTGTATCTTGATCTGATGCATCTGGATTTTTTGGATTTAATGCAACTTTTATGTAGCAGCCATCTTTTACTCATATTTTTACTATCAAATGAAAATTGAAAACCATTTCAATATTTAGAATCTAAGTCAACTTGCTTGTGTAGTTCTATAGATGTGATATCAATTCATCATCTAGTTATTTTGGTGTACTTAGTTTTTTAATAATTAAAGGCATCTCTATCCTTTGGTCAGGATTGGTATAAAACAAGAAAAAATCACATGATCTCGCTTACATAATGCTTTTCATTAGCAAAACTTTTATTTCTTACAGTATACCATATAGTATAAGCTTGAATAATCAGTAAATACCGGAATAATGCTTAATAAATTTCTAGAATACTGGCTTATCCAGTATCTATAGTTATTAAGAACTAAAATCATTATAATATTTAGATGCTGAACTGGTGTTATATCTATACAATTATGCAAGAAAGTTGGCTGGATTCTAAATATTGAGATGCTTTTGAATTTTTGCTGATAGATTGATAGTAGAAAAATCATTTACAAGATGGCTTTTGAAGAAAAGATACATTAGATTAAAAACATTCAGATGCACTAGATCCAGATTCAAAAGCTCTTTACTGAAGAAAACAGTAATGGAAAGGAATTTATTAAGCACTGACAGCTTAGGTTATCCAAATTTACACTAAGTACCATAAATAAAATAGAAAGAGGATTTGCTAATGAAAAGGATTACAAAACTGGGGTCAAAAAAAATTTTGTTGGAAAACATTCTCTAATTTCAACACGTAGCCTATTTAGAATTTTGTAACAATTAAACATTACATTAAATCAAATCAAAAATTCAAAATGTAGATTAAAGAAAACAGGAAAAAAAAATAGTTTAAATTGTTTATTAATTATTCAACTTAAAGCAAATTTTATACAAAATATAAAATAGCATACTGATTTTGTTCAAAGCTAGATAGTTTTATAAATATAATAACATGATAACAGCAAATCATAAATCTTCAATATGTTATGACTGCAATTTCTATAGGTAAAAGATGAATTCCCATTTTTCAATCTGGATTAACATCTTAATACAGACAAGAAAGTTAACATTTGGACTGTACTAGAAATTTAAATAAACCTCATTAAACAGACAAACATAATTTGTTTTGAAAGTAACTAATAAATAGCTATGTTTAACTTTCAAACCCTATTTCTATCAATTATTATTATAATAATAAAACTGATTTTTACTCAAAGCTAGTGGTATCTAAACAATAACTCTTTAATTTCATGTCAAGATAATCTCCATAAGTAAAAAATATATCCCTATCTTTTACTTCAGTCTAAGATCTTAACCATTTTTATGCATTCAGCACATACAATGCATTTTCTTCTTAAAATTAGTAATCAAGTTGGTTTCAATTTAAAATAATGTGAAAACTGTATACACTATGTTTGATATGTCTCTTATTTTCAGAAAGTATAATTTTCATATATAACTCTTATCTACTTCTTTTTCCCTCTATATTTTGCTTCTTCTTATATTTCAATATAAACTTCATTAATACTCCTTTAACACTTTAAACAAACATCTTTTTTTTTTGTTGTTGATCAGATCAAAATAACTTTTTACTTATTGAACTTTATTGATTTACCAAGGGTTAAGTTTTAAACACTTGCATTTTTTTTTTTTTTTCAATTATTATTTGATAGACAAATATATGAAAAAAATCAATCATGATACTAACAAATATAACAAAAGTTTCAGGCTGGATTGGTTATAATAATAGGCATTTATTGTAGATCATTTCTTGTAAATTAGAGAATATCTGAAGCTTTGACTAAAAACAAAAACATGTTGTAAGGATTTTTTTTTCATATATTTTCTTGTCTACATTTTAATGATAATTTAAAAAATGTCAAATATTGAAAGTAAAAATTGTGATAAAATTTATAAAATTAGTCCAATTATATATATATATATGACCACGGTAATGTAAATTTTAGAGCTGTATATCAGAAACATAGAAGGGTGATAGTTGATGACACTATTAAAAGAAATTTATGATTGGAATAGCATAAAATACTATGATCATTCAAAACCAGTAAAGCAAGTTGCAAATAATGGATCCGTGCAGATAGTCATAATGAGTGAGGGCTCAAATGATGGATCTGGTCAAATAGCTATAATGGAATAATGGATGTGTGCCATATGGAGTTGTACACAGATAAAAATACAACTTCTATTGTTAACTAATATCTAGTTACTCAAGCTGTGCTCTAGTGCTGCATTGTCTACCTAAAAAAAGGCATGACTGTTTTTGAATGTGCAGATTGATGACAACACACAACAAAAGTGCTCAGAGAGGCTGCTTTACTGCTTATCAACTGAAGTTGTAATAAGCAATAAAATTTCTCAAACTCCACCTCTTTTTTCAGGAATATTGACTGATGTATCATTTCCAACAATATTGTCCTATCTGTGATCAGAAGAGGATGAATCATTCTAATAAATAATTTGTATCTGCACTTTTATATGTTTATTGACTTGCTTCATGATTATAATAATATTTAATTATTTATGAAATCTTTTTCACAAAGTAAAAAGTAAGACAATAAAATAGCATTATTATTATTTAATATTCTACACTGCATTAATTCTAAACATTTTTTTTTTCATTTGCCTACACATATATTGTATCTGAACAATTTATAACCTGAAAACAGGACTTATTCATCTTTACCACTTTCTCTTCATTGATTATACATAGATATCTATAAGGAAAGAATAGTTTTTGAGATTTGGGGCAAAAACAAGATATCAATGTCTCAATTTTTGAAGTTTGGAATAGTAAATGGTAGGTAGGTCATGATATTGCAATGTCTGTACATTAATATTTTATTAAAGCATAAATATATGTAAGTATAAATTTAGAAATATTGATATTGCTAGACTACTCCACTAAGAAATAACTAATAGATATGCAGAGAAAAATAATTTAGTAACTGCAAAAAGCAACACACTAATTTGCATGTTAATAAAAGTCTCAGTTTATACAAATTGATAAAGCTGATAAAAAAAGTCTGAAAAAGAATAATTAAAAGAGAAAAAATAAACCATGCAAAAATAAGCAGTACGAAAAAAATGCAGCAAATAGAGTACTAAATACTGAGTTTAAGTTATATTCTGTGGTCAGTTTTGTTGTTCTGGAAATTAGTAAAGAAAGGCTCTAGTCAAGATCTAATTCAGCTATGTAAAAAATACACGTGGAAACAATAATGTGCTTATAAAATGATAGAGTTAAAGCAATGTTTCTGTATATTTAATCTTTACAGAGATATGAACTGTAAAATGATTTAAGTGATCCTATTGTCAACTAGCAAATAGTCAGTTGAATTACTAATCTTTTAGTAATAATATTACCATTATTCAAAGTAAAATAAACTCTTGAATTTATTATTAAATTTCATCGATGTTTCCTTTATTTAACATCAAAAATTATCTTGCTACCAATTGATTGGTTAGCCCTGAATATATTATGTAGTGAGTTGACAAAAGAATTGGGAAATATTAAGTGGGGCAGCTTGACAGGAGGATTTAATTTGTGTGATATAATTCATCACTGCAATTGACATAAAAATGCAGAACATGACAATAACATTTGTTATAAAAAAATCTGAGTTGATTGTAAATATATGTGAATCATGTGGAGAAGTATATATTTATGAACAGAATAATGGATGATAAACTTAAAGTTACATTGCTATTATGGATGTCAGGCAAAGATGTATTAAATGTGGCAAACTGTTTGTGATCCAAAGCCGCCCAAAGAAATAATCTATGAAGAAATAATAATAAAATTAAACACATATTTTAAACCTATAATCTTGAAATTCAGAGTGCTTCTTCATTTTCATGGCAGTATGCAGTCACAAAGTGAAACTATATGTGAATATGATTTAGATCTACAAACATGGTAAAGAATTGTGAATTCAAGATATATATTGATGAAATGTTATTAGATCAGTTATTATGGAGAATAAGAGAGGTAAAGCTTAGAGAGATACTATAAAATAAGATGGAATTAACATACAAACTAGCTATTGAATGGATATTAATTCACGAAATCATGAAAGACTATTTTGAAACTTATAAAAATGCGACAAAGTATAATACTTTGGAAATGAATGTAAATGTAGCAAGGCAATGTGATATATCTAGAAAGTTAACTTAGACTCTTCCTATTTTTTATTGCTTTGGAAAAACAGATCACTTTATATTTAAATGCAATTTAAAATGAAAAAAATGTTTTAATTGTGAATTGAAAGATCATTTGTCAAAGTTATGCAAGTGACAAATCAGGATTTAGAATGAAAGAGTAAATTGAGGAGAGGAGTGTCTAAAAAGTTTGTAATGGTGAACAGATTGAAAGATTGTGATGATATGCCCAAATTAAATGTGAAATTCTGTGGTTAAAATGTACAAATGGAGATTGACAGTGGGGCAGGTAAATCATTAATAGTGTTAAAAGATTGGACAAAAATTTGTAGAAAGACAAGTTAATGTCGAATTTAAGTCTACAGTGATAGTGTCAGATGTAAATGGTCATCAAATAAAGATTAGAGAAATGGTGATAGTGCCTGTAGTGGTAAATAGTTGTAGTAGTAAACAATTACCATTATTTGTAACTGAATGGAATATTAACTCAATATTAAGAAGATAGTTTAAGCCTCTTGGGATAGAAAATAATATTGTGAAAAGAGTTAAATTAGAAGTTGAAATTAGAAAAAAAAATTTGCAACTCTTTAATTCTAACCCAGCAGAGTTTAAGACAAAACCTACTGATATTGAGGTGATGGTTAATGCATGACAGGTCATATACAGATCAAAAAAGATGGCCTTTGTGCTCAAACCGAAAGTTGAAAAGGCTTTAAATGAATTAAGAAAAGTATAATTACTCCTTGTGAGGAATCTGCCTAGGCTACACCAAATGTAAGGATATGTTGTGACTATAAAATTGCAGTCAACAAGAACATTAACAAAAGAGCATATACCCCATACCTAGCATGAAGAAAGTATTAACATTTTTACAAAAGACTAAATACTTCTCAAAGCTCAACTTGAAAGCAGCATTTCATCAAATTCCGGTGACCAAGAGAACAGTGGAATTATGAGCTATAAACACACATATGGGATTATTTAAGTTCAATAGACTACCATACGGTATAACTATAGCATTGAAAAATTTCCAGAAAAAGATAGAGAATTTATTATGAAAAAGACATTATACCATGTAAGGTTGACATATTAGTAGTCACTGACAGTGAAATCGAATTTAAAAAAAGATTATATATAGTCTGTGAAAAACTACATAAATTCAGGGCAAGATTAAATATGGAGAAATGTATTTGGTCTATGAGGGAGATAAAATTTCTGGTACATATTATTAATGAAAACGAAAAGTATCTGAACCCAGAAAAAATAACAGATGTGAAAAATGCTCAGAAATCAAAAAATGCTAAGCAATTAACAGGCTTTTCTAGCATTGATAAACTTCTTTGATATTTTTTGGAAAGAAGATCACACATGGCTATGCTCTTTTATGAACTTCTGGAAAAAAACCAAAGGTGGAAATGGGAAGAACTGCAAGATATGACTTTTCAGAGAACAAAAAAATACTGTCCTATAATGAGTAGCAAGAAGTAATTAATAATTATTACAACAGACGCTTCAGAATTTGAAATAGGAGCTGTGATATTACAGTGTGCATGGTGATGAATGTCCTACTACATATGTTTCAAGAAGTAATTAATAATTATTACAACAGATGCTTCAGAATTTGGAGTAGGAGCTGTGATATTACAGTGTGCATGGTGATGAATGTCCTACTACATATGTTTCAAGAACATTGTCAATGACCAGAAAAAAAAACTACAATCAATTAGACAAAAAAGCTTTAGCCATAGTTTATGCTTTAAAAAAGTTTTACCAATATGTATATAAATGGTTTTTTTAAATCTATATCGAAAATAGACTGTTATTAAAAATATTGGGAAAAATAAGAAAACCCCAGGCCATTCAAGTCAGTGAATGTTAAAGTAAATAAATATCTTAGCATCTTATGACTGTGAATTGTGTTATAGACCAATAAAACACATAAAATATATGAATGCTCTTTCTAGAATTCTAAACAAAACTGCATAAAAGCTGCATATATATGAGATAAAATATGGACAAATAGAAATAAAAATAATCTTGCCATTAGGACGTAGATAAAATACAGATGGTTGATTAAACAATCAGATAATTTGTATTCAGTAATATGAAACGCCTGAGAAAACTTTTCAACTTGCCACAATTGTACTCTTATGATGGACCATGTGATGATACCACATGAAAAAAAGTGTTTTATGCATACTACATAAAGGACATTCATCAAGATGAAAAAAAATAGCATGTTCCTATATTTGGTGGCCAGATTTAAATGGTGACATTGAGAAGGCATAAAAATTGTCAAGCATGTCAAAGCACAGCAAATTTACTGGCTAAGAAATTTAAATCCTGAAGCTAAGAAAGCTTGGCAGTGAGTTCATTTAGACATTACAGGATAGCTTTCATGGGAAAATATTATTTGTTCCATAGATGTATATTCAAAATGGATTGAATATCACACAGTAAAAGACACAAGTACAGAAATTGTAATAAAAGTTTTGAATAAACTCTTTGCAACACACGATTATTCAGAAACTATAATAATTGATAATGGAACTGATTTATCTCAGAGAAATATGAAAACTTTGCTCCAAGAGATACAGCATATATTATCACCTGCAGTCTAATGAAATTATGAAAAAGGCAGTACAATAGCTGAAAATTTTATTAAACAAGCAGAAATATGCAGACATACATAAAGCAATTACAGCTGCCATGTTTTACTGGCATTTTATATCCAGTATGGTCACAAAGCAGACCCCCATGAAATTCTTATTAAAATGATGCATGAGAACACATGTGTCTAGTTCCAAAGAAAAAAAATGACTATTTGGAAAACATCAAATTTACCATTAATCAAAATGTATGGATTAAAGGTATATTAAAGAGGAAATGGCTATCAGAAATAATTATGAAAATAGTATCTATACAATTAGGTGAAATAAAATTACAAGTTGGCAGACTTTTCAAACATCACACAAACTATATTAAAGAATGGAGCATAGAAAAAGATGTAGTGGTTATTGTAAGCATAGAGAAAAGAAATATAACTGATGTTTCTGATGAAATGGAATTATAAATACTAGTTAGCACTACAGTTCAAGAAAAATTTATATCATTAAATAATGAATGAGAAGATTATAGAGCCAGAGAAAGAAGATAGAACCTTCACATGGTCTACCAGAATATGGAAGAGAACAACAAAGGTATAAGACTATGGTGTAAATAAAGCAGATTGTATTGTATGTAAAGCAAAACTATAAAATTGATATAAACAAAATTCTGCATATATCTGAAGAATAGGAAAGAATGTTATGTCTGTACATGTATATTTTATTAAAGCATATTTATATATGTGTGTGTGTAAAAATTTAGTAATATTGATATTGCTAGAATATTCCAGAAAAAAATAAATAATTGATATGCAGGAAAAAAGATTCAGTAATTGCAAGAAGCAACAAACTAATTTGCATGTTAGCAAAAGGCTTAGTTTATCCGAATTGGTAAATCTGATTAAAAAAAACTGAAAAAGAAGAAAAGAGAAAAAAATAAATGCTGGAAATATAAGCAGTACAAAAGAAGGGCAGCAAATGGTGTACTAAGTACTGTTTAAGTTATGTTCTTTGGTCAGTTTTGTTGTTCTGAAACTTAGTAAAGAAGAACTCTAGTCAAGAATCTAGCTTAATTAATCAAAAATATGTGCGTGAACAAAAATGTGCTTACAAAATTATAGAGTTAAAGAGATGTTTGTATATATTAAATAGACATGAACTGTAAATTGATTTAAGTGATCCTATTTTCAACTAGCAAATAACCAGTTGAATTACTAATCTTTTATTAATAGTATTATCCTTTATTTAACATCAAAAATTATCCAGGCGCCAATTAAAAACCAACGTTTCCAAAAATCTAATATGGCTGTCCCAAAGTGTAAAGATTACCATAGACAAAAAAAGTTGACACTTGGACTGTAACAGATTGAAATTATTTTTTTTTTATGTGTCAAAGCATCGGTCAGGAAACGAACCCTGGGATAACTGCTTGTAAGGCAGCTGTGCTAACCACTCGGCCACCAATGCTTGACAAGAGATTGACATTTTTATATTCCTAGAAGTTTAAATAAACACCGTTAAACAGGCAAATATAACCCATTGCCTTGAAAAAAGATTTAAGATTTGTGGTTTTGATAAGGCTGTTATCACGTGATTGTGTTTATAAAACAATCTAGCTTTAAACAAAATTAGATTTATTATCTAAATAATAATTGATAGCAATGGAGTTTGAAAGTTAAAAGTAATTATTTCAAAATAGTTTATATTTGTCTGTTTAATGGGATTTGTTTAAATTTCTACGAATATAAAAATCTCAATCAATTACAATCCAAGTATCAACTTTCTTGTCTATATTAAGATCTTAGACTAGAATAAAATGTGGGGATCCATTTTTTTAATTATGGGGTTACTTTGACAACAGATTGAAGACTTACGGTTTAGATAAGCTTCTGATTATTATGTAAATACAAATAGTCTGTCACTCTGGGAAATAAATTTTTAAAGATTAATTAATTATTTCTGGAAAAGAAATCACACAAATAACAATGCATTATATACCAAAATAATAGTGATAGACTCAGATATCTATATACAATTTTATATTTAATTAATTCTGTAAAACACTGCATCAATTTCATAAAATAAGCCTAAGATAACTAATCAATAAATTTAAGATTCAGTACACTTTACATATGTAGAGTATAGGTATGCAAATAGTTAAAAAACAGAACAGAAAATAAAAGATAAAAATGAAACATTTTCATAACTTACAATAAATACTTTTTTAAAAAATTAATCTAAAAATAAACTTTGTGTTCTTCATTTATATCATTAGAATGTTTTTTTTTGTTTGTTTGTTTTTGTTTTTGATAAAGAAATCTAAAACTAAAACATATTGTTCATTTATAGTGCTATAATATATTTTTTAAAAGAAATGTAAAAATAAACCTTGTATTCTTTTAGACCAAACAATGAACTTTTTGAGATAATTTTAAATTTTTTTTTTAAATTATCTCAAAAAGTTCACCGTTTGTAGATAACCTAAAAAAAGTGTTGGTTTACTGAATTCTACAGCATTGTTTAAAATAATTATATTTTTCACTGATAAAGTAATTCTAGTGAAGAAACTTGCATTGACATTTTTTACTGCATAACAAGATCTTTAATGATGTCAGATGTGCACCACCTTGTGTCAAATATGGATCAGTGGCTATCATGCAGAAAAGAAGAAAATGCTAATAGGGAAGGAGTTTAGAGTGATTTGGCATTGGTTAATCTTTTTTTGTTAGTTTCAAAGCCAATTCATTTTAATTGGATTGTTTTATTGTAATTTGTATTGAAAAACAAAAAAAAAAATTTCTCATATGAAAAATAAAAATTTTTTAGCTGATAATTATTTTGGTCTTTAGTATAGTTTTCATAAAAGTTGACACAATCGATCAAATTTTTTTTGTCATTTTTCCAAAACCAAATAAGATATTTCAAAAAAACAAATAATAATAAAAATTCAAAACAAGCCTGTTAATTATGAATAATAACTAGTTGTTTGAAATTATACATTTAATTTATAAATTAATTTGTATAGCAATATTAATTAATATTATGAGAAATCTCCAAATAAAAAAAATTTATTGATTAGTTATTCCAGCATTGTTTTATGACATCAACACAGTGTTTACATGATCAACTAAACTCAAAATTGAATATAGATATCCAAATTTATAGATAATTATCAAATTTTATATAATGATGACATTCATATACTTGGGACTTTTTATTTCAGATAACTAGTCTAAAGCCAACCTAGATGACTATCAAATAAATGAATATATGACTATTTTTTACTAGAGGAATAAAATAAGGATAAAAACTCATTCAAAACATTATCATCTAGTATTTAGCAAGCAATGGAATCCATTCGCTATTACCTCCATATATTTTTATTTGTGCAATAATTTCCTAACCACATTTTGTATTTATGTATAAGGCAGTAAAACAACCAACAACAATAAACTATAACCAAACCATAATACTTGATAATCAAGGTTAATAATTTGACCTTGTTTGCTACCAATGTATACTATCATCTAAACATTGATAGCTATATTTGACTAACTAAATAAACATAATTTTTATAATAAGTTTTCATTTTTTATTAAATCTATCCTAGAAAATATAGAATTGGGTAAAAACAAACACTTGACATAACACATGAAACATACATATGAAGACAAATTTGAAAATAAAATCACAAAGCCTGACAAATCTAATCATTTCAACATTAAAGTTTATTTTCAAGTTTTTATGTAAATCTTAAGCAAAATAACAAAAATAATCACTACAATCATGGACAGCCATGAAAGAATGTAATAGATGCAATCCATCCAAGTAATATATAAGCTCTATAAAGAGAGGAGGAGGGGGGATTTTGAATGTAGATATTGGGTGAAAATAATTTCATTTAAAAACTGACAGCCTCTAAGGCAGAGTGAACATAAGCAAATGTATTAAAACAGGCAAAACTCTAGCAAATGTACTTAGATTGTATATACTGATTGGCTTTTACTCAAACAATTCTAAATATAAAATACTTATACAATAAAATTGTTGTTTTGAGGTCTAGAAATTATAGGCACTTGAATCTCTTTATGAAGAAGGTCAATAGTGACTATGATATGACACAATATATTTATTAATCAGAGATGGCTCTATGCTAGGGCAAAGCCGCAACAGCTTAGAATTTCAAGTTCAAGAGAGTGTTAAATTGACAAATTATTAAAAAAATAATTTAGATGTGTAAAAAAAAATCCAAGGCAATGTGTAAAAAAAAACCAAGGCAACAAAATTGGCATTTTTTGTGTGTGTGTGTTTTCCGGCTAAAATTAAGAGGTAAAAGAATATTGTAGATAACAAAAGCTCAGGACACTGATAGTATTGAGCTTGAGTTGATTCCAACAAATATATATATATATAAAATATATGAATAAATGTCTGATGATCAATATAAATTTTTTTAGATGAATGAGAGATCAAAAGCAATCTATATTAAACACATTATGAACGTAAAAAAAAAGGGCTCTAAACATAAAGGGGGGGGGATGAATGGGCAAAAAAACTTGAAAAAATAGTTATATTGATAAGGAGGATTTTGGCAAATAAATAATGATATACATAAAATAGTCTTTAAACAGCCAATTACCAAATAAACGCTCTTCAATAACCCTGTACACAGAAACAGTGAAAGGAGGACAATATTCACTAGACAAGACAAAAGTACCAGTTAATGAAAGTTAACAGATTTCCGTCCTTGTTCATTTACTGATCAATCGTTGGATAATTATTTTCATTGGTTATGGATTAACTACCTGAGAAAAAAATTCTGTCTTCTTAGAATCCTGAAAACATTTCAAGTTTCAATCAGATTAAAAATCCAAATTGTGAGTATGATGGCATATACATTAATCACTATGCAAAAAATTGAATATATATAAAACACTGCATATTTTTTATTTTAATAAGTTTCTGCTTACGAACCATTGGAAAGATATACACATAATATTTTTTATTTTATTTAAATAGATTTCTCATTAAGTTTATTGATTACAACCTACATCAAATTTTCATTGAGAAAAAGAACAGATAAAAATCATTTAATACGATTCATTTTTTTTTTTTAACTAAATTCAATTTAAAACTAAACAAATTACAATAGCATTTGAATAAAAGAATTTCTTTAACGCCATATGTGCGTCTTCTAAAGTTCATCTTGGCAGTTATCAATAAGGTTTCCAACCTTTATCCGTAAAGAAACAGTCAGTCATTGTTCACCAGTTCAAATCTTGAAAAGCTTTTACGAAGTCAAGTTTGTATAGTTGTGTAACTAAAACTAATGAATCACAAAGAATTTACAAAAATTTGACATTTCAAATACACTTTTACAAATATAATAGATATATCTAATGAACAATTAAATCTCCAAAGGGAATGCATTTTTTTTCCCTCTTCTCAGTGACAAAATATTTATTAAATTTCTGAAACATATTAAAATATTTTGAAACATATAAAATATTACATACACTATGTAAAAAAAAAACTTTTATAGAAATGTAATTTAATACACTGTACAGGCTTACACACTTGCACATATAAACTGTAATATATAAGGATTCGAACTTAGACTTTCACACGACCCTCAACTTTCCATGCCATCTCATATTGCTGACCCACCTGATCACACTCATGTTGAAAAGATAAATAACCACCAATACAGGTATTTCATGCTAAACCAGCAATCACCAGTTGGTCCCGATTACTATCTCCTCACATACATACAATCAGTGTTCGGCTTTATATTAAGGTAGCCAATCTTCATACTTTAATGGACAGGCTTCAAACTACTCCAACCCACAACTCTTCTGCCATCCATTTCATTGAAAATCTGATAATGGAATGTTCAAAGCACACGTTAGTGCCAAGATTGTCATCCTACCCATGTTGACGTTTAGTCATTCTGGTGTACTGGAGAATAATCCATTTACATACATATGCGAGGGATAGGCAAACCTTTAACGCACTGTTTGAATATGTAATTTAATATGCTGTACAGGCTTAAACACACCTGCACATATATACTGTAATATATAAGGGATTCGAACTCAGACTTTCACATGACCCTCAATTCGCCATGCTATCCATATTGCTGACCTACCTGATCACACACATGTTGAAAAGATAAATAATCACCAATACACATATTTCATGCTAAACCAGCAATTATCAGTTGGTCCAGATTACTATCTCCACACATATATACAATCAGTGCTCAGCTTTATATTAAGATAGCCAATCTTAATGGACAGGCTTCAAACTACTCCAACCCACAACTCTTCAGCCATCCATTTCATTGAAAATCTGATCCACATGATTATGTAAATAAGTTGTACTTACGTACACACACACACACACATATATATATATATGTATATTAAGCTACCTATATATATATTAAAGGCTTTTAAATTGAAGATTGCAATGGGAGAAAAAGGCATTATTCACCAGGCTAACCAAGTGCAAGGTAGCCAAATATTTGAATAATTTTATCCTCTAACTATTTTTATCCTCAGCGTATAAATAATTAGATAATCATTTACTTACCTATAATTGAATAATTACCTAGGTTAGCTACAAATCAACTAACTAGAAAAAAATCCAAAGCTTTTTTTTTTCTATTTATAAAAGTACCAAGATATTTAAATTGATTTTGATACCCATCCAAACTAAAAGTTTTTTTTCTTCCATCACTGGTTAATAAAGAACTTTAGTTTTTTGAACTTTAATTAATAAACCAAAATATTTATATGTTGCATTCAAAACATTAAGAATATTCTGTAAATTATATTTTGAACTGAAAAAAAAAAAGCACAACCATCAGTGTATTGTAAATCCAGAACCAAAAAAAAAGTTCTGGTTTTTACTTTTAATTGATCAAATTAAAAATTCCATGATCAAACTTGTATCATATCTTGATCCCTGCTTCATTAAGCCAACTATATACAATTTCAAAGACTATTGTCATAAAAATTGAAAGCAATGTTGGAACAATCATATATCCTTGTTAACAACCAGTTTTTATTTCAAATGCTTCATATTTTCTGACTGTAGTAATAACACTTCCTGTCATTCTATCATGTAGAAGATGTAAAAAAAAAAAAAATTTTGAATGATAACCAATTTCATAGAATGGATCTATCAAGTGAAACAAATGTCTTGACAAAATCAATAAAAGCAATATACAAATCATTCCTTTGTTTCAAACTTTTTTTCTACTTGTGTGACAACAAAAACATGTGTATAGTGTTTTTGCTATAATAGATAATAATGATATTCCATGATAATTATTACAATCGTATCTATTCCCTTTATTTTTAAAAATTAAAAGAATAAAATCATCTTTAAGATCAGGTGGTACAAATTTATGGGTCCATATATTCCTAAAAAAAATGCCAACATTTTTAAAGCTAATACATCATTACCATATTTTAAAACTTCTCTGGGTATTATATCAGAACCTGCAGCCATTCCATTTTTAAAGAGCATAATTTTTCAGACTTCACTGAGCTGAATATCATTTCCATATCTAAATGAACAAATAAAATAGATCTATTGTTAAATATTGTTACCTCAATTCTTATATTATTATTCAAAATATTATCAAAATGCTCCATCAACCTGTACAAAATATCATCGATGTCATATGACAGACTGACATTGTTTGATTTAATATGATTGTAATGCCATTTTTCAGATCTTTAAGTTTATTTCAATGCAACAAAAAAAAAAAAAAGATGCTAGAAAGATTAGGATCAGTAAATGTTTTTTCTTTTTTGCAGTTCTAATCCAGCAACCATTTTTTAAGTTTTCTTATCAGTCATTCAACTTCTGCCCTCAGATCTTTATATTTATTACAAAGTTCCACATTCAATTTATTATTCTTCCAAACAGAAAATGCCACGATTTCATTTGAATCACTAATAACAAGATCATTGTCAAAAAAATGAGGCATAATTCTTCTTTTTTGGTGAACTCAATAACAGATTTACTTGTATTCATACCACACTATTTAAGAGAATTACACGCTTCAGTAATTTGACAGGCCTGAAGATTCAAATTACCAATTTTAATGTATAATAGCTGTTGAAATTTAGTACACATAGAACAAACATCAATTTTCTTGTGAATATTATTGGAATATCTATTCTTCAATGCAATTATCATTTTAACCTTGGAACATACTAATTTATGATCTGTAAACTCCTCTTGTAGTCTGACTTCTAACAATAATGTATTCTATTAAATGTCTACATCCATATATCTTTATAGTGTTTTTTTATTCCTAAACAAAATGTTTGTGATAGTTATCTTATGTGTTATGCACAAATTCAAAAATAACAAATCATTTGAATTTATAGCACTAGTACCATTATTTCCAATAACTTTTGATCAAAGTCTATTATTTGTACCAGTTCATTTATTAGTCACTAAAAACAAACATTTAATCTTTTAATAATATTGCTATAATATTGCTATTCAACAAGAAATAAAAGCTTTCCTTCTCTGAATTTTGTGAAATACATTGGAGAATAGACACTAATAAAATAAGCACAAAACCATTGTACAAGATAAGTTTTAATACTATTAGCCTTTCAATGATAAGAGGAAATCCAATAACAAAAGATATTAAATTAGATTTTGCAGCAAATCTAACACCCTGAATTCTCCTTTCATTGACTGATCTATTTTTCCAATGAAACTTGTATCTATCCATCCATCTACTCTATTAAACTTCCTTTATTTGGGAGACAAGTTTCATTAAGAGCAGCTATATTGAACTAATATTTTGATAGCTTCTTAGACACCAGTGCAGTTCCTGTTCTGGTCTAAAAAAAGTTTATATCAAGATCAGTTTGCACATTCCATGTAGCTGTATTTAGAAAAAAATACTTGAAATAATTACTTGTAATGCTATCACTGCCTCTTGCTTTATAACTACTACTGATACTATTTACTATTATTATTTCTGCTGCTAAAATGAATAATCCACAAGGAAAGATAATTTAACTAGATTGTGTGAGATAAGATCTTTTTAGACATTTTCTAGAACTTCTACATCCATAGTTGGTAGGGAAATCCCCAATTAGGGCTGCCTAAACATACAATCTTTGCCAGCCAAAACTCATGCTAACCAAAATCCAGTTCCAAATTGACTCATTAATGATTGTATTGCTTTAAGGAAAGATCACAATTACAAATTTCCAACCAACAATGCCTGTTCCTATCATTGCTTTCTTGATTCTTGAAGGATTGGAGTTAAAAAATGCCATGTGTATGGTTAAGGGATAAAAATGTTGTTGAACAAATCTCCAATCTCATTGTCATAGTTAATAGATGTCTTATGGCATGAGAAGCTCATGATAACTGGGCACTACAATAATTTATGGAATTAAAGAAAGAAAAGAGAAAAACAAAAAAAGACTTTATATTGGAAACAGTACTTAGCCTTTGATAAATCAATATCCTATCCTACAAAATAGCAGGAGCTTTTTATAAAGCACTGTTTATTTGTTATTCACAGTTAACCTTTATATCTAAAAAACATTCCATTATCAGCTACTTGTGGAACTTGAGCATAGCAACTGACACATTAGGACATATATATCTTAACAAAAACATATAAATACATATATCAGCATACTCTTGACCTATGATGGCTGTATGGATGGATAGACAGACAGTCAGATAAAATGAGATAGCTTTGTCATACTGCAATTCATTTGTTGACCCTCCATAATTCTGGCTCTGAATAGAGCTGCAATCTTCTCAAGAGATGTTAAGTCTTCAAGTAACTGTGATGAAAAAAATAATGTTGACAAATATTACAAGTATAACTGAATTGTCTAGATGATAGATGCCCTCTCATACAACTAATTAAAATAACTTTATCTCAACTTTTTTAAATCTTATTTTCTCTTTAATTAATAAATCATAATTACTTTCATCTTTAAAATTATTTTACAACTATTTTTTTTTACCATATCTTTTCATTATCCTTCATTTTTATAACTACCTTGTCCAATCTAAATTCTTTTAAACTTCATCAAAAAAAAAAGTACTATTTTTCTTTACTGCCCATTTTAATATTTCTACACTGCTAGTCGTATGCAACTCATCCCTTTCATTCTCCTACAAAATCCTCTTTTCTCTCCTCTCTTTTCCCATTTGTTCACATCTCTAATCCATATATAGTGACACTTAAATAAAGCACTTTACATATTTCTTTCTTAAACATAACTTCAATAATTTACCTCACCATTGTGATTTCCATCTAAATTCTTCTATCAACAATTATTCAAATTCTCAATCATTAAAAAGAAATAATTTATTCTTTAACTTCCTGTCCAATGCTTATTCTTAATATTTGCATCTCCCCACTTATTTTCATTACTTTGGTTTTATTTACATTAATTTTTACACATTCTTACTATATGCAAATGCTTCCATGTCATCAAAAAATATAAAACAATGAACTTTTCTATCTTTAATGCTAACTCCATTATTATCAATACAACACTGACAAAAAACATATCTAAGTGCACATTATTCTTCAACATATGCAATCTCAACATGAGTCATTTCAATTATCTGGCAATTCAGAAAATAGTAAATAAAACATAAAAAGTAGCTACAATTAATTTTTTGTTTGAGAATGTACATATATCTTTATCCATATTTTCAACATGTATATACATATGTACATACATCTGCTGGATTAGAGCTATGTGAAAGAAATGAATAATACAACATTTCTTTAAAAAGTATTTTATAAAATTTGAGCACAATATTTGTGAAAGAGGCAGACCCTGGTTTACATTAAAAATTAATATCTCAGAGATATTCCAAAAAAGTGCAACACTAGTTGTTTTTATTGGGTGATATGACTGACAATAAGAAACAAAAGAGAATTACAATAAAACAAATGAGTTGAAGTCATCAAAAAAAAAAGTTTGCTTCAGAAATTAAAAAGATATCATCATAAAATATCAAATAAACAAAATAATGGGCTAGTTTGTTTTCAAACTAAATGTATTTGTGATTCACGGATTGTTTTGTATAATTATTGTATTTTTTTATTTTTTTTGGAGTCAGAATAGCCACACTCACTTGCAAGTCATTGTGACTGATGATGATGACATATCTACATATATATATATGTGTGTGTGTTATTTTAAAAGTGCATGTTACATTAGGGTTTGCTATTATCCTTGAATTTCAGTATTTGTGGCATAACTCAGAAGCATATAACATAAATATGGGGAATACTGTACATTAAATCAGGAAATATTTACCATTTTCTAATAAACAATTCTCCTTTTTATCTATATCAATCTTTTTTTCAAAGTATTCAAAAAAGTAATATAATTTATTCTATCAAATATTTTTCAAGATCAATGAAATAAATAACCTTCACTTCTCTCTCTATATATATCTTCTTGATATATTTCAATCATATCTATGTATCTCGATCATTTCATAATGTTCTTAAAATATAAACCTATGTGTTACACTAAAAATCGATCTATTTAAGATCTCAATAACACCTTAACTGACTATGAGATTAAGTTAATTCTTTGCATCAACCTTTCCACCAAAAACTGTATGTGTTGAAAAAAAATCTAATAGCTATCTTTTTTTCAAACACTTACTAATTCTTTAAAACGCTTTAATAATTTAAAAGGATTTCATTACTTCTCTGCATTTAATCATTTTCCATTTCAGTCAAAACTTTTTCATCTATTTTATTGACATTTAATCAGTTCTATCTTCCCCAATAAATTCATTTCTATGCCTTTGCTTTTTCTATCCAAACTTTTATTCTACTATATTAAATCAAAGTTTTTTATATATAATTTTTCCTTATCTTCCGGTGTGCTCTTTTTAACAATGTCTTCCAGCTTTATTTATTTTATATCATATTTCACTATTTAGTCCTAGCTTATAAAAAGATTTATCTTTTACAGAAAATATATTTTTCCAATTTCTTAATTCACTATTTTATTCTTCGTTCCACTTCTTTTTTCTTTCTTTCTTATTTTTTTTTATAATCTAAGACTTTTCATACATCTTTTAAAACTTGAATAATTGCGATTTTTTTTAAATCTTAATTTACTTCACCAATCAATCAATTAATATTTATTTTTATTTCTTAATGTAAAAAAAAATCCTTAATATTCCTTTTTAATTATAGCAGATTTCTTTTTAATCTTAGTTCTTGTTGTTCTTTTAAAAGGTAGTCTAAATATATCATCACTAAATTAAAATAATGTAATATCTAATATATTAGAAACCCCATATTTATTGTCTCAAAGCCTGCTGATTCACTCAATTCATGATCGAAAAAATAAAAAATTAGAAAATAGTAAAAAACTTTTTTTTTTTCTAAATTTTAATTTCCAGCTTGCATGGCAAACACTAGAATGCAATCATAAAACATTACAACAAAAAAAAAGGGAGGGGGTGTTATTGATGTTTTACACAATAAATTATATGCTTTAACTTTATGAATTAAAATCACTTGGGCACTGAATATTTTGTTTCATCATAATCAATTTCTATTACAACAATAACGATAAAGATGATAAGTTTTATTTTTGTTAACATTTTGATGTTTTGATATTTGTATTTTATCTATTTATATAAATAGATCCTTAAAAAAAAAAGTCGGGGTATATATAATATGCATATGCATTAAAAAAACATATCGTGCAATATATTTTTTTTTATTGAAGTATTTTTTGATGCTTAATGCTTTTCTCAAGAATTGATTAATTCTTCATTAATAGAGGTCATTAGATGGGCTAGCCAATTGCTGCTTTGTAAGGGTTTTATAATTTTCCTTTTTTAATTCACCCTCCATCTACAAATATTTATATATCTTTCAATATATTAAGATTCAAATATAGATGCTATATAGCTCCAAATTCACATGTAGAATTCAAAATTTATAGATAATACTGAATCCTACATAAGTTTTAAAGTTATGTATATTGAAAAAAATTATTCCTTCTCATGCTAGTCTCAAAATAGCCTACTTTTTAATAGGAACTTTAGCTAGATTCCAATTATTAAGCTTATTAGAATTACAATTTGAAACTGCACTAGTAAATATCTTAATCAATTATATTAAACTTCTTAAAGTTACATATATCAAACGATCATGTGACAAATTCAACACATGTTAAATAATAATATTATTATAGTGATGATGAGTATTTAATGTTTAGTAAAGATAGTTATAAAAAAGAAGAGAAAAATTAAATAAGTAAATAATCTTTTTTTTCTATGGTCAGTAATTTGTTTATTTTTTTGTTAAAAAAAAGAGAGAGAGAAGTAAGTAGAAAATGTAAAAGAGTGTTTATTAATTTTCAAAAAACAAACAAACAAGGTATTAATATTTTTTAAAAAATCAAAAAAAAAAAAAAAAAGAAATATGTTTTCCAAATTAAGATATAAATAAAATGTTATCTGTTTCTAATAACTAAGAAAATTTTTCTAATAATTAGGATATTTTTTTAAAAGATAATCTTTTTGTAAAACTAAAATCAATTGATTATAGCTTAATACTGTTATTTTTGAGATAATCTATGTGATTGGATGAATAACAAAGATGTTTATTAAAAAATAAGATAGTGTGGCAGGATCAGGCAATAATACACTTCAGGGTCAAGTCCATAGCAGTTCAGCTGTGGCAAGAAAAACAGTGAGAAGCTAAGCTTGTAATCTGAAGTTAAACTGACCTCATTACTAGGTTTAAAAAAATAATTTCTGACATGGAGTTTATAAGAACCATATGCTAAACTTTAGCTAAATGCTGAGCATTATCACCCCAACTATGTAATCAAATTCACCAAAAGAAATGTAAGAGAAGAAAATACCCCAGAGAAAATTTTTTTATAAGACTTATATGTATTAATAAACTCATAATCATAACTGGCTCAGCTTGTGTAAATCTGATATGGAAATTGTTATACTAAAAACTTGGAGCTAAAAGAAGGAAAAGACTGTGATAACTTGAAATATTTATTAATCCAATAATTAGAGATAAAAAAGAAAAAGCTAGTGTAAGAACTTCTAATGAAAAGAGTTATTAAACTGAAAACCTGTAATCTAGGTTGAAATAATTATTAATAAACTAGACATGTAAATACAAAAGAACTAAAGAAAAGAAACTCCATGATTATAGTAGTGTGCACATATAAATTATAAATTTTCTTTTATAAGGTAAGACAGTTTTTTTTAGTTGCTTTCTTCAAAACGTGTTTTTTCTTATAATGTTAAGTGGATGGGACAACCCCCTTTTCAAAAAAAAAATATGAAAAGAAGATTATGTAATAAGAATAGTTCAAAACTTGGATTTAACAATCCAAAATTCAAATTCACATATTGAAACTGTAAGATTTGAATCCAAATCTTAGTTTCACCTTAGTTCTGTCATCATTCTACCCCTCACCCATTATTATAAGTTTACATGGATTCTGACCTTGAATATTGGATTTGGTGTGTAATAATATGCAATATATGTACAATTATTTCAAATGTCATATATGCGCACACACTCCAATATAGTTTATATATTAAAAATAACGCACTGCAGAGTATTATTAAATTGCCATGCATGATTTTGTGTAAAATTAAATAATCATATTAATCTTATTGTGATCATTTAAATAATATTTTAATTTATAAAATAAACTAATAATTATATTTTAAACGTAAACATATTTGTTATTATTTAGGTCAAATTCAGGTAGTACTTAAATTATGAAATCTAAAAATAAGACTTTTAATTAAATGTAAAGATGTTTAAAAAGATAGAAATTCCCCTGCTAATTAGAGTGTGAATCATAGCGGAAGGGGAAAAAAGATTACAGAACTAAAAAGTATTCTCAAACTTATAATTGTAAATAAAAGGTTTGTTAAAAGCATTTCTAATTACGTCATGTAAGGTAAATTAAAAGGTGGTCAGGTTGAAATTGAAATTTCAACATGTCACACTAATGCATCTGTGACCTAAAGGGATATATAGCACAGACCAGAGAGACAGCTTGGATGAATGATGCAGTTGTTCGATGGATCCGAGAGATAAAAGAAAAAGAGAATAAAAGTAACAACTGGCTATTAAAAAAGGGGTCAGAGCTATTAAATTGAAAAGTATGCTGTGGCTTGTTTCTTCTCCTGATCCAAATTTAAATCTAACAATGTGCAAGGAGTAGGCACCTTACTGCGCTTCTCCGGACTGATGGCTATACAATACGGAGCTTCCCATAAAATGAGATAAACCTAAACTGATGCTGCTGCCTATATATAAATATTTTCCTAAATGTGACTGCTGTTAAACCAGGAACCTCGGACTCTCCAAACAAGTATACACACTTTGATGAATCAAAGGTAACATGATACCCAAGATTAAAGACTGTGTTTGAACTCTAAAGTTAACTCTATATTTTCTAATGTATCTTTTAAATTTCATCTTTCAAATTCCAGTGTTGTGTAACTCTAACTAAACTTTAATGTAGATCTGTAACTATCTGTAAATAATCTTATATTGTAATGAACCTCGTAAAACAATCTATCTCTTATTATTCTACTTGGGTATCTAAATTTTGTTTGTTATTAGTTAAATATTATATTTCATGCCTGCTGATTTCCGAGCTGATGTTTTCTTCCCATTTTAGCAAAAGAGTTACCACGCTTTTGCGACTTAAGATTCATGTAAACCCTTATCTTTTAATAAATACTCAGCTCGGGAATCATAAATTAAATTCAATATGTATTATGAAGACGAGATCTTATAATTATTAATATAGTGTATTAGCTGCTTGGCGATCACTCATTTTAAAGTTAGTTTGTTAAGTCTTAAAATAAAGCAGTATTGTTTTATGAAAGAAGAGGGGGGTAGTAAACAGTAAATTGTTTGCTTAGTCATGTGGGGATTGGAGATGGATTTTATATTTATATTATCAAAGCATAGAGTAGATAAATGTGTTTGCATTATATGTGTGAACTGCGCTGGTTTATCGATGCCTTAAATTTAAACTGCAGAAATGAAATAGAAGTACTTTAAATGTTTAGTTCCCATAATCAATGGGCATACAAAATGACTCCAATAGTAACTAACCTTGTCACGTGATCGGGGATGGAAAGGCTATGACCTCATACCGATACCGCACTCGTGACCACTCCTGAGGGCTCCGACCCGACGTTTGGCCATCCCTCTCGCCACTCCAATAGTAACTACCTTGTCACACAGTTGGGGATGAAAAGGCTACGACCTCATACCAATACCGCACTCATGACCACTCCTAAGAGCTCCGACCCGATGTTTGGCCATCCCTCTTGCCTCCAACATTTCTCCGCGGTCATCCTCTTAGAAAGCCGACTCTCCTTATAGCTCGGCAGCATCCAAACTATCACAGGTGGCTTTAATAATAATTAAGAATGTCTATGCTCAGTCTAATTCCACTCCTCCACATCTGCTAATCTATAAATAATTTATTAGTGTATATTAATATTAAAAGAATAAGGAATGATAGCCAGGTTGACAAATGCACTCCTCATTACGATCTCATAGTGTAATCTCTCAACACACACAACTTAAACGTGAGGCATGAGATATGATTAAATATGATACCCTGGTAGCGTAATATATTTACATGTATATTAATTAATCGCCATTAAATATTTACATATATCTATTTCTATGTTTGCGTCTCTGCTTAATTTAATAATAAAATTGATGGCTCATTTCATTATCAACTAGTATTAAGTATATAGCAGTAGCCTGTAATATTAAATAATTAATTAGAGTCTCTTGTTTACCTGACCACCGGGCCTAGAAAAATATTGCTATTGTTATGGTAGATGCGTTGTCATGTGGGTTTTGGTGTGAATAAAATGACTATGTTCGAATACGGAATCGCAGGCCCTGAACCCACCTGTTGTACGGCTCTTCGAACATGGTGGTGGAATTTTGCAACATGCTAATAAGGCATACAAGTTCTTACCATTACAATATATAATAATTATATTTATACTGTATTTCAAAACTGTAATTCAAAAAAATATATAATAATTTTATTTATACAGGATTTCAAAACTGTTATTCAACACTTCATACAAATAATTAAAGACATCAGAAAAAAAAATCAAATAATTCCCAATGTGCATTTCAGCTAAACTATCTTCATTAGTTGATCCATGTGAAAACACCCCTCCTTTTCACTGTTCTTTATTTATTTATCATGCATTGCTAAAATTTAATTTACAATCACTTAACAATTTCAGCACACTTTCAATGGCAATTACTATCTTCAGTTAAATACATTTGACTATTAATAAACATTTATTAGATAAGACATTGTTCTCATTAATAATATCCACATATAAGGAAATATCTCTAAAAATCTGGATACATTCTCTAGTGAGAGAACATTGCACTACATGCTCCTCCTAGACACCACTTGCAGAAACCTTTCTGCATAAGTCTGATGATTGGCATCTTCAAGTGAAGTTATGATGCCAAGTAGCAAATTTTTTTGATAATGCATCTCACTTATTTGTTAAATTTTGTGATGGCTTAAAAGTTAAAACAACATGAACTTCTGTTTTCTGTTAGAGAAAATGATAAGGGAAACACTTAAAGCAGCTTACAAGCAAGCTGTTCTGGGAAAAGACAAGTTTAAAAGTGATTTAATGAAAGAGCAAATTAACCATGCTCCAAAATAACATGGCAAGTGAAATCCAATGTCAAGATAGTGTGGGGTTTTTTTTTGTGTGTGCAAACAACATTGTTCACTCAGAATTCATTTATAATAGCCAGACATTTTAACTACACATTAGTGTGATGTGGCAAAATGAAAATGTCCTGATTTGTGGCAAAGTGAAGAGAGATGGCTGCACCATGACAATATACTAGCACATAAAGCCTTGAGTATGAAACATTTTTTATTCAAAAACAGCATAACTCTGTTCAATCTTTTATTCCCCAAAATGGGAAAAATTGGAGACAACACTTTGCAAGAATTTTAGGATTGCTTTGAAAAGTGAAAAACAGATTTAAACCTAGCAATACATCACATAAACAATACTACAAAGAAGATTCAATTTGTAACATCTAAAAACAAATACATAATTTTTTATTACAAAATTCCATTGGGGGGGGGGACTACTTCATTGTTTGCTTCATTAATAGCATTCTTCTTTTATTATAATAATTTAGATTTATCAAAATATTAGATTATACATAACTATAATTCACTTTACAACTGCGACTCCATAAATGCATTCATTTTGATGATATTATCAAGGATAAATATTAATGATTATTTTTGGATCATTTTTTTATAAAACTATAAGTTATTGTTTAAATTTTACCTTAACATAAACTTTAACCTAATTAAAGATTATATTTCACTTATTAAATTTTAGCATAAATATATATCTCCCATTTTTTTCTGATCATGCATGGTATTTTAAAATATGTAGTGAAACTTCTAAATTTATCACACTACTTAAAACATATAGATAAAAATACACTAAAAACAAATGATACTCAAGATTTAATCCTGGAAGAACTTGCCTTCATTGTTTGGCCCAGATCTCTGATACAATAAAATCAAGATTGGTGGAAGAGTTAAATATCCATTAAATCAAATATTAACTTTGATTATAAAATAATATAATAATTAAAATGTTTTATTCCCAACTGACTAAATGATCAAAAATAATCATAATATACATTATTAAATTTAGTAACATATGTTAGTATTAAAAACATGATTTAAAAAATTAAGATATTTGATTGAACTATAATACAAAAGAAAAAATATTATATTAATTAATAAAAATATTTGTATAGCCATACTCTACAAGAATTCAAATTTTTCCAGAAATAAATTAATTGTTAATTGTAAAAATATAGATAGTATTATTTTTTGCCTCTTTTTCATTACATATCTAAACTCTAAGATATCTACAATACAAATACATAATTATTATTATGTCTTTAAGTGAGGTTATATTGGGAAATAATATTTTCTAACTAATATAAAAAATTGAGTTAAACCAATGTAAACATTTCAAATATTTAATAAAGAAGTTAAGTGAAAGAAGAACCTCTGATTCCTGTTGTAGGCCATAAAGGAACCAAACAGGGCAAATTCCTAATGTCCACTCCATACATTCTTGTCATTAGAACTGTTATTACTATATGATTATTTATATAGTATAAAAACATGGATGAGCTGTTTACCAACATTCATTAGCCAGTGTGATGAGTTTATTGGTTTTTTTACCTCTGAGTTTAAGATTAGGAAACATCTTGGGCTTTCTTCTCAGTTGCCTGTTAACTGTAATTAGATGAGTTTTCTTGAAGGTAGAAAGAGTGTGTGTGTGTGTGAATGATTTTTTTTTCTTAATAGATATTTACAATCATGACAAAAGTTCTAGGAGGCTGCAAAACATTAGCCAAGGCAGCAGTTGTTGGCTGAAGGTAAGTACGCTAAGAATCTTCTGGTTGCAGATCCAGGCTGCCATTTGATAGTGACAATTTATTTAGATATTTATAACTGCAGATCACTTTCAAAAGAAGGAAAATTGCAAGAATTGGAAGAACTATCTCATATTAAATAGGATATTATTGGACTTCATGAAGTTAGAAAAAAAGATGAAGAGATAATTGATTTAAAAAATGAACATGTACTGTATTACAAAGTCACAAACAATGGAAGTACAGGTGGAATAAGATTCATTATGAATAAAAAATGAAAGAACAACATTGTGGAGATTGATAGGATGTCAGGCAGAGTGGTAAAATTATTTATTAACTTATTAGCAGATATCAAATGCAGATAATTCAAGTTTATGTCCCAACAAGTTCTCATTATGATGATGAAGTAGAGGATTTTTATATAGATGTACAAAAGACTTGATCAGACCAAACAACATTTTAAAAATTATCATGATAGACTTTAATGCTAGAATTGGTAAACAATTGAAAGATAAAAGTGTTGTAGGTAAATCTGATTATGATGATAGAAATGAGAGAGGTGAGAGACTTGTGGTGTTTGCAGAAAAAAAAAAAACTTTATATTATGAATTCTTTTTCTTTTTTTTTTTTTTGAGAAAAATATTAAACAGAAATTAACATGGAAACATCCAAATGAAGATATATCAGAAATGGATGATATTTTGTCTAGCAGAAAATATGTATTTCAAGATTCGAATGTTCTTAATAAATTCAACATGGGAAGTGATCATTGATTAGTGAGATGTAAGACAAGCAAAACTAAAGTGACAAAAATTTTTAAAAACAATATTCACAATTGATATTCCTAATCTTCAGAAACATTCCAATGAATTTAAATTAGAACTTATAAATCATTTTCAAATATTAACAGATTTTGAACATTATTCAGATTTCAATAAATTTAATAGGACAATAACTGATACACTTTAATATTTAAATACAATTTATATACTTGCAGTTTTGATGCAATAGAGGATTTTGAACATAGGTGTTCAAGATCCCTTTAGCTATCCACTCTATCTCATACAACCAATACACACGTGAAAAAGATAAATATACATATTTCATGCTGAACCAGTACTCATCAATTGATCCAGATCATCATCTCCCAAACACATATGTAATCAGTGCATGGTTTATATTAAAATAGCAAATCTTCAAACTTTTAATGGACAGGCTTCAATCTACTCCAACCTCCAACTCTTCAACCAGCCATACCATTGAAAATCTGATGGTAAACACCCAATTGCAATAAAGATAGCTAGCATAAAAAAAAAAAAAAACAGTTAAATTTCTACTAAGACAAGACAATTTATAAAGAAAAGAAGGAATATGAAAATATATGAAAATGATGTATGAAGAAGGATTGAATATCTCTAATTTTGTAAAATGATGCAAAAAAAAGTTGGTAATGATATAAGAAAGTGTAATTGTTAACTAACAAGGAAAGCTGTAGAAGAGAATAAAAGTCTCAAGAATGTAAAACAACATCTTGATATTGATAAGAAACTTATTTCTGCAATAAGAAAAAAAAGATGAAACTATTATTAAAAAGAAAGATGACAACATGAAATATGTAGAAGAATTATATAGCAATAAAGAATGAGGTAAAGTGTCTCCTACAACTATTATATTTCCTGAATTGCCCATGATTTTAAATGAAGAAGTGAGACATGCAATTAAATTTATTAAGAAGAGAAAAGCTCCAAGTAATGATGGAACTATAACCAATATCTTAAAAGAAGCAAGAGAAGAAATAGAAATTTTTTTGGCAATGTTACATATCTAATGTCTAAATGATAAAGATGTACCAGATGATTGGAAAAATGCAGTATTAATATTAATATATTAAAAAGATTATAAAGAAAATATTAGAAATTATAAACCTAACAATCTTTTATCAGTTCTATACAAAAATTTTATCAAAATAATTATAATTCATCTACAGCGAGCTTTGAATTTTAACCAAACAAAAGAACAAGATGAATTAAAAAGTGGTTTTAATATAGTGGATCATATCCAAATATTGAGAGAAGTTCCAGAAAGGACCAATGAATATAAGTTGCCATTATGCTTTGAATTTGTAGATTATGAAAGACATTTGATTCTATAAGTATTTCTTCAATGATTAAAGCATTGGATCGTCAAAATATAGATCAAGCATATTGTCATATTTTGAAGAATGTTTATACAAATGCAACAATAATTACATTATATAATGATATTAAAAAGATTAACATTGTGAAGGGTGTATGTAAGGCAGGGTGACACCATATTTCAAAACTTCTTACAGCAGTTTTGCAAGAAGTATTTTGTGGATTAAAATGGGAAGCTAAGGGAATAAAAGTAAATGGAGATTATTTAAATTATTTAGATTTTGCAGATAATGCAAATGTTTTTGCAAATATTGATTTAAAGCTTTATGAAATGTTGCAAGAGTTATCAGTTAAAAGTAAGAAAGTAGAATTAAAGGTAAATATTAAAAAAACTGAAGTAATGTTCAATAGATTTTTTCAAAAGAAGAAAATAAAGATTGATAATTAGTAAAAATTAATGACTACATATATCTTGATCAGATTATTACAACAGATGTAAACATATTGGATGAAATTAATCATAGAATTAAAGTTGGTTGGAATACTTTTGATAGAAATAATTTAATATTAAAAGGAAATATGCCTATGTATATTATTCATTAAATGGATAATCTCTAGTCTAATGAATGATTAATAAAAATTAATAATAAATATGCCTCTGTGTTGCAAAGAAAGTTTTTTAATAAAAGTGGTACATTCTTACTTACAGATCTGAGCTTGGACACTTAACAGAAAAGCAATACAGAGACTTCAAAACTTTCAACAAAGTATGGAAAGATATATGTTAGGAATAAGAAGAAATCCAAATTAAAATACATATGTGAGAGGACAAATAGGTTTTACTGATATTAAAAGAATTAAGAGATTGAAATGAGGTCAAGCTGGATATACTGTTAGAAGAGATGGACAATTGAAATCTTAAACTGGATTCCAAAAGATTGTAGAAAACCTAGAAAGAAACAACATATGGGATGGATGGATGAAATAAGGAAACATGCTGGGGTAATGTGAAAAAAAAGAGGCTAGAGATTGGAGAAGATGAACTTGGAAGTACACCACTCATTAGGATTGGTGAAACTAAAAGCATTAGTTTGCAACTTAATAAAAAATTCTAAAATGCTGTGACTTGCTCTAGGAAAATCTACTATTTCCAGTGAAGTCTTTCTTCATATTTACAACTTAAACATGCCTGATTGCTTTAATAAATAATGCTTGTGTAAATTATTGTTCAGAAAATAATTCCAGATAAATGAATAATCCAGATAAGTGAATAACTATTTTGTAAGTAAATTGACTATCTATAAATGCTGTGACTATCTCTAAATGGGCTTCAGCATTTATAGATATTTTCCATTATATTACACCCAATATCAGATTAATTGACCAGGTTATATGACTGATCTATTTATGTTATTTAAATTGATCATCCACATTGTTTTTTAATCATATTTTTAGAGAATTCTATTAGCTGGATGACTCTATTATTGATGGTAAACTTGTCCATAATATAGTACCGAATCTTATGGTCTCTACACAAACATTTCGAGTTTTATATCGAATAATTTTGTTTCATATCACAATATGACTTTCTTACAGATAATCTTATATAACTACAAAAAAGAAAAATATAGTTTTCTCTCGATTTTGAAACAATAATTTGTCACAATTTTTCAATAATACTTTCATAGATTTATTATGTATGACTGTAATCTTTCATTTAATATTTCTTATTTAACAAGACACATAAGGATGAATTTATTAGAATTTAGTCACTATAATGTCATATAACAGAGATGAAAAATATAACACAATCTCCTTTTTTTAAAATTATTTTCTCCACATTACTTAGTATTTTTACTGATAGTGGACTTGTTGTTTTTCTAAGAGGATTTATTCTCAAAATAATAAAAATAATCAAATAGTTAGTTGGCTGGAGGGCATGTGCCAATCAAGCATCAAAAATGACAAATTGAGTTTCAATTGAGTAATCTTCAGCTCTCAAGTCTGTCTACTTTACTACTACTTTAAACAGTTCAGGATAGAATAATCAAATGGTTACTTGTGTGGAAATCATGTTTATGATAAACATTTTAATTAGCTAAAAGTAAATCCAAAAACAACAAAACTAACTCGTCTATTTTTCTTCAAAATTAGAAAATATCAATTAAAAATTAATTATTATCAAAACTGATTTAATCACTTTTTCAAATAAAAAATAAATCAAATCGAAAACATATATCTTTTTTTTTTTTAGAAAAAAAAAACAAAAAAAAAATTATGTTTGTTATTTGGCCATTTATTGTTTTAACATTTTTAAAATGAACACTATAACAGAGAAATCGATTTGTTATTTAAAAGTAATGTGTAGGCAGATGTCAAACAATGTTTTGTTGGTGTTACAAATATACTATAAAGTTTGTTATCTTTTTCGTTCTTATTTGTAATAAACTGACGGAAATGTTTTAAACGTTAGCTAAAGAAAAAGTTTATTATATGCATTTATTTTAATGTTTCAAATATCTCCAGAATCTATATCCAGCACCTATATCTAGAACTAATATTAGATCACATTTAAATTTATATTATTCATTTTATATTGATTGATTCCATAATTGATTTATATTATTCAGTTTATGTTGATTGATTCCATATTTGATTCACATAATTCATTTTTATATTAATTGATTCTATAATATAACTTTCCATAAATCAGTTTTATATTGATTGATTTTCGTAATTGATTTACATAATCTATTTTTGTAAATAAGCATTTATTTTATATAGCATATTCAAATATCAGTCTTTTAAGCTAATTGTGCATAAGCTTTGCGAGTGTTAATAATAAATGAATACTTTCTCACCAATACAAGATATAGTATTTATGCAGGAATAAAAGGAATCCTTTAATTCCTAGACTCAAATGCTTATATATGAGCAAATCTGAAGTACTGGCAAGTAAAGCGTGAGGATGGAACCATCACTTTAAATTACTATATATGATGTCCGAATGAATGACGTGGGTGAAATTGTCTAGAATTTATTATTAACACTTGCAAAGCATATGCACAATTAGTTTAAAAGGCTGATATTTGAATGTATATAATCTATGTTTATGATTTATTTCCATATTTCACTTACATAAGTAATTCCTAGATCGATTTCCATGATTAATGTCCATGTTTTATTTCCATAGTTTACTTTGGCAAAATATAATAGATTTAAAATTATTAATTAAATTTGGGCAAACAGATTATATAAATTAGTAGAATAAGATGAGAGAAAATAGTTAATTTATGTTTATTAAATTTAATCATTTGTTTCATTGCAATGTTATGAATATTGGGAGCAGACATAAAATCCCTTTCCTGCTTTCGGTATTTAATATGATTCCCACTGGTAAATTTACATTAAAGTTTAATTTAGCAAAATTTTTGGGATCATATCCATTGCAATGTAATCATTCATAATTGCACCTCGTTGGCAGATCTAGACCTTGAGAAAAAATAGTTTGATTATTAAATCTAAGAGCTAGCTTGGAAGTCAAGTAGCATAAATAATAAAATTGGAAATATTATTATTATAATAATGATCAGGAATTGATAGTCGTTGGAAAGGTTAATATGTGTGTTTAAGGAAACGGGATTAAGAGTGATCAGTTTAGTATGCACTAGATGGGAATTTTATGCACAACCCTTCTGGCATCCATTGATTACTCTAACTTGCTGTGTGTGGCAATATATATAGTGAGTTTTGCCTGTTTTAACAACAGTTATACACAAGGATTAGAGGTGGTGGTCATGTGATGTTTATTGGCTTAAATTTATATTTATAACTGTAATTGTTTTTATTTCTGGTTCTGTTATAAAATTTATTTTATATAAGAGAAGAAAAGAATAAATTTAGTTTTTGTATTATTATTAATATATTTATAGTTTTGTCGAGTTTTTTTTTTTTTTTTTTGGTAGTTTCACCAAATTTAATTTCAATCTTTTCAGATAAAATGGATTAGAATCAGTATCTTATGTATCAGTTATTTAATATCAAAATAAACTTTAAATTAAACATAGCTCAATGTATATGTAAACAAAGGAAGTAAATAATTCACCTCAGGGTATGACTTATTTTAATATCAAAATAATATAAAACACTATTGCCGAGCATTTTCAACTTGTTTGAGTATTTATCAAAGCTGTATAAAAGTCATTATACTATACTAAATGATAAACTCAGAACATTTCATTATATCAGCCAAGAACAACTAATTGGAAAACTGGTTAACTTTGTATTAATAGCACCAGAAGAATTTTTTATGGCATATGACTCCTTGATCTTAATGTTTTTTATGATGTGCTTCATAATTAATACACTAAACTCTAGTGGACAACATACATGCTCTGCATTACTTTGATGAATATAGAAAGCTGAATAAACTATCATTCTCCATTGCCTTCTTATATGTATATTTATGTTGTTGAATACGATACTTAATATTTGTCATAGTTTCACCAATATATATTGCATGACAACCTGATTGTGAGCATTCAATAGAATACCCAACACTGCTTTCATTCTCTTTACTAGTTATCACTTTAGAAATTGTTTATTAACCTATTAAGATTAGGTGGGGTCCTTCATGCCAAACTGAAATCTTCACTTAAAAATTTCATTATATATTTAATATTAGGAATAAAAGCTAATGACATTCATGGTTTATTATTCACAATTACATTAGTTCTATTGTATCTTTTATAATGTTTTAACACAATTGATAACAATCTTTGCTTATTATACCCATCTTGCATATAACAGTCCATATTATCTTTATGAAATAATTCATTTGAACATAGTCACTGATTGCACATTAAAAATCTCTTAAAATCAGCCAATTTGTGTGTTATATAAACATTAGACGTTGGATGAATAGAGTCTCTATTATCCATATACTTTAACACCATTTTATAAACAAATTTATTAACCACATATGATATTTGCAAATCTAAATACTTAATACTAGCATTGTCATCCTCTTTCATGGTCCACACTAACCCATTCTGATTCTGCAAACCTTAATAAATTCACTTTATAACATATGGTTCCCTGTTTATCGAAATATCATCCACATATCTGCAATGCAGTATATTCACAGTTTTTTTTATAATAAATGCCTCACTACACTTTGCTCTATACTGTGAACAAACTGTTTAATATGCAACTCATCACCAGATCCATAGGCCATTCTTTTTCATTCTATATGATTGACTCCCATATACTACCATAATATCCTTACTTATCCCATCCACAATAAAAGATATTTTCCCTTGCAGCATATCATTAACCATCAGTCTATTTTATAAAATTGTACTTGATGCAGCCTGATCTACTGAACCATATAATTCTACTACATCCAAAGACACTAACTTATACCCTTCCAGTATAGATGTCTTATCAAGCCTATCCACACACTCAAATAATGACTTCAATGTATATTCACCAAACCCAATATAATACAAAATCCACTGAACTATAATCGTCGATAACCTCTAGTAATATGTTCTTGTAATAGTCATGTTTTATAATAACAAAAATATTGGATTTAATATCAAATAATAATTCTAAAGGGCAGGGATATGGCAACTGTAAAGTATCGAATTGGAGATGTTGCTTTTTTACTTTGTATTATATTTATATTAAATCATAACTGAAATTTTTTTTCAATGAATTGGTTTGATTATAATATTATTAACATAATAGTTGTATTAATAGTTTTAACTGGAATTACTAAGAGCTTCAGCATTATAATGACTCCAACACCTGTATCAACAACTTTAATTCATTCATCTAAGTTAGTAACTGCTGGAATTTTATTTAATAATTTGATTTTCAAGACTTTTTAGTAAAGTAATGATGTTTAAGATTAGTCTATATTTATGTCAAGATTAACTATGTCAATAGCTAGAGTTGTTGCAAATTTTAAATTTGATATTAAAAAGATTATTACTTTGTCAACAATTGGTATTCTTGTTTAATGATGAGTATAGTATCATTAGGACTTTCAATGTTAGCTTTTTTTTTCATTTGTTAACTCATGCAATATTTAAAGCATTATTATTTATTTATTCAGGAAAAATTATTAATAATTTTAATCATATCAAAGATATTCAAATATTAGGATTTGTAACTAATCAAATAACAAATGTATTTGTTTAAATACAGCTAATTTAACTTTATGTGGAATTAAAACAGGCAAATCTCTCCATACAGTAGTGCCACTCAGTTCAAGCCAGAGACATCAATGGATACCAGAAGGCTTGTGCATAAAATCCCTATCTAGTGCCTACTCAACCAATATCACCAAACTAGTTTCTAGCTTGTGGCTTTCATCAGTGAGGAGGCATGGATCTAAGAGCTAGATCTTAGGATCTAAAGCAACCCTCCAGCAGCCACCTTTTATGAGCAAGTATAAAAAATGGTGATAGTGTGATGCTTTATGTGGAATGCCTTTTTTGGCAGGATTTTATTCTAAAGATATAATTTTAGAAATATAGTTATTACCAAATATGCAATATGGTCTTATAAATCTAAAAAAAAATCCTTAGATTTTATTTTATTCACATAAACTAAAACATACCTACTTTTTTTCCTTTTATAAAAATATAATTATATCTGGCATAGTCCTTTTTTTTACTTAGAATTTTTTTTACGTAAACAGTTTATGTTTTGATGTATCTACCTAGATCCATAAATACATACATATAAATATACATATATATGTTATTATATGTGCTTTTATATATACATATATGCTTACAAAGATTTACATATATAATAAATGTAGAAACCCATTTATATATATGCGTGCTGAAGTGTATGCATGCATATAAGTAAGTACTGCATGCATATACTTTATAAAATATAAATAAACATTTAAATGTATTCCATCACATATATTTGTATTTATATATTAAAAAAATGCATATATACATACTAATGCAATAAAATATATAAGCTAACAAATCATCTCATTGGATTTCTGTATCCTGAGTAGTGATATGTCTTGGAAAATATTACATATTCATACAATTTGGCCTACTTGTCTCATTTTCATAAAGCTGCTTAAATTCTCATAGATTTACCACTTCAGTTGACAGTTAACCATTATACATTATTTCAATCTGTATTAATAAATATTTAATATGCTGTTTCTTTTAAAAAAACTACAGTGAAAGTGTTTGATACTATCAGTCAATCTCAAATAAAAACTTGTCATTGTTGACATGGTAAATGCAAAATTTTCTATATACTTTTTTTAAAATCAAAAGTAGATTTAGTAGAATACATTTCTGCTGAGTTTGATAGTTTTCTTATGACATTTCATTTATCAATAGTAAGTTCTTCACTTGAAGACAAATAGGATAACTGGGCAGAAGAACACTATAATTAAGAACAAAAGTTTGTTCAAATATTAATGGCAATGGTTATTATTGCCATTTTCTTAACACAATTTACTCTAACATCTTAATTTTCAATTGCATTACTAACATGTCTAAACTTTGTGAATGTTTACACAGTAGATTTTTTTAAACATATATATACATATTCAAACTGAAAATCAATTTTAAGAACATTTACTTTTTAAAAAATCAATATATCTTCACCTTATTCTATATCCAACTATTAAAAAGTTGAGTAAATCAATAGACATTAGTTTTATAGTGCTATAAAATCATTCATCATCAGATGAGTCTTTGGATTTTGCCTTCATTAGTACGTATTAGTATTCAAAGGTAGAACTAATACATTTGTGTGTTTAGAAGACACTTTTTACTCTTTTATACTATTTAAGCTAATATACTAAAATTCAAAAAACTTTTAAGTTTTAAATTCATTTGCATAGTTATGTAGCATTAGATCTGTTCCTATGTATTTTAGAATAGAATTAAGATAACAGCTTCTAGAAGGATGAATAAACAGATGAAATAGGTCATGTGATATTGTTGATATTAATCTTCCTATCCAATGGATAGAAAGGAGCCTCTAGTTTTCATAAAAATAAGGCCTTAAAATATTTTTAAAAACCTTGAGATTTTTTTGACTTTCAGAATATTAACCTGAATAGTATAAAGAAGTAAAAAGTTGCTTCTGGATATATAAAATATTGAATCCTAGTCATCACTAACAAAGATAAAAATAATAAACTAATCTGGAAATAGGAATTTTATAACACCATACAACATGGTGTCTATTAGTTTCTCTTAGAAACAGTATATAGATAAGAAAATCATATGATATTGTTGTGGGTAAAAATTAATGTTTTATTACTCATTTATTTATTCAACTAATACAGTTAATGTCACTTACATATTAAATTATTAGTACAAAGCAATTAATGCTTAAATTTATATAATAACTTGAAATATAATACTATACAATTCATTTAAAACTTAATGATATTAACAAATTTAGCTTTATCTAAATTAAAAACTCCAATGTCAAGCTATTAAATTTTTTTAACAATCTTAATAAAATAATGTTTTTAATGACATTAATCAAAATTTCTTTAACATATGTTATTTTTTAGCCTTTCCAAATAGCTCTTTTACTGTCTATATTGATTTTAATTGAACATTCACTTAGATTAAACAGTTCTTTAATAAAAGTCATAAAATAAACTGATATACTTAATAAGCATTGTTTTGAAAATAATATTTTATAATTATATATACCTATGACATATTATGAATTCCATATTCCAGATTCAAAAAATAAGTTTAATTTTAGTAATTTCATGTTTTCAGTTATTTATTTATTCTGTAATTTTCTCTCAATAAATGAGAAAATTAATCTTTATTTAACACTTTACTCATTTATTTTTAACAAATTTGGTATTTACTATATAAAAATTTGAATATGTTCCACATTGATTATTTAAAAATCATGCTGCTTTTATTTATTGTTTATTATACCTTATAACTGCTATTCTGTTTATTATTAACATTAGATTGGGCTATTCATTATTATCAACAACCATTTTTAATTTATAGAGATTAAACATTTGTAACAACTGCACATTACTTTATCTTTAATACCTCATTGTAAAATTCATATTTATATTATGAAAATTAATTCCACTGTAATTTATGATTATTAATATTTTTCTGTCTAATTGCTGTGGGATATTATCCTTAAACTTCATTTAAATATTACTTTCTTTCTCAAAAAAATTCAAATTGAAATATTCTTTTATTTCCATTTCACTATGCATAATTTGATATAATGGGCAGAATAGCAGATTCTGGAGTTTAAGGTCCATGGGTTGCAGCCCATCTTTGCCATTTTCAGAGCTTTAACTTATGAATTCTTGAACAACAAACCATTCAATTACTAATTTCTTTTTTTTTTTAAAAAAAAAAAAAATCTCATTTCAAATACACCTTTAATAATAAAATTAGTCAAAACACATATTTAGCTTGACTATTTCTTGCATTTACACTATTTACTATTTAAAAATTTTGAGTATGTTCCATAATGTCTAACTTACAATACCTGATGTTAAGTAGATATATGCATTTAAAAAAATTTTCAAAAAAAGTATATATGCTTTGAAATTAATTTACTCTGTACCATAAGACAAGAAAGAGCAGCTCTTTAATCATACTGCTTTAAGCTAATAATTTAGTGATTTGTTTCTTATTATTACTCTGTATTGCTCTGTCTTAATTTTTTTATTTAAGCATAATCATTCAATGAAATGGATGTAATAATGAATGGCTTTGAAAAGAATATATACCATAGAAAAGAGCAGGTATATGACTACATACCAAAAGTAACTTGTAACATTCCTGAGCTTACATTTAATCAGCTTCAACATAGCAATTTTACAGAACCATTTATGAAAACACAATTAGTTAATGGATGCTATCTAATATTTTCATTGCTCATATTTTTATAGATGGCTCCCTAGCATAGTGATATGAGTTGATATGCTGCTGTCAAATCAGATTACATTACATATTATCAAGAATAAAATTATTGATGGAGACTGAATCATTAGATGTGAATGGTCTCTTTGGATCAATGGAAAAATGATAAAATATAACTATGGTCATAAAATAGTTTTCATCTACTTTCTCCCTTTTCCAATTTCCTTAATAATTAATTAAGATATTTTTTTGCTCAACTAGCAATAAACTTATTCTATCAACTAAATCAAAATATTTGGAAAGAATTATGTCTGAGAACTAAATTAACAAATATAAATTTGATTCTAAAATGACAATATTTTAACAAGATTCTCTTTGAAATTATATTTTGTAAGGAATGAGAAAAAAATTACTTTCCATCATCTCTGAATAATAAAGCATAATCATGACCAATTTCTCAACCAAATTTTAAAGAGGACTGTGGAAAGATATAGGAAACTCAACGTTTATCAAAAGCATCAATTTGCATAAAAATATGATTAGAAGTTAAACATCAGTTTTGTGATATCTATACAAATCAAAACACAGTCACATGTAACATATACTAGTCCTTTATTTTATCTGACATCTTGCGGTGCTGCATTTTAATGTCTTTTTGAAATATTTCAAACCCTTGTGTAATTATATTTTTCCATTGTATTCTATCCTCAGATATATATATAAAATAATAATTTCCTAAAACTGCTTCATCTTATTTATATGCCCAATATCTCTTACAATTGCATATTTAATATTATTACATCTTTTAAAAAAATTTTCTAGTACTTTTATGTTACATATAAAATAATAAGGATCCATGCCTAACTTCCATACAATAAATTGGGTAAATATTTCATCATAGTGATAAAATTATATCATTATAATGAAATTCCCTATTTTTTAACATGTTGAATGTAGTGGCACTTAAATATCCAATTATCTCTTTCTACCTAAAAAGATACCAAGTTATTAAAAACTAAAATTGCTTGTAGGTTTGAACACGAAAGTATCATATCTAGGCAAACCTTTGGACAATGAAATCAAGAGTCTGTCAGATATTTTAATTAACAAGTTAATAACTATTCAAACCAAAAGTTGCTGAAATTTCTTCTTCCACCACTAGTTAAATAATTAATAAAGTAAATTTTTATGCTATTGTACTTAAAATATCAACAACATTTTATAGATTATCCTTTGAATTATCAGCCTAATGTAATAAAAAAAAAAATTTTTTTTTTCACTTTTATTCAGTTCAAATTAGAACTTCAGCAACAAACCTACAACATATCTTGAACCTGCTTCATAAAGTGACAAATAAATTGTTCCAATAGTACTATCATAAGAATTGTACACATACGTGTTTAATATCTATTTTCATTTTAAATGCCTATGTTTTCCATTATCAGTATATTTTCAAGAAATCACATTTATGCTCATAACATATCCCTTATATTCTTTTGACAACAAAAAACATACTTTAAGGTCTTTACATTTATGCTCAAACTTTACTGAGTTTTTCTTAATTATTCAATTATTTCTCCTATTTACATAAACAACTAACCAAATTTTGCAAGTCAAAGTCATTTTTAGCATCTTTTGTGAGTGGTTCCATAATTGTAAGTGAAGATTCCTAAATGGATTTTCTAAAATATGCAATAATTTTCTGAATGTTTTATCTTTGTTACAATCAAAATGTACAAAATTACAATCAAAAATACAGACTTTTAAACATGACCTTTTCCCTATTACTTTTTCCTATCCTGAGAATTACATATACGCTAGACTAACATAAATATCTGAAACAACAACAAAGAAAATATATTGATGTAAAAACTGTTATGATAAAAATTTGATTGTACAGACAGACAAATCTGTTATCACAGTTAATAAAGGGAAATGATCAATAGCATGAAAAACATGACTAGATCCTAGTTGACTAAAGAAAGTAATACAAAACAACAATGAAAGAGAATGATATAAATAGGACTAAGATGATATAGAAAAGGTTTTTTGCAGGTGAAACAATACATAGAATTTGATGAACCAACATTTATCCCAAAAAGTATCAGAAATTATATTCTTTAGCTATAACTACTAAATGTGGAGTCCAGTATAGCCTGAATCAATAGATGATTTATGAAGTTATATTTCAATAAAAAAAAAGCCTCATAAAATGTTTAGTGCACTTAACTGTCATATCCAAAAGTAGAAATCACTTCGCTAGTCATTCAACCTTTGGTTTAATATGAGCATCTAACTAATTTTAGTTGACTGATAAAGCAATGAAAAAAAAAAACAGTCATTCATTAAATTAGTTTAATGAGTTATCTTCATTTTCACTATTCAATCTTTGCCCTGCAGTCAGCTATTTAAAATTGTTTTTACATTCATGCTACATATTACATTGATTTATTTTTAAAAAATATATCCTGTCAAGTTAAAAAATATAATACAATTGTTGTTGTTGTCGTTTGTATATATGTATGTGTGTGTATTTACATAACATTTCTTAGTTCAATCTTTGAATTTCAGTTTTTATATAAAATATATTAAGAAATCACAGGTGCTAACACTGAATTGCATAAAGCATTTTAATATTAACATTCTACAACACATAAAAGCAAAAATAAAATTACTGACAGAATATTAATTTTTTTTCTTATTATTTTTTAAAACTATACACAATACTGCATTGTTAATTAGTCTGAATCATTAATATGAGAAAAGTTCTATAAACGGTATATATAATAAGAAAAAGGAACATTTTTTTAAGTGCTTTAATTAAAATTTAGTTCTGATAATCCTCAATGTAAGACTTATAATAAGGATAAAATGCTATCCATCAATACTATTGAATAAAGAAATGTAATTAAATATATAGATCATAGAAAACCAAAAAAAAAAACAATTAAATAATAACTAACTTTTTTTTATTTAAAAAAAAAAAAATCCTATTATATATATATTAACTGAGTTTCAGTATTTTTCCCCCTTTCCCATTTGCATTTTTTGCACAATTGTAAAAATAAAAAATACCGAATGTCAGGTAACTAGAGTGAAAAAAAATCTTAGTTTAGTCAGTTGAATGGAACCCTAGCAAACAACATTTCTCAAGTACGATATGATCTCACAAGCAGCTAATTATTCGATTAGATATATATTGAAAATTGCTACGGCGACATAGTAACTTTAAAAAGTTGATGTAGAGCCGAAAAATATATTTAAATAGTAAATGAAAAGTTCAAGATAGAATGACAGATGAATAAAAATATGAAATTAGAAAGGACTTTAAAAAAATAGGGGTAAAGAAATAAAAAAGATTATAAAATAAAAGGCAGAAGGAAATTGAAGAAAATTATACTTACAGCAAAGAATCATTGAGATTTTCAGTATTAAACATTTTTTTTTAAATGGCAAATACTTTCTTTTTTTTTTTAATCAGTAATGACTGGAAAGTTACTATTCTTCCACATGCGCCTTATTTTTAATGTAAATATATATAGTATATCACTTACAGTTATCTATGAAAGCATTAATGGACCTAGATGCTGATGCTAATCAGATGCTTGGGGATACAGGAGTATAAAAAAGTTTCAGAGAGAGGAAATGTTTAATTTGAATAATAGTTCTTAAATATATGACCTTCTATGTACATAAATTTCTGATTTACAGAAGTCATTTTACATTATATCATGTTTCTGGTTAATGTTCACTGATTACTCACACTTACATATATATTTAGAGTAGAGTGAAATACAGTACATAATTAACACCTTATTGCATATATTACATGTAAGCTAGGAATCATGATACTATTTTGATGCAGATATATATAATTCCACAAGAATGTATGGATAATTAATAATTAATATCGCATTAACATTTCTAAGCCAAGCTGTTGATGCTCTGCATCTTTATCAAAACTAAATTAAAATATATTATAACAAACCTTAATATATATATATAATCATTATAAATTAAAATATTTTTTTATTAAGGGGAATTCTATTAGCTCATAATAATGGTATGTTTTATATTAATATCTTCCAAGCCTTTCTTATTTTGTTTTTTAATTATTTTTCTACAGACAAATAATTATGGCATTAACAAGTTCAAACAAATAATTGGTCTTCCTAGTGCTCAATGAGTGCTATTGTTTTTTTTTTAGCTCTGTTACATAAATGAATGAACAGTAAGTTTTAAATCTGCTTGACACTTTCGGTATTATTTCATCTGGTAATGTTTATTCAAAGTTTCCGTTTATGATGTCATAGCAATCAAGAATCCTGACATGACTAATCCATGTCAAATACACTGACCCTTTCCTTTCTATTTTAGATATTAAATGGTTCACTCAATATAAAACATCTCTTGCATCATTCGTAAGTAATACAGTTTTATATTTAAAAATGCATTTACTTTATATATTTGTGTTTTTGTTTTGTTTTTTTGCTAAAACTGTGTGTGTGTGTTGTTGTTTTTAAATATTTAAAATGTAATGTTAAACTTGCAGTAAAATATAGCATTAAAAGTTGTTATATTTGTGGGTTGTTGTTTTTTTTGCTAAACTTTATATACATTTAAAAGTTAAAAGTTTTTATATTTGTGGCGGGTTTTTTTTAAAAAAGGTAATTAAAATGTAAGATTATCTTACAATTGATTACATTTTTTTTTTAGGGTAAAAAAATAATGGAAATCTAAAACTTTGTGACTACTTGCCATTTAAAAAATGCTTCAGGGTTCTTTTTCATATTTCTATCTTTTTCCACAATGAATATATCTCTCAATCATTAAAAAGTACGTTTTATTTTTTTTTAGATTTGAAGTTTGTTATTACACATGGAATATAATGGCACATCATAGTATGCCAGGAAGGGGAAAGAAGGCTTTGACAACACATAGTGTCATTACTAAAAAGGCACAACTCACAAGTACCTGTTTCATATAGTATCATAATATCTTTTTTTCCTTTTTTCCATAATGAATATATGTCCCCTTTATTTTTTTTAAATTTGAACTTTCATATTACTATGATGTATTACTCTTGGTGACATATTATTCTAAGTTTGTGATGTTTTAAATAACACCTCCATAGGATCTATGGACAAATTTTATTGATTAAGTTTGTCTGCACATTCCTTGGCACCATTATTTTAAATATATTGCAAACTTAGATTAATATGTCATCGGAGTTAATATTTCATAGCAGCAATAATACCAAAGTACCATTTGCTCATATCTTCCCAATCTAGGTCATATACCAACTATGACTTATTGTTCTAGCTTTGATGAAGATGCATTGCATCAAAAATCTGGCTTAACAAGTTTAATGCTATATTGATTATTAACACAATCTTGTGGAATATAATTTTACATTTTGCCATATATATATATATATATATATATATATATATATATATATATATATATATATATATATATATATATATATTGTATCACTTCATTTAAAATTCTGGGCAATTCAGAAGATGTAATAGATATAGAATTTTAAATGAGGGAGTGAGACATGCAATTAAATATATGAAGAAAGGAAAGGCTCCAGATAATGATGGAATTATAACTGATATATTAAAAGAATTAGGTGAAGAAATAGACATTTTTAGCAAAGTTATATACCAAATGTCTAAATGATAAAGATGAACCAGATGATTGGAAAAATGCAGAAGATATTAGAAATTACAGACCTATCAGCCTTTTATCAGTTTTATACAAAATTTTAACCAAGATAATTACAACACATCTACAGAGATCATTAGATTTCAACCAACCAAAAGAACAAGCTGGATTTAAAAGTGGTTTTAGTATAGTAGATCATATCCAGGTATTGAGAGAAGTTATAGAAAGGACAAATAAATATGAGTTGCCATTATGTTTTGGATTTCTAGATTATGAAAAGAAATTTGATTCTATAAACATTTCTTCAGTGATTAAAGCATTGGATCATCAAGGTAGATCCAGGATATTGTCATATTTTAAAGAATATTTATAAAAATGCAACAGCAACAATTAGATTACAAAATGATACTGGGAAAGTCAACATTGAGAAGGTATAAGACAGGGTGACTCCATATCTCCAAAACTTTTTACAGCAGTGCTGCAAGAAGTATTTTGTGGATTAAAATGGGAAGCTAAAGGAGTAAAAGTAAATGTAGAATATTTAAGTCATTTAGATTTTGCAGACAATGTAATTGTTTTTGCAAATAATGCTTTAGAGCTGCAGGAAATGTTGCAAGAGTTATCAGATGAAAGTAGGACTAAAGATAAATATTAAAAAGACTAAAGTAATGTTTAATCGATTTTCTCAAAATATGAAAATAAAGATTGATTATGATGAGTTAGAAGATGTTAACAGTTAAAAATACCTTGGTCAGATTATTAATACAGATGGAAACATAATGGATGAAATTAATCATAGAATTAAACTTGATTGGTGTGCTTTTGGTAGAAATAACTTGATACTAAAAGGAAATATGCCTATGTGTTTGAAAAGAAAGGTCTTTAATAAATGTGTTTTACCAGTTCTTACTTATGGATCTGAGACTAGGTCACTTAATCAATGAGCAATACAGAGACTTTAGACCACTCAAAGAAGTATGGAGAGATGCATGTTGGAAGTAACAAGAGATCAAAAATGCAATATATGGGTAAGAGAACAAACGGGTGTTACTGACCTCATTGAAAAAATTAAAAGATTGAAGTGGAATTGGGCTGGATATATTGCTAGAAGAGATGATAATAGATGGACAATTGAAATCTTAAACTGGATGCCAAGAGATTGTAAAAGACCCAAAAAGAGACCACATGTTAGATGGATGGATGAAATAAGAAAGTGTGCAGTGGTGATGTGGAGAAGAGAAGCTAAAGATTGGAGAAGATGGATTGAACTTGGAGAGACCTTCATCCTGCAGTGGATTGATAATGGTTGATGATGATGATGATGATGATATATTGTATATCAAATTTAAATAGGATTAATGTATTACAATCGTTCTAATAATAAAAAATACTTTTATTCTTTCTATCAAAAATATAATTTATATAAGAATGAAATGGAAAAAAAATTAAATTTTGAAGATTTGATTAACACTCACTCTAATTAAGAGCCCAATGATCTTTAAAATTTACAATAGATGCCTCTGGAATAAATTAATACAATGGATTATACCTTCTTTTTTAATATTATAAAAAAGTCAAAAAGTAAATACAATTTATTTTTCATTTATTATATCCCACCCCATCCTCTCCTAATTTAATTTGATCATAATTTTCCCCTTAATCTTCATCCAGTTTGGTATGGTGGTAGTGCTATAAATGAGAATTAAAGATTCCTGGATTGAAGATCAATCTATCACTTATAATATAGGTAATATTCCTTTAAAAAAACTGAAGAAATAGAAATTACTTGCAGCAAAGTTGATTGCCCAAAAGTATATAATTATAGTATTATATCTAACAAACAGAAAAAGGAGATTCAACATGTATTTCTAAATTTAAGTGAACTTATCATCATAAGCGATCACTTACAAATGAATATGACCATTCTAACTACATCTAAAATTTAAAAAATAAAAATAATAAATAAAAGTTTGAAAACTGACAACAAAAACAAAAGATTGGAGTCATAAAATTTTATGAAGATGAAAATATGGTTTAGAGAGATGAGTGGTGGCATATAGCCTAAATAACTCAAGACAATATAATAAAAAAAATGGAAAGAGAAAAAAAAATTAATTTAGAGATACTATAAAACCATCAAAACATCACATGATCATCCTTGGGGCACTATTATATAGAGTTTGGATATATTAGTACCAATCATTTTTTATTATACATTTAATTTCAGAATTAAATATTATTATATCAATTACATATATAAGCTATTATCTAAGACCAATTGAATTGCTCAGGAAGTCTCTAATATTTGAGCTCCAAAACAGACAAATTGAATATTCATTAGTCACCAATCATACAGAATTTCAAGATCATTATAAATCATATGTATATAAACTTTGGATAAGAACAAGTCTCATTTTAAGACAATCAGAAACAAATTCTTAAGTAGCAGGATATTTCAGTATAACAACCAATCCATTGAAAGAAGAAAAGAAAGCATCTAACATAGTCATATCAATTTAATTAGTAATAATATTGTCTATTTAAAGTTTTATTATCATTAATTTTCCTAAAAGGTTTAAGATACAAATACTGACTAATATTATATTATTCTGTCACATTAGATCTATTTAACAAAATATCAAAGATTAATAATTATTTTTAGATATGAATTGCATTTATAAACAGAGGCAAAACTCTCCATACAGTAGTGCCACCCTGTGCCAAACAGGGTAATCAATGGATGCCAGAAGGCTTGGGCATAAAATCCCTATGTAGTGCCTACTCATCCAATATCCCCAGACTAGTTTCTGGCTTGTGGCCATCATCAGTGAGGAGCCTTGGATCTGAGAGCACTGCACCTAGATTTTAGGATCTAATGCAACCCTCCAGCAGTCACCTTTTAACTCTACTTTACTACAAAACTCACTGATGATGACCACAAGCCAGAAACTAGTCTGGGGATATTGGATGAGTAGGCATTAGATAGGGATTTTATGCACAAGCCTTCTGGCATCCAGTGATTACTCTGTTTGGTACAGGGTGGCACTACTGTATGGAGAGTTTTGCCTTTGTTTACAACAATTATGTGCTAGTATAAAGATGGTGATCATGTGATGTTTAATTGCATTTATAATAAGCAATGCTAATTAATAGTTGTTTTCAGGGATAGATGAACAACAAAAAAAAATAAGATTATAAAATCATATTCAAAAATACAAAGATGAGAATCTTCAAAAAATAAATGATCAATTTAGAAATATATCTCTTCTTAATATTTACACTGACTACAAATGAGATCTAACTAAATTTGATACTGCATTCAACATGGTTATACTTGTCAGAGCCTATTGTGATCAAGACATAAGATGGACTACAATCTAAGTCTGATTTTTTTTTTTTTTTACCAAATTATTTCATTTTGCCTTTTATTCAGGAAGGAGATACTATCTCAAACAGAGATTGCAGATTATCATTTCACATTATATATTAATAGATTGTATCTCCTGATCAATTTTCCTAAATGCTTTAAACTAGTGTCCTACTTCTCAGTTTGAAAATTCAAAAACTGAGAACTACTAGCTGTACAATGCATACTTTCTGACACATGAACATCCTATTGACTTGAAGATGAATGAATATATATTTGTTTATATAAAAAAAAAATCTGCTAAAAACAAATTTAGTGACGCTAAAAAGTTGTCAATTGATATTATGATCATAATTTCACAATGATTTACTGCTTGATGGTTAAACTAAAGTTCAAATATCAAAAGTGAAAGCATTGAGTAGCAATCCAAGGAACCTGAGTTTTAGAGTCTTCCAACCTACCATTGAATTAAATAATTAAGGAAAATAATAGATAGTCAATGATTGGTCACTTACTAGGAACCTTTAACTTTTGAATCATTCACTCTACCATTATGTTATACTATAATGCAATAAATTTGATATTTGCACCCAGAACAACCGATCAATTTGATTCATCATTAATTCAATTTTCCTTCTTATTTATTTACATTTATTTTAGTTTTAAATAAAATCTTAATTCAACCATATGTGTTTAAATGAATTGCTAAAAAGTTTTAAAAGCAAAAAATAATTCCACTGCACAACATAATACTTTAATACTATTATATAAAAATAAAATTGATGCTTTTATTATAACATCTCATGATCAGTTTTATTACAGAGCAATGTCTTTGATATTACAGCTAAAATATGGCTATATTGACTAAGGTTGAGAAAGCTTGTCATGCATACTAATAATGCATCTGAACATTCAACACCATTGTATAGGAAATATTTACTGGTTAAATTTTTAAAAATTGTATAGAGATACATATGACAGCCATTCACTTTTTATTATAACAAAATAATAATAAAAATAATATAATTGATTTAGTGACAAGACTACTTGAGTGATTTGCTATGGATACAAATATCATAAAATGTTAATTTCCAAAAATCATAAAATATTAAGTTTTAAAGTTCTTTTATTTTTATAATAAACTTTCAATATATTTAATTCTTAATGAATTAGAATTTATTTATTTGAGAAAAAAAGCATTAAATATCTATAAACTAAATATTTTTAATAAATTATCCAGTTTTGTGAACTTAAAATCTGTATGACTTATCTAACTTACTATATGCATGTAAACACATATAACTCATTTAAGGAACTATAGGTTTAATGATCATAGGAGTATGACATCTATCCCATAATTGATACTGATTGCTTCATTATTTTTGTTTTGTAGTTAATTCATTGATAATCATATACCCAGTCATAATAATCTAGAGCATTTTCTTTCAAGTGAATAATATTAGATACCCATTAATTATTGACTAGCTGGGTGGATTAATTGCCTGGAAAAAAATACTAAACTTTTTACAATCTAAAAAAAATTCAAGATTCACCTATTCTGGACTCAAACCTCAAGTCATGAATGTGATAGGCAGCTGTGAGATCACTAAGTCAAAAGATTAACAACCTATGTAAATATAAATGGGTGAATATATAAATATATGCTAATAAAAATGATCTGGCTTTTGTCTACTTGATTTTGTAGTGAAAGGCATGGTTTTGTATTGTATCACATTTAGTAGTTAATTTTATTCTCAATATGCTGTTAAATTAATGGATTGAACAGTGCAGACCCCAAAATTGTAAATCTCTATCAATTTTATTGTTTAGTTACGGATGTTTGATAGATTAGAAAAAAATATATTTTAATGACTTTAAGTGACTTCTTTGCCAAAAGGACAGCCTTTACCAAAACTAATTATCACATGTCTCCAATGTTCCACATTTGATAGTTATGCTATTTACCAACATATATGTCATTTTATAATTGAAAAAATAAAACAAATTTAATGTTGCTTAAACATATTTAAACTTATATAACAATTCAATCCACATCTTATAGAACTTCAAATGGTACTTAAATTTTTTATCATTAAGATATAGATATAAATAACCAATCATTAACATCAGAAATAAAATACAGAATATATATATATATTTCAGACTACACTAGGTTTCCTAATGTAACTATTTAATGAAAATTTCTGATCATTAGAGCTGCATTAAAAAAATGAAATCACTTTTTGTTCTTGCCAATAAACTTTTCATCATAATTTCCAGTCTTTCAATATCACCTGAAGAGGAATTCCATCTAAATCAATGTTCACTTCAAATTTATCATTTAATTTTTTTGAAAATGAAGATGTTAAATCGCTTTTGATTTTACTCTCTGCCATGAGCTTAGGGCTGTTTCAGTTTTTAGCCATCTATGCAAATCCTCACTTTGTTTTTGAATATTATATTTTTCGGATTTTAATTTGTAATATTTGCATGTGATAGTTTATAACTTTTATTAACCATAGTGAAATATTCAAATTATTTTAAAAGCTAAATCCTAATATCTATATCAAAAAATTATTAATAACAATCACTGCACAACCATATTTATGTATGATTTTATTTCTTTAACGACTTTATTGTTAATCAATTATCTCATTATAATTGTTTTGCCTCATTGGTTTGATATTTCAATCAAAACCATAAAATAATAACTTTCAAAAATATATTCATCAATAAATGTTTCACTAACAGCAGTAAAAAAAATGTCTTATATAATAGATATTCGGAAAAAAAAATAGCAGCCACATTAAAAGTATCATTGAAGATTATTTCAAAACTAGTTGCATTCCTTGGACTCATGTCAATGTTAAACATAAAAAGATAGTCATCCTATCACTGTTAAACACTACATTGTGTCCAATTCTCATTTACAAATATTATAGCAATGGATGAGCCAACATTAACAAAGTGTATTTATTATTCATCTGTACAATTTAATTATGTCAATAAATATAATTTTTAATAATAAATATTAAGCAATGAAAATCACACAAGAAGAATGATCATTGTCACATCAGACAAAATGTAAAATTAATTCAGTAATCTAATCACATAATTCTATATTCATTAAGAATACCTTACTGCATTTTCGTTAAGTAATTTTGATAAATATCTATGTATTTTTATCTCAGGTCAAGATTAACTCATGGTCAACAATGAAATTAAAAATAAATGCAAGATAAGTGCTCTGTTATTGTTATATCATCTGATATTAACAATGACAGTATAATATTAAGCACATTAAAATATTGCATTATTTTAAATGATTATAATTTTTTTTAAAAATATACAGATAATGAAATTTAATTATGTAAAAACTTAACTAGTGATATTCTGAAGTCTGTTTCCAACAGAGAAAAAATACATGACTTTTTTTTTGGTTTATTGTTTGAAAAGTAAATGCATATGTTGTACCAATGGTACAGCTGGCCTTGAATGTCTAATGCTTAGTTTAGTCTTAGCTATTCCTTAGTGGAAGGCAAAGACCCTTAATAATATGAATTTATCCCATTGATAAACTGTCAAAAAAAACATGATTATAAAATAATGCAACTTTCAAAAATTAGTGAGAGACATTGCAAATGCAGGCAATAAGTCAGGAGATTATGTTTTAATATGGGGCCTCAATATTTATGATCTAGTCCTTAAGATGCCAGAATAAACAATATTAAATGGTGACAAGTAATAATAAACTCCCACTGATTGTGATCAAATGTAATTACTTAATTGTAGTACACCATTATCAAGTTAGTCTGCCTTCAAGCAAAGATCTGAACATTTGCACATACTCATACATAAAAGGTGATGTGTTGAACTATTTCCATCATTTATGAGTGAATGTTAAATGTACAGAAAATTTTAAACTTTATTTAAACTTTCCAAATACAAACAACTTATTAGTAATAACACACAAATAGACAATACAATTACTTTGCGTGTTATTACTAACAAGTTGTTTGTATTTGGAAAGTTTAAATAAAGTTTAAAATTTTCTAGACATTCAACATAAACTCATAAATGATGGAAATAGTCAAACATATCACATCTTATAATATACCATCATTACAAACCTTCAGATAAATACTCATACATACTCTCATTAATTGAGTTCATATGTGTATTTTGAAAAAGAAAAAAAAAGAAAATATAGCTTTTGTTTTACTTAATACAAAATTAAACTTCATAGATATCTTGTAATAGTTGTTTAGTAAATAGTGAGCCTAAAGAAGATTTTCAAAAACTTTTTTTCTGATCCATCAGTCAGAAAATTTCTAAAATATTTTATATGAATATATGAAAAATAGATATTGATTACTTGAAAGAATGAAAGATGTTATATGCACAGTTACTCAGTATATTGCACTTAATTATTAAATATTCATAACTATTCTTATTTAAAACAAAAGGAATGTAATTAATAAATTTATGCATAATATCTTTCATATTTTAAGTAAAATAAACAGCTTCTGCATATATATATATATACAGTATATATTACAACTGCAATAGATGATAAACTACTAAACATCACATGATCACTGTTTCTTATGCTAGCTCATAACTGTTATTAAACAGGCAAAACTCTCCATACAGTAGCTGCACTGAGTGGCACTACTGTATGGAGAGTTGCCTGTTTAATAACAGTTACGAGTAAGCATAAGAATCAGTGATCATGTGATGTTTAGTGGTTTAACACCAATTCTGCTTAATAGGATAGTGGTGTCTATGGTTATTAAAGAACCAAAGATACCAAAATCATAAGATAATGAGCTTGGATTGAAAATATTAATGTGTTTTAAATTTTATTCTCTTAGTTTTGTAGTTAAGTAGAGATAAAAGGTGGCTGCTGGAGGGTTGCATTAGATCCTAAGATCTAGGTGCAGTGCTCTCAGATCCAAAGCTCCTCACTGACAAAGATCACAAGCCAGAAACCAGTCTGGGATATTGGATGAGTATGCACTAGATGGGTATTTTATGCACTAGCCTTCTAGCATCCATTGATTACTCTGGCTTGTGAGCAAGCATAAGAAACAGTGATCATGTGATGTTTAGTGGTTGAACACTAATTCTGCCTAATAGGATAGAGGGGTTTATGACTATTAAAGAACCAAAGACCAAAATGTATGGATACTGAACTGAGTTCAGACCTATATGACTATATAAGCTAATGAGCTTGGATTAAAAATATTAATATGTTTTCAATTTCATTCTCTTAGTTTTGTAGTTAAGAAAAGATAAAAGTTGGCTGCTGGAGGGTTGCCTTAGATTCTAAGATCTAGGTGCAGTGATCTCAGATCCAAAGCTCCTCACTGACAAAGGCGACAAGCCAGAAACTTGTCTGGGAATATTGGATGAGTAGGCACTAGATGGGGATTTTATGTGCAAGCCTTCTGGCATCCATTGATTACTCTGGCTTGTACTGAGTGGCACTACTGTATGGAGAGTTTTTGCCTGTTTAATTAGATGGTGTTAAAGATGTGAGAAAGGGATTTCCCAAGATTGCAATCATGTATCCTTGAAATTTTCATTGTTTACTATCAGTTATCAGCTATTATGTAACATCTAAAAACTTCATATTTATAATAAAAGACACGTGAAAAAATTGTAATTTTGATTTATTATAGATATGGCTACTCCTTTTATTTCTAACATTTTTTTTTTTTTTTGCAGGTTATCTTTTTAATTTAAAAATCTAATAAGTGGTATTTTAGTTTTTATCATTACACAATGTTCATAGCTTCTAGTAAAAAGAAAACGGTATATGTGATCAATATATAGGTTTTTATTTTTTTAAATATAGAAATAAAATAATAATTCATATTTAAAAATTTTTAAAAAAACAATAATGAATCAACCTAGATATACTTCTAGAGATCTTATCTGACTTGAATATATTAAAAATAATTTATAGAAACTTTCACTTATTTTAAAACGAAAAAAGTCAGCATTTTATTTGATCTCATCCTGTAAGTCAAAACAAATTCACCTGTATTAAAAAACCGATAAGATTTTAATTTAAAAATAACTAGTTTTTTTTTTTTTCTAGTATTGCAACGTTGGTAAATAATTAATATTTCTAACTAAGTAAAAACAGACTTAATTAAAGCTAATGTAGTAGTACAATTTCAGAGTATACTAGAAGACACTTTTGAAGCAGTATCACTCAGAATCTTTCAGTTTAGACACCAATTCTTGGGCAACTTTATAGAATTATTTATAAAATTGACAGCAACTCGATTTCATTATTTACAATTTGATTCTTTCTTAAAACTACCTGTTCAATATTTAATCGAAATAAAAAAAAATTTATTTCATATAAAACTTATAAATCTTTATAATTTCTTGGCACTAAATTATTATTTTCTAATCTCTATGTTCACCTGAATAATCATTAAATTTAATCTAATCTAAGAATGATGTAAAAATAGAATACTTGTAATAAGACAATTTACTTTACATAATCATAGTTAATATCATATACAAATTTTACATGTATATATATAGTAAGGGTAGCTGACAACCCCACAAAATCAATCTATATTAATCTACACCACTAAACCAAGCCCATTCAAAACATAAGCTTAACCAATAAGTGGTTGAAAGCATATCTTTACACACGAGATAAATGTTCACTTTGTTAAATATCAAAGTAAATAAATGTCACAATAAACTAATTTTCCTTACTTAATAAAAGGAGTAAAAGCCCATTTAATAAAAGGAAATAGAATTAAACACTTTAAAGAAATCATTTAAATATATATAGATACTAATAACAGACTAATGATTAATGTAATGTATGTCACGAATTGAGAGAGACTAAGTAAGCATAATTATGATCCAATGTCAAGCTAATCACTAGGCTACCAAGTGAGGAAAATAAAATTAGAATTCAATTACAAATTTTATGCAACAATAGGCAACTGCAGCAATATCGAAGGAAATGGAAGATTTAGTATACCAAACACCGGAAACTAAGCTCAGTATAAAAGCAATCCCAGTTAATTCCCATTCTCTTTTTTTTTTTTTTTTTTAAAATGCATTAGCCATAGAAATTCAATATCATGAGACCAAACTTTTGAATGCAAAGGAAAATGGATACCTCATTCAAATATTCTGGCTTATCCATATAAGTTTACTAGTGTAAAACCATAAGAAATTAAAATTAATGTATGAATTAAAAGGTTTGATAAATTTGTGCAGCTTAATAAAATAAGATTTCAAAATGATATTGGTGAAACAACAATATTATTCGAATATGAACAGAAAAGGAATAAAACATCACCAGCAGTTAAACAAAATGATGAAGTAATTTCTCTTACGTATAAAACCATTAAATGCCAAACCACAATTAGAGAAAATTTAATTCTATTATAAATCACTGTATGATGTATTCTGGCTAAATTACTAGTGCCATAGGAGTGAGTGCCATTATTCCGACTCTGGAAGTGCAATAACTTTGTTTGCTTATTCATGTAATGTCTAGAGGAATGCCAATTGTCCTACACTAAATGTCTACATAGATTGAAAAAAAAAGTGAGAATTGATGCAATATTACTTCGACCATGTTATGTAATGATTCCAATGATTTATGAATATTTTACCTAAGGAGAGTGGTCTGAAAAGAGATAGACTGAACCCATAAATGACATTGTTGCCAAACTCATGAACATTAACCACAATGATTTAATGAAAGCTTTGATTTTGTTATGTATTCTTACCATATATATGTTTGTAAAATTCTTTTTTTTATATTTTATTTCCACACTTGAAAGTGTAAATATTTATAACTTGGAAGAGTGGAAGCAACAAAACGAGAGGGAATTATTATGTTAAATAAGTTTTTTTTTTTGTTTACTTTTTTAAATAAAATTTAAATCGGTTTCTCTCGGTAGCAACTTGACATTCATCATCATAATATATGATAAGGTAAGATCTTTAAGATTATTCCATATTAAGTGCATGCACTTATTACAGGACAGAGCTTACGTTATTTGTTTGTTGTTAACTAATAATCATTATATGTTTATTTTTTCAGTGAAAATGACTAATCTTCTGGTGCAGATGCTCTTTTCTGTCTATAGTAAAGAATTATACATAAATATGTCCCCAAGAAAATCAAACACCATTATTCTGAATTGGATGTTGATGCTACTGCAAATGTACCAGCATATCTTAAATTAGCTAGTTAGCTCTGTGGTTATTGTAATAATAATGAATTTTTTTTTTTGGCTTTGTAAATAATTTGTGCCATGTCATGCATTTCTATCATTGGGTCAGGGTTTCAAATCGTAAATATATTTAATTGTTGATATGGTAGAAATCCATCCTTGATGCATATAATTATACTGTTTTATCTTGTTAAAAAGTTGGGTTTTTTTTACTTTGTTTTTATCTAATAAATGTTGTAGAATTTATTCATATCAAACTGGTCTTTAGTTTATTAAAATTATCTTGCATTCACTAATCAACTGGTAACCTAGGATATGCATACACACCTCACTCTTATATAATAATACTGAAATATACTTGGGCGGATATTTAAATTGTAACCTATATAAAAGTGCAGCAGTTGTTAACTTGTATAAGTTCATCCCTGAAGAGAATAAAAGGCAAAATTCTCCCTGAGTTTGGATACTGAGGCATAATGGAGTCAGAAAGGAAGGTGATATGTAGCCCAAATTGTATCTACATATAATGAGTAAATACAGAACAGCTCATTGGAGATAGATACTATCATAGGTTATGTATTTCATTGCACTATTGACAGCATTCTACCAGAAGACCTAGGTCTGACTGTAATGAGACATGCTACCCCTCTCTTGTGGAAATGCCCAGCCCATTACATCATATGTATATGTGCATGTGTGTGAGAGAGAGATTCTGTGAACATATATTTTAGATTCTTCTTTTACTTGTTAAAATTAGAAGTATGCTGACATTCGACTGAATTGAATCAGCCATCATTAGACTGATTCAACAATGTTGCAGGAGTACTCTAAAGCAAAATATCTACAATATTTTTGAAAGATAACTAATGCGTAGATGATAACAGTGTGATTCAGTCAAAATATTTGTATGCTAATTTTAACAACAAATAAATGTATACACAGATAAATATGAAATATATGTTCATATTTACACACATAACAATAATACAATTTAATTTTAAAATGTAAACATTAGAATATCAACAAAAATAATTACAAAATATATATACATGAAATTAGAGAGAACAATCATAAGACTGAATGCAGTCTGATTGTGCAATATAAAAAAATGATCCATTAAAAAAATCATTTATGTTATTCATATACTCAGATGTCTGCATGAAATTTATGAATTCAAATTTACATATTTTTAATAATTTTTTATATAATAATTTTTCAAAGTATAATATTTGGGATTACTAAATATCAATAGGTAGCATCACAATCTAACTTGATCTTAATCTAAGTAAAAAATAAACATGTTCAATGATTAGTTTCAGTAGTTAAAATAATGACTATTAAAGAGTTTATAACTTGAAACTAAATAACCTTCTGCTAAAAAATATACATGTATAAGTAAATGTTTCTTGACTATAGTAATAGCAAATAGAATCACAAAAAGAAGTTTGCAAGTAGCTAAAATAATAGGCAAAACTTCTAGAATGCTGGTTTTAAAAGGTAGCCAAGAAATGAGGTAAATGGACCAAGTTAGTGGTGATTACTTAAAAAAAAAATACATGTCCTTTTTAAATATATCTTAACTTGTTTTATGTTTTACAACTTTGTCTCACATTTCAAAAATAGCATATATATATATATTAAATATAAAATTATTAAATGCAGATAAAGTTTATAGATAAATTAAAATTCTTCTATTAAACCAGGCAGTTTTATTTCATTTCTTTATTTATTTTACTGTATGACCAAAGATGAACAAATTTAATGAATTAATCTAAAAAATATAAATATTTGTTTTATAACTTTTATTGTGATTCCATTTGTCACACACAAATAATTAATTTTAAAAAATCTGATACTGTATTGAGAATGAATATAAACATAATAATCATCAGTATAAGAATTGTTATCCAGTATTTTTAAAATAATGAAAGCTTGAAAAAACTCATTTCAAATTTCTTTTTTTTTTTAAATGGGAAAGATCAATTCTGCAATAACTGGAACCCTAGATCAAATTTTAAAATGCATCTCTTCATAACAAAAGAAACACTAACAGCATATTGGTATGTGAGTGAATGTGCATATTGTAAAAGTTCTATTTTTAGTCCTGTATTGTTTAACATCATGATAGTAATAACTGGAAACTTAGACTAAATTTTAAATAGCAACTCTCCATGACATCACTAAAAAAAATACAAGTTTTAATAGCATCAAATATATACATAGACATAATATATGTGTTCACATATGCTGCAAAGATTTCATTTTCTTATTATTTAAGTCTTGTGTGATTTAGCACAATTGACATAAGAATTAAAAATTCCTGGATCAAAGTTCAATCTATCATTTTGGTATTTGAACATCACACAAACTTATTTTTTTATATTTTTATTTATACTTATAAAAATAACATATTGCTTTGCTTGGTTTAGTATAGTGAAAGAATGTCTGATTCTGGAACATAAAATCATCACATCAATTCTAGTTCTGATATTTCCAGGGCTTAAATTTGTTATGAACTCCTTCATTTTTTTTTTTTAAATAAAATAAAAATATATTAATAAAATATATTATTTTCATTTACTTTAAAATATATATAGAAAGCCTTTGAATATTTTCATCAAATTAAAACATTTGTTATCAAATGATGATGATGATAATAATAATAACAGCAACAGATCTATCATCTCACTGCTTTCTAATGATCATTATAAACCTTAGATTGGTGACCCAATTGTCATAAATAAAAATATTATTTATTTATTGTTTCTATATTAAAACTTTAAAAAGTATCACGTTATTTATCTTAGAATAGTAATAGAATGACAAATTTTAGAACTCAAATCCATGACTTATGCCCAGCTATCATTTCTGATTCTCAAACTTCTTATGAACTTCCAAGCAATAACTAATGTGATCTTTTTTTTTTGTTTTCAAATATTAAAAATTAATTATAAAAAGTCATATGAAAATAAAGACAAAAATCATTATCATCATTAGAAACAATTATAAATATGGCCATCCTAACTCCAAAAGAAGATTACAAAAAAAGGTAAATTATAAAAAGTTAAAAAATTAAAAAGAAAAAATTGAACTCAAAGTGCTTAGAGTCTAATTAAAGAATGGAAATGTAACTTGTAGAAACACAATTCTATTATTATAATGAATGAAGAAAGATTACTGATAGTATGATAGGCCCATAACAACAAGGTTTTCTACAAACCCAAGTAGCTAAATATAATAGGATAAAGGAAAATGGAATGAGAATAAGAGAAAAATGGTGATTAGTTTAATTATAAATATTCATAAAACTTTCCTTTATCTTACATTCAAGTATATATTTTTATTATGCAAAATTAAATATTCTCTATATAAGAATTATAAATACTGCAGAATGCTTTGTTCTACATGGTTTAATACAATGGCTAGTGGCAGATTTTAGAGCTTAAGATCAAGAGATAACATCTAGAACTGCCAATTTCCTTCTTATGAACTATTGTTATTATTCTTTCTTCTTTTTTATCCTCTATGAATTGATTATTAATATATATATATATATTTATAATTAATAAGAGCATCTTTCTTTCTCCACTTTATACAATGTATATAATATTTTCTTTAACTAATTTCCTTACAGTTTTGACTATTAAATAGTCTTCTTCAAAGCTAAAAAATATTTAAATATTTATGACTACTATATCATTCATATACCTTATATTCATCTTTTTTATATATTCATTCTAAAATTATGTTTTATTGTATTATTTATAGTATATTATTCTATAACTTTTATATATAATTTATATTAATTTTAATTTTTATATTCATAAATATATTTAATTAATAATTAGATTAAATTATTCAATTAAACTTTTTTAAAATTTAAATAACAATTGATAATTAAATATATATAAATATAAAAATAAAATTAATATAAATTGTGTATAAAAGTTAAAAAATAATATATTATAAATAATAAATAAAACATAAATATTTATAAAGTATATGAATATTTGTATAAATGTAATTAAAATATGAATCATACAATTAAAGTAAATATTTTATTTCTAAGCTGTCATAGATATTTAAATATTTTGAAGCTCTGAAGAAGATTGCTGCACAATTGAAACTATAAGAAAATAAAATTATTTGAAAAAAATATTATGTTTGCATTATATAACATGGAAAAGGAAAGATGTTATTAATTATAATTATATATTTTTTGTGAATTTCTGAGCAATAAAGTTATTTGTCTCTTTTGTAGCATATTGCTTAGTCAAATGGAAATATCACAGAAATATTTAATTTTATCTATGATTTATTTACAAAATTTTAGCAATCACAATTATATGTTTTAAATTCAGTGAATAAAACTATAATATAATGAAAAAAAATAATAAATAAAAATTTTATGTAATGACAAAATAACATTTTGCATTATTGCTAATTATACCATCTGTGATATGGCAGAACAAAATGCATTTTTGAATTCAGTATAACAAAATTAGTAAAATCCACTTATTTTGGTTTTTATCACAGAAAAAAAAATTATTTTCAGACTACTGTAATAAATGGAATTTGATATGATTTCAATAATGGTCTATGTAAATATTTTTTGATTGTATAAAAAAAAAAAGTCTTATATGAGAAATTCTGAGTTTAATATTATTTATTTTTTCAAATAAATCAAATAAAAGCAAAATTATTTTCATTAAACAAGCTTAATTTTTTTCATTTTAAGACAATATGAAATAATTACAAATTTCTATCAGGTTATTTATTTATTTATTTTTTTTGCCATTATTACTGCAAAGTCAATAAGATTATAACATTATACATTTAATAATTCAACCTAATTTTCATTTAATCTTACAAATTCTGACAGTTTAGAGTTTTGATATTTTATAACTTAAGTCAATCATCAAACTGTTTTATGTTTCACAGATGATATTTCAATTGATCCAATAGATATCTCAAAAAAATCTTCTAACACTGGGATGGCAGGATCTAATAAGCTTAAAAAATATTCATAAGGACTATCTGAATGCTTCATATTTTTGCATTCTGCTATTTTTGAACTAGTTGCAGTTAAATCATTTTGAATAGATCTGTTAATATCATCAATAAATTTTAATTAATTCTCTTATGATCTCTTTCTAACAGTATATATGCTTTTTTTACTGCTTTTCAGATAGGTTCTCAACTTATAAACTATCTTTAGAAATATTATGTACTATATTTTGTCCTTGGATGTGCCTTCAATTTTTGTGTGATTTTCCAAGGTAGTATTTACATTTTTGGTAACCAGATGATAACATGAGTTCTGACTGAAAACCATTTATACTTTCATTTGTTTCTAATTAACTATCATTTATTTCATGAATTTCAAATTTACCTTTACATTATTCAATGAACTTATTACTAGATCGAAAATAGTGACATTAATTGAAAACTCAAATTCTTAGACAATAATGAAACATCTACATTAGTTTCATATTCTTCTACTACTTTAATGTCTTCTATATACTGTAATCTTAAAAAGATTGACTTTTAAAATGAGAATTATCAAATATTTTAAAGATAATCTCAGTGCTCGCTTTTTCATAATCATTTGCAATGTCAAAATTTCCAGTTTTCTTAATGTTTTCTAAAAGGGATTACGACTTTAGATTTAGCAAGTTTCAGAATACTGAGTTCAGAAGACTTAAGGTTATTATCTAATGTATCACTTTCAAAGACACTATATAGATCATTACTTTGTTTAAGCATACTAAATAAAGAATCAAAAAGAGTTTCAAATTGGATAAAATGAATTTTTTAAAAAATCTAATTAAAATTCATGAGAGTATTGTACAAGTTTAAATAAAAAAAACACATGAAAATAAAACATGGTCATTTTAATAATAAATTATAGAAACTTAAGTGTAATATCCAAATAGAAATTTGCAATGTAAGCCAATAGTAGGTGATGAACAGCTAGATAATAATGTTGAAATTGATCACATTATCTTTTTTGATTCTGAACAGAAGATTACTGAAGCAGAAATATTGTCTGAGAGTCACAAAAAAAAATGCTTTGAATAAACATGAATTCAAAGGCAACAATATTATTAATCTCTTATTTTCTCAGTCTAAAATATAAAAAACAATTTTCAATCAATACAGACTGCATTAGATAGTTATGATGTGTCTATATCTATTTACAAACAATAGAATCAGATAAAATGTGAAAGGACAGTTGAAAATAATTCAGATGGAGGGTATGATACTATATAACAGACATTTTATTGTTCTAAAGACTTTGGAATGAAAGAATTGGAAAAATGAAATAATATTCCTACATCCACATCTAGAATTACCATCTAATTTTAATTGATTCAACACGCTTATAAAACATATAATTTTAAATCTTATTACAATAGTTAGCAAGAACTAAAATTCAGAGCAACAAAAAAAAACATTAATTAATTGATAAATTCTTAAGAAATCTAGGAATTCGTTTTTGTATAAACATCCTATTGTAATTCAATAAAGATCAGCAAATGAGTACATAGCCATTTTAAATAGATAGATATACAAATAAATTATAAAATATATTAACATTGTTTATCTTTTAGAATAAATAAATATGATCAGAATGAAGATAACAGGATATTATTTATGCCCACTGAAAGCAGAATAAAATGATAAATGACAATAGCTGATCAGCTCTCAAACTAACTATAAAAAATTAAAATGCTATAGATGAAAATAATGTATGCATGTAATTTTATATAAATATTCATATAATACCATCAACATTATTTTCAGTCATTATTGATTCCATATAGAACAAACATCTTTCTGGATTTATCCCAATGCTTTTCCACTACAGCATTCTAGTAAACTTCCTTAGATTGATTATTTATCTCACACATAGTCTTTTTCTAGGACTTTTTAAAATCACCTGAGATCCAATTTAGAACTTCAGTAATCTACTTATAGTCATCTCTTGCAGCAATGTGTTTATCCTAGATTAATCCCTACTTAATTCTCTCAATGATATCAGAGTGTTTGTTTTTTTATCATATATTTCATTTTAGATTCATTTTCATCTATCCCAATATATGTGCTTCTTTTTATGCTTTACTATGTGAATACTCTGTATTCTTTTTCTATTAAGTATTCTTCTTTCAGATCTATAAGTAAGTACCAGTAAATCTATTTATTAAATATCTTCTGTTTCAGTATATTTCTTTTTAATATTAAGTTATTCTATCAAAAGCATTTTATTCAAGCTTAATGCATGATTAATTTTACCCAGTGCTCTCCATAGTTTAGAAAAATATTGATAGACTCAAGAGCTAATGGTTCAAGACCAAATTTAAGCTGACCAAAAAAAAAATCTGTCAAATTACACAAAAATTGTCCTTTTTTTATCATTTTGATGATCAAATATCATTGACCTGCTGAGAAATTTTCTGTATAATTATTATTTCATTCAAAGTTTCCATCTATATTAGTAATTTATATAAAATTTAACTTCCTAATTATTACCCATATGATTTTGATCAACAATTAAATATATTGCATGATGAAAATCTCTTGAGCATAAGTCCAGAAACAAATAGTGGATAAAAAGTCATTACTTATGTAGCTATTCAGATGATATTCAATGAAAGCCTTTGCCTTTCTATACTGTAAACTCTAGCTAACAAAAGCTAGATCCTCATTTAGTGAGGAATAGCTGAATGGCTATGAGTTATCTATCTAAAAAAAAAAAAAACCTAGCTTGGATGTCATTAAATATATTTACAAAAGGTCTAAGATTCATCTAAATTCAAACAATGAGGATAGAAACAGAATGTATTAACTGTAATATATATATACAGTATTTTTAAATATAATTTATTTAAACAATATTTTATAATAAACTAATTTGCTGATATTTATCAATAAAATTGAATTAAAAGATGCAGTTAAGAAAGTCCTTTACATAAATAATTTATTCTATCAGCCTAACAATTCATATTATCTTAGATTACAACATTTATTACATCTTTATATGTAAAGGCTAACGTGTTTTTTTTCTTTAAAATCATGGCATGAAATTTTTCCCTTATTGATTTTTTGGGCAATACATAAAGTGAGAGTATAGTGGCTGTAGTAATTATATCAAAAGGTCAAAAATAACTTTCTCAGACATTTATTTTCAACTACAGTACATTGATTTTGTCCGTTTTTGTTCAACAATTTTTTTTTCTTTAGTTCAAATTAAAAAGAAAAAATACTATTACTTATTTAAAAGAATTTTTTTATTTTTTGTATTTTATATATGTAAAAGAGTTTTGGCTTTTTAAAGTAACCCACTACAAACTTTTCCACAATTAAATTTATATATTTATTTTCCAAGTGTTATGCTCTGGATAATTGAGCATTGTGCTAGAAGATATACTTGTGAGATAAAGATTCTTAGGTCGATTCCAAGATGAGAGTAAAAAAAAATTAATCTCAGTTAGTCAATTGAGTGCAACTGATGTACTCAACCTTCGTATTGATGCTTTGAATATCATAACTTTCCCAGCAACTGATTACTCGCTTATTTTATATCAAGTGATATTATTTACTTATAGTATGCTATTACTAATATTTGGCCAACCTTCAATATATATAACTTAATGAACTTGGACAACAATTATATGAACATCTTTTAGCCATTATTTTATTTCTTTTCATGTATATAATTATTATCTATATTCTGCAAAACTGTAATGGTTTATATGAAAATTTACTTTTGAAGTACATTGCTTTATAAATAGATATGCATCATTGAAACAATCAATTAATTCTTTAAAAACTAAAATATTGAACTCAGAATTTTTCAGTCTTTTCAGACTCCATTCTATCGCAAGCAACCGATACACATGACCACACACATGTGAGATACATGATTCCCAATATACGCATTTTGTGCTGCAGAACTATAACATTTTTTCTCAGGATTTTGATATCACAAATTGTCTACTCAATATAATATATTTAAACGTTAATTTTGAAAATATATCAAATTATTATTTGTAAACAAATATATAAATGTATAAAATTCAAATTCAAATAATCTTTACACGACTCTTAAAAAAAAAAAAAAAACTTTTCTTGTCCCTTTATACAAAATATGATAGTTGGTGTTTTTATTTAGAATTGACCCAAAAAACATCTTAATGATAAGTGTTCCATATTGCTAAGTAATACGCCAAAACAGTTTTAAAAAATTCAAACTAAATATGGAATGTAATGTTTTGAAATTATAAATATTAAAATAATAAATTAATGGGTTAATTATAAAAAAATCATTTAGAAAATTTCAAAAATGTCTACTTTTAGCTAATAAATATTAATATAATTATTGATATAGGAGACAATAATTTTCCCAGATTAATAAATCGTGTGATTTTTAAAAAAGATGGATATATTGATGTCATATGTTATTTTCACTTGCCTATTGTTTAATTTAAAACAGAAGCATATTGTGAAGTGATATTAAGCATATGAATATTTTTTTTTTTAGAAATTCATTGTAAACACTCAAAACATGAACTCTTTGTAAACACACAACACATGAAATTATTTTTCTTATTTCAGCCACAAAATTATCATAAACTTTATATTTAAATATTTTATTACACTTATAAAAATTGTAAATAAATCAAAAATAATGACAACAAATTTAAAGTCTAGTATAATAATAATTGTCCAATTGAATTTCTGGACCAAATGCATTATAAGTTAATCTGGCTTTTGATATCAAAGACAGTAAATGGCAATTATAAAATAATTACTTCCTTTGAAATTATAAGCAAACCTAGCTAGGGTTTAATGTTCCATATTTTATCAATATAAATACAAATGATTTGCATTTGCTAGCTTTGTCAAACTGATTTAGTTTATAATTGTGAAGAACTTAACTATGTTATAACTGCTATTTAGTCAAAAAATTCAACCATCAATTATTATATTACATTTTAAACAGTAATAATCAGCCATTAAGCTAATGCACATGCGCTTTGTGGATTTTAACTATAAATAAATACTCTCACTTTCCAAACACAAGATAAAGTCTTTGTGAAAAGATAGAATGAATCCATCTAACCTTTCAGCCCAAACGTTTAAGTATGGGCAAATCTTAAGCATTTGAAAATGAGAGCATGAAGATATTAAACAATCACTTTAAATTACTTTTACTATGCCTAAATGAATGATGCTTTCAAAATTTACTAGAATTTACGATACGTCATTCTTAGTTGAAATTGAACATATGTTAATAAGCATTTATTTTATATAGCACGATGTTTTTAAATTGTAAACAGTAACAATCAGCCATTAAGCTAATGCACATGTGCTTTGTGGATTTTTAATTATAAATGAATACATTCTATCTTTTCACAAAGATTTTATCGTGTTTGGAAAGTAAGAGTATTCATTTATAGTTAAAATCCACAAAGCGCATGTGCATTAGCTTAATGGCTGATTATTACTGTTTACAATTTAAAAATGTCACGCTATATAAAATAAATGCTTATTTACTATGTTTAATTTCAACTAAGAATGACATATCGTAAATTCTAGTAAATTTTGCAAGCATCATTCATTCAGGCATAGTAAAGGTAATTTAAAGTGATTGTTTAATATCTTCACGCTCTCATTTACAAATGCTTAAGATTTGCCCATACTTAAACATTTGGGTTGAAACGATAGATGGATTCATTTTATTTTTTCACAAAGACTTTATCTTGTGTTTGGAAAATGAAAATATTCATTTATAGTTAAAATCCACAAAGTGCATGTGCATTAGCTTAATGGCTGATTATTACTGTTTACAATTTAAAAACATCGTGCTATATAAAATAAATGCTTATTTATATATTAGAATAAAAATTATAAGATCCACTCATTAAAGAAAATTTAAAACAAATTCAGCTGCACAATATTGAAAGCTGCATCAATATTGAACTGAAAACACGAAAAAATAAATTATATCAAAAGCTTCAATTTTTTGTCTAAAGTTATTTTAAATTCCATCAGCTATATTTTTCATGATCATTAATTGACTACAGAAAATAATTCGAATATTTTTAATCACTTTTTAATATAAGGAAATCATTAAAATTAATACTAAAGCTCTAAAATTAAGTTACTAGAAAAAATTGTGTTAAAAAGAGAACAAGAAAACGTATAATTCATTAATGACCAAATAATAAAAAATACTTTGTTGTCATGATGACAAAGTACTTTTTATTGTTTGGTCATTAATGAATTACTTAATACTGCTTAACATTCTAATTGCTTTCAAGCAGAAACTTAACACATTATTTCAAACCATAATAATATTAATTTATCTGTTATTTATTATATTTTCTGGCAAAAATATTTTTTTATTAAAGGCTGCCAAATCTAGACTACCAGTAATCATGTGAATTAACAGCAAATCATTCTATATCATTTCACTTTAAGATCATCTAAAAAGCATGACTAGATAAGTGTCTACCAAATCCCAGATTATCAATAAGAACCTTGGATTTCTAATATCTATCCAACAGCCAGACTTAGTTTTTATAATTATTCAGCTTAATGATCTTAAAATTTCTAAAGTCTAAAGTGTTGAACACAACCCAAGATGAATTTGAGAAAAGACTGCTTTTGATGGATATGTGCAAGCCTAAAATTCTTATTGATGAAAGCTAAGTCAGAAACTAATCTGAAGAACTGAGTAATGCCACCACATTTCTATTGATTATTTATGCTTACATACATGAATCTAGAATAGATTGACAAAAAATGGATTATTGTTGTTAATACAGATGTTAATTGTAAACTGGGAGTCATATGATGTTTTGTTTTGTCAGCATATAAATTACATTACTTCAAAAAGATTTATGATCCATCTTTTATTTTTAGAAATTTTCAATGACATACTGCCTTGCAGGTGATTGAGGTGTGTCTTTTTTTTTTTGCTTCTGTTGATGTCAATTCAGAATCTTTAGATTTTAATTGCGCAATTGCACAAAAGAATCACTATTTAGAGATAACAAACATGAACATAACTTAGTTAAAGAAGAAAAAAATTAAAATAGAAAAAATTTAGAAATGGTAACTTAAGTTAACTTATTATAAAATCAATTAATGTTAACAGTTTTCAATTCAACATAACTTTTTCAGGCCACCTGATATCAAGTTTAACTACAAACAGATGAAAAAATGAATTCATCTTTCATTCATTTCATAGTTAAATTTGATACTAAATGGCATAAAAAGTGTGCTAGACAGAACTTTAAATGGAATCCAGTCTAAAAGATATAAGTACTTATTTAACTTATTATAATTCTAATTCAGAAACAAATTTGTATTTTAAGATAAATATTAGCTATGTTAGAGAATATATACAGACATAATAAAATTATTAGAATTTATAAGACTCAATTAAAAGTTAACAATTTCTAGATTTATTAACATAGTAAATTAGATGCAAATTGAATAAGCACTTTAAATTATAAACATTAGTTTTATAATATTCAAAATCTTTTAATATTAATGTAATAACATTATATATATAAGCACCAATTATTCTTTAAACATGAAATTATTAAATATATTTGCAGTGTTCAATGTCAAGCAAGAAATATATATGTGTATGCAACAATAAAAATATAAAAAAATATGTATAATAATTGGGTAGAATAAAAATAATAACTTCGTACAATAATTATGTATAATGATTGTATGAAATAATTGTATGTAATGATTATATACAATAACTCAATATATGTGTAACTATCAATATGTAGCAATGTTATTAGATCATGAGATTTTTATACCTGGACTTATAAATGGTCAGAGAGCTGTAAAAAATGCCATATATGATGAGGTATGTAAAAAATACCATGTATATGTAAAAAAAAACACCATATATGGTAAGATATGTAAAAATTGCCATATAGGGTAAGATTTGTAATGAATCTGAAAGTCTTGAGGGGTATATGAACTCTCAAAACATGGTATAAAAATTCTGGTATTAATGTAATTCATAGATTCCTGCCTCTGTAAGTCAAAAAGCAGGACTAGGGATTATTATGTGCAGGCCACCATGACCTTTTATTATTTTAATGCGCCATAAATGGGCTATGTAAATTTGTAAATATTCTCATATTTGAATTAAACTATTAGCTTACCATCATCACAGGAATAGCAAATTGGCACAGTCAACATAGGAGTTGAATCTTAAGTAATTGCCCAAATAGCAAACTGGGACAGTTGTGACTGGATAAGAACTAACAGGAAAAAAGGCAGAAATATTACAAGTTGGTATATGTGAACTCAATGTAGATAATTACCTTACACTAACTAGTATTATCGATAATGCTGTAAAAGTAACCTTTTTACTTTGCTTTGCAAGCCAAAGGGTAATTGAGATAGCTAACAAGCTGTGCAAACCTGATTCGCTGGAAGAACAGAAATATGACGAGCTTGCAATAGAGCCAAATGATTATTTCAACCCCTGGCCATTCAAGTTTATTGTTCGATTATATTTTAGGGGCAGAAGGCAAGGTAAAAATAAAAGATTATAACACGAGGCTAAGAAAGATGGCAAAACCATGCCTTTACGATAAAAACTTTGAGGAAGCTCTCTTCAAGCAATTATTATATGGCTAATAGACAATCAGTTTAGGCAAATATTATTAGCAGTAAAAGACCTAATCTACAAAGATAAAATACCTAATTTACAAAAAAGCAATCAATGTGGAACAGCTCATGAACTACTATTTGAGAACGTAAGAAAGTTCAGAAGTTTCACAAAACCAGAACTACTTCAAACTACAATTTATAAAACATCAGGAGTTTAATCTGAAATAGATAAATGAGTAAATTGTTTCCGTGTGGAAAAATTGGTCATAAAGCCCATGATTGCAATAAGCAAGAATCTGAAAGTTGTAGAAAATAACTTGACAATCCTGAAAGAGGGCACCACTATACAGAAAAGCTGAGATCTTGACCATTTGAAATTACAACAGCCCCACATATATTCCAGGCCAAAATGGACTTGTTACTCAGGGGCATGAATGGAGTCATCCTGTAAATAATGGTGGATTCCACAAAAGCATTGAAAAACCAAGTAATGAAAACCTGCAAACTGTTTGAGACTATAAATCCTGACAAATGTATTTGGAATATAAAAGAACCTAAGTTCCTCGGACACTTTATCAATAAGCAATGGGAAAACCTGCATCTGAGAAAGTGAAGGCTGTAAAAGAAGCATCAGACCCAAAAAATGTTAAGGAAGTCCAAGCATTCCTTGGACTATTCAGCTACTTTGAAATCTTCAGTAACCTGTTAAAGAAAATAAAGTATAGAACTGGAAATGCAATCAAGAAAAAGCATTTGAACAAGCCAGAGCCTTACTAGCATCTGAAGGATTCCTCATCCACCATGACAACAAGCAATAAGTCACACTAACAATAAACACATCAGAATATAGATTTGGAGCTGTAATATGTCATCCAATCAAAACTTGGTTATCGCCCTATAGCATACTCTTCTCAAATACTAATGTTAGCTATGATAAACTACAGTCAGCTGGATAAAGAAGCACTAGGTTTTATATTTGGGATAAAATTGTTTCATCTACTAATGTTAGCTGAGAGAAACTACAGTCAACTGAATAAAGAAGCACTGGGTTTTATATTTGTGATAAATTGTTTCATCAATACCTCTATGGATGATAGTTTAAGTCCACTACTGATCAAAAACCCCTACTGGGAATATAATGAAGGATCGAACAACTCCTGATCACTTAAGCCATCGCATGATTCATTGGCTAGTATTCTTATCAGGATGTGATTATAACCTCACATATGAGAAGAGTAAAAATATATTGCATGTGGATGTATTATTGCCCAGATAAAGTTGAATTGCCTAGAACAGAAGCCTATGTAAATTACATTGATCAGCTAGTATCAAAAACTATCAATAGTTGATCAAGAGCAGAATATACTAATGCAGACTCTGGCTATAAAATTCCTAAAAATTGGATACGAACAAATGACCTGCTAGATGTCCTCCTCCCTACTTAAATAAAAGGCTGTAGAAAGTATGTGAGAGACTGTCTATAAATAAAGACTGTATATTGATGGACAAGAAAGTACTTGCACCCAGCTATGGTCATGGAAGAGTACTTAGATTATTGCATCAAGGTCATCTGGGAATAATTAGAACTAAAATCCTGGCATGCTACTATGTATGGTGGCCAAGAATAAATGGTACCTTGAGTTGTTAGTGTAAAATCATAGCTGATCAATTGCCAAAGAAATATATTTCATGGTCTACCCTGGAGAAAGCTTGGGAACGAATCCACACTGACCATGACCATTCATGGAAAGGATATTATTACTTAATAGTACTAGATTTTTATACTCACTTGGACTGAATACTGAGTAATAATTAGTTCATCAGCAACTATAGAGAAGTTTAAAAAGATATTCACTTCACACAGAGTACCAGAGATCCTCATATCATGGTATTGCTTTCTGCTTAAAGAAATTTTAAAGATTTTATTAACGGATGGGGTAAAACCTAGAAAATCATCACCCTGAATCAAATGGAATCACTGAGAAGGCAGTCCAAAACATGAAAAAAAGCTTAAGCAGGATTAAAACCAAAAGTATAAATGGAGCCTTATTTGAAATAATGTTTCATCAACATTGTATGCTATCTAGTGCCATTAGGGAAATCGCAGCTAAACTATTGTTTCAAATAAAAATAAGGAATAAATTGTCAATCTTGTTATCTACCCAACAAAGAATTAATGAGACAGTAATGGTTGGGGAAAAGTTTGCAATAGGTAATATTTGGTCACTGAATAAATTTAAAAAAAAGAGTTGGGAGAAAACAACCATCATAAAAAAATATTGCAAATCAACTGGCAAAAACTGAAACTGAAGAAGGTGTAAAACTTCAGAAGCTTAAAAATCAACTGAGAAGATAATATCTGTCAAGGAAAGATAATGAAGAGAGTGAAGAAACAACTGACAACACTATTGAAGCAGGAACCATAGCACCAACCAGTCCAGAGCTCTACAACCCCAAAGAAAAAGAATTGTCAATAAGATAGAGACTCTCCTGAAAATGAAATAGCAACACTGAAATCATCATCAAAGCACAGTAAAGACCACCAGTATCCAACAAGAACCAGAAACCATTCTGTTCATCTCAAAGACTATTGAAGAACCATACTTCTGAAGTGGAGAAGGAATACAGTGTCCAAGGTCAAGCAAGAAATATATGTGTAGAATAAAATTAATAACTTTATACAATAATTATATGTAATGATTGTGTGAAATAACTGTATATAATGATTACATACAATAACTCTAAATATGTGTAACTATCAATGTGTATCAATGTTGTTAGGTTATACAATTACATACCTGGCCTTATAAGATCAGAGAATGGTAAAAAATGTCATATATGGTAAGATATGTAAAAAGTACCATATATATGTAAAAAAAAATGCCATATTTGATAAGTTTTGTAATGACTCCAGAGGTTTTGAGGAGTTAATTAACTCCAGAACCAGGTATAGGGGTTCTGGAATTAATGTAATTCAGAGACTCAACTCTATAAGTCAAAAAGCAGGACCAGGGTTTATGAGGTGCAGGTCACCATGATCTTTTTTTATTTTAATGTACCTTAAATGGGCTATGTAAATTTGTAAATATTCTCATATGTTGTTTAAATTAAACTATTAGCTTACCATCTCAATTCTGCCTTTGTCAATTATTTACTTAACTGTTCACAGGACATAGCAATATCATAATCATACATGTAAATTTGCACTCTTTTTTAATATGAACTAATAAATTAAATGTTCTTAAATACAATACAAATATCAACACAATTATTCACTTCTCAGGGCCATCTACTATAAGCATGAATATCAATGGATACCAGATAATATAGTGCAATTTTGAACCCAAACTAATTTATTTAGAACAATTGTACAGATTTACCAAGCCAGTTTCTATGTATTTTGAAACCATATTCAAAATTTTAAGAGTTTTTTTTTTTAATTTCAGTCTATTATCTTAAATAATATAAAAAAATAAAAGATGGCTGCATAATGCACAGAAAAAGGCAAATGTCAAAAATTGATCTGGAGATGGAGATATTAAAATGTAAAATCATTTAGTGTACAATGATTACTCAAGTTTATAGTAAAGTAGGGTATAGACAATTATTTTTAGGAGCATATGAGTAAGCATAAAATAAAGTGTTGTTTAGCAAATCAGAAAATTTGCACACCCCCCCCTCAATAATAACATTTTTTCTAAGCTTGTCACATTTAGATAGCCAACCAAAACTGATTAATTAAAAAGTGTTGTGGGGTTGTTTACATTTCTTCTAATGTTTTTGGATATTTTTTTTGTAAAAGAAAGTTAATTACAGTTCACATAAGTAAAAAAAAGTGCATAAATTTTTAAACAGTGAGGATGGAAAAAATGAAAATGAAGTTAAAAGAAAAATAGCATTGGCAAAGAAGACATTTATTAAGAGAAATAAAATATTTTGTGGATTTTTGAAGAGATAATTAAGAAAAAGGTTAAATGGTTGTGAAACATGGACAGTGAGTAATAAAATTAAAACCAGATTGGAACCCTTTGAGATGTGACATAGAAAAATAGAAAAAAATCAGTTGAATGAATAAAATAATTAAATGAAGTTTGAAAAGAGGTAATGAAAAAAAAAAGATTGACTGAGGAAATTAGAAAGCGAAATTGGATTGGGCATACATTAAGAAGAAAGTATAGTTTAATGAAAAAGTTTTGGAGGGAAAGGGTGAGTGAAAGCAAGAAGAAAGGATGAAAAAGATTGGCATTGTTGGATGATATAAGAGATGGGAAGAGTTACATGGAATTGAAGAGCTGAGCAATGAAGAAAATGGAATGGGAAAAAACATGAATTGATGATGTGACTACTCTTCTGAACCTGTCCATAGGATAGAATACTATTGATGATGATATAGTATATGTAATTCATCAATATCTAAAACCTGGCTCACCTGGATGTGCCATGGATACTAAATGCATTTTTCTTTAGCTATTTGTTTGTAAAAATAAAAATAAATTGGTTTAAAATGTAATAAAAAACATTTAATTCAACAATGACATTAATAAAGTAGGATTTTTTTATGCAAAGGTACAAATTAAATTTTATAATAATTTGATTTGAAGAATTGTTTAGAAAAATTTTGACGTTTAAAATAAAAAATCACAAGCCTATTAAATTAGGTCATGTGATGTGTGACTTATTTTTACATTTTAAGATTCTTTCGGATTTAAACTCCAGGCCATGGGCAGACAAGTGAATGCTTCAACTATTATATTATAAATAACCAGATTGGATTTAATATTGGATTCAATTCATTAGAAACACAATAATAATAGAAAATATTAAAAATAATTGTATTTATAATTGCATCAACTTTTCCACCAAAGATGAAGGTAACATCATATTTCAATCTGAAATTCTTTTTTATAGTCAGATGTCAACACTAATTTAATTCATTTAGATTCTTCTAAGATTTATTTCATTCTTTCCCCTAAAAATATACATACAATTATAGTTATGTGACCTTCATCCTATCAAAGGTGAAGATTACAACATGTTTCAATCTTGTTTTGTTGTTGTTATAGATAGCTATCAACATTTATTTGATTCTCTTAGATTGTTAATGAGATTTATTTCACTCTTTCATTAAGAATAGCTAGTTAACTACTAAACCAATATTGCTTATTTTAAGTTGAGTACAGAAAAAAACTACCTAAAAAACAAACTTCAAAATGCTTGATAATTCTTCAGATAGATGAAAAAAATATCTTAATTTTGCTCTAGATTTCATCAAAGGTCATATAATGAACATATGGCTAATGTCTTAACTACTACACCTAAAATGCTGGAAACTTGAAAACCAAAATAGGTCATATTTAATTCTGGAGAAGTGCCATATACGTATATTGTCAGCAAGAAATATTAATTGATAATCCTTAATTTAATCTAGCATTAATCTGCAATTTATTCATTAAATGTTTATTCTCTCAATAAATAAAAACTGATGAACATAAAATAAACAATATTGTATTATAATGTAATTTTCATTCTATAAAAATATGTTAGATAGAAGAGATCTCTCTTCTCACACTAAAATCAATTCTATGTATGTACTATACAATGTTTTTATAAAACTGATTCTAGAATGAAAATCCAGAAGTCAATACTATCTAATGCAAATTAAATGTAAGTTAGAAACAATATTACTATATAATGTTTTTATAAAACTGATTCTAGAATGAAAATCCAGAAGTCAATACTATCTAATGCAAATTAAATGTAAGTTAGAAACAATATCTTAATAATGTAAAGAGATCACTAAAATAAAATACATAAATCTAAAATTGAAATACTAGAATAAATTATTGATAAGTAATTAACCTATCCATATAATAAATTATTATCATTTAGTCATAGTACCTTCTTGCTCATAATCTCAAGGTGCATTTGGAAGAAAATTTAAAATATATATTGCACAATATTTTATTTTTCATATTCTCTTTCTTATAACATATTTTATCAGCAATCTCTTTCATTGTCCATAATGTTCAAGAAACAAGAATGTTTTCAACTTTTTATTAATATACTATTACTATGATAATTTGGGTTAGAAAAAAGCATTAGAAAACAATTATTACAATTAAATTATTCTTTATTATGATTCTCTTGAAAGTCAGTAAACATTCAAACAGAAAACGTATATAAACACACACATATATAAGTGAGGATGTACATTATGTTCTCTGGTAAAAATAGCTAAAAGTAACTAGGCAATAGTGTATTCCGAATAAATGACAACAATCTGAAATTCCTTATAATCTTCTTAACATAGTTTAATCCACTATCTCAAATTTGAAGTTAAAAGTTAAAATAATGAAGCCTCTTGTAACCTTAACATACAGATATATATATTAGTATATGCACAATGCTATGCTAGAATTAAATATAACAAATATCTTGACAATCTAACATCTAAATTTTCTAACAGATCTAACTGAATTATATATATATTGCAAAATATTAAATATTTTAAATGTAAGAATGCTGATAAATAAATTGTTGAAAAGAAATGTTTCAATTAAATGTAGTTTAAATAAACATAATCACATGTATATATTAAGAAATAAAATAGACTTTATAAATTACCTTATATGGAAATGAATTCTTAAGACACTAATTAAGTGTATAGATCTAAAACCTTACAGATATGGAAATAAATTCTCAAGATTAATTAATATTATAGACCTAAAAAACATTACTGTATATGGAAATAAATTCCTAAGAGAATAATTAATTGTATAATTAAAAAGTTAAAGAATTTCGTTGTATGATAACAAACTCTAAATAATATGAATTGATTAAAGCCAAAAAATTTATTCCAGAAAAAATAACAGAAACAAAAGATGGTATAAAAAGCTACAGAAAAAGGACTGCTTGCTTTTTCTGTTGTAGCTGCTATTGTTAGTGCATCCACAGGTTAAAGAGCAATAAAGATTATCATCAGAGGACTTCATTCCCAGGATCTCAGCTCCTGTAGGTCACTAAGCCGACAAGTGCTTTTAATAGACAATCTCAGTCTTATTATTATTTGAAACACCTCAAGAGGCTTATTGAGGGTTGTATTATAAAGCCTATAGACAGTAGTGAAGGTAAAGTTAATTAATAGCTTTTCCTTAATTGTATAAACAGTATTCACTATTCAATAATTAACCAGTAAATTAAGCTCACTCAAATGCAGAATTTATATTAGTGTTAAAGATCAGTATAGTAATTATTTTTCCAAATTGTTAATAAATTACTATTGTTAAATATATGTGCTCTTATTCTGCCAAGTTTTATTGTATATTTGTTTGCTGGTTGCCCAGTCATAATTGGGGACACAACAAATTATTGGTGCAGTTGCATTTAATCTGCGAATAGTGGATAAGTTAAAAAGTCAAATTATTGGCAGTTGTTGTGTTTGGACCCTAGGGAAATAGGATAGAGTTTAAGCCATTAGTAAGCTTCTGGCATTCAGTTTGTTGAACTTAGGAAGAGAAATACAAAATTATGGTAATTAAAGTTAGTAGTAAGGCTAATTGTTCAGTAATCAGTTCTAAGTGCTTTTGGGCAAAATAGTATACCTGAATTCAAGGTTAGCAACACATCTGAATGGCTGTTGTACATTATGCAGTTACAAAACTTCTTTGCCTTGAATGGTATTGAAGATAATAAAAGAAAAGTAGCAGCACTCATGTGTTTTGCAGGTATTAAAGTAGCAGAAGTTGTAAATTAGATTGTTTGAGATACATATTATTGAGAAAGTAAAGTATAAGGATCTAATAGAGAAATTAAGTAATCATTTCAGCCCTCGTCTGCCACAGACTATAGCTCATTTAATCTGGCGAAGAAAGAAGCAGCTAGAGGGTGAGAAAATTAAAGAGTATAAGACAGCTCTTAGGGAATTGTCAAAATGTGTTATGGTGAGTTTGTGGACAAAATACTCATGGACCAATTACTATGGGGAATGTCTGACAATATGCTCAGACAATAATTTCTCATGGAACCTGAGATTCTGTATGAGATGGTCATAAAGAAAGGCATAGCATATGAGTTAATGCTAGAACAGGCTCAGGTTTTATCATTTAAGATGGATGAAAACCCTAGATGTGTGTTCAAAACAGAGCAGGAAAAGTTTGTGCTGCTGAAAGCTGAAAAAAGTAAAGCATTAGAGTAACATATTTTTGTTGCAGTAAAAGAAGCCACATATCAAAAGAATGTAGATGGCATAAAGAGTCATGTTTTAAATGTGAAAAAAAAGGGACACTTAGTATGTATATGCAGAAGTAAATCACCTATACAAGGAAATAGGGGAGGTTTCCATACAATTAAAAACATGGGCAACCAAGCTCTAAATCAGTTTATGATAAACTTGAGACTTTATGGAAAAGAACTGTCAATGGAAATTGATAGTGGATCAGGTATTTCTCTGATGTCACTCATTGATTGGCTGTCATTGTCATCAGTCAACTACAAAAGTAAAATAGAGAAAAAACAAACCTTAATGAGCGTGATGTAAACGGAAACAATTAAACTGATAGGCCATGTGACAGCACCAATTAACCACTGTGGTAAAAAAGTAAATCTACCCTGTACATAGTCAATGGGAAGTTCAGTCCATAGTTGGGAGTGGTTCCATAAACTAGGTATACAAATTAATATTATTAAAAAAATCTATCTGGAACAAGAAATGGCCTACAAATATCCTGATTTGTTTAATACGAGCCCAGTTGAGATAGAGTTTCTGAAAAATGCATGATCTGTCGTGTGTAAACCACAGAAAATTTCCACTCGCTCAAAAACTAATCATGGTTGCTAAGGGCATATTAATGCCAATTGAAATATCAGATTGGGCAATGTCTATAGTAGTAATAACCAAGCCAAACAGCAAAAATTTAGACTATGTTGCAATTACAGAGTAACTGTAAATAAATAGCTGAACAGGGGAGCATACCCAGTTCCTAATATGAGGGAAGATTCTAGCCAGTCTTCAAAATGCCCCACATTTTGCAAAATTTGGATTTAAATTGTAACGGGTGTACTCGTTTACCGTATACTTATTTGTTCTTATCATAAAAAAAAATATCTATTTTCTCTTTTTCCTTTTAAGCAAAAAATAGTGATAAGAAATTTCGTATTTCTCTCACAGCATATTTATGGACGTCAATCCTTGACTCCAAGCGCCAAACTTACTTTTACATAAGTATTATGCTGGAAGAGAAAAATACGATAGTAATAGGGCCCTCCACTAGCTCAGTACTCAGGGCGGGTGGCCAATAAACCGTAGGAAAATGTACAGGGGGAAAACTCTATGCAACCAACAGCGAAACTCGGATCAATCGTTTAAATTCATGAACTATATTCTATGAGTCAAATAATACAACATACACATGTAATATAAGCCTTAAAATAACACACCTTTTATTATAATATTTTTTTTTTTTTTTTACTTTTAAGAAAATATATTGCCCATACCCTTTTAACGTTTACATAACCCAATAAAACCTACATATGTATTTTGTGTGGATTTACAACAGAACAAGAAAACGAACGTATACACAGATAAAAATCTAATCAGCTGTATTTGAATGGCCTTATCAAAAAAATATATAAGTTCTTGCCTTCGTTCGTTCTCCTTGAGGGTTTCAGAAAACGTGGTAAATTTTGGAAATAAAATATCTTAAGTTCATATTACCTGCAATTTTTGTCCGATGTGATCCCCGGGGATATCAAAATAAGAAGAAAAACACATGAAACCCGAAGCAAACGTACGAGACAGTTCATCACGCTTCAGTTCATTCCGAGTCGGATCGATTCCCTTGCGAAAAGTTGATAGATCTCCGGTAGATGTTCTCCGGTCACTGCCGCATGGATTCTTCGGGGTAAGGTCCAGAAAACCCAGCACGCTTAAGCTTTTACCCCACCGTACTCATGTTCGGCCGTAGCCTTAGTTACTCTTCTTAAAATATATATATAAAAAAAAATTGAATATATTTTTTTTTCTTTCCTCTTTGAAAACCAAAATAAAACTGACACTAGTTTAAAAAAAAAACTACGTCTCCACTCTCCCTGTCACTTTTTCCTTTCTTTTGTTTTCGCAAACACAGTCCGTCCCCTTTCTGTCCCACCACGTGGTATAGATGGCCAGTTAAGCTAATAAGCAAAAAGAACTTTTCGCACCTTCGGACATTTTGGCAATTAACATTCCGGAAACCTTTTTCTCCAACCTTCTTTTTTTTTATTTTCATTCAAATTCCCCAGATAAGACCTTCGATGTTTAATATATCTCTTTTTTTCATTTTTTTTTCTTACAATAATCTCTTATCTTGGATCCAAAAATGTATTCATACGTTCGTTTCTAAAATTGTCTATCCACACCGCAAATACATACATATACCACTTTTACAAAAATAAAACGCAAATTCCACCCCCACTCCCTCTTTTCTTACTTTAATAAAATTTTAAACATTTTCTCCCACTACAAAATAAATACTAAAACGAAATAAAAATCAAATTATATGAAACTAATTTTAAACTATATAACATATGTGTGCCTTTCTACCTTGTAACTAGGGTTTAAACCCGACTGTTTACAATACCCTCCTCCCGGAAGCCTTTAAATACGGTCTACGTATTTGAACGGCTCATTCCTAACTTATCAAATAAAACGATGCATTTTTAAATATTTTCCCTGTATAACTTTCTGCCCTGCGGCTCTAGAACAAAAGAAATAAACGACCATCAATCCCAACGATATGCTATAAGTTCAACCACCAACTCACACGCATGTGATATGCAACGCACCGCATACAATCAATTCCACACAGACTTATTTGGTTATGTGACCGGAAACACAAAAAAAAACCTAAAAAAAAAAATTTCCCTTTTTTTTTTTTTCTTTCTACGTGTCAGGACTTTCTAACCGCACTCTGCTACTTCAGAGTCTTATGAGCGTGGGTAACTAGAACAAAATCCGACTTTTAAGTAGGGGTCGTCCAAGACCGTGCTCGCATTTGGAGTTTTGTGGGTGGGATGGTATGTGAGTGCCGTGCTCTCTTTGGAGACTTATTGGCTTAAGTTTAAATAGGTCGGTCAACCATGTCGGGAACATTTATATACAGGACGCGACACACCACATGCCAAATCCAAGCAACCAACCCCACCATCCACCGTCAGACTCGATAGACCGCTCCCATCTCAAATCTCCCTAGCCACCTTTATCTAACTCTCTAGCCTACAAAACAATGAAGGAGAAAAAAAATTCGACACATATATATCTTCAAATGTGGCCTTATATAACGGCCCCTATACTTAATAATATCATTGTTAAATATTAAACCCATACCCTAATAAAATAATTTAAACAAACACACAAAAAAAAAAAACTTTCAGCCTATGTCCAATTATGTGTATATATCTTAACTCTATCGGCTATCCTTTTTCCCGGATGAACTCGAAATCTTTCCCTGTCCATAATTCGGCTTGCGTGGCGGTCGTGGCTCTTCATGTTCATACTGCCATTCCGGTCTAGTATTACCATCCCCTCGTTCGGGATCCTGCAAGTTCCAATCCGACCCTCCTTCTTCCGTCCCAAATTTCACAACTCGAGTATCGTGATTTTCTTTTCCTCGCTCTATCGGTAAATTATAATCATAGGTGCTCATATCAATCGCATTAAGTAGCTCAGCTACCTCCTCCATGGACGCTTTCCTTATGCCTAACATCATTTGTTCCACCTTCATCGGCATGTTATGCCTCACGATCCGAATGATGTGGTTTTCCTTTAAATTGCATGCGTCTAACGTTCGCAGCTTTGCCACTTGTCGATGAAAAAATTGTGAAAAACTTTCTTGCTCTCCTTCCCTATATTTCTCCTGCATAATCCGATATCTAGCCAACTCTTGACGATCCTCTGACCAAAAACTATCTCTCATCTCTCGTTGATATTCTTCAAATGTCGTAGGTTGTTGAAACAACGAATTCCACCATGATAGCGCGTTTCCAGTTAGGTTGCTGCAAGCAATAGCGATTTTGCTTTCCTCAGCCATCGGGTTAACGCTAAAATATCTTCCCAGACTTTGTAAGTGTTCTACGGGAGCTTCTCCCATTTGGCCGGCAAATGGCCGAACCTTTAAAAATTGGTTTACATGGGCCTGTGCTGGTACGTACTTCGTCACGGCTTCCCTTTCTTCTGCTATTTTTGTCTTTTCGCCCTCAACCTGTTTCTCATCTACTTTCTTTCCCTTAGACTTCTCGTCTTTATCTATACTTCCTTCCTTCTTTGACTCTCCTTCGTTCTCTTCTCCTTGATTAACTCCTGTTATTCTTTCCATTTGCTGCTCTAATTTTCGCAGCCTTTCCTCAAATCGATCTTCGAATTTTTGAAATCTTTGTTCCAATCTTTCCAGAATGACCTCCAAAATCTTCGATTCTTCCTTCTTTTCTTGGTCCATTTTCTTTTGGAGTCTTGTTTTCATTCACACTATATTTTACTAAATATATTTTGATATCTTAAAAAAAAAATCGTAGTAATTTGTTTTGACTGCTTCCAAAATCACAACGTGGTAGGTTTTCTTCCCCCCCCCCCCAAAGCGCCATGCTACGTGTCTAATTTCTTTATCAACCACTCGGAAAACTATTTTCTGTCTTTCAATAAAACTATTTTAATCGAAACAAACTTCACGTCTCTCTAATATTTCTATTTTACTCCCCCTCCTTTCCCTTATCGAATTTTTAATCTTTCTACTCGGGCCCCCATACATTCCATTCTTCATAAAGCCTTAGTTGGGACGCCATTGTAACGGGTGTACTCGTTTACCGTATACTTATTTGTTCTTATCATAAAAAAAAATATCTATTTTCTCTTTTTCCTTTTAAGCAAAAAATAGTGATAAGAAATTTCGTATTTCTCTCACAGCATATTTATGGACGTCAATCATTGACTCCAAGCGCCAAACTTACTTTTACATAAGTATTATGCTGGAAGAGAAAAATACGATAGTAATAGGGCCCTCCACTAGCTCAGTACTCAGGGCGGGTGGCCAATAAACCGTAGGAAAATGTACAGGGGGAAAACTCTATGCAACCAACAGCGAAACTCGGATCAATCGTTTAAATTCATGAACTATATTCTATGAGTCAAATAATACAACATACACATGTAATATAAGCCTTAAAATAACACACCTTTTATTATAATATTTTGTTTTTTTTTTACTTTTAAGAAAATATATTGCCCATACCCTTTTAACGTTTACATAACCCAATAAAACCTACATATGTATTTTGTGTGGATTTACAACAGAACAAGAAAACGAACGTATACACAGATAAAAATCTAATCAGCTGTATTTGAATGGCCTTATCAAAAAAATATATAAGTTCTTGCCTTCGTTCGTTCTCCTTGAGGGTTTCAGAAAACGTGGTAAATTTTGGAAATAAAATATCTTAAGTTCATATTACCTGCAATTTTTGTCCGATGTGATCCCCGGGGATATCAAAATAAGAAGAAAAACACATGAAATCCGAAGCAAACGTACGAGACAGTTCATCACGCTTCAGTTCATTCCGAGTCGGATCGATTCCCTTGCGAAAAGTTGATAGATCTCCGGTAGATGTTCTCCGGTCACTGCCGCATGGATTCTTCGGGGTAAGGTCCAGAAAACCCAGCACGCTTAAGCTTTTACCCCACCGTACTCATGTTCGGCCGTAGCCTTAGTTACTCTTCTTAAAATATATATATAAAAAAAAATTGAATATATTTTTTTTTCTTTCCTCTTTGAAAACCAAAATAAAACTGACACTAGTTTAAAAAAAAAAACTACGTCTCCACTCTCCCTGTCACTTTTTCCTTTCTTTTGTTTTCGCAAACACAGTCCGTCCCCTTTCTGTCCCACCACGTGGTATAGATGGCCAGTTAAGCTAATAAGCAAAAAGAACTTTTCGCACCTTCGGACATTTTGGCAATTAACATTCCGGAAACCTTTTTCTCCAACCTTCTTTTTTTTATTTTCATTCAAATTCCCCAGATAAGACCTTCGATGTTTAATATATCTCTTTTTTTCATTTTTTTTTTTACAATAATCTCTTATCTTGGATCCAAAAATGTATTCATACGTTCGTTTCTAAAATTGTCTATCCACACCGCAAATACATACATATACCACTTTTACAAAAATAAAACGCAAATTCCACCCCCACTCCCTCTTTTCTTACTTTAATAAAATTTTAAACATTTTCTCCCACTACAAAATAAATACTAAAACGAAATAAAAATCAAATTATATGAAACTAATTTTAAACTATATAACATATGTGTGCCTTTCTACCTTGTAACTAGGGTTTAAACCCGACTGTTTACAAAATTAAGCATTTCATCAGATACAGGTGACAGACAAATCAGTGTAAATTTTAATGTTGATAACACCGATGGGATTATTTAAATGTAATCATTTACCGTTGATGTCAACAGCCCCTAACCTTTTCCAAGTGAAAATTGACATATTGCTCCAGGGTCTGGATGGGGTTATTCCATATTTCAATGATATACTCATCACAGCTGACTCAGAAGAAATGCGGTGTAAAAAGCTTTTTACCATATGTGAAAAATTAAACAAAATGGGAGTAAAATTAAATGCCCAAAAAAGCATATGGCATGCAAAAGAATTGGTTTTTCTCAACCACATAATTTCAGATAGAAGGAAGAAACCAGCACCTGAGAAAGCTAGAGCAGTGAAAATCATAATGAAGTCTAAAAATGTCAAACAACTGCAGGTGTATTGAGGATTAATAAATTTTTTCAAGCCTTTTTTAGAGAATAACTATTGTACAATTTATTGAGAAAAGATCAAAAATGGCAATGGTTGGAAATTCATGATGAAGCATTTAACAAAACTAAAGACTTATTATCATCTGACAAATTGTTAATACACTTCAATAATGATTTGGAACTGCATTTAACTACAGATGTGTCAGAGTGTGGGATGGGCGATTCTCTCTCATCCATGTTATAAAGGGGAATGGCCCATTGCATACGTATTGCATATACTCTCAAAAGCAGAAAGGAATTATAGTCAGATCGATAAAGAAGTTTTAGCTACTATCTTTGCTCTGAAAAAATTTCATCAATATATTTTCAGTAGTTCAATTCAAATAATAATTGACCAACAGCCATTGCTAGGGATTCTGGGACATGACAAATCAGTACCAGAACATTTAAGCCCACACATGATGTACTGAAGAAACATCTTGTCATCTTACGATTATAAACTGGAATATAAAAAGGGCAAAGAAATTTCACATGAAGATGCTTTGTCCTGATAGATAAAGAAGAACTAAGCAGTATGGAGACAGAAATAAACTACATTGATGTGCTGAAATCAGAAATCCTGAACAGTAAAAAAGTAGCAAGTTGACAAAAGATGACAAAGGCTACCAACAGCTTACAGAGTGTATAAAGAACTGATGACCGAAATCAAAGCTGAACTACATCACCACAGGGTTCTAGACAAACCATGAAAAATTGACTACTTGTAAAGGATGTGTATTAATGAGAGAACACGTTTTAAAGCTTTTACACAAAGGTCACCCCAGAATTGTGTGAGCCAAGGCAGCTCATAGCTATATCTGGTGGCCAAAAATAACATCAGACATTGAGCAATACATCAAAAATTGCACACCCTGTCAATATGAAACTAATATGAAGGCTAAACAATACAATCCATGGCCAATAACAACAGAAGCCTGGCAGAGAGTACATATTGACCACGCAGGCCCAATAAATGGCAAGATACTGCTCATACTCATAGAAGCATACTCCAAATGAATGAAATGTTATATTGTAAAAGATATGAGTACAAAAAAATGATTAAAAATTTAAATGCTGTGCTTTCTTGCCATGATCTACCAGAAACCATCATGTACAACAATGGCGCTAGATTCCCTGTGCAAGAAATGGAAAACTATTTTACTGACAATGGTATCAAACATATATGTGTACCCACCATATCACTCTGGGTCAAATGGCCTTGCTGAAAAGGCTATACACATAATGAAAAAAAAGCCCTCAAGAAGTCAAACAATGTAAATATGCAGCAAACAATATATAATGCTATGCTGCATCAACACTCCACTCTATCAACAGCTACAGGGAAATATCTGGCAGAACTGCTGATGGGAAGGAAACAGAATTAAATTATCACTTTTATTTCCAAGTATGTCTGATAAAATAGAGAGTAAAAAAATGAAAAAATATCAATAACACTGGAAAAAAAAAGTAAAATATATAATAGGCAACAGAGTTTGGGTTTGAGACATAATCCGGAAAGATATGGGTTAAAGTCATAATTGTGAAAATGTTATCAAAAACAATAACAGTCATCCAAATACAGAATGGGTCAACATACAAAAGACATGTAAATCATGTCTACCAGAGTTCAAAGAAGGCTGTCAAATTGCAATACCCATATCAAAAGATGAAAATTGAGAAATAGAAGTGGAACCAATAACACATGGAATACGGAATCGAGGATGAAAAGGAAACCAGAAAGCAGCAGCATGGAACCCAGAAGAATGGAACAGGAACTTGAATCAACACCCAAGCCAACTGCATTAAGAACTAGATTACCAAGACCCAGGTGTCAGATACGAAGACCGTCAGATTCAAAGACTATATGTAAGCATAAACTATTTTCTGGAGTAAGGGGACAAGTGCAAAATATGAAATATTTTAAATGTAAGAATGCTGATAAATAAATCATTGAAAAGAAAGGTTTCAATTACACATAGTTTAAATAAACATAATCACTTGTATATATTAATTAATGGAATAGATTTTATAAATTACCTTATATAGAAATGAACTCTTAAGACATTAATTAATTGTATAAATCTAAAACCTACAGATATGGAAATGAATTCCTAAGATTAATTAATATTATAGATCTAAAAAACATTAACGTATATGGAAATATTCCTAAGAGAGAAAATAATTGCATAATTAAAAAGCTAAGGAATATCGTTGTATGATAACAAAGCAAAGAATTTACTCCAGAAAAGATAAAAGAGAAACAAAAGAAGAGATGATATAAAAAGCTAGAGAAAAAGGACTGCTTGCTTTTTGTGCAGTAGCTGCTACTGTTAGTGCGTCTGCAAGTGGAAGAGCAGTGAAGATCATCATCGGAAGACTTCATTCCCAGGATCTCAGCTCCTGTAGGTCACTTAACTGACTAGTGCTTTTAACAGATTGTCTCAGTCTTCTTATTATTTTGAAACATCTCAAGAGGTTTGCTGAGGGTTGTATTACAAAGCCTATAGATGGTAGTAAAGATAAAATTAATTAATAGCTTTTCCTTAATTGAATAAACAGTATTCGCTATTCAATAATTAACCAGTGAATTAAGCTCACTCAAATGCAGATTTTATATTAGTCTTAAAGATCAGTATAGTAATTATTTTTCCGAATTGTTAATAAATTACTACTGCTAAATATATGAGCTGTTATTTTGTCGAGTTCGCCCAGCCATAGTTGGAGACATAGCATATATATATATATATATAAATATTAATAACTACAAACTTAAAATGTATATAATAAAAATGGTTATAATAAAATAAAAGGATTCGTTCACATGTTACTCAAGATTATAGTAGATAGTTCTAAAGAATAGTGAAGATAACACTCTTGGAATAAGATTAGCTAATCAAGCTATACAAATGTGTATAAATACAAAAATTTATAATAATCACACATACCCAAAGCTATGAAAATGATTAACTTGACACAATATAAATTTGCTTTCCAATTATAAACTCATTTAAGTATCCTAGAAGTCAAATAATCAATGTACAGACATTGATATATAATATTTAAATCAAAAATATATAAATCATGCATTCTTGATTTAAATATTGTATATCATCAGCTCATAACTCATGTACTTACTGAAGTTTGATGTTTTCAGTATGTCTCCAATTACAGAGTAAAATCTAAATAGCAGTGAATTAGTTAGTCAATATTTTTTACTGAGCTTAATATGTGTGACTATTATGAAGTATATGTGACTACAATCATTTTTTCATTGCTCAAAGAAAACACTTAAAATAAATAAAACCTAAAGTATCACAGAAATTACAAAATAAAGAAGTTTAAACTAAATGCATTAATGTTGATTTAAATGGAATGTGGGTATTATTTCTGTACTTTAGCTTCTTATTTCTTCAAACAGTCATTATTATCTAAATTTTACAAAATAGTTACATAAAAAATTTAAAAAAATTTGTAAAAAAGTTAAAGATTATTTCCCTTTCTTAATTTAATAATAAATTCCAAACAAATTAATTTAAAATCAAAGTATTTGCATGATTAAATGCAGTGGCAGAATAGCAGACTTGATAAGTTCATAGGTTGCAATTCAACTCTGTTATTTCTGTTGTTCAAAATCCAAATGAATCACTAAGCAATAAAACCATTTGATTATTTCTTTCATATAAAAAGACAAATATAGTTGCAAATTTATAAATACTCATTTTAACCCATGCACTCATAGATAACTACCTGAAAGTTTGTGATGATGGTATTTTAGATGTGATAATATGTTGGATTATTTCCATCATCTACCAATTAAATGAATGTCTAGATAAATTTAAACTATGTTTAAACTTTTCCAAATATGAACAACTGTTAATAATAGCACACAAGTTAGTAGATAATACAGGTTAGTAGTCAACACACATTAGTAGATTACATATTTCGAGTGGTATTATTCTCCACTTTTCTTTAGATGTTGCTGGCCTGATAAATGATAATAGGAAACAACTTACATCTTTAGATTCCTGAATAATGAATTTTAAGGCAATGTTCTAACCAATTTAACTATTCTGTTAAAAACTCTGTTGAAGCATTGCCTTAAAATTCGATATTCAAAAATCTAAAGATATAAGCTCGCCTTCTGTGTTAGCATTGTCATATAGTTTTGCCAGCAACACTTGAAGAAGAGTGGAGAATACCACTCAAAACATTGTGTAATCTACTAACCTATGTTATCTACTAACTTGTGTTATTACCAACATTTGTTTGTATTTGGACAAGTTTAAATAAAGTTTAAGTATTAGACATTCAACATTTAATGATAGATGATAGAAATAGTCCAACATATTATCATATAGATAATTACTATCTTTAAATAACTTCTCCATAAATTATTTTTAAGGTTAAAAGTTATTCGTTAAGCCAAATATATATTTTAATTTTATATTGAATATTAAAAACATCTATTATTTATTAATGCATGATTATCTCTTAATCTACATTTCAATGTTCTATTTACTTATATGTTTTGTCTTATATTTCTCAAAGAATAATGCAAATAATCATATTATTTTTTTAAACATATGATTACAGATAGAAAAAAGTATGTTTCCCAAAATCTATTTCAACTGAATTAATAAAAACAGTGTAGTAACATAGATTAGCAAGTCATGCATTAATAAATACAACTTAGATGTATTTAATCTCTAAAAAGTATACATATGAGTTTTAAAATATTATAAATTATAATCTTAAAAATAATTAATCGTTATTAAAGGTAAAGTTATTTAAAGATAGTAATTATCTATGAGTTTAAATTATTAAAATGAGGCTAGCAAACTGAATCAATGTAATATTCATTAGATAAAAAAAAATCATTAAGTCAGTGGTATATATAAAATGACTTGAGTCCACTGACCAGACTTGTTCAGTTGAAATGCAACTTGGAATCATTTATATTTTTCTTCTATCACTATAAGTCTAAAAAGATAATGTTATAATTTGACAAGAACAAATTGAATCTTCCTTTAAAAAAAAATCAAATAGTTAATTTCTCAAGTCATCTGATATCTAAGCACCAAAAGAATCAGGCTAAATTCTATTACTCCATTATTATTCTAAACTGTTTTAAGAAATAACATATTAAAATTTAAATTGTAGATGTGGACAAGTTCAGATGATATGCCCATTCATTTTTCAAGAATATCTTAGCATTAGCTTAAGTAGTGGGATCTTTTCTACTTTCAATCCTACTTTTTTTCCTAATAGAAAAAAAAAAATTGTCTTTAATAAAAATGTTTTTGTAATATACTATACTGCATTTATATTCCAGTAAAAGTAATGAAGAAGTAAACATGTCTCAGACATTTTTTATGTTGTTAATTTAACTAGTTATTTAAATGACCCAATCAATTTTTTAATTAATATAATAAAGCCTTTTCTCAGAAATAAAATTATTGCAATATACAAGAAAAAACAAATATTAGATATCAAAAAAATAAAAAACTAATTTCATACAACCTCCACCCAAAATCAAATCTTCCTCTTAATAAGACAAACCTTTTTCAGACCATTAAATATCTCTTGTGGATTACTTTGCCTACAGTTTTGCATATTGTTAGTGACATAAATTTAAGGGCTAAATGTTCCGGGAATAATTCCTAGCAGCTGATTAAGTGAATGGAACTGCAATTTACATGCTCAAACATCAACTGACCATCCAATTTGTATTACTATTAAAGATTATCCTAAATATTCATATCTAAAAGCTTACTTATTTTATGCCTATGTTTTTGATCCATGTAGTGGCATGCTCCAAATAAATATTTACATTTGTTTCTTAATAATATTGACAACATAAGTTTATATTATAAAGTGCCTGTTAAAAGTATCTATCAATACATTACTGGAACTGGAAAATTTTTATAAAAAAATGAATTTTTTCTGAATAAGTTAGACAAATGTTATTTGTGATGGTTTCTCATGATATGAAAAAGTTTAGTCTGGCATACAACAATGATTATAAAATGAAAACAGAAAATTAGAAGTGTCATTAATTATCTAATGTGATTTTGTGAAACAGATCATTTATTTTTTCCTTTTTGTGGCATACAAATTGTCTACTTTAATGTATGACTGATGGATGTAGTATTTAACTATAAAATAAAAGTTTAGAGATTGTGTCACTTCAAATATTTGTGCAAGTTGTCTACTTTAATATGTGATTAATCAATGTGATATTTAAGTATATAATTAAAATTTTCCACTGTGCAAGTGTTACTTGATCTTTTGAGCAACTAACTTTGACATTGAAACCCAATTTGTTATTTCTGGTTCTTGAATGTCACAATCTTCAGAGTAACTAACATTATTTTTTGTACATCAGGAAAAAAAAAAAAGATTTATGGTAAAAAAATCATAATCAAAAATATTTATGTTATTGTTACATATGACATCAAGATAATATTGGTGACATGTGTTTAGGACTTACATTGACATTTTAATGCATATATGTAATAAAAAATTGTGCATTATATTTTTAAAAGTAAACTATGATGACTCAGCAGCCATAAAAATATGATATGTTCTTTACCAATAGGGTAAAATGCAATCTTATTACAATATTTTTTTTTGCTTTTTATAATCAGTGAATTGCCATACGGAAGCCTTCTTTCAGGATGTTGCCCATATCCAATCCTGATAGTCATTAAATGCAGATTGGTAATACTAGTTTTTATTGGACAAATAATACAATTTCTGGTTCAACGTTTGTAAGTCAAATAAGTGTCACTGAGTTGACTGTAAAACTAAAAAATATGTGTAATAAAATGCTATATTTAGTATTAGTAGAAAAGATCACAATCCAATGGATGTGGGGCTCATGAATCTCCATTATCACTAATTCATTTTTCCTTTATAATAAAAAGTCAAAAATATACTAATTAAGACTTCAACATGTAGGGCAAGATGAAAAATTGAAGACATATCTTCATATATAGCTATTTTTGTAATAAGGTTAATTTTTATTTACAATGCTATTTAGTAGATTAAACCACAAGTATAATACACATCAATCAGGTAATTTGAAATAAACAGCACATCAGAAAAGTTTTAATGTTCCTCTCTGTTTATCTACAAGCATTTAATCTAACATAGACTTAAATTTAATTTTTTAAAGAAATGCTCAAGAATAATACAAATTAGTCAAAAAGGAGATATGCACCCTGACATTAGTTGCACAATTTCAGATTTCTTTGATTAAATAAGTAAGCCAGTGAATTCTTCAAGAATAATTGTGATGGATTTGTTTGGAGATTTTGAATTGGAGTACATTATGAACATAAAGTTTTAAGAATTTGACATTATTGAAGAGATGATTATTATAGAAGTTGAACAATTTATTTTTATAATTATAAAGTCAATATAAAACATTATCATATCTGTAGCCTATTTTGAATAGTTGTTTAGTGGAGTTATTCTACATTGTTTATATGAGAAAAGATCAAATGATAAAATCAAAGTTAGATTTGAAAACCATTTGAATTATCATACATTATTACTTTCCGAGCTTTTTAAGTCGGATCAACAACTATCATTGCTTTTATATGGTGTGCTGTAGAGAAATAAGAACATCTTTAAATTGTTGTAAAGATGATTGTTCAAAGTTTTAGTTTGATGTTTCAATGGTAATAATATTAGTCTTTCTATTATTATTATTAAGTAGCATTTTTAATTACATCAGAATAATCAGTATTTTCATAGCACATTCAACTGAAAAGTTTCCACATGACGTAATACAATATATGCCAAGGCTTTATAAATAGCTTACATAACACATTTAACTGTAATTACAACAAGTAGTCACAGATTATCACTTTTTTATTGCATTTTTGATGATAAGTGGAATTTTGGAGTGCTTTTTTTATTTTTGAAGGTTTCTTTTCACTTCAAATTTTATTTTCAAATTACAAAGAATATATTTGCATAAAGAGATCACATCAATCCCCATTTTCATTAAGTGTTATAGAAATACAACCATGTGTGGTTTAATATAGTTGTAGATTGAATTCTGGAATTTGAGGCCCATATAGTATAGCTCCAGCTCTCTTATTTTTAGTATTCAAACTTCTTATAAACTCCTAAGCAATAAACCATTCAATTATTATATATATAAAAATACTGGCCTGTGCAATTCTATGTAGTAGAGAGAGTGAGTAAAGGGAAAAAGAGTCAAGTGTTAAAGGTTTATGTAATGAATCTCAATTGAAAAAAATAACAAAAATCTCAGTTTTGTCAGTTAAATGAATATCTTGAACTCAACCTGTCGATTTGTTGCTTGATATTATATGGCTTGTCAACTACAAACAATATTCTTCCCGAATACACAATTTCAATAACACCAGTTTTAGTTATCCACAATTCAAAAATAAATAAATAAATAAAAAGTAGAAATTAATTTTTTCTTTTGTTTTTTTTTTTTTAAATAATTTTCTTTTCTACATTCATATGTTTTTAACTTATTAAATATATAATATACACACAGGCTTGAATATATGCACATTAAAAATGCATAAGATTTAAATTATTTTTTTTGAATTTCGATATCTGTGCAATAGCTTGGAACAAAATGTTGCAGATACAGGGAAGCTACTATATATACAATTGTTATAAAAATCGTGTGACAGTATAAAATATATATCATAGCTTAATTAAAAAATAGAATAAAATAAGTTTTTAAAAAAATAATAAGTTTTATGACTTCTCTAGTAGAAGAATCTACATTATTCATCTATAAAAGATTCTGCATTCTTGGAGGAAGTCATTGTCAATCACTCCTCTATAATAATTGAATGGTGGTTAGTCATTCGGGAAATTTTGTAATTGTTCAAGCAGTGATAGACAGAGGTTTTTCTAAGAATCTTCAGCTTTTGTGTCTGTCATTGGAAAAGCAAACATTTATGTGATGTTTATTAAATTAAAATGGGAAATATATCAAGAATAATTTAATTTTCTACAATTCTTTGTTTCATCTGGTTCTACATTAGAATTTATACTTCAAAGTCTTCACATCATGAGTTATTTGATTAATATATGAATCATCTAAAAGACATTAATAGTCACTCTAGAAATAATGAAAATGTTTAATAAGCTAAAGTTATGTAAATTACTAAATTAACTTGGATATACTAATTTTCAAGAAGATAATAATAAAATCATTTATGCAAATTAGGTTCTGAAAAATAAAACAGACCATCTAAAATATGTCAAAAGAGCAGTAAGAACACAGCTAGAGAGCAATTCAGTGCTGAGTGTAATGAAGGCAGTATGGTGCTTGCAAACAAGCAATCTGTGAGCAGTGAAATATGCTGAAGAAAGTGTTATAGTAAAATGATTTCAAAGAAGAATTAATAGAGTAAAATAAAGAACTATAATAAGAAAATGCAACATTATAGTTCAACACTATAAAAAAGTGTGCATGCATGATTAAGAGTGAATTTAATTTATGAAATACAACCAGCAAGCCGCTAATTGAAAGAATACCAAGCTACAAATATTATATTTTCTGAGTAATAAACTTGTTAAGTTAAACTACTTTCTTTGTACACTATTTCTAAAATAATAATCCTGTATATATCACTTGGCATAGTTTCAAGAACCTGTATAAAATACTGATTGGCTATGTGTTTATACAAAATATACTGCTAATCAACAAACAAACCAGGGCAATGGCAAATATATATTTGTCATGTCAAAAATACATGATAATTAATAACTACAATAATGTTGAAAGTTGCTATCCTATTGTGGATGCTGAGAAAGGATGTGCTGCAACTAACAAATCATCTCTTTGACTCGAAAACACTTGAAGATATTCTGTATGAGAAGTTGCTGCAAAAGTTAAATTCATATTTCAAACAAACAACTTCAAAATACACAACACAACTTCACTTCAGAAATAAAATGCAATCATCAAATAAAAACATATGGGAGTATGATATACTACTGCAAGAATTATTGACAGAATGTGAAATTAGCGACTACCTAGAAGAGATGCTATTAGACCAGTTGTTATATAGCATGTGAGACAGAAAACTTAGATAAATACTGCCTAGTAAGTCTACACTATTGAACAAGGAAATAGCAGATGAAACTGTTCTAGAATATGTGCTAGAATTTAAAATTATGGCAGATGAAGTTAAGCCAACCACATGTATAAACAAGACGAAGGAACAGATAAAGGAAAATACTAAACAAGAAGTCAGTGTCTGTTATTGCTGTGGAAGAAAAGGAATATAAAAAGAATATGTAAGCTCAGAAAAGACAAATATTATAATTGTGGCCTAACAAGTCATTGTTCAAGGTTTTGTAAAAATAAAAGTGGCTAAAATAGATTTATCTGTAAATAGAGGGAATAGTTATGAATGCTGTGAATGTTAAAAAATAAAGAAAAGTGAGATTATGTTGAATTTATTAGATGTCAACATTTGTAATCAAATCATAAAAATGGAAATTGATAATCTGGGCAGATCATTTCTTTTAAGAATTGGACAGCCATTAATATAAAATGGAACAATAAGATATAAATTTTAAAAATACAAATTTGATAACTACAGACATAAATGGGAATCCTATTAAAATAGAAGGTATAATGATAGTACTGGTAAAAATAACAAATATGTAAAAAGTTTACCATTATATGTAGTAAATAAGAATGTTAACCCTATATTGGGACATAGCTGGTCCCAACTTCTAGGAATAAGCATTGAAAGCATTAAGAGACCAAACTGAAAATTAAAGACTGGAACAAATTTCCACCATAACATAAACCAAGTCTAAAGAGACTAAATAATAAACTTATTGCAAAATGGACAAGAAACAATTTGGGATACCAATTAGTTAAAGAATGGATTAAACAAGAATGGCCAAAAGTGTGACCAACCTATGTAGTGCTGCAAATATGGCAAGCTCAGGAAAGTTTGTCTGTATGTCAAAAATGTATTCTTATGACAGATTGTGTTAATTCCAACTGAAGAGAGGAACATGTGCTATAGTTCCTACACAAATGACACCTTGAAATAGTATATATGAAAGAATTAGTCCATTTGTACATTGGTGACCATTAATGACATTGAAAAAACAGTAAAGAAATGTCAGGGCTGTTGAATAACACAAAGTTTTGTAACCAAAAAAATCAAAATCTGGCAAAATTATTAATAAAGCGCTGTGTGATAATACAAATTTGTGTGTCAATCCCAGTCAAAATTAAAGGAAAGGAAATAAAAACTGAAAGTATCAAGTTTAATATAAGACAGTCTGTTTGGATAAGAGACATATATCAGAAATTATAATTAAGCTATAGTATAAGCAAATATGTGAATTAAACTGGAAGACAATAGAGAATGAACACTGTACATTAACCATATAAAAACCTGTTTTATTGAATCAATAGAGATTATGGATAAGCTTTTGTAGAAAATTTTCTAAAAAATAGTGAGACTATTAAAATGGATGTATCTACTAAAATAGAAATAGGTATAAAAAAAAAATATTTGAGCCAAGATACATCTACTGAATTAAGTGATAAAATACAGCTTGGACAAGAAGAAAAAATAACTGAACGGGGGGAAAAATTGATGCCAAAGATAGATATATGCCTAAAAGATTACAGGATTATTTTTTGTGAATTAATGGACTTATTGCTAGAGTAATGGGAAGTTATTTCTATGTATATAAGTTAATATAAAAGACATGAATATTCACTCTAGAAATAATGAAAACATTTCATAAGTGAAATTATGAAAATTACCAAATTAAACTGGATATACTAATTTTCAAGAAAATAATAATAAAACTATTTATGCAAATTAGGTCCTGAAATAACAAAACAGACTATCTAAAATGTTAACAGAACAGTAAAAACATTCAGAGAGCACTTCAGCATTAAGTATAATGCAAGCAGTATGGTGCTTGCAAACAAACAATCCATGAGCAGAGAAATAGACTGAAGAAAGTATTATAGTAAAAAGTTAATAAGGAAGAATTAACTAAATGAAATAAAAGAATGTGATTTTAAAAAATGCAGCACTGTGTGTGCATGATGTGCATGATTAAGACTGTGTTTAATTTATTGAACTGAACTAGCAAGCTGTTAGTTGAAAGACTACCAGGCTATTAAGATTATATATTCTGAGTAATAAACTTCTTGTTAAGTCAAACTACTTTCTTTGAGTATTATTTCCAAAATAATAAAAATTGGTGTATAGCTAGGTCAAATCTGGCCCTATAGATATCAGTTGTAAGATAGGAGTTGGCTAAAACTAATAAATTAGAAATCTTTTATGTGTGTGAACATAGTAATCTCTGTTCTTAAAGAAAAAGATTACATTGTACAACTTCTTAGCATAAAACTTATATTAAAAAATGATCAGTTAAGCGTTGGTGGCCTAGCGGTTAGCATAGCTGCCTTCCAAGTAGTTGGTCCGGGTTCACTTCCCGGTCAACGCTTTGATATATATATTTAAAAAAATGGGGTTTATGATGTTAAGAAAATATATATATATTAATTTTAAAAAAGGAAATTACAGTTTTCAAAAAATAGAATAAAATTTCACTCATTTATTAGTAGAGTGAAGATTTTTTTGAAGAAATAATTAAAATCACTAATAAGAATTACCATTAAGCATCACATGATCACATTTTTGGATGAGTAGGCATTAGATAGGGATTTTATGCACAAGCCTTCTGGCATCCATTGATTACTCTGTTTAGCACAGGTGGCAATACTGTATGGAGAGTTTTGCTCTGTTTAATAAGAATTACATTATCAGGTATTTAAAAAGTTATATTAAATATCATATATAATTGAAATAAAGCCATTACCTTTGGAAAACACATACAAAGCAATAAGTTAGTATGTGATGTTGAAGTATAAAAAAGAAAAAAATATGCTATTAACTTCAACGGTTAATATTTGTATTTTTCTGACCTAGAATTAGTATTAATCAATATTGTAGAATATCACATAATTCTGTTATGTGTTCAGAGATCTCAATAGTAATTTCTAATAAAATACATATTATTATTAGAAAAATAATTCAGATTTATAAAAAGTAAAGAGACAGAATTATGGAATTACAATGGGGAAAGCTATTATTGAAAAATATATATAAAAAAGAACACTGTAAACATTTGTTAGCTATATTTTTAAGAAATAATTGAATTACTTTAGCGAAAGTTTTGAATAAATTATATATGACTTCAAAAAATATTTGTTTGTAGAATTAAAGACTTCTTATAAAAAAGATAGACATGGAAAGAGATACGATGGAAATACCAGCTGTCTCCTGTTTTATTTATTGTTAAATAAGTAATATTTAATAAGCATGAAGTTTGCATTAGGAACAGAATTAATTGCATTAGATTTGCTAATAAAATGGCAGTACTCAAGAGTATTGAATATGAATTTGTTAAAGAAGATTGATAAAACTTATCTGTGGAAAGGCTAAAAACTAAAAGTAATAGTTGGTCAGGCCATTAAGTAACAACAAAAAAAATTAGAAAGGATTGAACAACAGAGCTTTAATTAATAAAGGTAAATGATTATTCCATCATCCACTAGATTTAGATTTTAAAAACAATTTATTAAATAATTTGTTTGGAGCGATCTTGGATATAGAACAAAATCTTAGAAAATTAGGAGAGAAAGACTTTAAAAAAAAATGAAAAAAATAAATTGGAAAGTTAGAAGTGCTGAAGGATGTAAGTGAAAGCAGATTATTTTTTGAAGAAATCAAAAATTGGAAACAAATTACATTTAATATGTATTTAAAAGTATAAGTTGAGTAATGATCTTAAAGAAGAGAGTAACTGTATTTGAATACGAATGAAAAAATAAAGAAGTTGAATTGACTTAGTGATAAAGTAATAAGACTATATGAGAATATAATAAAAAGCTCATGATAATCTTGAAAATAAAGATAATTGCAAGTAAGTGAATAAAACTGCAGACAAAATCCTTTGGTTTCTATGTAAGAATTTAAAGAAACTAATCAAATTCCTAATATTAATTCCAGTTCCTTGTAGCAGATGCTATTATTATGTGATTATTCATATAATAGTAAGTTTTCCTTCATTGTTTATATAATTCTTTTGCATACATGAATGTGTATGCTTTACGAAGCAAGTTTAATCACTTTCCTTTTTTTTATTTAGCTTAGTGCACTTTCATGCACTAAAGCTATGATTATGATGCTCAGCATCGAAAATGGACTAAGTTAAAAGAAAGAAATAAAACTCAATTATTAATATAGTAAATGAAGCTCATCAGTATATATCACAAGTGTGGTGAATTTACTGTTTTTTACTTCTGATTTTAAGCTTAAATAATATATCAAAATCTTTCTACCCAGTTGTCTGATAGTTCCTAATTAAAATCACAATTGAGTTTTCTTGAAGGTAGAATATATTTGTGAATATAAGATGGATGGGATAAAGGAAATTTGTTGTAATGATGTAAAGAAGAGAAGCTATGAATTAAAAAAACTGAATTTAATTTGGAGATCTTCATCCTACAGTGGATCAATAATGACTAAAAATGATGCTGTTGATATAACTGAAAGAGCAAAGACTGAGAAAGCTTTGAAATGAAATCTGCCTTTTATCATATAACTAAGACTGATTATTTATTTACTTATTATACGATTAATAACTCAGATACATGGAAAAACATGTGATGTTGAACAACAAACTAATAAACTAAGTGTAACAATTTCATTCAGTTATCAATGTGAGATTTTATATTATTTTCTCCAGTAAAGAATTGATTCAGGAAATCTTAATGAAAATAAGTCACTTAAATTATAGACCAGATAACAGATCTTAGTTGGAGAAAATAACAAAGCCAAAGCATATGCATTTACAGTTTCAGTAACATATAATTGGACTGTGCAATTTACTGTAGGGATTTCTTTGTCAGACTCAAGAACTAAATGTTCTTTTATCACCTCCTAAGAGAAAAATTTAAAAAATGTTAGTGTGATCACATGAATAGAACTGTTAACTTTGATATATGAATGACACTTTATTTCTAAGCATTTCACCATATGACTGGTTACCACTGATTCAATTTCAAGTTAGGAAAATTGTGTATTTTTATATATAAAGGGCCTCATATATGTCCACAACCTGGGGTTTGAATATTAGCTGGTAAAATTTAGAGTTTCCAGGTCACTAGCATGGCTAGAGGATAAAGAATCTAAGTAGTCAGATGAGTATTGATTCTGCAAATATATATATATTTCTATAGAAATTAAATCCATGGTTTATCTTTACTTTCATCTAATATGAAACTATAAGGAGTGTTAAACAGATAATAACTTTGAATATATTACCCTTGCCAATACTTTGCTCCACCATTCTAAATCAAACTTTCCCACGTAATTTTAATTAAATTTTTTTCTTTACGTTATCAATCATTATGAAACAAAAAATTTTTTTTTCCTTTATATTAATCAATTAATCTCTTTATGATGCTCTGTGAATTGTTATTCTAATTTCGTAAATTAAATTTTCTTGTATATATACAAATACAAAAACAACTTAATTTATTCATACAATTAAAAAATTATTTTAAAGAAATAATTTTAAATAATGATTTATTCGAATACAGTTTTATTATTCTCATCATTTTTCCATCTTTAAGATTAGATCTGTGATTGAATTAAGTTATGTATGTAAGTAATGAAATAGCATCTTAATAAATGATATCGTATAGAAGCTACAAATAAATATCTACTTTCTGTACGAATACTATATTTATCAATACAAATAAATAAATTTAACTATAACAATTCTGAAATTTTGTTTATTAGCAGACGGTTATTATTACATCAATGAATCTATGTAAACAAAAACAATTTTGATATTTAAAAAAATTATCAATTTATTTTTTAAGAGAAATTCTTATTTTTATATGAATATATTTTCTCAGTCAAATAAAATTCCTATTAGTTAATATGGGAATATACGCAAACAAATTTAAGAGGAAAGCCTAAGTTACAATAGAATTTTTAAAAATAAAAAAACTTTACCTGATATAATTTGATGATATGAGGATGGTGAAGAAGTTTCATTATTTTGACCTCTCTATATACTTTTTGCAAATTTACCTCATCTAATTGGCTTTTGTCAATTATTTTTATAGCAACCTACAAAACAGACAAGTTCAATTATAGTTAAACAACGACTACGAGAAGGAAAAAAAAGACAATAAACAGGCCTACAGCAAAAAAAAAAAAAAAATCAGAGAAAATAAATAAATCCCATTCATTATAACAAATTTTTTATAATCAAGATTTTCTAACTAATAAAGAAATTTTAGTCACATTCAATAATGTCTTTATAATACCAGAAGCAAGCAAAAAAAAAAAGCATTTAAGATTTTGAATATATATATATAGTATTTCAAACTATAAAAAATAAAAACAGTCCTAAGCGTAGTTTAAAACGAGAGCGCACATGTGCATCTCCACACCGGTATTATTATTATTTTTTCTATACTGGTTTTAATATTTTTAATGCATTAAAAACAAATGATAAATTTATTTTGTTGTTTTACAGATATGGCTTAAAATCACTGCAATCTCCCAAATATGAGCAAGTTCTTCTAAAAATCAGACAAAATATACCTCAGTTTTCGTAATCCGGTGCCGAGCAAGCTTGACAACGGCGAAGTTTCCTTTGCCGATAGTCCTTTCTATATCATAAAATCCTACACGGATTGGCCCTTTCGCCTTTTCAGCCATGACCATTGCTATCGACTTTTACTCATCTCATCCATGTACGTTAAACCCCGGCCAACTTTAAGACTCTTCCTTACCAGCGTGAATATTAGCATGGTTGACGTTCACTCGAAGCAGCCTACTTTGCCTGCCCGAGTAAGGCAGTGACATCATACATGACGTCATACAGATGTCGTATCTCACGCACAAAGCAGAGTTCGTATTTAAAGCCCGGTATTTACTAGTTGCTAGGTAATAGTTTGTGACGCAAACGGTATCGAGGTTCCCGCGTTTTCGTTCATCTCCTACTGTGTCCATTCATTCGCTTAGCGCATCGTCATTTTGCGTATTTAAACAATTACTAAACCATGGTTGACTGATGTAACTTATATAATCTTCGCTAAGCATTTTAGAAATTTTAAAATGATGCTAAGTTCGAAATCCGCTTCTTTAAGTTCGACTGTAAGAAATTTTTATTTCGTAGTTTACAAATGAGTCTCAGTGTATGTATGTATGTAACGTATTGTCTACCCAGGCATTTAATTATTCTTTAGAGTAAGCAAATAATAATGTTTAAAAACTATTGGCTATTAATTTTGTTTATCAATTCGCTAATTAATGACTTCATTGTATCAATTTATTTATGGATTCGTGTGTGGCGCACAGGCAAAAGCAACCGAAAAAGAATATTTTCATCATGATATAGCTTTTTAAATATTGTAAAATTACGTCAAAAAATATTTCGACGCACATGTAATATTATAAGCATGTTTTGAAAAGCTAAAAATGTGATTGTAATTGATCATTTGAATAAACTTTGACATTTATATCATTCTAAAGATTCTTTTTTTTTTTTTAACTTTATAATTTCTTGCGTTAAATCGGTAAAGAAAGAGTAAATAATTTGCTTCGAAAATTGGAAAAGAGGAGTGTAATCGCACATAAATTTTTAAATTAGTTTTACTATTAATCCAGCGATGAAAAGTATTGAAAAAAGAAAATGCTACGAGATATGTAATTTTCAATAAACTCACGATTTTGTTTGTTGATTTCCAAATTTTTAACATACTTTTATTTATTTTTTTCGTCTTGCCTAAGCAATCTAGGCAATAGGGTATTGTGATCAAACTAATAATACGCTTAATAATTACTTGTCGCCGCCTTAACTATTTACATATAATTAATCAATACCGGTTTTTAATATTTTGAGGATCACTGAATTTGAAATATGCTCCATAGAATAGAAAAAACATGGACAAATGTTCAAGTGTAACAGTGATATGAGATACAATGGTGGGTCATGTGAAAGTCTGTGCTCATATACCCTATATATTATAAATAAAAAGATAAAAGAATGTTTTGAACCTTCTTAAATGTGAAGTCAGCTTGAAAGTTTGTGTTCAAATCCCCCATAATAACATCTAAATTGCACGTATATAAATTATATTTGTATTCAAATATTAAATGTGAATACATAAAAAGAGGGGATGGGATGGCTGCGTAAAACACCAACATTTAAAGTAGTCTAGAAAATATATATTACTATATTGAGAAAATAAAAATGTTTATGAAATTTATATTTAGAGATAGGCAAATTATGATGGACTATAGAAAGACCAGTAAACTTATAAGAGAAAGTAAATTAATGAAGAAATTATTAATGATGATATTTGAAAGAAACTGAATGGAGAAATGTAGTAAATAAATGCATTCAACATTTTCTTACTTCAATCTCAGTCCAGCACAGAATACATGTCTGTCCAAATTTCATTATTATTCATAATTCTTTTGCAATCAAGCTAAAATGTTTTCTAGTAATATTTTTGGCCTTTTATTTTAAATAATGTGCTTTATATAGATTATATTTTCAAAAGAAGTATTTCTTTTACATGAAAATATCCTATGACCTCATTGCAGTTTAACTTGCAAGCATCTTCTATTGAAAAGTTTTATAACTATCAACTTTAGAAAACTTCATTGAACATTAATAAACTATATATTCTGTCAGTAGACTAATTCTCATTCAGAAGTTAATTAGGATTTTCCATTTATCAAAACACTAACATCTCAAAACTTTGTTAGCATATGGAGCTCACTGTGATGTTATTTTGATTCACTTCCCATTTCATATTTGCTATTAAAACTTAATTATTTCATATATCCCAGATCATTTTTTCAAGTTTAGTTATTACTTGCTCTGCTCTTCAAAAACTTCTATCAACTCAAATCTTACTTGACATATTTTTCCATTATATCAAAATGCAATTTTCATATATCCCAGATCATTTTTTCAAGTTTAGTTATTACTTGCTCTGCTCTTCAAAAACTTCTGTCAACTCAAATCTTACTCTTACTTGACATATTTTTCCATTATATCTATCATAATTATCTAAGTATATGATGAATTGACCGCCTCTTACCTATTCTTAATATTTTTGGTAATTTTTTTTCTATTTTACTTCCAATTTACCTTTCCTATTTGTTTACAAATTCATATGTCAAAAGCCTGTAATGTTTTCTCTCTTTTAATAGATATTATAAATAATTATTTATTTTTAGGAGTCCATAAAAATTTCAAGTAATAAAAGTGACAGAATTGAGCTGCAATTTATTAGTTTCAGATTTAGATTATACCACAAAACTAAATCTTTCATGATATTTCTAATTATTTAAGTCTCTAAATGAAACATCAAGATTTTTCAATTCTAACTTAAAAAAAACTTCCTTCTAACTTAAAATCTTATTCTAATTTTTTTATAATCTTATTCTAATTTTTTTATTTTATCTACAATTAAATAAGGTTTCTTCTGAAGTTTCAAGTCTATATTCATATGCAGAACTTTAGTGGTAGAGTAGGCAATTGGCTAAGAAACAATTGATTTGAGAGTGATGGCAAAATGTAATGCTATTTTATTGTGTTGATATGAATTTAATTCAATCATTCTTAATTTATTTTAAATTCATCCAATCATTATGTTTGAAAGCCAATCAGTTACTACCTATTTAAAGAGGTAGGGAGAGATAAGGACATAGTTACTATTTTGGGGTCCATATACAAAATTTCCATAACAACAAAAAAAACTTATTTTATTACTATCTTAATTTAGTGATTAACAATCACAAACAGAGGGCTCATTTTTATTGCCTTTGTTTGCTTTACAATGACTGTACTATCAAGAGAAAAGTGTTAAATGTTTTTCTTGCTCATTACATCAAATAAATTCACTGAAAGTCTAATTGTACATAAAACAGTCAAGATAAAGATACAATAAGTTTCAATAATATATGAAATTTTTAATCGAATGGAATGAAAATAAATTCTAATTTTCTCTTTATAGTTTATTTCTCATGTTATAATGAATTTCTTTAATTTTTTTTTTCTTCAGTTTGATTTTTCGCCATTTTGGTTACATTAATTTGAGTGTGAATCTTTTGCCAAAATAAGAAAAATAAAATATATATATTTTACAAGTTTACAACTAAAAAGTTGTTTATATATATATATATTCTGTTAATTTTTAGTTCAAATGAATTGATTCCAGTTTAAGTAGATGCAAAACCAATATTAATAAATTAATTAAGGAATTTGTAAAGAATAAATATTTTAAAACTAATAAATTTTACAAATATAAAAATTATCAGCATCAATTATTCACAGTCACGTGGTTATTCATCACTTCCAAAAAAAGAAAAACATACAGAAATAATATAATAGAAATGAATTTTGAATGACTAAATAAACCAATCCATGAAACATAAATACATCCATGCAGTGGTTAAGAGCAAGCCCATTATAATAAATGCATATAACAGAATGTATGTAAATTATGCATAATAATTATAAAAATTATGATAGTAATTATGTATAATAATTATGGTGATGATTATATATAAATTATAATGGTAGATATGTATAATAATTATAGCAATCATTACATTTAATGGTCGAAATGCAGAACAGAGATCAACAATTGTATATGCAAATATATATAGTAATAAAATATCTTAGTATAAATAGACTGTCCCAGCCTGAAGCAGGAAATCCATTATAACCAAGAATGTAAAGAATATTAGATCATGCAGCTATAGTTGCAGAATTACTTACCTAATGAAACACCATATATGGTGAGACATATAAAGACTCCAGAAATCTATGGAGTATACAACCCCCCAAAATTAAAAATTATGCATTCTGATGTTGATTAACTCAGAGAAGTCGAAAGCAGGACTACGGTTCATCGTGTACAGGTTATCCCGACCTTTTATTTTATTGCACCTTAGGTAAATATTCTGTTATTTAAATAAATAAACTGTTAGCCATCTTATATCACATTGCTGCTTTCCAGACTCAGCAAGCTAGCACAGTTGTGACAGGATTTGAACTACAAGTAATTTTCTGAATCAACCAATCAAAATAATAGGGGAAATGGTAGGTCTATCAACTGTAGGAATAAGAAAATTCAACCTTGACAACCCTAGTAATTGGCCACTATATGTTCAGAGGATTAAAAATTATATTAACATTACTGAAAATACAGTAAAAGTAGCCTTCTTACTCTGCTTCACAGGACAAAGGGTAATAGAGATAGCCAAAAAACTGTGAGCCTGAATTGGTAAAACAACTGTGCAATGAGATTGTGATAAAACTAAATGACTATTTCAAACCTCAACCATCCAAATTCATCGCTTGATTGCATTTTAGAAGCAGACAGCAGGGGAAAAGGGGGGAAATAAAAGATTATGACATAGGCCTAAGAGAGACAGCAAAATCATGTTTTTACAACAAATACTTAGAGGAAACTCTCCTCGAGAAAATTATTGTATGGGCTGAGAGACGATCAGCTTAGGAAAATACTAATAGCAGTAAAGACCTAATCTACATAGAAGCAATCAGATGTGGAACTGCCCACAAACTTCTACCCAACCAAGCAAGAGAATTCAAAAGATTCTCTAGACCAGAATTACTTCAAAAACAATCTTATAAAACATTGAGAGACAAACCTAAAACCAATAAACAATTAAAAGGTTTCCAATGGGGAAAAATTGGTCACAAAGCACATGATTGTTGCAAGCAGAAAAGTGAAACTTGTAGTATAATGATTAACAACTCTGAAAGAGGCATAAAAAAGGGCATCAACATACATATAAAAGACTGAATGAGAACTTTCCCTGTGGTATGATGGAAAGTAAAAACAGCTATATAAAAAATGCTAACACATACTAATTGGATCAGATTATTCTAAAAGCAAAAATAATTAGAAAAATGATAACGATGGAAATAGATAATGGGGTGTGTTATTTTTGAAAATCAAGGGTTGGGAAAAATTAATCGAGGATATAGAGTTATCCCCAAAATTAAAAAACACCTAAAAGCATAGGATGCAAACAAAACCCCCATAAGAATACTGTGAATATCAAAAGTAGAGGGAGAAACTAAGTAAAGGAAAGAGACACTACCATTGTACCAACAGGGAAATCAACCCCATCATAGACTGAGAATATTGATATTGAATTAAGCAACAGAAAAGTTGTCATTACTAAACCTTGGGAAATGCCATAGCCCAGCAAAGAAAGGCTGAAGAAAAGTTGGATGAACTGATAGAATAGGAAGTCTGAAACCAGTTGAGAATGCAGTGGGATACTCTGATAATAGTAGTTGAACGAGCAAATGATAAACTAAGAATTTATCACAACTATCATACCACTGTATAGGCAAACTTCACCAAACACTTGTTACCAAAGAAACAGCTAAGATCTTAACAGTTACCACCCATAGAGGCCTATTCAACTATAATAGATTACACTTTAGAATTACTACAGCTCCAAATATATTCCAAAGTCAAAAAGAACTCACTACTCAGAGGTATGGCTAGAGTTATCCTGCATTTAGACAACATTCTAATAACACCAAAGAAAATACAAGTAATGAAAACCTGAAAATGGCTTGAGAGATTTGGAGTTAGATTAAACCAGAAAAATATATTTGGAATACAAAAGAGTTTAAGTTCCTTGGACATTTTGTCAATAAGCAAGAGAAACATCTGATAAAGAGAGCTGTAAAGGAATCATCACTGTCAGGGACAGTTAAAGAGCTACAGGCTTTCTTTGGGCTACTAAACTATTTTGAAACCTTTTATGAAAGAGAATGTTTACATTGTCCAACCCTTATGCAATATAACTTATTAAGAAAAAAATAAAACATGGATCTGGGGACCCAATCAGAAAAAAATGTTTGAACAATGCAAAACCTTATTAGCATCTGAAAGATTCCTCAGTCACTATGACCACAAAAAAGAGTAACAATATGGAGTTGAAGCTGTATTATGTCATCCTTCAAAACTTGGCAATTTCCCTATAGCATATGCCTCCCAAATGCTAACAGCCAGCCAGATAAAGAAATACTAGCCATAAATATTCTGGGAAAAGTTTCACCAATGTCTTCATAGAGAAGAGTTTAAGATTATCACTGACCACAAACCCCCATTAGGAATAATGGCAAAAGATCAAACAACCCCTGATCACTTAAGCCCTCAAATAATTTGTTGATTAGAATTCCCATCAAGTATTATAATTACAATATCACCTGAAAAAGGCAAAAAAATAGTGCGTGCTGACATATTATCTATATGTCTGATTAAGGTTGAAAAACCTAGAACAGAAACTCTCATAAATTGCCTTGATGACCTAGTTTCAAAAATTATCAATAGCCAAACAATAGTAGAATGGACAAATGCAGATTCTGGTTACAAAATCCTTAAAAAATTGGATAAGAAGAAGATGGCCCACCAGATGTACACAATACTTAAAAAACATTATGGAAATTATACAATAGGCTATCAATGAATTAATGATGTATCTTGATGGATAAGAAGATATTAATACCCAAATATGGCTGTGGTAAGGCACTTAGATTATTACATCAAAGTCATCCAGGAATAGTTAGAGCAAAAGCTCTGACACACAGCTATGTATGGTAGCCAGGAATATATAAGGATCTCAAATGACATTAAAATATATGAAGAATGCCAAGCTACAGCTGACCAACCACCAAAGAAATATGTTTTATAGCCTATCCCTGAGTAAGTGTGGGAAAGAACTGACATTGATTATGCTAGACCATGGAAGAGGCATTACTAGTAGTAGATCCATTTAATAACTGGGCAGAAAACAGGATGGTAAAAAATACTAGTACACTTGCAACTACTGAAAAACTTAAGATATTTGCAATACATGGAATACCAGTCATCTCAAATAATGGTACTGCTTTCTGCTCACAGAAATTCCAATTCATGAATGAATGGGAGATAAAACATAAAATCACCAACATACCACCTAAAGTCTACAGAATCACCAAGAAGATAGTACAAAACATGAAATAAAATGTAATCAAAGTTAAAACCAAGAATTTAGATGAAGCCTTATTTCAAATAGCATTCCATCAACATTGCATACCATCTAGTGTCACTGGGAAATCCCAGTTCAACTATTGGTTGGAAGAAAACTAAAGAATAGATTGTCAATTCTACTACCAACTCAACTGACAAAGGAAAAGAAAGCAATTATGAGGAATAAATTCAAAATAGTGATAATGTCTGGTCACTTAATAAACTAAAGAAGAATTGTGAGAAGCTAACCATCACAAAAAATATTGCAAACTAACTGTTAGAAATTGAAACTGAAAAAGAGAAACCAACTAAGAAAGTGATATTTATCAAGCATTTCTAATACAATCTCTGAAGAAGAAACCAACATAACATTGAAGCAGAAGCTACAGCATCAACAAGTCCAGTGGTTCATAACACAGAAGATGAAGAAAGTATGATGGCTGAAGAATTCCCCAATAAAGCGATAGTCAATCTGAAGTCACCACAGAATCATAAAGCAGACCACCAGCATCTGACAAGAATTAGAAACCCTCCTTTCCATCTCAGAGACTATGTTAGGTAAAGTGCCATACTTTTAAAGAGGTGGTGGGGGGATGCAGTGTCCAATGTCAAGCACATTATAATAAATGCATGTAATAAAATGTATATAAATTATGAGTAATAATTATGTATAAAAAACTATGGTTGTAATTACATATAATAATTATGGTGATGAGTATATATAAATTATGCTGATAATTATGTATTATAGTTTAAATGCAGAACAGATCAACAATTGTATGTGCAAGCATATATAGTAATAAAATATCAAAGTATAAATAGACCATGATAGCCTGAAGTAATCAAGAATGTACAGAAATAGAAAAGTTGATAATCATAACCTAATCTTATAAGGTCAAAACAGGCATAAACACATATATGGTAAGATGTATAAAGATTCCAGAAGTCTAGGGAGTATATAAACCAACAAAACTAAAAATTAGGCATACTGGCATTCAGCAACTTCTGCCTTTATAAAACAGAACTAGGGTTTATCATGTATAGGTCATCCCGACCTTTTACATTGTTGTGCCTTAACTATGCTATGTACATATATTATTTAAATAAACAAACTATTGGCCATATACTTGTCAATTATTACTTGCTGCTCTTCGAATGCAGCAATCCACATATAGAATATATTGATTATTCTACTTATTTTAATAATTTGCCACATCTTTTAACTCTTGTAGGACTTTTCTTTCTGAAAGACTTTACACCTTCCTTAGTTGTAACTCTCCTTCATATTCTATCATTAACCATATTTTTCTAATGAAAGCAGCTGAAATTATACTTTTTAAGAGTTGGAGATAATTTTGTAATGTAAATAGGTAAAATCTTTGTCATGAAAACTATACTCAAGATAATCATAGAAATAATAGGATATTATATATATAATACAAATAAAATGTACATTAATTTAAAAACTACTGTTTAATTTTTAATTAACATATTGTATCAGACATATCAATATATTCTAACAACTGAATTCACCACCAGACCACTAGGCAGTGTGGAAAAAGAAAAATGAAAATATTCAATAGATTGAAATTTATTAATAGTAAGAGAATAGCCAAAATAGTATTTAATTGGGTTACAAGTAAAGGACAGGCAACAAGATGGGTGAGAAAAATAGTACATTTTACAGAAGTTTGTATTTGTCAGTATACTTGTACAAAAGGTGGGATGATTATGTTAGGAGGATTATTGAGTGTGATAATGGCAAAAAATGGGATAGAAGAATAGATGCATTAATAAAAAATAGAGAGATGGAGAACTAGTATGGAGAGTAAAAAGAGCTTAAACATATATATATATTGAAACAGACATGCTGTTTCATGTATATATTTTAAGAGTTATTTTTCCCTTCCACCTAAAGTGATTGATTTAAGGAAAACAGATGTATATGAAAGAAAACAACTTTTCTATAATCTTATAAAAAAATATAAAAAAATGTTTAAATTTAAGAGAAAATAATGATTAAGAATTGAAAAAAAAGATAAATCTTCATTATTGATTTTTATAATTTTTAAATCACAAAATAAATACATCTTTAAGCATTTAAAACTGGCATTTATTAAAATATATTTTTAATTTTTGAAATGATGTATGAAGTGCAGTAATCGCTTGAGGCGAACTTATCAAATTGGAAAACATGGCATAATCTACCTAATTCCTCATCTGTTCCCACTAAAACTAAACATCAAGAAAAAAAGGCACTCGGGCTTAAATGAAAGCTGTTTGACAAATCAGATACAGTGGAGTTTGAAGTTACAAAAAAGTTCTATCTATGTATTGCTTAGCTGTTTAATTGCCAAGTGATTTTAGTGCAGAGTCACCTTTGGATTACATTTACAGCCACACAGCTTATCCCAGCTGATAAATCTAATTTTACTAAGGGTGAACCCTACAGTTGTTGGATGTTGAAAATAAAAGCATTAATATGGGGAGCATAAGGATAGGCTAAATCAGTAATAGATTTCTCTATCTACAGCCATGAATCTCCAAGCTATGCATGGCTGAATGCCAATGGAAATTAAATAATGCCATTCAGCTTAAATAAACCAATCCCTTTTTGAAATGCAATAGTAACCTGTAGTGGATGAACACTGGATTAAAATGAATGTAACAATTTTATGAAATATTAAATACTTATATGTTTATAATTAAAAAACATCTTTCTTGAAATAAATCATAAATGATTATATTTTATATGCAAATACATTTTTATTAAGATAAATCCTAAATACTTATACCTTTTATATACCAAATATGTCTGTGAGGAAATAAAGAATTAATACTTATATGTTTATAATCAAAAAACATCTTTCTTGAAATAAATCATAAATGATTATATTTTATATAAATGATTATATTTTATATGCAAATACATTTTTATTAGGATAAATCCTAAATACTTATACCTTTTATATACCAAATATGTCTGTGTGGAAATAAAGAATTAATACTTATATGTTTATAATCAAAAAATATCTTTCTTGAAATAAATCATAAATGATTATATTTTATATGCAAATACATTTTTATTAGGATAAATCCTAAATACTTATACCTTTTATATACCAAATATGTCTGTATGGAAATAAAGAATTAATACTTATATGTTTATAATCAAAAAAAAAAACATATTTCTTGAAATAAATCATAAATGATTATATTTCTATATGCAAATACATTTTATTGGTGATAAATCATGAATACTTAGGTGTCTATAATCAAAATGCATCTTTAATGAAATAAATCATAAATGATTATCTTTTTATATGCAAATACATCTGAATTAAAATGAACAAATACTTAATCTGATCTGCAAAATACATTTGTATTGAAATAACTCATAAATACTTATATGTTTGTATACAATATATGCCTTTATTGGAATAACTCAAGAATACTTATATTTTAGGCACACATATAACTCAAGAATACTTATATTTTAGACACACATTATGTCTCTATCAAAATAAATCCCAAATATTTATATGTTTATGATCAAAATGTCTTTAATGGAATAAATCATAAATGATTATGTAAACAAAATATGTCTGCACTAGTATAGATTATATATGTAACATATATCAATCTGAATGAAATATAAACATTATATAATTAAGGTATGTCTATAGATGATGGAATAATAAATGTTATGTACAAAACACAGTTATACCTGGAAGAATTAGAAGTGCTTAAGAAAATAATACACATCTATAAGAGGAATTGCAAATGCTCGTCAGTAAAACACAGCTGTACATGGATCAAGAAATAATATTTGAATCACAACTAAAGAATTAAAGAACACCACAGATAAATATATCACCAATGAGGAGTAACTGATCAATGGAACCCAAGAAAATATGTGGATACCAGAAAATGGATCTTAAAGATGAACTATATCACAAATGAACTAATGATAAACTTTAGGGGTTTATTGGCCAAAATAACTATGAAGAACTAATGATCTTAACAAATGTTATGAAATAAATTTACTGTTATATAAAACCAATCCAGTTGTTTATGTTGCATCATTTGTCATTCATTGCATTTGTTCATGAGAATCTCATGCCTCCTGAACTATGTCCGGTATAACTAGACCTAGGTAAGTCAGGTTGTAGTGAGATGGAAACTCTAGTGGCATCATTTGGGGAAACCAAACACATAAATTTCTAGGTGTTTCCAGTCTCTATGGTGCTGAATCCTCTGATGAGCAGGAAATATTGTTGTAGGTGGGTAATGTCTGTATCGGGGAATGCCAATCGATAATTTCTGCCTAAAATATGCTCATCAGGAAATAGTTACGACTGAGGTAAAGAGGTTGTATGGAAGTCTGGTTACATATATATATATATAAGTAAACAGAATATTGGGTGTGAGTTAATTTACAATAATAACAACAAAAATAGTTTACTGTTTAAGACTTGAACAGAATCATTAGCAATAAGGGAATATACACATAAATGGAGAAATGTGAGTGATTTAATCTACAAGTTTTGTAAGGAAAGCATGGAAAATATTAGGCATCTGCTAATTGAATGTAAATGCTTACAAGCAGAAATAGTACAAATAATGAAGTTGTGGGAGAAGAAAATATAAAGTGATTATACAGAAGGTGGGTTTTTGATCTTTATGCTGAGTAAAGATAAGGGGATCTACATATAAAGGCTATGAAATAGATAAAGATGAGGTTGTGAAAATGGATGAAGCAGAATAGAGAAGAATATGAGAAAAATTTAGGGTGGGGAATGGAAAGGGAAAGTAAGGTGGTTAACAGGTTTCTCTGGGCATAAAGACTGAGAAATTCCTGACTTAGATAAAAGAGGAACCATATCATCATATAAATATTGGTATGATAAAGTAGAAAAAGTGGCAAATGGGGTTTTAGGTGAGAATATTTAGAAGAATGAAAGTAATAGAAAAGTGAGAATTATGACTATATTTCTTCTGAAAAACTTATATATTTTAATATAAAATGAATATAAACAGTGCATATTTATTAAGAAATAAATATTTAATTTTTACAAAAATAACATAAAAGTGTAAAAGAGAGAAAGAAAGTATGCAGAGAATATAAATGTGCTATTAAAAACAAAGAAAGTGAAAAAAATGTTAATATTAAAAGGAAAAACTGTTTAAGTAAAAAGAAGTTGACTAAAATAGATAATTATATAGAGAAAATAAAATTAAATAGTAAATTATAGAAGGTTATTAATAAAAGAAAAAGAGATGGGGCTAAAAAAAATTGGAAATATATTAAAAGAACGAATGTAGGAGAAGAGAGAAATAGTATTACTAAATGATGAGGAGAAAGAGTGTTGCTCCAGAGAAGAATTAGAGAAATCTTAAATAAGTATGTAATGGATATGGAAAAGATGTTAGATGTGAAGGACAGAGAAATAACAAACATAAAAACACATAGTAATGGAAATATTAGTTTTATAAAAAATGAATGAGACATGGAAGAAGTTGAAAAGTGAAAAGGAAAGAGATTTAGATGGATGAGTAGAGATGGTGATGAATTTGAAAAATAGGGCAAAATTAAATCTATTATCATGTTTTAGTAAGACGGCACAGAAGATAGAATTTCCAGATAGTTGGGGCTATTATTTAAAGGAATGGATAAAGACCATTAAATGATAAACAATTATAGACTGGTAGTGGTAACATTGGTGTTATATAAAGTTTTTGCATATATGGTGGCTGGAAGGGTGGCAAAATGATGGGAAAAAATAATATAGTGAGAAAAATGCAAGAAGGTTTTAGAATTTATAGGCATATAGGAGGTAGTTTATTTGTAGTCACACAATTTATAGATATGAATAGGAATACGGGTAGGCAGATATATATGGTCAGTTATGGTCTTTATAGATGCAGCAAATGTATATGATAGAGCAAATAGAAATAGATTATGGGTAACTAGTAAATTTGGAAATGAATGGAGCTTTAGTGGATCTTATTAAGAGATTGTGTGAAAATAATTACTATATGTATCAATTAAAAAATATAGAATCAAGAGTTAAAAATGGGGTGGAACCAAGCCAAGGATGCCCTATGACACCTATTTTGTTTTTGTTATATTTGAAAAAAATGGAGAGATCAATAAAAAGACTAGGAAGAGGGATAGAGATACTATTAATAGATGGCAAGGGAATGTATACATTATCAAGGTCTTTTATTTGCTAATATTTTTTTGTGCACAGAAAGTAGGGAAGATATGGAAGTTGTGCTGAAGACTTGCGTAAAAGATGAGTAAAGATATGGGGATCAAATTTAGTGAAGAAAAATCAAAAGTAATTGCTACGTCCAGTGATGACCAAGTTACAGCACAGCTGGATTGTAATTTTTTAAAAAATATGATCACAGGTGGCACGGCAATTTAAATTATTGATACTCCATGATATTTAACTAGTTTATTAGAAATTTTCTTCTCTCTTCAACATATGAAGTTATACATATATATTTATAATGGGTTGAAGGCAGTTTATTTATAACGGTCCTGCGGCCTGGTACTGCAGTGCAGGAACATTAATTGAAAGTCCAGAGAATAGTTCTCAGAGAGGCCGGATTAGCAAGGCTGACCGCAATTGCCAGAGGAAGAAATATGACTGTTCTTCAAGGGCTTCAACTAGCTAATAATCTTCTCTTCCCTTTCTGGTGAAGATTACGGCTCTGTTTTTTTATTAATAATTTAATTGGTCAGAGTCCCACGGTACAACATGGTAATACCAATATTATTACATTTCAACCTGCATTTTTGTTTAATAAATATATATATATACAAGTTCTTATATTCTTATCAGGAATCCAATCCGTATTTTACAATGGCATTTAATTAAATTTGTTTGGGGTTATTTGATATTTAATCAGAGTTGCTGATCTTTAAATTAATTTCGCCTAATTAGTTCATTGCATTTTTATATGTCCGTTGCGTTTATACACGCACATACTTAATTTAAACTTAAACATTTTCACGTCTTTTTCTATTTCAATAAAAATACACGTTTGATCAGATTTTTCTAATATACTCGTATTTAGTAGTAATGATGATAAATGCTGGGGAAAGAGAAGAGAGAGGGGGGAATATAAAGTTAAATGTGGTGAATAGGTATAACTATTTGGGAAATTTCTTGAGCAATCAGATGAATTGCTTGGATGAATGGGAGAAAAAAATTGATAAATTAAGCAAAGAGAATAAAAAGGATTGATAAATTAACAGTGTTTTCATATAATAAATATGATGTAGTAAGAATTGTATGGAAAGAAGAGGCAGAAGCAGAGTTTTAACATATGGTAATAATGCATATTAATGAAAGGGTGTTAGATTAATTAGAAAAAGTACAAAGAGAAGTAGGAAGACATGCTTTAGATGCAGATGTGTGGATGGCAACGGAGGCAATTCAAGGAGAAATGGGATGGTAAAGTTTTCATATGAGAGATGCAAAAAGCAAAATGAAAATGTTCAGTAGATTGCGATTTATACATAGTAAGAGAAAAGCCAAAATAGTATTTAATTGTGTTACAAGTAAAGGACAGGCAATAAAGATAGGTGAGAAAGGTAGTACAGTTTGTGAAAGAATTAGATAAAGTCTTTATGTCAGTATATTCATACAGAAGATGGGATGATTGTGTTAGGAGGATTGTTGAGTGTTATAGTGACAAATAATGGGATAGAAGAATAGATGCATTGATAAAAAAAAAAAATAGGAAGCTAAAGAGATGGAACTAGTATAGAGAATAAAAAGAATCTAAATATATATAAAAGTAAAAAGAATAATGGGTGTGAGTTAATTTACAATAATAGCAAGGAAAGTAGTTAATGTTTAAGGCCTAAACAGGATTATTAGCAACAAGAGAATATACACATAAATGAAAAATGTGAATATTACTGCAAGTTATGTAAAGAAAGCATAAAAAATATTAGGCATTTGCTAATTGAATGTAAATGCTTACAAGCAGAAAGGGAACAAACAAATAATGAAGTTGTGGTATAATAAATATGATTATACAGAAAATGGGTTCTTGGTCTAATTATGCTAGGTTTGGAAAAAGATAAGGGGGAATCTAGATATAAAGGTTATGGAGTGGACAAAGATAATGTTGTCAAAATGGGATAGAGCCACATAGAAAAGAATATAAGAAAAACTTAGGGTGAAAAATGGAATAGGAAAGTAAGGTGGCTAACAGGTTTTTCTGGGACTACTGACTGAAAAACTCCTGACTTTGATAAAGGAGTAGCTATATCACATTACTGGAAAATTTATTTAGATGCCAGTATATTAATGATGGATGGCTAGATTTATCCTAAATTTACTAGTAAGTAATCGCTAAACTAGCTCAGCATAATTGATTGGCAGATAACAGACACCAAACACTAGGCAATTTTAAATAATCATAACATATTTATTAATTAATAATTAAAATATAAAAAATAAAACTTAGGAAAATCATAAATAAATTTTAAATAAATTAACTTTTTATACGAATGGTTTTCTCTAACTAACAACTGTAATAAATTTATTGTTGTTTATATCATTTAAGAAATTCAATTATCTTAACATGACAATGTGCAATGGTTTTAATCTACTAATTATATCTTCATTAAAGTATTCGATTAATTTTGATATAATTAAATTAAACTTATGTGTGGACCAATATATCATAAAATTATCTGAGCATTAAAAACAAAAATAAAAACAAAGAAGTATTGGAGACATAACTCCTAAGTTTGCTGCAATAATGATAGTACAGACTGCACTGCTGGTGGCAAGGAATTTATATATAGGTGGATATCTAGTGAAGAGCTTATAAGAAACATTGCTGACAGAGGCTCTGTAAGTTTCACTAAATTGATAAAAAATTGATAAATGAAGCAAAGAAAAGAAAGGGATTGATAAGGAAATTAACAGTATTTTCATATAATAAATATGGTGTAGCTAGAATTATATGGAAGGTAGTTACAGTAGCAGGGTTAACATATAGTAATGATGCATTATGTGTTAGTAAAGTGGTATTAAATTACTTAGAAAAAATTCAAAGGGAAGTAGGAAGACATGCATTGGATGCAGATGTATGGACAGCAAGGGAGGTACATCAAGGAAAAATGGGATGGTCAAGTTTTTATATGAGAGATGCAAAAAGTAAAATGAAAATGTTTGGTAGATTGCAGTTTATGAATAATAAAAGAATAGCCAAAATAGTATTTAATTGGATTATGAGTCAAGGGCAGGCAACAAGATGGGTGAAAAAAGTAATGCGGGATAAGGAATTTATATCAGTATATTTATACAAAAGATGGGATGATTGTGTTAGAAGGATTGTTGAGTGTTACAGTGGTAAGGAATGGGATAAAAGAATAGATTTATTAATAAAGAATAGGGAGTTAGAGAGATGGAGAACTAGTATGGAGAGCAAAAAGACTTTAAATATATATAGAAGTAAACAAAATATTAGGTGTGAGTTAATATATGATAATAGTAAGGAAAGTAGTTTATTGTTTAAGGCTCGAATGGGATCTTTAGCAACAAGAGAATATACATGTAAATGGAAAAATATGGGTGATTTATTCTGTAAATTGTATAAGGAAGAAATAGAAAATATTAGGCATCTGTTAATTGAATGTAAATGCTTGAAAACAGAAAGGGTACATATAATGAAGTTATAAAAGAATAAATATGAAAAAAGTGATTATACAGAAAGTGGATTATTAGTTTTTATACTGGATTTGGGAAAAGATAAGGGGGATTTAGATATAAAGGCCATAGAGTTGACAAAGATTATGTTGTGGAAATGGGATGGAGCAGAATATGGGAAAACTTACAGTGGTGAATGGAAGGTAAAGTGGCTAACATGTTTCTCTGGGCATAATTGCTGAGAGATTCTTGACTTCGTTTAAGGAGAAGCCACAGTACATTCACATCACATATCGATATGGGAATACCAGATTCTGGAGGCTATAGTAAAGCTTTGCTAAACTAATCCCATTATAAAAAAAATACACAACTCAAACAATAACTAGTGATTTGAATAGAAATGTAACTATCAAATATTAGGTGAAATAAAGCCTAATAATTCTTGATATTAGTAAAAAGCGATTAAATTTTAAATAACCACACACACAACCCGAAAATGATATACATTTATTTTATATAAATTTCAAATACTTTAAAAGAGTTGCTGCTTTTGGAACATGCTAATAAATAAGGCAGTTAACTGTTTCACGAAAGGGTAAGAATACTTAAAAATAATTATTTGTTTAAAAAAAAGTATTTTCTTTCAAAATATTTTTTTTCACATTTAATAAAAATAAAATTATTTAGGGTTAATTATATAACTTAATTACATAATCAGTAAATTTTATACTGATATAAACAACTTAGGTTAATCAAGATTATAGCAATTGATTAAAAAAACAATAATAATTTTATACATGAGATATATATTAAAACCAAATTAATACCTTATCCATGTAAGAAGATTAATCAAATACATTTAAAAAAACTCAACAAAGTTAGATTACATTAATATCAATAGATCAGCTTATAATAAATCAAGTCGTCATACTTTTACATTAAGCATTAAAAGTTCTATACAAAAATTTAATAATGCCTGGCTTATTGAATAATTAAAGTTTTAATATATTACTGTAAACCTTGTGCTGCAGACTTTTGAGTTAATGTTCAATAAAATATGTATGTACTATTTGCTTGACTATTACTGTAATTTGTTTTATTTATTTGAATTTAAGTTAGGAAAGATGCATTGATGAGGTTGTTGATCATCAGAAATCAGAAGATTGGTCCTATAATTAGTTTATGTCATGCTGAAATGGAGTTAAGCCTGAAGAAAGGAAGTTCGACATGGATAAATGCTTCAGCCACTCATAATTATGGGCCCAGCAACTGGAATGTTTGATTCTTCTATTTGATAGCAATGTTTTACCTTTTAACTAGCCATGATGGCCCATCTAATAACTTCCGGAAAGCACTGCTGATTGTTACTTGGAATTAGTTGACTAAAATCAGTTGGGAAGATCTGGAAACATTTGATAATGAGAGCAAGTGATCTCTGGAAATGTTCTATTCTAAAGAGCAGGTGAATAATAATTTACATTAAATTTTGGAGCTTTTATATGTTTCTCCCATTGTTCATATATCCATTTTTTTTTTAGAAATTTCCAGAACCAGGCTTAATAAAAATGACTAGTTAAGCCAGAATTCCTAATACTATTTAAATTTAATATAAATTACTTTGGAAATTTTTTATTTTGAGAATACCCATTGAAAGTAGATTACATACCTAAGATTAGTGTAATTAAAAACCAAATTCCTTACACCAGGCATTCTATGGAAAGACAAAAATAATCTTATAAAAAGATAAGACATTTTTCTCTTTAAAGTTCTTTTTTTTATATAAAAAAAAAATGACACCAAATTAGAGTGCACTTACAGTCATTTTGAAATTTAAAGACTGTCCAAGCAACTGACACATCCAAGTGATGAATGACATTAAATAATCACATGATCATGATATGACCATTTGTTACAAAATCACAATTAACATTAGTAATTAAAAAATGCTTGATCAAATCACAAGACTAAAATATAAAAAAATATAAAAAATGGGAGTAACGAATAAATTTCAAAATACTAAAAACTTTGCACTGTCATTATTTAATAACATTCATCTTTTAGAAGTTAAAAATGTTGTTAGCATTTAGCGTGTGCTCACCCTCATTTTGAATTTTAAGGACCACTCAAAAAGCTCCGCTGATACATCCAAGCAATTATGTAGATTATTCAACGTCATTTATAGCTTGGATGTATCAGTGGTGGTCCTTAGAATTCAAAATGGTGGTAAGTGCACCCTAAATAAGCATCAAATTCTTTTACAAAATTATAACATCAATTTTTATTTTAAAAAGTTGTGTACTCATATAGTGTGTGTTATATGCATACACAGGGCCGGCGGAAGCGGGCATGCAACGCATGCTAGGCATGCGGGCGCTGGCAGAAGGAGGCGCCATCACTGAGAGATTAGCATCTGAAAAAGAAGGCGCCATCCCTGAGAAATTAAAACTCTACTAACAAAAATACTCACATTTGAAGAATATTATTCTCAAATGTTTATTTACAAAAATTATTGAGAGTAGATTATTGAAAATCATATGAAGTCATATTATATCTTATTAAATGACACACACAAGCAGGCCTGCACACAAGCTCTGCTTAATATTAAAAATATAAAACAATCAAATCTATTATTTATCATGAACAATAAACTAAACATAAAGTTTATTATATTACAAATTTCATATTGTAATGTTTATATATATATATATAGTACTGCTTATAATAAACTATAAGTAACTTTCTGCTAGCAAATATATAAATAAACACACACTAAAAGTATTATAAATTAGAACTTATGTATGTATATGCGTATATATATATTAGATCATGTACATAATTTTGAAATCGTAAGAAACGATTATAATATTGCAAAATAAAACATTTTCTAATTTTTTATTTAAATAATAATTTGATATAAATATTCGAACGTGTATGTAATATATATTATAGGTATAATTCCAGTAAACTTAATATAATTTTCAGTTTACTTTTTATTTTATATATTTTAATCGTTGTCAAAAGTCTATTTTTTCTGCATACTAATTAGGTTTGCAAATTAATTACATACGTTTGCTTATGATGTTTATCGCAAATTTTAAAATATTAGTAAGAACTTGTAAACAATAATTATAATCCCAGGAAATTTTCTATTGAAATCGCAAATCAGGCCTGGCAGGCCACCTGTGCTAATTAGAAAAATATATGATAACAAAAGAAAATCTTGCCAATGGTAAAACTAAAATGTTCAATCAAGCGTAAAAAACTGGACACTTGAGTTATTTTAAAACCTGACCATTTTTAATGTCAATGGCTGAATATTTCCAATTTATTAGCTGCCTTTTTTAGGTAAACAAGTTAAACAACTTCTTCCCCTCCGCGTATAGAGTTTTGTATTTTGGCGCAAGAAGTAATTTGTGTTGGACATCTAAATTAGCGATATATAATCTTAAGTATTAAGATACATGATGTAAATATATAAATTAGAGTCCGTATTTATTTATTTATTACATTTGAAAATTATTTTAAAGTGGCGTTCATGAGTAAAAGTAATATGGAATCAAAAACTAAGAAAAAACTATCCGGTGCACAAAATCGTAAACACCAAGCTGAAAAAATAGCAAACATTAAAAAACAAAGTGGATCACTTAAGAAATATCTTAAAATATCAACTGCTTCTGAAATAGCTTATACTCAACAAGAACCAGAACCGTGCACATCATCTAGATCACAGGGAACTGTTGAAAATATTGAACAAGATTTTAGTAAGAAACAGTTAAGTGACAACAAAGTCATTGTGCCAATATCATATCAAATGTGTACAAATTTAGAAGATCCAGCTGAATGGAATAAAATCGATGACAAACTACGTGTTATTTTAGTAGAAATGGGGCCTGTTCAAAAGAAAGATATTATATATCCGAACGATGTACATGGCCGTAAATTTTCTGATGTATATTATAATAGAAAAATGGAAAACGGAGAAGTAGTTTTTCGAAAATGGCTTATTTATTCCGAAATTTTGAACTCTGTGTTTTGCTTTTGTTGCAAAGTTTTTGGATCTACTGAATCTAGCCTCATAGAAGGATACAATAATTGGAGAAATTTAAGTACAACTTTACACAGACATGAAACTAGTATGGCTCACATGAAAAGTTTATTGAATTGGAATGAACTTGAGAAAAGATTAAAAAACAAAATTACTATTGATTGTCAATCTCAAAATTTATATGAAATGGAAAAGAAACATTGGAGGAGTGTTTTGGAACGGCTGATTGAAATTATCAAATTCCTTGGTAGTCAAAATTTAGCATTTCGCGGATCATCTGATAAATTATATGAAAAAAATAACGGAAATTTTTTAAAATTAATTGAATTATTTGCGAAGTTTGATCCCGTTATGGAAAATCATGTTGAGAGGGCCCTAGATCAAAACAATAGAGTACATTATTTGAGCAAAGATAGCCAAAATGAATTATTGGAAATTTTAAGTACAGCAATTAGGGAAACAATTTTATTATCGATAAAGAAATCCAAATATTATTCTATTATTTTAGATTGTACACCAGATGCAAGTAAAACTGAACAAATGACCATAATTATTCGCTTCGTTTTTTGTAATAATGGAACGGTTAAAATTAGAGAAAACTTTTTAGGTTTCATAGATATAACAGATTCCACTGGACGAAGTTTATGTACAACAATAATTGAACAACTGGAAAAATGGAAGATTCCCATTGAAGACATGCATGGTCAAGGGTATGATAATGGGGCCAACATGAAAGGCAAAAAGGCTGGACTTCAAAATTTGATTTTAACCAAAAACCCTTGTGCATTTTACGTACCATGTGCTGCTCATTCTTTAAACTTAATCATAAACGATGCCGCCAAAGTCAATGTAGATACAATTGGTTTTTTTGCAATTGTTCAAAAAATATACAATTTTTTTCATCATCTTATAAACGGTGGTCAATCCTTTTAAAATTTATTAAAACTTTAACTCTAAAACAACCATCAGAAACACGATGGGAAAGCAGAATTGATGCAATCCGGCCTCTACGGTATCAGTTGGGTGAAATTTATGATGCACTCTATGAAATAATGAACAACGAATCTTTTAATAGAGAAATTCAACATGAAGCTCAATCACTCTGCACTAACCTTAAGGATTACAAATTTATTTGTTCTTTAATAATTTGGCATGATATATTAAATAGAATAAATCCTGTCAGTAAAATGCTCCAAAATGTAAATATGAATGCTTCACTTGCTTTAGAATGGATCGCAAATCTAAATAAATTTTTACGAGAATATCGATCAGATTCAAATTTCAAAAACATTCTCAAAATTGCAGATGAACTTAGCGAAGAGGTTGATGGAGAGAAAGAATTTAAAACTGCCAAAGAAGTTCGACAATGGAAAAAAACTCGTCAATTTGATTACGAGCGTCGTGCTCTGAAACACCTCAAATACCTGAAGAAAAATTTAAAATAAACATGTTTTTTACACTTTTAGATGTAGCGATTAATTCTTTAACAGAACGCTTTGAACTCCTCGAAGCATGTTATAATAATTTCAATTTTCTATATAAAATATCAGAAATTAATAAGAGCGAGTTACAAGCAAAATGCAAAGATTTAGAAAATATTTTGAAATTTGATAACAGTAAAGATATTAATGCTACAGATTTATTCGACTGAATTATGTGCTTTTCGAGATATTTTTCAAAAGGATTTTTTAAATTCTCAAAACCCTTTCGAAACACTTAATTTTATAGTTTCTAATAATTTATCTATGCCAAACTTATCAATAGCTTTAAGAATATTATTAACATTACCTGTTAGTGTTGCAAGCGGTGAACGCTCTTTTTCTAAGTTAAAATTAATTAAAACTTACTTGAGAACAACTATGTCACAAAAACGGCTTGTTAATTTGGCATTAATTGCTATTGAAAATGATATTTGTGCAGAACTGGAAATAAATACAATCATATCAAGGTTTATTAATATGAAGTCAAGGAGTATAAAATTATTATAATTATAACATGTTTTGTAATGCATTTACTTTTTTTAACTGTATTTTCTTTTTTTTTAATATTAAAAATTATTTATTTACATTGCCTTGTTTGTTTCCTTAGAAAGATTTTGTACATTAATATTTATAACATGTAGGTGGTATACATTAAAGTGACCAGATTTTAACATTGGTAAAACGGGACACCATTGACCGGGGGGGGGGGGGGCTGATTAAAAATTTGGTTTATATGGAGCGTTTATATAGATATAGCATACATTAATAATAATAAATTTAATATGTATGTTTGTAATATTATCTTTTTTTAAAATTATTTCATTTATAAATTGTAAATTTATTATTAAATTTGCTAATATTTGCATAAATTTAGAGGTTAGAAAAATTAGCAAAAATTTTAAAAATAATGGGTTTGTTAAAAACAGACAGTGACGCAAATAATAAATATGAAATTTAAAAAAAAAAAAATATTTGAGATTAAAATATGTAAATGTTTTTCGAAAATTATTTTAAACATTTAAATATTTTAATCTCAAACATTATTTTTTTTTAATTTATTATATATATATATATTTGAATCACTCTGTCTATTTTTAACAAACACATTATTTTTAAAATTTCTGCAAATTTTTCTAACATCTAAATTTGCCGTGTTAAATTATATATTATTTCATACAAACCGTTTGTATGAAATAATATATAATTTAACAATCAATTTTATGCTATTTTTGATATCAAAAATAGCATTACATCGTGCATTCTTTCTAAAAATCATGACTTTTTTAAAACGCCACGGGACACGGTCGGGTCACCTTAGTAAACATACATATTGACAGGGGCGCCAAAATCAAATTTGCATGCGGGCGCCTAGTACCCAGCGCCGGCCCTGTGCATACAATCATACTTTTAAAATACAATTTAAAATTTTAACCCTTCATGAAATGAATGATATTTTCTGTTATATACTTATAATTTGAGACACATCAAAGTGTCTCAATAAATGTAATATTTAAATATAACTATATTGTCTATACTAAACTTAATCTAATTAGAAGGGACTTGAATTCAGACTTACAAGCTCCCTATAGCTATGCACTCCATCTTATACAACCAATACACATGGCCACATATGTGTGACAAAGATAAATGATCTCCAATATTCATATTTCATGCTGAACCAGCACTCATCAGTTGGTCCAGTTCACCATCTCCTACAACATATATACAATCATTGCTCAGTTTATATTATGATAGCAAATCTTCAAACTTTAATGTACAAACTTTATTCTTCTTCATCTTCAGTTATCCATATCATTGAAAATCTGATGGAACACTTAAAGCCCCTGATGATGCCAATGTATATAATATTGGCATCAACAAGGGCTTTGAGTGCTCCATTATCAAAATTTCAATGATATGGATGGCTGAAGAGTTGGAGACAGAGAAAAATTAAGCTTGTCCTTTAAAGTTTGAAGATATGAACTGAGCACTGATTGTATATATGTGTGGGAGATGGTGATTTGGGTCAATTGATGAGTACTAGTTCAGCATGAAATATATATATTGGAGATCCATTTATCTTTTTCACATGTATGTGGTCATGTGTATTACTTGAAAGTCTCAGTTCAAGTTCCTTCTAATATATATATATATATATATATATATATAGATATATATTAGATATATATATATATATATATATATATATATATATATATTGTGACCTTTCAGTTTGGCACCATGAAGAAATGTGGGAAGTTCACATTGTGCCAGAAGTGATCAGGGGTAGCTAATAAGAAAAAAAATTAATTGTAGTATAACTTAATGTTTTAAATTTGGTTGAAAAGTTATCAGGATCTTAGTTATAGTGTACCAATCATTAAAATTCCTTTAAATGTTTATTCACTAACCTACTGTTTATTGCCATTCCAAGATCTAACTTGTATGTGTGGGTGCATGTGTATTCACATCATCTCACACTTCACACCTCATTCATATTTCTAGTCACCATTCAAAATTATCCATCTTGTAATAGCATTAATTATTTGCCATAGAAATTGTTTATAACTTAGTCATTAATAGACTTCTGGATTAATGGAAAAACAGATACACCCACACACACCATTACTTAACGTGATTTTTTTATTTATTATTATTACTTATTTATTGCACAAAATCTTGCATTAAGAAAAATATAAAGGTTATTTTATTTATTATTAATTTATATTTGTAACTTAATTTTTTTTTTATTGTTTCAAAACTCTATTCTTAACATTTTCACAAGCAATAATTTTTTGCATATTGTTAAGCTCATTTTAAAAAAATAAATAAAGAGGCGTGGCTAAGTTACTGAAGACTGGGAAAAGGTTTAATAGAAGACTTCAAGAAAAAAAAATTTGGAGAAGACTTCAGAAACTGTTTTAAACAAGGTGGAATAATTTTCTAAAAGGAAATATAATAGAACAAGTGAATTTAACAGTTTCACTGGATTCCTCACTAACTCTTTAATAAAGAAACTTCTTCTATACTACTCAAGAATAAATGACAATGTATAATTCTGAAGGGATATGTTCTAAAATGGAAGGCTAAACATTCAGAGGGTACACCAGTTTCTAAATTTTTATCAACTAACAGTTTGAACTTATTTTATTCATAATGCATAGATATTATTTAGAAAAATCATTAATACAAATTTGTTACAATGTATTTTTAATAAATAGTGTGCCGTTGGAATTATGTAAAATAGTCATAATAATAAGAATTGGAAAATTTATGCTGAACTATGTAATGGAATATTTGCGTGACTTTTCTGTAATGAATTTCCTATTTTATTGTATAAGGAAAAGGGCTGAAACATAAAAATTATTCATTATAGTGTTCTACATTAGCATAATAATTATGGACATTAAGTTACCTAATCATTCATACTCATATAGGAGTGAAAGAATGCGTGACAATAATACTTGATAATTATTTACCAGAAGGATATAAATGTGGCTGATTAAGTAACCTTGATTTTGATTATCATTAAAGATGTATTAAATGTTGGAATTTAGACAAAACAACATTTATAAAAAAAATAACAAATGGATCCAAATACTTGCAAAAGTCACTTATAACGTCTATTAGGAAATCCTAAGAACATTGGTAGTTATTTCTGTTTTTGCCAAATTTATGTTTAACCTGCAGCAATGATAATCGTATTTTTAATGTTTGTTACTCATCTTGTCGTATCATCATGAGCTATGCATGCGTTTTCATTTATTCAAAGTTTCAAGTATGAAGTAAAAATATAAAAAAGTAAAAATTATAAAGGGAACTTTTATTTTAATGACAGAAGGTTTGATATGCATTTCTTCCTTTGCGTATGATAGATATACAGATGTATTTATTTATTTATTTATTTATTTATTTATATTTATTTTGACATTCATTTTTATTACTATTATAATTTTGTGTATCCAATTTCCTCTAGAACTTCTCGGAGAGTTTGGTATAAGTTATACTAAACCGGTAATATTTTCTTTTTGTTGTATTATGTAAATATTATATATTCCTGTGCTCATATTATTAGTGCAAAATTAGATGCTTTATCATTATTCATTAATTAGTAATAGTAAACAGATACATGAAAACATTTAGGCCAGTATTGCCAAATGATTAAGCTTATTTAATTGTATTTACACTAATTTGAATGTCGATACTCATAATTTTTTAAAGATATTAGACTCATTCATAATCTGGTTAATGCTAATATTGTCTGATGTAATTTAAAAAGAATATTTCATACATGATCGTATGTTGCGTGTGTGTGCACTATCATAAATTATTTATAAAAGTCAGATTTACGTCTTTGTTTTTCTATCGGTTTCAGTTTGGGGCCATATGTTAAAGGAAGATGAAGAATTATGAGTTTGTCTGCTTATAGATTTGTTTATATATGAGATGTGTTGAGTACATTTGGCTGAAGAAGGATCGAAGGGATGATTTTTGCTATGTGGATTGAGTAATACTCTCCTTGATTACTTGTTAAACCGTGGGTGGTAATGTATTTTCTTGTTTGATAGCATATGAAGAGGTAGTTGTATTTCTTAAATGAAGTGGCAAATGCCCCATTTATTGATGATAAGTTGACTGAATTTTGCAACATTTGTGTCCTAAAGTTGGTAGATATTTATTGAAGAATTAAGTTTGAATTTGGAGTTTTGGTTAACCCTCACCCGTGTATATGTGAATATTTATTTATTATTTCCCTCTCCTTCTTCATCCTGGTGTAATAATCGTCAGATAGTATATGTTAGTTATATCAGATAAATGTTTTATGGATTTCTATAATGTGCTTGAAATAAGATTATTAATTTAATGATTAGCTTATTGCACCATTCGTATTGTGGGGTTTATTCATTCCGCAAGTAAACTGATAGAAATATAATTAATAAATGTATTGTGTTTATGATCTTATAAATGCTCACATATTCGGAAATATGATAAACCTAGAGATATAGAAAAAGATCATCGCTGGAATTGTAAGTTCTGAGTAATTTGTCAAATCATATCACATATTATCATTATTTCATTCATTATTATTGTTGGTAATTCATCCTGTCTGTAAAAATGTAGTACTGTATTACAAAATTTTATTTTATTTTAAGGCCAGTTAATAAAATGATTACTTAATTTTATATAACAGATATAGATTTGTTGGCATACGGAACTAGTTTAAATGATGTTAATTGATTACTTGATATCGTTTTCTAGGTTTATTAAAAGCACAAAGTGGGAATAGATGATATGAATATTAATACGTGAATATAAAATTATTTTGAGTTGCTAATAATTTAACTAATTGAATTGTGTAAATATTATTGAAACCACATATAAGAGGCAGAGCCTCCAAATATTAAGTATTATTTTGTGTAATTTAAATGTTATTTTATTGTATCCAAGTGTTATTTAGTCAAGTTTGTAATCAACATAAGTTACTGTTAAATCATCATCAATGTGTCGTAAAAGAATGTGTTTTATAATAAATGTTTTGTTGAAGTAAGATTCCCTCTTAATTATTTTAGCATACACATTCGATTGACCATTTCTACACACATATATGTTCAAGATAATACAATTATAATATTTATCAATTTCATGGTATGTGCAATCTGTCTCAATACAGAATTAATAGATCCAAACATTGTATAATGCCAAGATGTAATTTTAGCTTGTTTAGAATAGATGGTAATGTGAGATAAAATGTATCCGATACATATCATCATGTCCGTTATTCACTTTCACAAAAGTCCTCATTGACTAATAGTCATACTATATTAGGATTGACATGTTTCTATAGCAGAGCCCTGAGATTAGTTCATTATATAATAAACATTGATATAGCTGTTCAATCTAAATTGAATGCCAGTAGATTAATTATTGTTGCGGTGATCCCCAAACATATTAGATGAGTGATGTAATTGGTCTGGCATGTACTTGGATGGTGAGAAAATTAATTGATTTTAGTTAATCCACAAATTTCTTCCTTTTGATAACTTAGTAAATGCTTATAATATAATTAAATAAACACTATATAATTGTTGTCTATAATTGCTTCTCTAATAGTTCAATAAGAGTCTTATCAATAAGTATACATGCAATCTAGATTATAAATTTAGTCTATTATGTATAGAATTGGCGCCTGGGCATTTATTTGTGCATAAAGTGATATAGGTGTAGAGTGAAGAGGTTACAGGGTGGATGAGTGGTGCACAATATGGCAGCTCGATTAGTTAATGGTTGGTTAAGTATAGAATTGGGATTTTTGGCATACAATTGATTGACTGGTGATAGGTTGGTTGCCATAGTAGTTTGGATCCCCAGTACATTAGGCTTGATTGATGGTTAGTTGACCACGTGGGTTAGGTTTTAGCACAAACAACTGGGGGGAAACTTGATTGGTTAATGTGAAAGCTATAAGTGATTGTGACTATCTAGTTGCAGAAATGACAATACTTGTTTAAGCACAGTCAGTATTTGGAACCTTATGAATAAAATTGACATAATGCTGTGGATGCTGGCTATAATATTTTAATGCATCCAGCACAGCTTAAAGATAAATGAACATATTTGAACTATTTTTATCTATATTGCTAATTTAGAGTGATATAATTAGTTATTCACCTAATTGATGATTAATAGAAAAGGGCTTTCATTTGACTAATGGATCAGTTTTAATCAATGACCCAATAAATATATTAAGACTGCTTTAATAATGCCTAATGGTAACCGATTTGTTTACTGTAAAGAATCTATGACATATTTTGTATAATTTTTAGTCTTAGGTATTCTATGAAAACCTGCTTTTAAGTAATTTTTTGAGTGTTATCCTTATATTGGATTGGCTAACTTCATGATCTATAAGTAAAGTGTATGGCTTTCATATATGGTTCATAATGACCAATCTCTCAAAATTTAAATGTTAAATTAATACACACAGAAACATTGGAAGTTCTCCTCACTTGGTAAGATAAAGCTCTATAGACTAAATGGCCAAATATGGCTTTTGGTCATTGTCTACATGTTCGTAAATTAAACAAACTTATATGTGTAACACCATCATATATGTGATATACATGATCAGATTAATGTAAATGGGCCACAACTATGATTTCTGGAATGGGAAGTTATATGTCTTCAATTTCTGGTGATAACTAATATCTTAATGTAATTGATATAAAATTAATTGTTTTTTCTATGTATACAAGCCTAACCTCCGATTTTGTTAACTGGTCTCCATTGAGATTGATATGTAAATGTCCTTTTTTTGTAAATGATTCTTATGGTTTGTGAATAAATTTTCCTTTTGAAAGATAATTTGTAATATAACCATAAATGGATCATGCAAACATTAATTGATAAACCCAGCTATGTTTGGATCGGTGTTATCTAAAAAAAAAAAGTCAAATATTATCTTTTCTGTGTGTGTGGAGATTGAATGCTATATGGGGGAATAAAAATTGAACAGATTGTAAAAATTCTGTGTAGTTTTGAATGATGGTGATGAGTTTGGATTGTTGGCTTGGTGGAAGTTGGGGCTGGTGGACCTTATTTTCTTTGAGTAGTATACAAATAGATTTTAAAGGACTGTACAATGGAAGAATTTAATTTATATGGTAGTTTGGGTGGGTCTCAAGAGATACAATCCCCAGACATTGTTGCATTGTCCCCTGACCTTGAATCAGGAAATGAAACCATGGATATGTCCAATAAAGAATCTAACAGTACGAGAGGTACTCTTCCTAAAATCACAGATTGTGACATGCCGATGTGGGCCAAAGCATTATTAGCAAAAATAGAGTCAGGCCAGGAGAAGTCGGAAGAAATGTTTACAAAACTAAAGTCTGAAATTGCAGAAATAAAGTCAGGTTGGGAAAGACTAGATTCAGAAATGAGGTCATTTATAGAAGAATTAAAAGGAATGAGATCAAGTCAAGGAGATCTAAAGTCAGAAATAAAATTGAGCCAAGAGAAATGGGAAGAGAGGATGACTGAAACAAAATCAGGAATGTTAGAAACAAAGTTGAAAAAGATAGAAATAAGAGCTAATACAGTTGTACAGATGCAAATTTTAGAGGAGAATATTAAAAGTCAGGTATTCAAAACAGAATTGTTAGAAACAAATATTAAGGATCCAGTACAGAAGGTTAAAACATATGATAATGACAATAACACAACTAAATGTTGAAAACCAGCAGATCGATAAAACAGTTGATAGAAATGTTAGTTTAGCCAGAGATAATCTAAAGGCATATGAAAAACTCTGGGAAATAGTTGACCAAGAAACGGAATTAGACGGAAATAAGATTGTAGATATATTTGAAGATATCAAGGAAAATCTTGATAGAAATGAAGGGATTAGTGAATTCATGGATAGAGAAGTAATTTCTGTAGGCATAAAGTGTCCAGAAATTTTGAAGAATAAATTCTTAAAAGTTAATGATATTGCAGGCAATAAATTCAAAAATAAAGGTAGAAGTATAGTTTCTGAATGTGTTTTTAATTACTTAAATTGTAACATGAAGATGAAAATTCACAGAAAAGTATTATATGGAGGTATTATACATGTAATATCTAATATAGAGTGTATGATAAAAGGTGTTATTCATGCTAGAAAAGTTGGTAAGATGAAGGTCAAATGTAAAATTAAGATTACAAAGAAATTTGGTGTAAATTTTCTCAAGAAAGCTATTAGTCCAGAAAGATACTTAGGGAAGGCTAAAATTAAACTTAAAAGATCCAAAGGAGAATTAGTTAATGTGGATCATCTTAAGAAAGAAAAAAGTAAGAAAGCTAGAGTTAAACCCAAGAAAGTGAAGATGAAATCTCTTAGAGGGAAAGTTATCAGAAGAAAATAAGTAAAGAATACAAACACAAAATTTAAAAAAGATATTTATAATGCTCACAGTTTAATTCCATACCATGCAAAAACACAAATATGTTCAAGATAATACAATTATAATTTCATGGTATGTTCAATCTGTCTCGATACAGAATTAATAGATCCAAACATTGTATAATGCCAAGATGTAATTTTACCTTGTTTAGAATAGATAGATGGTAGTGTGAGATAAAAATGTACCCGATCCATATCATCATTTATCCATTATTTTATTGTAATAGATGTCAATTTCACAATAGTCCTCATTGACTAATAGTCATACTATATTAGGATTCATTTGTTGTTCCTATAGCAGAGCCCTGAGATTAGTTCATTATATGCTGTTCATTCTAAATTGAATGCCAGTAGATTGATTATTGTTGCAGTGATCTCCAAACATATTAGATGAGAGATGTGATTGGTCTAGCATGTACTTGGATAGTGAGAGAATTAAACATATCTTGATTTAAGTTAATCCACAAATTGCTGCCTTTTGATAACTTAGTAAATGTTTATAATGTAATTAAATAAACACTATATAATTGTTGCCTATAAATGCTTCACTCATCCCATTTGCATTCTAGATGACCATGATACCCTATAACCCCCAACTGAGCTAAGCTGTAAATTAATAATTCAATAAGAGTCTTATCAATAAGTATAGATGCAATATAGATTATAAATTTATTCTACATGTATAGAATTGGTCCTGGGCATTTATTTGTGCATAAAGCGATATAGGTGAAGAGAAGAGATTACAATACATATATATTATAACGAACCATACAATGATGTGAATATGCCTCATTAGTTGAATGACTTGAATATAGTGTGCCAACCAACCTATAACAAGTCATATCTTACATCCATGATTCGACAGCACATTTGGGGGTGTCAGATGTTACTGAATTAGGAATGGCATATAACAAAGAGCATCTCACTACTGTCAGACCTAGGCCTTCGAATAGGATGCTAAAGATGTCACAATGAAATGCCCAGTTCCAAATCACATCTACTTTCAATATACTAACTTATAATTTACTTAAAATATTTCAATGTGACCTAGACCAATGTATATTCATTACATCTCCCTTTTTAGGCCCCATCACACCACGAAATTTAAACTCAGGGAGTTCTTGCAGTCAGCTCTTTTCAGGGATGGACCTACTCAATTATAAACCAAATATACCTATATAAAAGCCTAGATATAAAAAAATACTGATGATGATCAATTATTTATAAGAGCAATACATAATGATGATGATGATCACCAAATATTTAATGGTGTAAATGTACAATGATGATGGTAATGATCAAACATCTAGTGGAATCAATGCACAATAGATATAATGAAACTCACTGCCTGAAAATTGATGGTGATGATCAAACATCTAATGATATAAATGCACAATGATGATGGTGATGATCAAACAGAGATCATATTGGTTTAAAAAAACTTAACATATTTATTAACAACATATATAATAAATATTTACAAACAAAAAATAATAAAATAAATAAATATTTGGTTATCAAGGATAGTTTTTCTATCATCTTGATGGCTTCATACAACAAAAACAAAATAATTTGAAGTATATTATCTACAAAATTATACTATATACTTCATTAAATATATACATAAAACAAAACAAAAAATAAAATGAGAGTTCACTAATTCTAAAACTACCCCATTAATGTAATTATTAGAATGATATTTTTAGGCTAGGGTAAATACATTTATACCTATTTTTTTTTATTAAAATATATATATACATATTGTAACGATCCGGAGAAAGCGACTTCACGTAAACTGCACTACAGGGCGCCATCTAGGCATTTGAACCTAGAAAAATTTATAAAGTAGGCAGATACGTAAGTCAAAAAAAAAATTTTTTTTTTTTTTTAATTTTGATTCCGGTCGTTAACCCATGTCACTAGCTCAGTGGAATAGCAGAGATTTAATAAGATAATCTAAGAGTATATATAAAAAAAAGAATAAAATAAGCCACTGCCAGTAATTAACATTCAAAAATTTATTTACGCACATATATATATATAAGATTTAAAATTATTTTAGTATTAGTTTTACATTTTAACATTTAACATTATTTTTAACTTTACCTTAGATTTTAATTTACATTTTAATTTCTATTATATTATAAGTTTACATTTTAATTAAGTTCACACAGATGGGATTATAAAAGCTTGTTTTAATATGTTGCTATAGATCGGTTACATAGATTACACGGTTAAACACATTTCAAAGTAAACATAAACGATCAAAATACAAAATTATTGATTACTGACAATTGCGGAGGGAAATTTATACGTAACCCAATAGTATTCACCATAAGATACTTGCATTGTCACCAATAACTTAAAAGACATCCGAATAAATACATTTTTGATACTCACCGTAAGGTATCATTATTTATCGAATGTCTATATATTTTGATCAAATATGGAAACGCAAAACATAGTTAACCAATAAACAATCCATGCAAGCGTCTATAAACAACTTAAATTTAATGCATTTCTATTTAGGGTCGAGTATGAATAGACCACATAAATTTGCTTTTGAAAATAAACCTTCTATCCCTATTTAACCTTAGGTTAAAATTCGTAGTCAAACTGGCATCAATTCATCTGATATATCGATGTATTCAATGTAATAAAATACGGCAGCACAAAAAGTTAAGAGAAGAAATTGCTTCTCATGAGATAGGAATATTACATCTATCTGCAAAGAAGAGCAATAAAACAAAAAAACTCCATAGAAAGGAACTGCGGTATCCGACTTATAATTCCTTCCATAGGCAAACGGAAGTGTGCGGCGTATGAAGCGATTCTGCCCGTAGCGAATCAATATTACATCTACTAATCACACCAATATATCCAATCCATTGACCCAATTTAACCACGAAACAAATAACCTAAGATTACCCTCCCCTAATATAACTTTACAAATCTATACAGCCATTCACGCCCGACTTAAGTTTAACATTTATATCATTTAACTTAACGGAAAACAGAAACCATAATAAAACTTAAAGAACAAAAAATAAATAAATGGAAATGATTTTACATAAATAAGAAAAAAAATACATCAAATAACACTATTAATAAAGAATTTAGTTTGGTCAGATAGGATCATATTGCAATCATTTAAATATAGAAAATTTTAATTTAATGTTCATTATTTATCTTACGGTTTAAAACAGTTCCTCTTTATCCGTTGCTTGCCATGAACGTGAATTCCCACGCCGTCCTAAGATTGATATTCTGTTGGCCGATTTATTTATCCATCCGGAGGTTTTTGTTTTAACTGGTCCTCAATGTAGAAAAACGATAGTTCATTTCTCTTTCTTTCCTAGCAAAACTGAAGTGATTGAATCGTGCATCTCTTCAATCGCTTCTCCCGCACCTCCGCACTAACACCTATCTGTCACATCGTAATAATCATAATCCTTTTCGTTAAGGTCCAATTTCCCAATGGATTTATTTCATTTGCTAAAAGTTTCTATTGTTTTCCTATCTGACCGATGTTTTTACATTTAAATGCCCAAGGCTGGTTTACATTTGACTAATTAAATTTATCATTTCCATTTCTGATTAATTAACCTGTTTTCCAAATCAAAGATATATTTAAAGATAAATTTAAAGATATAATTTTATCTCCAAATCTTTTTAAAATTTAGTTTTAAAATACTTTTTCTTTAATAAAGTTTTATTTTAATAATTTTTCATTATCTGTGCGATTTAATATATACGAGTTTAAGATGATATTTAATTTCAATTTTTAATTCTAAAAGAAAATTTTTAAATGCGAACTTTTTAATTTACTTTCATGTTTAATAAAAAAAAACAATGTAACGAACGTCTGTGCTCGTTACAATATATACATAGCCTCACTCCCATCTATAAGTGTGTGTAAGACCTAGTAAAAAAATTAATGACAGATACGATAAAAACCATTTACTCAGTGGGTTAATTGTGCACTCAGAAACAAAAAATTACAAGTAAATATTATTAAAACTTATTAAATATATAGAAACCTTACTTGATGTCACCTTGATGGATCAATGTTGAATCTCCAGAGGAATCTGTACATTTACTTTTATTAAAAATAATACATATTAATTGACTATGATTCCTTTTTTTAAAATACATCAACATATGACACATCTATTCACTGCTTCCACTTTTATATTGCAGATGATTGAATTTGAAAAATGAATCTTGAATACATAATACAAAAAAATTACAATGCATAATCTTTCAAATAAAAAATGACAAAATCAAAAATAATAATCACGTGAATCAAAATAAAATATATTTATCCTGAGAAAAGCAAGCATTTTATCTCCCACTAAAAATTTATAAATTTAAATGTCAATCTCCATGTATAAGGTTCCTGTTTACCAACTCGTTAATATTCGTATTTTTCATGCCAATACATACAAATTATTTTTTCTGAATGTATATAAATCAATTGAAGATTCTTTTTCACCAGAATTTCACAAATAGACATTTTGATGGTTACTTTTAAAATTTCATAATTAATTAATTTCATAATGACATTGAAGCTAGCTTTGGAAGGTCCTACACAACATTGGCTTTTTACCCTGAGTACATTGTAATTATTTTTTTTATAAACAGTTATTTATAACATGGCTTAAATATATATAGAAATAGCTTTTAAAAAAAACAGTTAATTTTTAGTAGTTTCACATTTCTTTTCCATCATTTCTATAATAATGAATTCTAGTTTGCAAAATAAATTAAGTCATTAGTTCATTCCCGCCAATTATAAATTGAAGTTTAAATTTCCATTTTCCTTTTATCCAAAATAAAGATTTTATATTATCTTAAAACTACAGATATTAAAATTTTACTGTTTTAAATGCCGAATAGTTTGTCCTTTTCTTCTTTTTTTTAAAAAAAGAAAAACTTTACTTATGTGCTGTCGGTTCAATTGTTACTTTCCAACTGAAGAACGCCCCTAGATTGTCTCATGCTAGCTAAAAGCCTATTGTTACAACTTAATAAAAAACAAATTATAAAACATTATTATTATTATATAATCTTCATTATTCCAAACCCAATCATCTAATAACAATTTTGACCTCATATAATTTTGATCTTTGATTATGTCCATCTTATAAGTCAGTTAATTAATATTTAGTTAATGATATTAAATGAATAAAAGAAAAACAATTAACTTCTAAAAATAGACAAACATATTAGTTTATATGTATGTTCATATGTATACATACTTCATGTGTATAATGAATTTGTTTACTTTCTTACAATAGAGAAAAAATAATTAATTTCTCAAATATATCAGTCTATATGTATGTTTATATATGTACATACTATATTATATAAGTAGGTATGTAGGAAAAATTATTTGCCTACTACTTAGTCTGAATTCAAACATTGGGAAAGAAATTAAGATAGGTGTGAAGGTTGGTTGTAAGCCATCTCTTACAACAGCCCTCTCCTAAACAGTTAAAATTTTAAACTAGATTTCAAATTTTAGCACTCACAAGTACGTTAAAAATATATGATTACTTTGGGTTTGGTGAAGGGATTTTACATCAATTTCTTTACTTTTTAACATTTTTTAATATTATTTAACAGCTGGTTTTTGGGAATTTCAAATAGTGTGCTGGATTTCATGGTTTTATAATTGAGGCATAACCAAGAATGTGTCTCTGTTACAGAAGGCACATGAAATTATTTATTTGCCAACCTACTCCATGCTTCTTTGAGGCTTATTGGACTTTGAAGGTCTAGCCAAATATCAAAACATGCTTGTTTAAGTTAGCCTCTAGATATTCCCATTATTGCATCTAAGCATTACTTGGGAAATATTCTTGTCAAACTTAATATCCCTAACTCTGTACTATATATATATGTGTTTATACACATATACATATATATTTTTATTGTACATCACACTTGCTATTTTTACAAAGTTTACCCTTTTTTTATAAATCTCAGCTATGTTAAAAATTTCCTGATATTATCCTGCATTGTTACTAATGTCCAAAATAAGGCTTTAAGATATGGGCATTATATGTACCATGGACCTCTCCTCCTTGGTTCACCCAAAATGCATTGGGACCTGATTGCTTAACAATGGTATATGGTCCCTCATATGTAATACTGAAGTTAATTAATGATACTTACCTTTCTCTGGTTTACTAGGATGTGGAGTTTTTATTAGAACTCTGTCTCCAATTCTGAATTCATATTCAGACCTTCTTACATTCTAATTTCAATGATTTGCTTTCATAGTAAGTCGCTCTCGAGGTTGCAATATATTCTTTTCTTTGTCTGTTGTTATTTTTGTAGCTACTGGTTTGTATCTTTTAAATTGCACAGGTGTAATTTGATGAAAATGTAGTCAGATAGGTGAGAATCTGGTTGACTCATTCACAATCCAATTGCTGTACTCCACTACCTGTTTTGTCTGCTTAACGCACCCCTTGTGTTCTCCCTCTAAATAGGTTCTAAACAAACATCCAAGTTCCCACATGATCCATTCACATGGGTTTGACTGAGGATTCTTAATGGAGGTCAGCACATGATTGATCCCTGATTTTTCCACTCATTTCTTCCATTCTTTAAATAGGAAAGGAGTACCATGATCAGTTAAAATGATCCCAGGATTTCCTATCATCAGGAATTGGAGGGTGTCCAATACTTGGCTTGGGTTATTGGGTAAGCAGCAACATATTTGGAAAAGAGATGATAGGTGACTAATAAATATGTTTTCCTGTTAAATGGAGGCAATGGCCCATAATAGTCAATTGCTAAGATCTCACCTGGTCTTTCTGGTATAATTGAATTTATTGAGTTGATATAATTTTGGTTTACTGGCTTAGTTTTTAAACAAGTTAGACAGTTTTTGAGTGACTTCAAGATGTCCTTGTACATTTTTGGCCAGTAAAACCAATTTTTAAGTTTGTGATCTGTTTTATGAGCACCATAATGCCCATACAGACAGTGGACATACTTTATAAGTGGGTCTCTTAAAGGTGTTGGTATTACTACCCTCCACTCATCTGCATCACAATCAATTCTGTATAGCAAGACCTGTTGTTCAAGTTTAAATAGAGAAATATCCTTGGGCACATTCAAAACTTCCTCCCCTAACAAAACTTTCATGATTGGATTTAATTCTGGATCATTGAATTGTGTCTCAACTTGGTTTTCCAACTTGTTCTTTACATTACTATCAGCCATAATATTGACACTTGTAATGTAGGCATTGTCTGCAGATAAATGATTTTGTTCTGATCTACATGGGTTTTGACTTAGCACATCAGCTATGACATTCTCAGATCCCTTGCAATATTGTATGGTATAATTGAATTTCTGTAGCAGCAAACTCCATCTGACTAGACAACTATTAGTCAGGTAGCTGTGATTCAGGAATTCGAGGCTTTTGTGATCAGTGATCACTATTATCTCTGATCTGAGTAGCATTTGTCAAAATTTTTGGAAGGCCCACACTATTGCTAGTACTTCCTTCTCAGTAATCTTATAGTTAATCTCTGGACCATTCAAGAGCCATCTGATGGTTGGCCATCCTCCTAGATTTGGGATAACATTACCCCCAATCTGAAACCACTAAAACCACTACTATCTGTTCAGACAATGAATGGTTTATTAAAATCAGGGAAGGCTAACATGGTTTGCTCTAAGAACCCTGTTTTAATATTTTCAAATGCTCAGTGCTGTTCATCAGTCCACTTTCATTGTTCATCTTTTCTAATTAGTTTTAGCAATGGTTCCATGTGGTCAGCAAACTTCTGGTAGAAACAGTTGTAAAAATTACATAAGCCTAAAAATGATCTAATTTGCTTCTTATTAATTGGTTTGGGGAAGTTTTGAATGGCACTGATTTTCTCTGGATGTGCCTTATCCCATTGCAACCAACTATAAGACCTAGAAGACTACCTGCTTAAAAAATAAGGTACTCTTCTTGAAGATTATTTTGATTTCCTTCTTGTAGCACTCTTCATAAAACATAGCAAGATGTCAAAGGTGTTCTTCAATTGTGGTTGATGCAATAATTACATCATCCACATAAATTGTTAGGATCTGTTTAATCTAAGAAGATAAGGTCTTATCCAGGCATCTAATCAGACCAGCACCACTATTTATCAATTAAAATGGCATCCTATTAAACTGGTATGTAATATCCTCACATTGGAAGGCAGTGTATTGGTGATTTTCAGAATGAAAGTTTAATCTGCCAATAACTGGAGGTCAAATCAAAGGTAGAAAATACCTTCTTATTTCCAAATCTCATGAACAATTCATGCATGGGTGGTGAAATATTTCTGTCAGAGACAGTAATTTTGTTCAATTGCCTCACACCCAAACAAAATCTTATCAATCCACATGTCATCCTATTAAACTGGTATGTAATACCCTCGCATTGGAAGGCAGTGTATTGGTGATCTTCAGAATGAAAGTTCAATCTTCCAATAACTGGAGGTCAAATCAAAGGTAGAAAATACCTTCTTATTTCCAAATCTCATGAACAATTCATGAATGGGCGGTGAAATGTTTCTGTCAGAGACAGTAATTTTGTTCAATTGCCTCACACCCAAACAAAATCTTGCAATTTGCCAATAACTGAGGTCAAATCAAAGGTAGAAAATATCTTCTTATTTCCAAATCTCATGAACAAATCATAAATGGGTGGTGGAATGTTTCTGTCAGGGACAGTAATTTTGTTCAATTGCCTCACATCCAAACAAAATCTAATCAACCCATCATTTTTCTTCACCATCACAACTGGATTACAGAATGGTGAAGAGCATTTGCAAATGATACCCCAATCCAACATTTTATTAATTTTCTTGGATATTTCTTCTCGATACTGGTATAGAATAGGATACAATCTGGATTGATATGGTTAGTCATGCACCAATTTAATCCTTTGCTGGAATCCCTTTATCACTCCTGGTATCTCTGAGAAAATCAGGCTAAATTCCATTATAATAGATCGCAATTTAAGTACATCATCGCTTCCAAGCAAGTTGGACTCTGCGAGTTTATCATTTAAAAGTGCTTCTGGGATACTAGATATAATACAATAAACCTCAATTAGATCATATCTTGGAATCAATGTCATCTCCAAGACCTCATTTTCTCTTATTGTTTTACTGGAGAAATCAATAACACAGGTGTTCAAATGTAGGAAATCTATCCCAAAAATGACATCATGGATTAAGCCATTAAGTATCAAAAACACATGATAGAGGATTGTTTGCTCTACTTCAATCTTAACCCAGGTTTGTTTCTGAGCTAGCTTGGCCTTCTTGCTGTTGGCCATGGTAACTTGGATAGATTTCAGTGGCAGAGTTTGAACATTGGGGTTTTTGGTCAGAATTTTTTGAAAAAATTTATCTGACACCACTAAAATCTGGCTACCAGAATCTAATAGTGCCTTAACCAGCAAACCCTCAAACAAAACCTCTATCAAGGGACACCTTTGCAAAGTGAATTTAGGCACTTTAACATCCCACAAACACATTATGTTAGTGATCTTTCTATAAAGGGTCAGTTGCATGTTCCTCAAGGTATCTTTGGTGTCTTGAGTTGAAGAACATAACCTCAAGTACCTTACTAGTTTGGTTTCTTTTGGCTTTTGGGTGTATGGTTACTACACCCTGATTTTGGAGACTTTCCTAGACTATTAAGAGGGCTTATTTGTGCTTTGCCATAATTAGGCCAGTCTCTTTTTGATGACCATATATTTTGGGGACTATTTGGCATGGCTTTACCCTGCCAATGACTGGTTATTTTCCCATTTTTGGTAAAATATGGCATTTATAGCTGTCTCTTCATTCCTTTTTTCAGGAACTTTTTAGTAACCAAGCTGAGGTTGTTCAAGTCTATACTAGTTAATAACTCTGCTGCCTGCTCAATATTTATCACATTTGTGCACAATAGTGACTGTTCTATCCTCAATGGAAGATTCTTTTTTACAATTCTTATGATCTCACTTTCATTAAAATGATAAGTATTTAAGGTACACAATTGTGTGACTTGCTGTCTGAAAAATTTAGTTAGTGTTCCTCCAGGTACTGATCTATATTTCTCCTGAAACTTCTGACATAGAATAGCCTCCTGTCTGTCCCTATTCCAGAAATTCCTGGTCAGTAATGTTTGATAATCATCAAAGGTAGATGGTGTCTGAAATAGAAATTCCCACCACATCGAGGCATCACTGTGCAGGTGGCTGTAGGCAATTACTATTTTCTCACCTTCTGAAAAATTCCTGTTTACAGAAAAATACAAGTTTAAGCTTCATAAATGTTCTATTGGTGCTTCATTTGGGTCACCTTTAAATACCTTTAACTTAACAAATTGGTTGACTGCATCTATCTATGTTGGGTGTGTGAAAATCTTCATAATTTCATAAGCATCCTTTTGAGGATTCATCATATAGTGATCAGAATTAGATGTTTGGCAGAATGTCCTCTAAGTGAACATTGTGGAAACCATCATCCTCCCCAGTCAAGACATAAGACAGGAGAGTGGATTTCATACAATGGTTGCTCACTCTTTGTGAATCCTTAACAGCTACTTCCAAATGATTCATATCAACCTCCCTCTCTTCCCCATGTTTCTCCATCCTTGTGCTAGCTTAAGTTTGTTGCACCATATGTGTTAATAATTTTGGGTTCCATTGAGATTCCCCTTTTGAATGTCTTCGATTCATTCTCATCCATTTTATCAGGTTGACCCCATGTTTCAGCTGTGCTCTCTGAGTTCCTCCAATCTAGTTTGATGTATAACAGTGACATTTTCCAAAGATGTTAATTTATTTGCAAGTTGGTCCAAATGGTGATTTAATATATCTTCAACCCCATTGTGTATTTCTCCTTTATCCTGTGCACTCAAAAACCAAAGGCCGAGGATAAAAACAAAAAAAGGGAAAAGATGAACCCAGTCATTGAGAGGATAGTGGAAGACTGACAAACTGCAGAGAAATGTATGTTTAACTATACTAATGTTAACCAATTTCTTAAGATCGATTCATTTACAGGCCAAAAAGGAGAGGCACCAGGGGAGCACCTTAAGAGCCTACAGAGATATCTCAGTATAAATATAATGCCTGAAGAAAGCAAGGTAATAATAGCATATAACAACTTGACTGGGAATGTGTTATCTTGGTGGGAGTCACTGTACCACCAACCCCAGATCTTTAAAGACTATACAGAAGCAGTGCAAGGAATATTCTGGTCAGAAGAGTGGCAAGAGGTAGTCAGATACTGTGTTATGCAAGAAAAGTACAGAGGGAGTAGTCAAGAGAACTACACACAATTTTTTCAGCATCAAGTGGCCAAGTTACAGACCTTGGACAATGTAATATGACCAAGAGCCACATAATTAGAGTCATAAATCATAATTTGTCAGTGAGAATCAAACCAATGCTGATTGGCAGTGTCAATTGAAGAAGGGCCAAAGTGTTGAATGCTATAGACATGAGCGAAAGTGAACAGGATAAACCCATAGATCGAGGCAAATGGAAAAATGATGAACAGGGAAAGGATTCTAACTGCCAGAAATCATAAAAAATTATAGAGAATAGAAGATAAAGGGAAGGGAAAAGATGTATATATATAAGGAAGAGTTAGTGTCAGAATATTTTTTGGGGTAGCCTTCAAAATGAGATAAATCTCATTTTGAAGTCTTTCAAATGGGAGGGTATTGTAACAGGAACTGAGTTCAAACCCTGTTACAAAAAGAGAGAAAATGTAGATTTTAGATAATAATAATTATTATTATTATTATTAAATACAATTTATCCAACCTGCTTCAAACACTTTTTAGCAAACTCTTTATTTGGACATATAAATTGTATTTATGGGATATTAAAGCAAAAATAAGAAAAAGTGTGATTTTGGTATTAACTGAAAGGAGACCCTTTCATTCCTCTTGGAGGCCTTAAAGAAACTGAGCAGGGCAAATTCCTAATGTCCACTCCATACGTTCTTGTCATTGCAGCTGTTATTATTATGTGATTATTCATATAGTATACAAACATGGATAGGCTGCTCATCAACATGCCTTAGCCAGCATGGTAAGTTTATTGGCTTTTTACCTCCAAGTTTAAGAATATTTTTTCCAATATATACAATCATGACAGACAAAAATAAATCATGGCCCTTATTCCCAGGAGGCTGTAAAATCACCAACCAAGGCAGCGGTTGGTGGCCAAAGGTGGAGAGTGCTAAGAATCCGCTGATTGTGGACTCAGGCTGCCATTTGATGACGACTTTTTATTTAGGTACTTACAACTGCAGATCACTTTCAAGTGAAGGAAGATTGCAAAAGTTAGAAGAAGAACTGTCTTATATTAAATGGGATATTATTGGACTTTGTGAAATAAGAAGAAAAGGTGAAGAAATAATTGATTTAAAAAGTGGACATATACTCTATTATAAAGGCACACATATTGGAAATACAAGTAGAGTAGGATTCATTATAAATAAAAAGTGGAGGAACAATATTGTGGAGATTGATGGTGTATCAGACAGAGTGGCAAGATTAGTTATACAACTTAATAGCAGATACCAAATACAGATAATTCAGGTTTATGCCCCAACAAGTTTTCATAGTGATGAAGTAGTAGAAGATTTTTATATGGATGTACAAAAGGCTTTTGATCAGAGTAAACAACATTTTAAAATTGTTATGGGAGACTTTAATGCTAGAATTGGTAAACAAATGAAAGATGAAACTGCTGTAGGTAATTTTGGTTATGGTAATAGAAATGAGAGAGGATATAGACTTGTGGAGTTTGCAGAAGAAAAAAAAACTTTATATTATGAATTCTTTTTTTGAGAAAAATGTTAAAAGGAAATGGACATGGAAGCATCCAAATGAAGGTACAGCAGAATTGGATTATATTTTGGCTAACAGAAAATACATGTTTCAAGATTGTAATGTTTTTAATAAATTTAACACAGGAAGTGATCGTCGATTAGAAAGATGTAAAATACATGTTAATGTAAAACTTTAAGAAAAACAATATTTACAGTTGATATTACTAATCTTCAGAAACATTCTAATGAATTTAAATTAGAACTTACAAATTGGTTTCAAGTATTAGTTGAGTTTTGAACATGATTCATATTTGAATGATATTAATAGGAAAATAACTGATACACTTTTAAAAACTGGAACAAAGATAGCTGGTAGAAAAAAGCAGCAATTGACTAATAAAATTTCTACTGAGACTAGAGAATTTATGAAGAAAAAAAGGAATATGAGGATATACAACAATGATGCATTAAAAAAGATTGAATATCTCGAATTTTGTAAAATGGTGCGGAAAAGAGTTGAAAATGATATAAGAAAGTATAATTGTGAACTAGCAAGAAAAGCTGTAGAAGAAAATAAAAGTTGAAAGAGTGTAAAACAAGGTTTTGGTATTGGTAGAAAATTTATATCTGCAATAAGAAAAAAAGATGGCATTATTACTAAAAAGAGAGATGACATCATTTTCAATTTGTAGAAGACTTCTATCAAGAATTATATAGTAATAAAGAACAAGTGCCTCCTATACCTATTATATCTTCTGAATTGCCCAAAATTTTGAATGAGGAAGTGAGACATGCAATTAAATTTATGAGAAAGAGAAGGCTCCAGGTAATGATGGAATTATAATTGATATATTAAAAGAAGCAGGTGAAGAAATAGAAATTTTTTTAGCAAAGTTATATACCAAATGTCTAAATGATAAAGATGTACCAGATGATTAGAAGAATGCAATATTAATATTTAAAACAGGTGATAAAGAAGATATTAGAAATTACAGACCTATCAGTCTTTTATCAGTTTTATACAAAATTTTTACTAAGATAATTATAACTCGTCTACAGAAAACACTGGATTTCCATCAATGAAATTTTTTTAGCAAAGTTATATACCAAATGTCTAAATGATAAAGATGTACCAGATGATTAGAAGAATGCAATATTAATATTTAAAACAGGTGATAAAGAAGATATTAGAAATTACAGACCTATCAGTCTTTTATCAGTTTTATACAAAATTTTTACTAAGATAATTATAACTCGTCTACAGAAAACACTGGATTTCCATCAACCAAGAGAACAAGCTGGATTTAAAAGTGGTTTTAGTACAGTAGATCATATCCAGGTATTAAGAGAAGTTATAGAAAGGACAAATAAATATGAGTTGCCATTATGCTTAGGATTTGTAGATTATGAAAAGGCATTTGATTCTATAAACATTTCTTCGGTGATTAAAGCAGTGGATCATCAAGGTGTAGATACAGGATATTGTCATATTTTAAAGAATATTTATAAACATGCAACAGCAACAATTAGATTACACAATGATAGTAATAATTATAAATTTATTAAACTCACATTGATTACATAAGTAATATTTACTGAGGCTATAACCTCGAGAATATGCATGTGATAGTAGGAAAATCAACATTGAAAAAGATGTAAGACAGGGTGACTCCATATCTCCAAAACTTTTTACAGCAGTGCTGCAAGAAGTATTTTGTGGATTAAAATGGGAAGCTAAAGGAGTGAAAGTAAATGGAAATTATTTAAGTCAATTAGATTTTGCAGATGATGTAGTTGTTTTTGCAAATAATGCTTTAGCGCTACAAGAAATGTTGCAGGAGTTATCAGATGAAAGTAGGAAAGTAGGACTAAAGATAAATGTTAAAAAGACTAAAGTAATGTTTAATATATTTTCTCAAAATATGAAAATAAAGATTGATTATGATGAGTTAGAAGAAGTTAACAGTTATAAATATCTTGGTCAGATTATTAATACAGATGGAAACATAATGGATGAAATTAATCATAGAATTAAACTTGGTTGGAATGCTTTTGGCAGAAATAACTTGATACTAAAAGGAAATATGCCTATGTGTTTGAAAATGAAGGTCTTTAATAAATATGTTTTGCCAGTTCTTACTTATGGATCCAAGACTTGGACACTTAATAGAAGAGCAATACAGAGACTTAGTATGGACAGATGTATGTTCAGAGTAACAAGAAAAGATTTGAAAACGCAATGTATGGATAAGAGAACAACAGGTGTTACTGACCTTATTGAGAAAATTAAAAGACTGAAGTGGAGTTGGGCTGAACATATTGCTAGAAGAGATGATAATAGATAGACAATTGAAATTTTGAACTGGATTCCAAGAGATTATAAAAGACCCAGAAAGAGACCACATGTGAGATGGATGGATGAAATAAGAAAGTGTGCAGGGGTGATGTGGAGAAGAGAAACTAAAGATAGAAAAAGATTGATTAAACTTGGAGAGACCTTCATCCTGCAGTGGATTGATAATGGTTGATGATGATGATTATTATTATTTTATAATTATTATTGGAAAAGTCAGACAAACACACATGTATTTGCTGGAATGATGGGTTTGGGTAAATATTTTAATTGGCATACATGTATATAGGTAAATGTTTTTGGAAGAAGAAAAAAGGTAAAAACTAAAAGATTTTAAAGCATGTAAAAGAAAAGTTTCTTTTACAGTTATTATTTCTCGAATTAATTAGCCAAATGTATCTCTTATTGTTCAAAAAACAGATCTAACTACTTGATGGCTATCTTATTTTTTTAATTAAAGGATTGATGTATTGTAAATATTTGAATTTTATGGAAATAGTTTTTACCATTAATGAATGTGGAATGCTCATTGATTATTAAATTCTTTTCGACTTCTTTTGTTTAGTTAAAGTCAACAAAAAGAGTGCAATTAAAAAGTCCCAAGAATTAAAAAAAAATAAGATAAGAAAAAGTCTAGGTTGCTAAGTGGTTTTTCTTTTGTTGGCATTTTTGTAAAAATATATTTTTTGAAAACAAAGAAATACCAGAGATAAGGAGAAATAAAACTTGGATTACTAATTAAAAATTGAGTGTGTTTGCTGAGCTGACAGGGCAGAAGGCAATGTGTTATAAAATATATTGAAGAAGATCTAAAAAGAGAAATTTTAATAAATTGGCCAAAAAAGCTGTAAAAGATCAGAAATAAACTGTGATTGCTGCCTTCATTGCTGGACAGATTGTGTGCGAACTGAAAATAAAACATAAAGGAGACCGCATGATCACATAGAGTAAAGTCACCATCGTAACGGGGCTATAGACTCCAGCTCTCTATCTATGCCACATAAATCATTGAAATACATATACCACCTTCAACATCCCCAATTGCCCTTCAGAAACACAACTATTCGGATTTAGTGCAGATCGTCCACCATTTCTGAATATATTCAAAGGAAAAAAAAGGAACAGCAAAATAAATATGCTACTTTAGATGGACTAAATGGTTGGAATATTAAGCAGAAGAGACTGCCACCATATTTTGCCTATGCTAAATCCCGAGATTAAATTACGAGTGCACTCAGAAACATATATGTGGGTTCTACAAGACTCTTTAATAACGGTAAATATACACGTCTTATATCATTTCAATCCTTAAATCTAATCAAACTCAAACTGAGTGATAATCTAATGATATGCATGTATTATTTAGAGTTTTTTTCTCTTTTAATTGTAATCTATTAAAATATTTATCGTATACATGATTATGCCATTTTATTGTTTTCTTAGAATAAAATATTAGTGAATCTTAAATTAAACTGTTAATTTGTTTCAAAAAACATTATGTAATTTCTTATGTATTTCAAAATCAGATACATGTGCATGCTGGTGTGTCTCTAATAATAGATTAAAGCAAAACAGGTTAGGTAGAAAAGTGTGTGGGGGATTTTAAAAGGTTTATTTTAGATTTTAGTGGAAATAAAATAGAAATTTATAGAAAAGATTTGATTTAAAAGTTAGTTCACTCTTCATTTCTTCTTCAGTGCAATGCGCTACCACACCCTGAGTATTAAGACGTGCATTGAGTTAAATTGCTGAGTCAGACAAATATTTAATAGATCCTATGATTCTTGTTAACTAGCAATATTGGAGCTTGGAAATGGACAAAAAAAAGGATGTTCATAAACATGGAGATGTACTTAGAAGTAAAGTTAAAGCTGGGAGAGTTCAAATTATTGCAATTCCCTTATATATGTGTGTTTCACGGTCAGCTTCTTCTCTAACCCTTTTTGAATGACCCAGAATTTGGAAAAACTTTGTCAGAGGGGTGAATGACTCAAAATTATGGGAAAATTTCATATGGGAAGGGCTGTCAATAAGGTACATGTCACCGTATAAATTCACCCTCAGAAAGAAAGAATAAATGTAAATTTTAGTTTGGATAAGGACAAATGTTTGACATCAGATAGGAATAAAAAAAAGTTAGAAATGTATACCAAATGGAAAATGTTACAGTATGAATGGCTTGAAGTTCCTCTTTGACTTCATTTTCATGCTTTTCTTGGTTCTTTTTTATCTCTTCCCTGAAAGTTTCATGGGTCTTATAAACCTCTTTGAGTTTCGTATCTAGCTGAACAACAATACTATCTGTAAATACTGTATACTGCCCATGACACTGTATAATCCTTTCATCCATGTCTTCTCTCATTCTATCCATCTCTTGTTTTAGTTCATCTGTAGCTCTCTGTACATTTTTCAATCCTAGAGATAATTGTCCCATGTTCTGGATCAATTTATTTTCAATTCCCTCCATTTCTGCCTTTGTTCTTGTTTCTACTGTTTTCACCTCTCGTTTCAACTCTTCTTTCAAAAGACATATTTTTTCTTTCAGCTTTACTTTTAACTTGCTCACATCATCTCTGGTTGCCATACTCTTTAACTTCACATTCATATCTTCTCTCATGGCATCAATTTTACTACACATGCTAATGTTTATCTTTGTCTCCATGCTGTTTATGCTGGATTCAATATTAGCATTTATTTTCATCTCCATACTATTCATATCTGCTTTCATATTATCCATCTTACTGTTTAGATCACTACTCATGCTACTCATGTTTGATTTTAAACTACCTATTTCAGTTTTCATACTATTGATATCTGTTTTCATACTATCCATTTTTGCCATCATTCCTTGAAGCACTTGCATGATGGTCACATTTTCAGTTGTCTGCACTATTTCAATTCCAGGTGCTTGAGTAATCTTGTCAATGAGGACTTCTTGCATCTGGAAAGCTATTTGGCTTTTTCCTTGTCTCTGTGATTCATTCTCCTCCATCATAGACCTCCTAGGAGTTTGGATCAATAAAGACCCCTCCCTATTACTATTATCAGTATCACTTTCCCCTTCAACTGAACTAGTATCTATCATCTCTTCCATAGTCTCTATACTTTTACTTCTAAATAATAATCCACTTCTAAGCAACATGTATCTGAATAATTATTAAAAAAAAACTTTATACTTACAAATATCAAAATACAATACTGTAGGACTCCTAACCACTTCATGACATTATTTATCTATTTACTGTCTATTTTTTTATTAACTGGTGTTTTAGACTTGTCTAATTCCTCTATCTTTCATTACACTTATTGATTCTTTATTTATAAATTGATCTCTATTTGTTCTCTCCATCACATGTTGCATTCATCATTCACTTTTAATGTTATTTACTTCTTTAACATGAATTTTTAATTTCCAAAAAAAAATGAATTGACATATTTCTTCACTATCATTCCTATTGAATATATACTGGTGCGATATAAGAGAGTATGTCCAATATGAATTTAAGATTTAAAGCTTAAGGGTAAAATAAATAAAAATATTAAAAAAAAATTCCAGTCCAATGGCTGAACCTCCCTTGCATCTAAACTACGTTCATGCCTAAATGTTGGGATCCAGATATAACGGAACCACTGGGTCCACCATATGATGATGCAAATATGACTCATTAGTTGAATGACTTGAATACAATGTGCCAACCAACTTACAACAAGTCATATCCTACATCCATGATTCGACGGCACATTTGGGTGCATCAGATGTTACTGAATCAGGAATGGCATATAACAAAGGGAGCACATCACACTACTGTCAGACCTAGGTCTTCGAATAGGATGCTAAAGATGTCACAATAAAATGCCCAGTTCCAATCACATCTACTTTCAATATACTAACTTATAATTTACTTAAAATGTTTCAATGTGACCTAAATCAATGCATATTCATTACATCTTTATTTTTAGGCCCCATTACACCATGGAATTCGAAATCAGGGAGTTCCTGCAGTCAGCTCTCTTCAGGGATGAACCTACTCAATTATAAACCAAATATGCCTATATATAAGCCTGGATATAGAAAAATACTAATGATGATCAATTATTTATAAGAGCAATACATGATGATGATAATCACCAAACCTTTAATGGTGTAATTGCACAATGATGATGGAGATGATCAAACATCTAGTGGAATCAATGCCCCAAAGTTGATGGTGATGATCAAGCATCTAGTGGTATAAATGCACAATGATGGTGGTGATAATCAAGCATCTAGTGGTGTCAATGCACAATGATGATGGTGATGATCAAACAGATATCAGATTGGTTTAAAAAAACTTCACACGTTTATTAACAACATATATAATAAATATTTACAAAAAATAATAATAAAATAAATAAATATTCGGTTATCAAGGATGCTTTTTCTATCATCTTGATGGCTTCATACAACAGAAACAAAATAATTTGAAGTATATTATCTACAAAATTATACTGTATAATTCATTAAATATATACATAAAACAAAAAACAAAAACAAAATGAGAGTTCACTAATTCTAAAACTACCCCAATTAATGTAATTATTTGAATAATATTTTTAGGCTAGGATAAATACATTTATAATTTTTTTTTATTAAAAAATATACATACATAGCCTCACTCCCATCTATAAGTGTGTGTAAGTCCTAGTAAAAAAAATAATGACAGATCTGATAAAGACCATTCAGTGGGTTAATTGTGTACTCAGAAGTAAAACAAAATTACAAGTAAATATTATTAAAACTTATTAGTAAACAAAATAATTTTGTTTGTCCTAAAGTTTGCTCTCAATGTTAAATATATAAAAACCTTACTTGATGTCGTCTTGATGGATCAATGTTGAATCTCCAAAGGAATCTGTAAATTTACTTTTATTAAAAGTAATGCATATTAATTGACTATGATTCCTTTTTTTTTAAATACATCAACATATGATACATCTATTCACTGCTTCCACTTTTATATTGCAGATGATCAAATGTGAAAAATGAATCTTGAATACACAATACAAAGAAATTACAATACATAAACTTTCAAGTAAAAAATGACAAAAGCAAAAAAAGTAATCACGTGAACCAAAATGTAATACATTTCTCCTGAAAAAAGCAAGGATTTTATCTCCCACTAAAAATTTATAAACTTAAATGTCAATCTCCATGTATAATGTTCCTGTTTACCAACTCTGTTAATATTATATTTTTCATGCTGCTTGGTTAAAAACCAACACATACAAATTATTTCTTCTGAATGTATATAAATTCACTGAAGATTGTTTTTCACCAGTGTTTTACAAATAGACATTTTGATGGTTACTTTTAACATTTTATACTTAATTAATTTTATAATGACATTGAAGCTAGCTTTGGAAGCTCATACACAACATTGGCTTTTTACCCTGAATACATTGTAATGATTCCTTTTATAAACTGTTATTTATAATGTGGCTTAAATATACATAAAAATAGCTTTTAAAGAAAACAGTTAATTTTTAGTAGTTTCACATTTCTTTTCCATCATTTCTATAATAATGAATTCCAGTTTGTAGAATAAATTAAGTCATTAGTTCATTCCTGCCAATTATAAATTGAAGTTTAAATTTCCATTTTCCTTCTATCCAAAATAAAGATTTTATATTATTTTAAAATACAGATATTAAAATTTTACTGTTTTAAATGCTGAATAGTTTGTCCTTTTTCCTTTTTTTTTAAAAAAAAAAAAAGAAAAACTTTATATGTGCTGTAAGTCATTAGTTCATTCCTGCCAATTATAAATTGAAGTTTAAATTTCCATTTTCCTTCTATCCAAAATAAAGATTTTATATTATCTTAAAATACAGATATTAAAATTTTACTGTTTTAAATGCTGAATAGTTTGTCCTTTTTCCTTTTTTTTTTTAAAAAAAAAAAGAAAAACTTTATATGTGCTGTCGGTTCAATTGTTACTTTCCAACTGAAGAACGCTGTTAGATTGTCTCGCGCTAGCTAAAAACCTATTGTTACAACTTAATAAAAAAAAACAAATTATAAAACATTATTATTATTATTATTATTATTATTATTATTATTATTATTATTATTATTATTATTATTATTATTTAATCTTCATTATTCCAAACCCGATCACCTAATAACAATTTTGACTTCATATAATTTTGATCTTTGATTATGTCCATCTTAATAACAATTTTGACCTCATATAATTTTGATCTTTGATTATGTCCATCTTATAAGTCAGTTAATTAATATTTAGTTAATGATATTAAATGAATAAAAAAAAACAATTAACTTCTACAAATAGACAAACATATTAGTTTATATGTATGTTTATGTGCATATATACTTCATGTATATAATTAATTTGTTTACTTTCTCACAATAGATAAAAAAAGAATTAATTTCTCAAACATATCAGTCTATATGTACATACTATATGTATATAAATAGGTATGTAGGATAAATTATTTGCCTACCACTTGGTCTGAATTCAAACATTGGGAAAGAAATTAAGACAGGTATGAAGGTTGGTTGTAAGCCATCTCTTACAACATATATATATAAATGTAATATAGCACTGTTAAGTTAGTAATAGGTACCACCAATCGTACCATCAATTAAATGCTAATAGTAATTAGAAAGAAAAAATATTGATATATCCAAATTATTGCTTAACAAATTCTTTAACAATCTATCAAAACTTCCACAGCATATATCTATATGCTCAAAAATACATACCCAAAAATGTAACAAAAAAATATGGCAAAGTAATATATTCCTGAGCTGCTTATTAATACAATATTACTGTATTCTAAAAACAACCAAAGAAACATAAAAAACTTGACAAAAAAAATGTAAAAAACTCTTAATGTAAATACAATAATTCTTGTAAATAATTTGTTACTAATAAAGTCCACTTATATATATATAAAAAAAAAAAACTTCCACCCATTAATACCCACACCATTTTTTTTCAAACTTTTAATTTTCAAACATTATAAGTGAAAAAGTATTACGAATTCTTTTTTATAGTAAATTATAGTGTTTGTAAATGGATTGTATTACTTATCAGCAAACAGAAGTTTAGTCAGGACACAGCTGGAGAAAATAATAGTTCAGAAATCTGAATGTAAATATGATTTTATTTTTAATTTGAATGACTGAGTATTTGAGTAAAATTTATTGATATTGTTCATTCTCAGGTCTAAATTAGTGATGTTATATTGCTGTGTATTGACTCTTCAATTACAGCGCACACATATTAATTCCCAAACTAGTTAGAGTTTAATTCTCAAAGTAGTTTAATTTGCTAACTTGTTTATAGTTTAGACAAAGTTCTCAACTGTTCCAAGTTAAGGGTATGATGAGAGATTAAAGTATACAAATTAAAATAGTTCTGTTTCCCATCGAGCTGTATTAGAAAAGTACACTATGTAGACACAATAATGAATATGCGCACTATAATCCTGAACATATAGTTTCTACATCTTACTACTTTTCTTTTTCAATGCAAGGTAATTTGCAATTCCCATGCTGTTCTTTTGCAAAGGATGCTCTGCTAGAATTCCTGAATACGCTCTGTACTTTCACTGTGGTTCTTTTCCAAATTCCCCCCTTTTATCTGTTTTTCTTTCTTTTGTTTTTTGGAGTAATGCTTATAAATTAAGGTGGGATTTAATTAAATTGAGCTTTGCTAATTAAATTCCTTCATTATCTGTTTAATTAGTTTAGTATAATTGTTTGCATTTTAAGCTGAATCAGACAATAACTAATTAACATCTATGATTAAAATATTAGAAATATTTTAGAACAAGACACTTTTGTATGTATGTTAATTTTTAAATGCATATTTTACAATATCTTCCTTTACTCCAGAAAATCCCATGTTATGACTCCTTGGTGCTTTGTTTTTTTTTTCCCAACCTGGAGAAACACTTTATTTTTATGATTAACTGTTGCAATCTTGAAATTTGTGTAAATTCCTGTTTTTTCTTGCTGCCTTGAGTGCCTTTTCCTCCTTCTTGGAGAGACTCTAGGTTTTTCCATGCTCTAGGGTTTTTGTATTTGGCAGCTCATTGGTTAAAGATTGCCTTTCTTCTTGAAAATCTTTGAAAGTGTCTAGTTCATTTTCACTTTCGGCCATATTTTCTTGTGACTCCATTTCATATAACTGCCAACTCTCTACCTGTTTGAATAATTCTGACATTGTGAGTTTACTGTGTAATTTTCTATTAAGTTCTGAGTTTAATTGTCCAAGTTCTATTACTCATTGTCTAAAAACATTCAATCTTTCTTGAGAATCTTCGAGTTCAGTTGATTTCTGTTTTATGGCCTGCTGACTTTGTGCCAGGGATGACAGCAGCTCTGTTTTTTCTGTGACCAAAATATCTATCATCTGCATGTGAGCATGGAGTTGCTCTTTCAGAGAACTTTGTTCTTTATACTGCTTCTGTTCAGAGTCTTTCCATTTCTCTTCAAGTTGATTTTGTAATTTGAAATTATAACTTTTTCAGTTCTTGTAACTGCAAGTTGAGTTGTAGTGCAGATTGCATCTTTTTCTCACACATGGTAGCTAATTCTTGGTTCCTTGACTCCAGTTCTTGTAGTTTGTTTGTAATTTAATGATCTCTATTCACCCTTGTGAAATTGTTCTATTTCTTATGGTACTGCTTTGCCCCTTGGTAGATATATAGTTAATACTATATATTCTACCATTTGTGCCTGGATTACATTTCCTTTGTTGACTATCCCTTTCTGGCAATTGTCTGCTTGCACATGCAAGGTGGCCCTTAGTTCAGCATTTGAAACACATTTTTTGTTTCCATTCATAGTCTTTAGCTATGTGGCCTGTTTTTCCATAACAGTAGCATTTAATTCTGTTATTTCTCTAGGGTTCCTGTTGAAATGAACTTACTTCTTCTTTATTAGTTTTGAAAATTTGCTCGTAAATTTGATCTTTTGATCTGAAAGCCTGTGCCTGTTCTAGAATTAGCTCATAAGCTATTCCTTTCTTTATTACACTTTTGTAGGTTAGGTCTGCCTTTGTTAACAATTGTTGTCTGAGCCTGTCATCAGACATTCTCCATAGCAGTTGATCTAGTAACATTTCTTCTATGAAATCACCGTAAACAATCTTTCATTAGCTCATTGAGGGCTAAATTATATTGCTTGATTGTTTCACTATTTAGTTATTTTCAATTTCTTAACTGTAGGCATGCTATGTGGAAGGATGGGCAAGGGCTAAAGAATTAGTTTATTCTCTGGGTTAATTCCTTAAATGGTACATTTGCATCTATGGGATTTTTATATAATTGATTGGTGATTTCAATAATTTTTTCCCCAGAGAAACATAGGAGAGTGGTTACTTTGCACTTGTTGTCTTCAATCCCATTTAGAATGAAGACATTTTCAACTTGTGACAGATATATTGGCCAATCAGTCATGTTTTCCACGTCGAACTCTCCAATAGAGATTTGTCCAAAAACTAACATTTTATAATTAATTGCTGGTTATTCACTATGATTTTTAGGTTTGAGTAATTTGATTGCACCAGGTTGCTGTGTAATGACTCTTTAATTACAGTGCATGAATATTAGTTCCTGACCTAGTTAGAGTTTAATTCACAAAGTAGTTTAATTCGCTAACTAGTTTATAGTTTAGACAAAGTTCTCAACTGTTCCAAGTTAAAGATGTGATGAGAGATTAACATATTCAAATTAAAACAGTTGTAGCTTACGGCCGAGCTGTATTAGAAAAAGTACACTATGTACACACAACAACGAATACTCACACTATAATCCTGAATGTATAGCTTCTATACCTTCTTTTCTTTCTCAACATAGGGTAATTCACAATTCCCACACTGTTCTCTTGCAACGGATGCTCTGCTAGAATTCCTGAATACGCTCTGTACTTTCTCTGTGGTTCTTTTCCACCCCCCCCCCCCTTTATCTGTTTTGCTTTCTTTTGCTTTCTGGAGTAACACTTACAAATTATGGTGGGATTTAATTAAATTGGGTTTTGCTAATTAAATTCCTTTGTTATATGTTTAATTAGTTTAGTACAATTGTTTGCATTTTAAGCCGACTAAACTTTTGTATGTACGTTTAATTTTAAAATGCATATTTTACATATATCATCTATTTGTTTGTAATATAAATTGTTATAACTAGTTATTAATAATATGACCATTCGATATAAAGTATTAATATACTGCAATTAGCTACCAAAATAACTATTACATAATATCAAAAACAATATCAAATAACTTTATCATACGCTTTTATGCTTCGAAGTACAGCTTTCTTCATCTTCTCTGGGATGAGTATTGTTTATTGATTACTCAAACTTGTAGCAGATGGCTCTAAAATAAGATGAAGAAAACTGCTCTGTCTGTTTGTAAAAAATAAAAAATAAATACAAAAGCTCAGTACTATAATCTTTATTTTCAGAAAAATCTCAACTTCATCTAAAAATAAATATATAACAAAAAGTAATGTGATCATCTAATGTAAACATATATATTTGAAAGCAATAAATCACTTTCTCTGAATTACTTATGCAAACATAAAAAATCAATAGATATCAAAAATAATGTCAAAATCTTAAAGTGTTTAAAATTTTCAATCTATAATCTTGGAAATAATTATAAAAAGATAGTCAGAAACTAATTTTATGATTTGTTATTACTACTATTTGGTATCCATTGATGAATCATGTTATATAAATAAATCTGAAGCAACTTTTTATCAAATGGATTATTGCTGTAAATAAAACAAAAAGGAAACGACAGAAAGAGGTGGGAGATAAAAAGTAGTAAACTTACAGGTGATAAAGGGAAATGAAAGGTTTTATTCCTATCCTACAAAACATTCAATATGTCAAGAGCAGCCATTGACATTTATCAAATGTCTTTTTAAAACTTGTTCATGTTGGTCTGTCAGAAACCTTTCTTCTCTATAAAGATTCAGAAAACTTCCTCAATTCATCATATCACCTCAACATAGACTTTTTTTTAGAATGATACTTGAAAAAAATAGTGGAGAATCATTAGTGATTATCATTTCTTATGGTAAATATTAAGTCTACTCTTTTTTCAAATGATGCATATCTTTTGTGTCTCTGGCAATCAGCTTTCCATTTTACAATTTTAAATTCATATTTCACAACCATATGTCAAAACAAACAAATTATGATTAATAAATTTTCTTCTTTAAGCAGATTAATATTTTTTTAATGTATACAGTATATGCATTTCAAGAAGATAATATTAATAGTATTATGATGTTTAAAGGTAGTCTTTGGGTATTAATGTGAATAGCTATGATTATGGTGCTTGATACTGAAAATGTTTTAAGCTAAATAAAATTAGTAGGTTTTTATTTTATTTTATGCATTAGATACTTGGTAAAACATATCTATATATATGCTTGAATTTTGTTATATTTATATTAACGAAATTTTTTCATAATTATTAAATATTGAAGCTGTACATATATATATATTGTAACGAGTTGGAGATGGAGGAATTGACAGACGCACTGTCAATTCTTTCAGCTGTTAAAGAAAGGAGAAATGAACTATCGTTTCAAAATAAAAAAGAAAAAAAATTTTTTTTTTTTTTTTTACTTACGTATCTGCCTACTTTATAAATTTTTCTAGGTTCAAATGCCTAGATGGCGCCATGTAGTGCAGTTTACGTTAAGTCGCTTTCTCCGGATCGTTACAATATAATATATATATATGCTGGCTTCACCATTCACTGTGGACTAACTAAAACCCTAAGTCCAACCACAGTGAATGTATGTTTCTTTTTCAAACTAAATTTATCGTTTTCTCAAATAGTTGCCTAAATTAAAAGATTTAATAAAATAAAATATAGAAAGTTAAAATTATAATTGCAATTATTTTTAAAATATATTTGGTAGAATTCGATGAATTTCTTAGTTAAATAGAATCCATTAAGAAAAGGAATTTAATTAGTAAAACATTTTTCTGAATTAGATAAAAATAGATAACAGGAAAAATTTGAAACAATGGGCATGATTCGCTACAAATTAGCAGATTAAAAACATAATGGAAAAAAGGTATAAATAAAGAACTTTTCTTTTGTTCTTGGTCTTTATGCTTGCGGTAACCTGTGCTGAAGGTCAGAGAGAAATCTTAAGAATTTAGTTGGAAGAAATTTTGCTGAAAAATTAGACAATATAGCGAACTCTTGCTTGCTGTACTTACTTCAAGCTGCACTCTATTCTTCGGCATATAAATAAAAATCCAGAAATGTGTTGCTCTGCAAAAATGCGGGAGTAACCTCTTTTGCCTTCACTCTCCTGAGCTGTTCCTGAGGTCGGAGTCGTAATCATGAAAGCCAGCCAGAGAACAAAAGTATCTGCCCTGTATCCGTGAAAATCTGCCCTCAAAAACATGGAAAAACAAATTTGAAAAACCGAGAAGACCTGCGGGGAAACATCAAATGAACTCATTTTGACCCACCCATCTAGTTACCGGTAACATTCCCATAAATTATTAAAATATCTTTGTAATTTGCAATTTCAATGTATATTTATGCTTTTCTATATATATATATATATGTTTTTTTAAATCTATGTATTCGAATCTTGTGAAATTATATTTCATTAATTGCTTTCTTTTTTTTTTTTTTATATCGTAATGGGAGGGGTTATTATATATAATGACGGCCATAGTTCTTATTAATTTAATTGAAAAATGCTTCGTTTAACTTTCCGCCATTATACTCCCATAATTAAGTTATTTATTTTATATAACTATTTATTTAGAAAGAAAAGGAAGCAAATCATAGAAAGTGCAAAACTCTATTTTAAAATCAAGATTTAAATTGCTAGATATTATATTATAAAACTTTCCAAACTTTAACTTAGTTTTTTTGATATACATATAAAAGACAGATCCTTATCAAATGCCAGTATATTTTAGTCAATGAAGGGTTACAAATTTAAAGTTATATTTTAAAGAGCGTGAAATAAAACGTTCGCATTTATATTTTAGTACTAAGAGAGAGTACATTTTGACAATATGTATTAAAAAATTATTAAATAGCATTGGCTTAGTGGTGAATGGGTTAAATTTCAACTAAATAAATAAAATATCCGCCCACTTGTTCTTTTTATTAATTCAAATTTTATAAAGGTGAAGTTACTATTTTTCTGTGGATTTTCAGTGATAGTTGAGCTTTCCTAAGATATATATTTTGCAGAGGGTTTCTTTTTTAAATTTAAAGGTCATTGACCGTATTTATATGGTATCGTGCCTCCGGTGATCTACTGGGCCGCTCAGCATAAAATACAGTGCTTCTTTTGCCAAGTTTGCTTAGGTTAACATACCTACATTCGGACCTTCTGAAAAATAAATAAATTGTTCGGGATCTCATGTTGATCTCAGTTCCTTAAATGTATGTAACTGGACATAAGCAACAAAAACTACGATCCTGAATCCGGGTCATGCGTTTAGCGAACGGATTCCATTTTCTCTCTAACCTAGTTTAGAATGGAGAACTATCCGGTCTTGTGTTAACCTCTTGGTAACTGTTATGTCTCGAGCCTCACAGCCCACTATATGCTATCGCCTTTGTGCATGGTCTTGTATATTTATATTTATTAGGAAATCTTTCTCAAAATATCATCGAAATGTTTCAATTATAGCTGGAAATTCCTGCTGGGGTCACTTTATCATTCTTCTTAAATCATAAGTAGGGTGGTGATTTAAACCTGTCCAAAGTGTTTAGTTGAGTTTGACCACCTACTTATTTCTATGTTCTCCAACCACAGAGTTAATGAATCATCTCTCTCTTTCTCTCTTGATTTATTATACGTAACACTTCCATTGGCTGGAATATTTTAAAGAAAGAAATGATAATGTAAAATTTTGTCTGTTCTTATCATTATGATCAATGGATCTTTCAAATATGTCTATCCGGTTGCAGTGAAAATAGCCTGTGACACTATTAATAAAACATTGTATGAATTCTAAAAGTTTGTGTTATCTTTCATTCACTATAAATAAAACCACTTAGTATTGTTTTCTTTTGCAACATACGTATGTACATCTGATCATTACATATGTAAAAATTCCTTTTCAAGGTCTCTTCTCTCCCTGACCACCGGGCATACATTAAGATTAAATTCTAGTGAGGTTTGGGGAGTAAGTCGCTTAGTAGCAATCTAGAGGAGTAGGTGAGGTTTGAACCCCCTCTATCTGCATCTCTAGGTTAGGTTAAAGAAGCTCTACTTTTCTTACCGTTACAATATATATATTTAAAACTTTGAGTTTCTCTATTTACATTTTTTAATTTTATTTATATATATATAAAGAAAATATTTTGATTACTGCTAGATTGCATAGGTAAAGACAAATTTATAGAGTAATACATGCATGTAGACCTAGCTTATTTGAAAAAAAAAAAAAAAAATCTTTAGAATTCTGACATATAATTTTTAAATGATTAAAATGGTTTGTATTGCTTGCCTGCTCAATTATAGAATCTTTAAAATTTTCTATTCATTGTTGTGTTTAACAATCGTTTATTCTTTTTTTCAGATCAATATTCTCACCTTGTTCATGTTTTTTTTATAATAAAAATAAGAAAAATGAGATTACTTAATCAGACAGTCAAGTAATTTTTATAAAACAATGAGCGTCGCATATTTTCTTAACATTATTTGGATTATTTATTAAATGAATTACAGTATTTACAAAAATTATGATATCGACCATGCTTGAAACGATCTTCATTTATTAGATGTAGAAGCTAGTAAACAGTATAGATCACTAGTTGCCTTTTATTACTTTTGCTGGGCATTCATTTTTAAAACATTTATTACTAAAAAAGTATAAGGAAAATATAAATTAAATTAAATTATGTCAGGAATTGTCAGAGGAATTTATTATAGTAAATGATTGTTGCTGGGCTGATATTTATCATTAACTCTCTTTAAAATTTGTATTGATATAATTTTGAAAAAATGAACAAAGAAATGGGAAAAAATGGATATAGAATTATGCAATAATCAATATTTTATTCAATTTATTACTTGTAAATGACTAGATGATTATAATCCAGAATATAAAGAATAGTAGACATATTGTGAGAAAATGATTTTGGAAAGACAATATATATATTGTGCCAGTCCGTGTATAACGGGCATGCACAAAATTGCTGAAGATTCAGCACAGCTTACATGTATCACATGAAAATTATAATTTTAATACGATTTATTAAATTATAATTCAGAGGGGAAGTGGGAGGTATGGATATAATACATAAATAAATGGGTTTGGGCTATATTATATTCTTATTATACCCACAGTACAAGTGTATGCAGTGTATATATGTTTTAATAATTTATTCGACTAGCAAACCTGTCTAAAAAAAAAAAAAAAAGGGAAAATAAGTTGTAATATTTGTTTATGTGTAGAACAGTTTTTTTTTTTGTTGTATTTTACTACTTATAAATGTTCGAACACACATATATAGAAATGTATTTTTATTTTTTTTTATTTTTCCTAAAAAAAAGAAAAGAAAATTCTAAATAGTTAAAAATTTTTGCATTTATTGGAATTTATCTTTTCTAATTGTTAGAATGAGAGGGTTTGAAATTAATTAATTAAATTTGTAAAAGGAAAAAACCTTTTTGCTAATTACAATCTACTTTCAACCGAAGAAAATGTTTTGTATAAAAGAATTTTCGGTTGATCGTGAATAAAGATAAAATAGATTTTATCTAAGAAAGGAATGAAAGCACAATGGGTATCAAGTACTCAATATGGAAGCTTGCAAAAGTGTACTTTAATAAATAAAAAGGTAAAAGAATGTAGAAAGGTATATGAAGGTATAATTAAATTTATTATTAGCTGATGCAATAGCTCATAGAGGGGGGTATGACAATTGGACTGTTTGGGCTATATGTGCTGCTTACTGGGGGCTTTGAGTCAGTCGAGTACTAGCTTGCTAAAGAGTGCGGACAAGTGGAGATTAGCCTGCTAAAGCGTGCGGATCAGTTAATGCTAGTTTGCCAAAGCATTCCAATGGCAAAGATTTAGAAAGTTAAATCTTGTCTCCCGCTAGTCTAAAAAAAAATGGAACAGTATAGATTTGTGAAAAACAATCCGACAGAGAGAAAGGAGAAAATGAACTGTGTCTGTTAAAATTATAATCACTTGGTCATTTCCCAGAAAAAGAATTTGAAAATTAGCATTTAGCAAGGATCGTTAGGTGGAGTTTGGAAAATGATCAACAACATGGATTCTCAATACATTTAAATAAAAAAATAAAAAAAACGAAAGACGAGTCATAGTTGGAGAACTGCAATTTATTTAGGATCTACTTGCCCTAATCAGCCGTGTGCAATATACATATATACGGGAGAAGTATACTTACAGATCCGAGGTAATTTGCCTTCCCATGTTGCACAGATGCTAATACTGACGGGAGTAAAATCAGTTGAACAAATAGCTCACTGGCTAGACACCATAGATGGGAGAGAGCAGGATTGTGTGGTACAAGACATGCAAGAGAATAGTAAAGGTACAGCCCAGCATTGGAATGTAAAGAGTGGGCTGTGTAAACACTTCATTGAAAAGGAAATGTCAAATCTGGTCTGTTCTTGGGAAGATAAAGTACCAGAATATGCACCACAGAGTTGTCCGAAAATACCTTTAGAAATTGAAGGAATTGGGGTCATTGCAATGTTAGACTCTGGTAGCCAGATATCAGTGATATCTGAAGAATTATACCAGAAAATTTTATCAGTAAACTCACGGATAGAGACCTTACCTTTAAAGGCAACACAAATCACCCTTGCAAATAACCGAAAAGCAAACCTTATACCCAAGCAAATATGGTTAGAATTACTTATAAATGGGAGGACAGTCTATCATGTATTTTTAATTATGGGTAGTTTAATTCATGACGTCATATTAGGGTCTGATTTCTTGTATAAGAACCAGTGTATTGTAAATTACGAAAAGGAAAGAATGAGCTACCAGGGAGGTGATATTAAATTCTTGCCACCTCAGTTGCCAAACTTTGGGGAAACTTGTTGCATAAGTCAATCTATTGTAGATTTGATGCAAGAAAAAATGAGTGAAGTAAAGACAGCATCTAATGGGGACAGCAAAAAACTCCAAGAGATATTCCAAGAGTATCATGAGATTTTTTCGGACAGTCCAGGGAAGATTAGAGGAGATCAACAGAGGATCAAACTGAAACCAGGGGAACCTTTTCAAGCATGGTCATACCCAGTCCCAAATCAATTTAAAAAAGAAGTGGAGAAACAGTTAGAGCAGATGTTGAAGGGGGGCATAATTAGTAAATGTTCGTCTCCTTACTGCAACCCTTTGGTGGTGGTTAGAAAAAAAGATGGGTCAGTAAGGTTGTGCTTGGATGCCCATCAGCTCAATAAGGTGACTATACCGGACTGTACAATCCCACCTCCGATACAAGAGTTACTGGGAAAATTTAAAGGGAAAAGAATATTTTCTACATTCGATCTAACTTCCAGTTACTGGCAGATAGAACTCCACCCAAATGATCGCCAGTATACTGCCTTCAGGTATGGGGGATATTCATACAAGTTTAACAGTGGTGCTGGGCTGCTGCAGTGTTTAGATCGGGTCCTATCATCTGATATCAAGAAAATTCTGACCATGTATGTGGATGATGTTGTTATAGCATCTGCATCTATGGAAGAGCATCTCCAGCAGTTGGAACAGTTTTTTAGGGAATGTAAAGAAAAAGATATCAAGATAAATTTAAAGAAGAGTAAAGTGGCCTCTGAGGAAATCAAATTTCTGGGTCATTTGGTAGGCCAGGAAGGAGTCAAACCTCATCCAGATAAAATAACAGCGATTGCAGATTTCCCTAGACCACAGACAAAGAAACATATACGGTCATTTTTGGGACTATGTAACTTTTATAACAGATTTTGTGAGGATTTTTGCTGGCCAAATGGAACCATTGCTCAGATTGATTAGAAAAAAGGTCAGATGGAGATGGACTATTGAACAGGAAGAAGCTTTTAACCAAGTAAAGCAAAGTTTTTTAAAACAGGTTGTGTTGGATTATCCTGATTATGATAAGCCATTCATTCTCCAGACCGATAGTAGCGGATATGGCCTGGGTGTCACTCTGTCACAAATTCAACCTGATGGACGAATTGGGGTGTTATATTTTATAAGCCACTTATTGAAGGGACCAGAACTTAATTATACTGTCACTGAAAAAGAGGCTCTGGCCATTGTATGGGCTTTCCAAAAGTTTCGCCCTATGTTGTTAGGCTCTCAAGTAGTGGTGATAACCGACCATAAAAGTCTTGAGTTTCTAAATCACAGCTATCTTACTAATAGCAGGTTAGTCCGGTGGAGTTTATTCCTGCAGGAATTTAACTACACTGTGAGGTATTGCAAAGGGGCAGAAAACGTGGTTGCGGACATCCTCAGTCGTCATCCTGTCCCTGCACAAACCCCAAAACACCTCAGTCTGGAGCAAGCATACATAGCAAGTACCACGATAATGGGAAAAGATGAAGACATAGAAAAAGAATTAAGCCAACTAACTAAGAGGCAACAAGAAGACAGCTATCTAAATAGCATTTGGACAGAATGCCAGAAGTCTGGAACAACTAATTCCAGAGAGATAAGGGATAGATATAAAGTTGAAGGAGGAGTGTTATATTGTCAACTCAAAAAAGGCAAGGATGAATGGAAGGCGATGATACCTCCAAAAATGAGACGGGCTCTCATCAGTTATATGCATCGGTTGTATGGTCATTATGGAATGCCAAAAACCGAGTATTGTTTAAGACAGTGGTTTTACTGGCCACGGATGCACCAGGATATTATCACTGTACTGAATCAATGTGAAATATGTCAACGTACGAAACCACAGAATCAAACGTACGTCAGCCCAATGAAATCAATCATACCTGATGACCTGAATGAGGTGATGGCTATAGATTTTTATGGCCCCTTGCCGATGTTCAACAAAAAGAGATACCTACTGGTTACATATGATTTGTTTTCGAAATGGGTGGCCGCTTACCCTTTGGCACGCACCACCACCCGAGAAGTTACACGGGTATTAGACGCTGTACATTTTCCAAAAGTGGGGAAGCCAAAGGCAATACTTTCGGATCATGGAACCCCTTTTGTGTCGGAGGAATGGAACCGATGGGTCTCCAAACGAGGTATCAAGAACCTGTTGACATCAATCCGAAATCCCCAGAGTAACCCCTGTGAACGAGTCATGCGGGAGTTGGGTAGACTTTTCCGTACCTATTTGCCAACAAACCATAGGGGATGGGTTAAACAACTACCTCAGACACTGAATTATATTAACTGGTCGGTAAATGAATCCACTGGGTTTACTCCCATGCGATTACACTTTGGAAAACACCCTCCAAAACTGTTTAAAACTAGTCTTTCAGGGAGCCAAGAGGGAGTCATCGACCGGGATCATGATAAAACACAAGCTAAGGCCCAAATGCAACGAATGAGCACTAGGCGTAAAAAATGGAAGGGAACCCCTAAGTATACATTCCAAGTAGGGGACAAGGTCATGGTTAGGACACCCCATGTTAGTGATCCAGGGAAATTCAAATTTAAAAAATTTTGTAATCTCTATGAAGGCCCTTTTGAAATTGTAGAGTGTTGCAGGGATAATGCTTTCTGGGTGAGAACGGAACAAGGGATTAAGGGCACATATAATGCTCGGTCTTTGAAACCCTATGGGAAGGTAGCGATTAATTCAAAATTGACATAACTTGCATGTTAAAACGTATAATATAAATGCTGAATTTAAAATGTAAGTAATTAAAGAAGATGTAAAAATAGTTAAGTAAGACCATTAAAAAAGAATGGTTTCCTTTTTAACAGTCTCATCGGGGACGGGGGTATTGTGCCAGTCCGTGTATAATGGCCATGCACAAAATGGCTGTTTGCTGAAGATTCAGCACAGCTTACATGTATCACATGAAAATTATAATTTTAATACGATTTATTAAATTATAATTCAGAGGGGAAGTGGGAGGTAAGGATATAGTACATAAATAAATGGGTTTGGGCTATATTATATTCTTATTATACCCACAGTACAAGTGTATGCAGTGTATATATGTTTTAATAATTTATTCGACTAGCAAACCTGTCTAAAAAAAAAAAAAAAAGGGAAAATAAGTTGTAATATTTGTTTATGTGTAGAACAGTTTTTTTTGTTGTTGTATTTTACTACTTATAAATGTTCGAACACACATATATAGAAATGTATTTTTATTTTTTATTATTTTTCCTAAAAAAAGAAAAGAAAATTCTAAATAGTTAAAAATTTTTGCATTTATTGGAATTTATCTTTTCTAATTGTTAGAATGAGAGGGTTTGAAATTAATTAATTAAATTTGTAAAAGGAAAAAACCTTTTTGCTAATTACAATCTACTTTCAACCGAAGAAAATGTTTTGTATAAAAGAATTTTCGGTTGATCGTGAATAAAGATAAAATAGATTTTATCTAAGAAAGGAATGTAAGCACAATGGGTGTCAAGTACTCAATATGGAAGCTTGCAAAAGTGTACTTTAATAAATAAAAAGGTAAAAGAATGTAGAAAGGTATATGAAGGTATAATTAAATTTATTATTAGCTGATGCAATAGCTCGTAGAGGGGGTATGACAATTGGACTATTTGGGCTATATGTGCTGCTTACTGGGGGCTTTGAGTCAGTCGAGTACTAGCTTGCTAAAGAGTGCGGACAAGTGGAGATTAGCCTGCTAAAGCGTGCGGATCAGTTAATGCTAGCTTGCCAAAGCATTCCAATGGCAAAGATTTAGAAAGTTAAATCTTGTCTCCCGCTAGTCTAAAAAAATGGAACAGTATAGATTTGTGAAAAACAATCCGACAGAGAGAAAGGAGAAAATGAACTGTGTCTGTTAAAATTATAATCACTTGGTTATTTCCCAGAAAAAGAATTTGAAAATTAGCATTTAGCAAGGATCGTTAAGTGGAGTTTGGAAAATGATCAACAACATGGATTCTCAATACGTTTAAATAGAAAAAAAAAAAAAAACGAAAGACGAATCATAGTTGGAGAACTGCAATTTATTTAGGATCTACTTGCCCTAATCAGCCGTGTGCGATATACATATATACGGGAGAAGTATACTTACAGATCCGATAATTTGAAAGATGGCTCGATTATACGTTCCGGGTTATTATCCTACCATGGAGTAGACTTTCAGCCGTAGTACACCACCTGTTTGGCTATCAAGTCCGAAGATGCCTTAGAAGAAATAGCAGACCCTGATGACAAGAAAGACTCAAAGTATATCGGTGAATGGAAGCCTTATCTGCCCTATGAAGTAGCCGTGTGGCCCAGGAAGTTCGAATTGAATACAAGAACAAGTTCAGAGGAGCGTGTATAGTTGGTTATATATATATATTTTTTTTTATATTCTATTATATTTTTTTTTCTCTCTCATTTATGTTCTTTGTAAATTTTTTTTTTATGATATATATATTATTACTGCATACCTTGTTATATGGATTTATTACTCTAAAGTGGGAAGGAATATAGGGCACACCCATTGTGTAATCTTTTAGATATTGTTTTTTTTTCTTTTTTATATCTTGGGGTCATATGTATATGCATCGGTGGAGGGTAAATATAATTTAAATATTTTTTTATATATATTGGACTTATATGTATGCATTAGTGGAGGATAAATATAATAATCTGGGGATAATAAATATTCACTTTTGTAATTAAAATCGTTTATAAGTTTTTGACTTAGCTTTAAAATAATTATTAAGTTATTAGTACAGATATATAGTTTTTTTTTAATCAAAATGCAAATCCACGTAGTTAACCTGAGATTTATAGAATATAAAGTGAGCTAGATAGGGATAACTTACCGGGGAGTTGGATTGTTTCTTTTATTTTAGTCCGAACGTCTCGAAATATTCATATTCGTTAATGACTAGTCACATTTTACACACTCTTTTGGGAAAGAAAAGGAATAAGTATAATCTTGAACGGGAGTGGCGCTAGAGACTGAAGGAAATATTCAGTACTCTTAAAGGTGTGTAAGGACACTTTAATTAGTCAACGTATAATTAATCGGCTAATGAAACAATTTAACAAGGAAGGTCTGGATGGGCCTAATTTTAGGTTCAATCTACTTCCTCTAATAATTTCTTTGAGGTATTTACTCATATTTAATCAAAAATATTTTAGAGAATTATTATCGATGTCCCATTCTGTAGCATACGTCACTTCATGCTCGGTGCGTATGAGAGTCTAACCATGCAAGACCACTACAGGGGCGTCGAACCGGCACAATATATATTTTTTAAAAAAAAGTGATATTGATCACTGAAGAAGGAAAATATTTAGAGTCAATGCTGAAAAAAAATCATCATCAAAAAAAAAATGACAATAGAAGAATTGATAAAATAAGACAAACAATAGGAATGCTGAATTTAGTTTTATGGAGTAGATAAAATTTATATGATAATCTGGTAACGAACATACTATTGTAAGGAGTGGAGTTATGAATAACAAAGTAGAAATTGTTAGCAACAAAAATGAATTATAGGAAATCAACAAAAAAGAAGAAATCAAAAGAACAGAGAAATGATTCAAGTAAAAAAAAATATATAATAGTTGTAATTTAAAAAGGGAATTTAAGATAACACAGTCATGTTAAAAGAATAAATAAAAAGGAAATAATAATTGGAAAAACAGACAAGAGAAAAAGGAGGAAAAAACCAAGGAAATAAAGGCTTAATAAATAGTATAGGAGAAAAAAAATCATGTCAAAAATAATAAAGATATTGATGAAAAAATTTTTGGGGATTTATTTAAGGGCCCTCACAATAAAAAAATTGTAAAAAGATGAGCATCTGAAGAACTACTGTGAAGTTAAGAACTTTAATAATTTTATCAAGGTAATACTTTGAGCTAACCTCAAACTCCCCAAATATGTTGAGTCTTATCTGACTTCAATAATAACATATTGCAAATAGGATATCACAAAGCTGGCAAACAGATAACATTTATTAGAAGGCTAAAGCAAATCATAAAGAAATTGGAGGAAAGCTGAGGGCATTTATTTTATTTTATAAAATGAGTTCAGCACTTTCAAAATTGGATATATGATTAACAATTGAGGGTTTGGATTTCAGTCTTTTCACAGAATGAGATGTTTAATTAGAAATCTAATTTAGCTTATTCAATAGATATTGATCATTTCAAAGTAAGTGCACTGAGAAATGATAGATTAAACTAAAAGATATAAAGATCTTAAGTATGAATTATTCAAAAATGGAAACAAATGCTCTTATTATATAGGGAGTGTAGTATATATAATGCAAATTAAAATAAGTCTAGCAATATAGATAGCTAGAATGAACAGTGACCTCATTTTATTTAGTATAGAGTTTAATTTTTGTAACCAAGAACTATATTAGGCACCATTATATTTTAGCTTACATGATACACATGCTTTAAGATGAAGGCTTAATTTTATTTTTAGTTTAATGATACTTTTTTACTTTTGCTATGTCTTAGTTCGTAATTCCCTATTATGAAATATCCAATTTTTTTAGGAATAAAAATAACAAAATTTGTAATATAATCCGAGGAAACAATATACCAACGACTCAAATACCATTTAATTCTCTAAATTTAATATATACAATATTTATAAATATATATAAATAGATAAAGATAGGTAGATAAATAAATAGATAGATTCTATTTTTTTATCATAGAAATTCAGCAATGAATTTTTGTATTAGTATTATTTTTCATACTATTTATAGTTTTTTTTATCTAATGCACTTATATGATAGAATATAACTTTTTACTACCTTCAAGTCTTTTTCTTTAGTCTTATAAAATCATAATAAGGTCAGGGCTACTGTTTAATTCCCTGGTCAGCTTCATAATGTTCAGAAACTAAGGCACTTTGAAAAAGATACCCTCAGACTATTTTCTTCTACTGCCTCATACCGTCTGCTATTAAGCTGATCTCAAAGATGAAGCTTCCTGTTCTGCTATAGTATACATACCTTTCGATTTTTTTGTTTTTTTTTTTCTGAAATATTTCAGCCAATGGGGTGGTTGTAGACATTGTAAGTGTATTATCAATTTAATTAGTTTAAATCTAGCTTATTGTTTGCACTAATTAAATTTTTTTTGTTATCAAAAATATTTTCCTTTCGGTAACAATTTCTGTCATTCTTGTAATTTATTTTTACAAAGCATTTTAAGCTAAAATAATTTATTCAAAGTCTATTTTTTTTTATCTTATTATGAATTTAATTCCCCAAAATATTTATTATTTAATTTGTTCAATACATATATTTCATTCCTTCCTTACTCCAGAAATAGGTCACTACATATATATATATATATATATATATATATATATATATATATATATATATATATATATGCAATTTCTTTGATCTTTGTCTTTGGGGGTCTAGATGATGTATGCCATTTCTGAGTTTGTTTCATGGGTATTTCTTCATGCTGAATTTTTACCATTTCATTAGATTCAATACATTTTGATTCAATTTGATTTTCATTTGGAGTAATTACTTTATCCAGTAATAACTTGACTATTTCTTGGTTTCACGAAAGTTATTTGTTTCATTTTTAGCAGTTACTTTTATTTTGGGACACTTTGCTTCTTCTACTTGCCATTGGTAAGCATAATTCAAATGTCTCTGGTACTCTGTCACATTACTTACTGACATTGTTACTATTTATTTGGATATTTCCCCCCAAATTATCCCTTGTACCCAAATTTTTGTCACCTATTATATATTTGTTTTGTTTTTTTATCACCATATTCAAACTGTTCATCCAGTTTTGGAATAAACATTGCAAATATAACTTAATTTTCTGCCCAACAATAATTCCTGTTGGATATTTTCTTATAACTATCAATGGCATGGCATATTGATATATAAGGTTTCTTGTGTATTCACATTATTAGTTTTCTTAAAAACCTGTTTTATTTGTTGAATGGCATTTTCAGCCAACCCATTTCACTTTAGATAGTATGTGGCATATAGATGGGTTTGATAGATTTTTTAAAATAGTCTTAAATTTTTTGTGTGGTAAATTCTGTGTCATTAATCTGAAAAAACACTTATGGCTATCCATGAGATTTAAAAATATTTTATTCAGGTTTTGTATCATTTCTTGATGTGAAACTGTGACCATTTAGAGTATGCATCTATGAGTATAAAAAGTATTTTTCCATTAGTGAGGCCTGAGTGGTCATGTGAACTCTTTGCCAGAATTTAGTTGTCTTTGGCACACTATATATGCTTTAGTTTATATATTCGCTTCAAAATGACACACTGTACCACTGACCATGGTTATATACAGCCACCAGATATATTCTCACATTAATGCTTATCAGGCATAATTTCTGAATGTCCTTGATGCAATAATTTTAAGATCTTTTGTCTATTTTTTAGGGTGTGGTATTACAAATCTATCTCCCATTAACATAGAATCTTTAATCAATTTTCACAATTCATCCAAAAAGCTGGAACAAGGTACTGTCTTAGTTGGCCAACTTTCTTTTATCCAACTTATAAATAACTGCTCTTTATTAGCCCTTATACCCTTTGCTTCTGATTCTAAAACATCTATTTTTTAACAAATTGCTCATTGGATATTTTGTCTTCCCTATTTTTCTGTGGCTATGTTTTTATATAGTTCTCCCCATTGTTAGCTTTCCTACCTACATGTGCCAAATATCCTTTAAATTCACATTTAAAGTATTTTTCTTTTTCCTTTTGCAATCTTTTACTCTCTGTCCTACTTTCCCACAGAAATAATAAGTGGCTTTATGCTCATTTATGGGTACTGATTTTTGCAAGTTAGTAATCTGCCTATTTATCTTATAAACTCCCATATTTTGCTATTGTCTATTTTATTTTGAAAAGCATGGACTTGTTTTAATATTAGCTTGTAACATATTTTTTTTTAATAGTCATCTCATACATTAAATATGACTTGGTTAAAAGCATATTCCAAAGAAGCTGATTCATGAGTATTTCATCTATAAATCCCCATACTATTCTCTAAGAGTTGCATTATATTTCTTTATTTTTCTCACTCTTTACTTGTTTTGTATTTCTTAAATTTCAATGAGCTACCTGGAGAGACAAGTGATATTCATTTAACTTTTTTATTACTATCTCATAAAATACATCCATTAAACAAGTTCACATAATTTGTTAACTGTTTTGTAATTCACCTATCTGAAAAGCTGTTTGCTATCTTATGTTTATTATCCTCAGTCACAATTTAAAAAAATTTTCAACTTAAGTTATTTTTCTTCACTTTGCCAGTTCATTTATAACTCATGTAGAAATCTACTATACATAATCTTTTTTAACTAGTTCATCTTAAGAATGATCAACTTTACTATTGCCAGGTTTATGATTTGACTGCCGATTTTTGATATAGGCAGTATTTTTGTCTCCCACATGCACCAATACAATTTTCCTATAATCAGATTCAAACTTTTATTACACCAATTTTGCTAACCTTAACTCCTACAGTAATTTCTTATTTAGAAAAACCCAAATTTTCTAGGAGAAATAATAACAAATAAAATTCATAATATAAACAAAGGTCACAATAAATCAGTGCCTCAAATGTTTTATAATTCTATCAATTTAATATGCACAATATTTACAAAAATATACATAGATAAATACAGACATTTTACTTTTATTATAGAATTCAGCAATAAATTTTTTGTATTAATATTATTCTCCATACTACTCAGTCTATTATCTAATGTATTTATATGATAATATATGGCTTTCTACTATCTTAAAATCTATTTCTTTATTCTGTGTGGCCCTTTAGGCTTGTAAAATCATAATACCATCGGGACAACCTGTTTAAATCCCTAGTCAGCTTGATAACCTCTAGGAATTGAAATCTGAAAAAAAGATGTCCCCCGCTGACTTTCTTCCATTGCTTTACATCGTTTGCTACCAAGCTGGCCTCAAAGATGAAAAAAAAGTGTGTTTTTTGTTCTGCTATGGTTTATATATCTTTCTGTTCTTTTGTTTTTTCTGGAATATTTCAACTAATGGCATGGTCGTAAACATCATAAAGGTATTATCAGTTTAATTAATTTAGATCCAATTTTATAAATGTAATTAGTATATAGAGTTTGTACTAATTAAATTTCTTTTGTTATCAGAAATATTTTCCTTTCGCTAACAATTTCTCTCATTCTTTTTTTTAAAGGAAACAAATACAATTTACAGCATGAATCTGTTAATGTACATTCATTGTTGATTATTCATTCATAACTTGGCTAGGATCTTCTGAGCAGGGGGCTCATCATCTAGAGGCAATATTTGCACCCAAGTATCTACATAGAGATGCTCTGACACTAGGAGGTGATCTCTATTTTTCATACTGACTATGATTTGTCTATATACTGTCCAATGCTGTGAACCATCATATCTAAACACCAGCCAATTTCTCATCAGCCATATGGTGAATAGTAGGAAAATTAACATTCTAATCATGGCATATTCGCCATTTGTCAAGGCTTCACTCATTGACAGTATATTTTTATTAGAGGGCACGACTCTTGCTGTGATTTCCTGTCTGATTCATCCCAGATAAGGGCAATTATAAAAAATGTTTGATCGTTTCCTCTTCTGATTGGAACAGATTACATATTGTGTTTAATTTGGAAAATCCTCTTTTGGTCACTAAAAATTGTTTTGTGGGAAGCAATGTCAAATTGTATTTAATTATAAAATCTACATACATGGGCTCAAAACTCCATTGCTTTGATTTCCTGATTAACATTTTTGTTGTAATTTTAAGCTCAGTTGGCAATTTTACATTTTCAGAATGCAAATACTTGTAAACATACCAGTATGTGATCTTGGTCTCTATTATTGTTTTTGTAACTTTGAAACCCTGGCTTATATGTTTTAACAGTTCTGATGCTCATTTGCTCAGCATTGGTGGCAGTTATTAAACAATTCAAAACAAAGCAAAACTCTCTATATAGTAGTGCCATCTTGTGCTAACAAGAGCATTGTTTAATAACAATTATGTGCTAGTATGAGATAATGATCATGTGATGTTTACTGGTTTAACACCAATCCTGCCTAATAGGATAGTGGTGGCTATGGTTGTTAAAGAGCCAAAGACACCAAAATGTATGGGTGCTGAATTGAGTTCAGACCCATATGACTATATAAGCTATTGAGCTTGGATTTAAAATATTAATTGTGTTTTCAATTTCATTTTCATAGTTTTGTAGTTAAATAGAGTTAAGAGATGGGTGCTGGATGGTTGCATTAGATCCTAAGATCTAGATGCAGTGCTCTCAGATCCAAGGCTCCTCACTGATGAAGGCCACAAGCCAGAAACTAGTCTGGGGATATTGGATGAGTAGGCATTAGATAGGGATTTTATGCACAAGCCTTCTGGCATCCATTGATTGCTCTTGTTAGCACAAGATGGCACTACTATATGGAGAATTTTGCTTTGTTTTGAATTGTTTAATATATCTTTTTTTGTAATAATGTAAGTGCATTGATCCAACTATTGCAAATATAGCTTTTTTTTTTATAAGTATCTCTCAATAAATATGTATCCTATGTGATTTAGTTTAATGATACAATAATAGATTCAAAAACTCAAGGTCTATATATTGCAGTCCAATTCTATCATTTCCATGTTTGGACATTCTATAAATTCCTGAATAACAAAACATTCGATTATTTTAGTTTTTAATAAATATATTAAAGTAATATCAATTTTTACCATCTTATTGTAATTTTCTATATGTTTGATCATTCTCCTCTTGAATTACTTTTTTTTTTTTTTTGCATGCCCACAATTTCCTACCCACAACTCAGAAATATATAAAGCTATTACAATAATTAGAATAGTGGTTGACAATACTATCTAAAATATGGACAGATTGAAATTTCAAAATCCACTAAAGTTATAATTTTGTCAATCATTTATGTGAATAAACTATGAATGCACAAAAAAGCAGATAAAATTTGTAATGCCACCAAAGAATGCTTCAAATTTCATGGTCTATTCATAATACTAATACAACTATTATAGTAGTAGTCAATAAAAGACTGTTAGTGTAATCAAAAGATGATTAATGGCATGCTTTGAATAAGAGTGAGAAGTATAATGTTATAAAAAAACCTTGTCATTGAGGAAAGGCCACTATCAATGTAGCTATTTCCCAATGCATTGAACATGTAAGATAAGGTAGTTTATTGGTCATATGTTTTCTATAACCTAAGATATGACTCACAATCATGAAGTTTAGATGAAAATAATGAAAGTGTTTTAAATATTATCATTGCATTCTTCAAGATTACAGTTTGAAAATCCATTTCTTGTGATAAATTATAATTTTTCATTATGATCTTTTTAAAATATAAATTACTATAATCAAGTAATCTTTGAATACTTTCATAAAATTATTTAATTTCATTGCATGAATTGCTGGAAGTTGGAGAATAAATGCATATGACTTGCAAATTATATTTGTCAGAATGCTTAACTACAAAATTCACTTGATTTATTGGGGATGAAAATAAGTCAAAAATTTAGATTTTTTTGTTAATAATAAAATTTCCCCCACTTGTTTTACCATCATTTGTTCAACATTTTATTTCTTCATTATAAAACCAGTTGCTTCTAAAGTTTAATGATGTTCATGTACAAAATCATCATGTGAAGTATAACAAACAGCTTCATTCAACTGATAAATAAATGAATACTTCTTTCTCAAAAACCATGTAACATATGAGCACAATTAGTAACATTTATTTTTAATTCTTGAATTCATCATCATCATATTTTTGTAGCATAGTTAGCATATCAGCATGAGATTAATTTGAAATCTTTAATAACTCATTACCAAACAATAAATGACTGATAATTGGGTTGAATTATTAAGACACTGAAGAGAATAGTTAAAATTGACTGTTAATATAAACATACTGTATTGTTCCAAATAATTCATTGTACACTTATATGCAATTAGCTTACATATAACACATACCTTTAAAAACTGCAGGTACTTTATTATGGTGTTTACAGAATTTGATTGACATAAGCTGGCTTTTATTGGTTGAAAACCCGTAGACCTGTATACAATTTGCAAAATAGTTGCCTAAACTAGACAATAGAATATTACAATCATGCAGTAATACTTAATATAATTTATTATAGCATCTCAATAATTAAATAACTGTTTGATACTCACAAATACAATGTTCTTTTACAGTGTGTAAGAATAATAATTTATATATTCAGTCTTGTCAAAAACACTAAACACATGAAAAGGCCTATGTGTATAGATGAAACAGTAATAGTGAATTAAGTTTTCATTAGTTTAAACTGATATTGTTTGTAAATTTTGTTTTATTATTGTATATATTATTATTTGATGTGTTATATCTACAAGAACATTTGTGTAATATTTAATTCAATAAATAAATATTACACAAATATTCTTGTAGGTATAACACATCAAATAATCTTTTGACAAAAGAATCAGCACTAATGGACAAATTTTAGTTATTGCAGCTACATGGTATCCAAAATTGCCTACTGGTATCCAAATCCTTTTTTTTTTTAAATTTTATTTTCAGAACAAAAAATAAATGGTATGTTATTGAAATGCCAATAAGAAATTGTAGATGTTATGCTTAATTACAATGTCTACTAGGTCTGTCAATCTGTTAATCATTTATTTTATGCTTTCTTGCCTATTTTTAACATATATAATCTGAAAGAACATTTGACATTATATATTGTAACCAATTGGGTTACATGGCACACAGCAACATAGTTGTGTGTGTGTGAACATATATATAAAGTAAAAGAAAAGTAGAAATAAATGGGCAAAAATTTTGTAGATATTTTTCTACATTTTCTTGGAATAAGTAAGAGATTAAATAATTATGAATTTAAAATAAAATTTTATTATAAATTAAACAGTTAAAAAAGTCTAAAAAATATTAATTATAATTCTGATTTTCAATTTAAAAACAAGTATGGTATTTTTGAAATCTTTTAATTAATTGGTAAATTTCTCTATCTAAATAAAAACATGTATATCACACTTTGATAAAAATTTTAAACTTGTTTTCAAGAGGGATTAGAGAGATTTAAAAATTATGTTTTCAATTAAGGTGTTTTTATCACCTCCAAATGACTCTTATAAAAAGCCTGATAAAAATATCAGTTCAGTCTGGTTTTAATATTTTTAGAAGCAGTTGGCCAACAGCAAAGTCTAGATAGTAGTTTTGAAAAGAGAATAGGCTAATATAGTTTGGCTAGTAAAAAATTTTGTGTAAGTAATTAGTTGCAGTAGTTGGTAGCTATAGCAGAATATCTAGCTGCAAATCTGGCTTCCAGAGTTATACAGAGCTACCATGAGGATGTGAAAATGTAAGGAAGCAGCTGCTATACAATCCAATAGTGTAGTTTGAATTTACATGGATGAAAATGACTCACTTCTTTGTGTTGATATTCATAGCTACAAATGTGTTGAGAAAATAGCTTGCTGGCCTGAAGCTTACCAAATCATAGTCTAAATGGAACCAACTGCAGAACAACTCCTTACATGGACCAAAACTAAGTTTACCAAGAGAACTCCACCAGTTGCTGAAGAAGTAACTATATGTAAGCTGATGTATCTATATGCAGAGAAACATAGATAAACATATATAAAGCTGGTGAGTTAGTTTAAAATCCTTCAAATGATTTTTAAATTTATAACTTAAAGTAAAAACAAATGAATAATTTGAGTCATACATCTAAAAGAAGGGACATATGCCATTTATATATATATTGTAAAGAAGTTATTTTAATATTTCTTAAAGAGAGATTTTTTTAAATCTATATTTTTAAATTAAAAAAAAAACCTGTAATTAAGACTCAACCTGATGATCATAGCCACATAAAAAGAATTATCTATAATTTATGTTTTAAAAGAAAAAACATTTCAAAAATTTTTTAAATTAAAAAAAAAGAGATTTTAAATTTAAAATCAGTCAATAGTTAATCAATCAAAACAATTATTTGAAAAAGAAAAAAAATTGACTTTATTTTTTTTATGAAAAAGAAAACTGTTTATGAAAGTGTTTATAATTAAGTTATACACATTATATGCATGTATTTATATGAAAAATATATTTTAATAACTTTTATTGTCAAGCTAAAATAAGTAAACATCAGTGTGTGCATAAATGGCTAAACATATACATATATATTAAATCTTGTCCTATAAAAAGGAAAATAAATTTTTACTATTATCAAATATGATAGAAAATGAATTTCATTTATATAATTAATCTATTATACCACACCAATGTGTGATGATGTGTATAGGAATTTTATGTAAACCTATTGGAACACATATATATAAATCACAGTGCAATAAACTGAATTTTGATTTTATGTTAATCAACACATATATGTAAATTTTAATCATTTAAATGTGACAACAAAAAATGTTTATTTTATGGCAAGGCAAATATGTTCAGAAATTACATGCACACATATGTATGTGTGCATATATATGTCAATTATGCAAATACCAATGTGTGTCAGATAGACACTTATATGTAAATTTTAATCATTTTTTTTAGTTAAATGTCAATTCAAACATGTTCATTTTATATCAAGCCACATGCCAGCGCTGAATGGATTTTAAATAAACCTAATGTATTAATAATATAAATCATAATGTAATAACTTGAATTGTGTATAGTAATTTTGTAAATCACAAATGTGATTTTTTTTAATTGTATATTAATCAAAATCAGAAGGCTTAATTTATATGTATAGCCATATTATAAAGACATTAATATCATTTTTTTAATATTGTTATTAATAAACTTGTATTCTATTGTTAAAAATTATATTGCATCATCTCTTGGTCATCATAACAATACCTGAGCTTATTCTTCGAGCTAGATTTGAGTATAATGACTAAATATATGAATGGGAGTTTTATTAGTGCTTTTGGACATCCAGTGATGATGATGACTGATCATCCTGGTTGGTGCATAAGATTATATTCTTTGAAGCCCCTGCATTACATTTTATTTAGTTTAGTCTATTAGAAATTAAGTTTATAGTTGGTCAGTACATTAATGGTACTAAATAGCCAGAGCATCCCAGCATTGTTTAGATTTTTCTGGTTATGTAATTCTGATAGATTAGCACTTAAGTGGTGCATCCAAATTAATGGTTTCAATAATCTGCCACAAGCTGGTCAGGGTTAAATTGTTAGCCTGATCTACAGAAGACCAATTTCCAATCCAGTCACCGGATTGATTTATATTTTTTATTGTTCAAATACAGTCACAAGATAGACTGTTGAATTATTAATTTTGAATATTACTTTTGAATGAGTACTTTTCTTTTTGATAATGTTGGTTGATACCATTTGTAACACTTATAATTGTGCTAAGTAGCTGGATGATCTGTTTTTCATGCTCTCTTTTAATATATAACATTACTTATATATTTTTGGATGGTAAACATTATTTTAACATTTTTTAAAATAATATTCTTATTTTAATTTAAATACTTTTACCTATATTACTTAAATATTATACTTTTTGTAAGTTTCATTATTTGAAATATTTCTTCCACTTCTAGATATATATATTACTAAACTGTATAATATATGTTGGACAGATTCTGATAAAAAATGTATAATAGACAATGTCATCAAAAACTACTTTACTCTAATCTGTACTTTTTTAAAATTTGTTCTCAGATGTAGGGACATTCTATGCATTCAAAATTTTTGTTATTCTTTTTATTGTATGATTTGAAATGAACTCCACTCCAAAGATAGGTGATGAGAAAACTGAAGGGCTTTAACAGTTTAGGAAGCTATTGCTGATATGCTAGCCAGGTGACAGTAACATTTCCTGCTCATTATGATTTATCAATATACTATGTATGGATTGTGAATGCTATTTAAAAGATCTGACCTCTTGAGATATTTTTCTTTTTACTTTATTGGACTGCTCCAATCAACCAAGTTTCATTAAGGCATTACCTTAAGACGTCTCTGAGAAATGACCCAAAATTCAGATTCAAATCTTCATTTTTTAGGTAATAACAATTCCATTAAGCACCAAGCAATAGCTTGCAGACATATTAGAACTTAAAAACATTATTGTTTAATTTAACTATTTAATTTAAATCCCTCATTAAATTAAGGAAATGCAAGAACAAAAATTAAAACAAAAGCTAAAATTTTGAACTCAACAATACTTTATTCAGGCAGTACCAACAACTATTAAATTAAACAACACTCTTCCTTTAATAAATTTCTAAATTTAAATGGTAATATTATTAAGCAGACATTAAAGATTATTTTAATACTTTCCATTATCTCTCATACTTTAAAATTAAATTAGATATATTAGTTTTTTTCTCTCTACTCCCCTCCCCCACATGCCTGATTGATGTTTGCCTATGAATATATTGTAAACAATAATAAATTAAATTTCATAAAAAAGGAAAAATGTATATTATTACACCATTATTGTTAAAAGAAAGTTGCCTTGACAACAATTTGAGATTGTTGATTGTCATTGACATTGGAATTGTCTAAGTGTGACTGCTTTTAATGATTAATTATTGCAGTTAATACAAATACATCATCCATTTCAAAGCAAAAATAATAATGATGATGATGCAATATAATGATAATAATTACAATTAAATAAACATTCATTCATAATTTAATATGATACTATTCTATCACATGTATATTGTAACTAAATAAAGAGATAAAATCATCTGAGTAGGGAATCAGATTGGGAAAAGAGAATAATCCACTATTTCTTTTTATTCAGTGTTTTCTTATATGAATATCTGTATATCTGGGCACCACTAGGCTAACTAAAATATAGATAGTCACATTTGATACCTACTTATATTCATACCTGGTTTGAACCTCAGTTGGTACATTATTTATAAGTGTGTAGGATTTTCCCTTTTATAACCATCTCATTTGCACTTGTATTAAAGGCAAAACATCCTTATTATTCTACAGTTGTGCAAATAAATTCTCAGACAAATTATCATATAAGAGTTTAACATCTTACATTCATAGTTAATATTATCATAAATATTACTAGCTCATATTTAATACCATAGATTACCAGATGCTTGATGGTAGTCATATCTCTTATGATGGCTCACAAATAATAACAAACAGTGAGAACCATTATTTATATATGGCCATTAAACACATTTATTTAGACTATTGATTAATAAGGTGATGATGATAATGATGCTTCCAGCCACAGCTTTAGAACTGACTTACAACACAAATTTTATCTTTTACCAACCTATAATTATTTACCAATGTATTGTTATATTTAAACTATGTCTTAAAGATTGACATTCGTCAGTGATGATGAATGACTAAACTAACTTCACAAGACAATGATTAAGGAAATATATATGCCTCTTTTAATAAAAACAAATTAAAATTTATTGGTTAATCATTAATGATACAAATAGAAACATTTACATATTTAATAATAAAATTAGATAGGTCCAAAATAATAATAATAATAATAATAATAATAATAATAATATGAAGAAGAAGAAGAATAAGAAAAAGAATAATAATAATAATAATAATAATAATAATAATAATAATAATAATAATAATAATAATAATAATAATAATAATAATAATAATAATAATAATAATAATAATAATAATAATAATAATAATAATAATAATAATAAGAAGAAGAAGAAGAAGAAGAAGAAGAAGAAGAAGAGGAGGAGGGGAGGAGGAGGAACAAGAAGAAGAGGAGGAGGGGAGGAGGAAGAAAAAGAAGAAGTCTTCCCCCCCTTCCCCTTAATGAAACTTGAACTCAATCATTAATATTATATAGCATGATATGTGTAAGTTTAGAAACATTGTAATTTTTAAAATAAACACCAGATACACACACATACTCGCATATTGCACATAACATATATTTATAATCTTAGAAAAACAATAATTAAAAAATAAGCAGAGAAAAGTTAGTTAAATTATAAAGATAAGAATGTCGAAAGACAACGGTTTTGAATTAATTATCTCAATTTCCATTAATCTAGGTTACTAACTACCTCAAAATCTATCTCTCATGATGGTAAATTCCTACCCTTATTCCTACCTTATCGATTTGTACATTTATACTTGACATGTAAGCATATTTATATCATTAGATGTGTGTGTGTTACTTCCCGTTATCAATAAATTTTGTATCTAACCTTTACATACAATAGGGATAAACATTTCTTATGATACCTGAATACATAATAAAACATTTAAAAAAAAAATACATACACAAATTATTACATGTAATGATAATCAAGTTACACCCAATATCAATAAGGTCAATATTCATTATTGAAAAACCTTAATAACTGATTCATATTTTTTAATATTTAGAGAGAGAAAGAGATAAAATGGATTTATTTAAAAGAAAATTATTAATAGTCATTGAGAAAACAAATTAATATTGACATTACCGAGTTCTTTTATTTTCAATGTAGAAACTTTTATTGAGCTTGATGAATTTCATTTTGAAGTCAGCTTGTTTAAGGTTAAGAATTTGAATTCAACCACATATCAATGTTTAACACATGTAGATTTATCAATTACCACGGTTTACTGGAAAAGTTCTATTTTCGGCTTAGGTATGCAATTCTGTTTTACTGCAATGATGATGATGATGCTGTGAAATAAATTGCTTCTTTGGGGACCATTTTAGGACTGGAATGGTTTCATTATTTCTTCTGCTCTGGATTTGACTGGTTTAATATAAATTTCAGCACTGCTCTGGCTATGACTGGTTTAATATAGATTTCAGCGTTTTCTTTTACTTTGTGCTTTTTTATTTGAATTTAGCAACAGGATAAGACTTTGGAGATCAGCCATAGGATGATATCTGTTACCACTTTAATTTTTAACTCTTCCAGATGTGCAATATAGTTTTTTTGGATCAGTCATTGGGGACCTTCCAACAAAATATTTCTCATTTCTACACCACCATTATTTGTAAAGAAAAAATATGTGGCTTCTAAGAGGCAAAAATTTATACTGCTCAACTGTATTATTTTTCAGACTATATATATATGCTAGCCTGTCTGATAACATCATACATATTTTTGTTACTGAAACATCTGATCATTTATAAATTATAGCTGGGTACATTCCTTTTTTTTAATCTTTATAATTTTTCCAAAAATTATTATTTGGTATGGTCCAACATGATCTGGGTCTCTTGGTAATTGTAATAACTGATTAAAGAGTCTTTGTTCTCATCTGCCCACATCTCATATTGACGTTATGCCAACATTGATGTTCTCTCTCTCATGACCTGGAGACATTAGCTAGGCATTAGCATGAAACGTTTTCTTACCCCTTTCACATAAAATAAGACAAATTGATCTTAAATATACAAGAAAACAAATTTTCACACAGAAAATACAAATTATTTAAAAACTCTTTAATACATCTGTAAATGTTTAAGTTTGTGTTTGTACATACATGCACATACACACATATATTCAAGTATATAAAACTTGCTTATCAAAAAGTAATCTAAGTGATTTGAAGGCTATAGATTATTAATATCATTAATATTAAAGTTACAAAATAAATTAGTAATGACAAAATATTAAAATCAAAGCATTAATAAGAAAGAATATTATAATTCATTAGATATACATTAAATATAGAAAGTTAATAAGTAGACTTAGAAAAATAATATCTAATGGATTTTATATCTACAATTATTTATATATGCCTAATATTTTTAACTCCTAAATACAGCTATCAAACTATTTGCTGATATATTGTCCTTTTTCACTAACAAAATTAGTTGAATGAAAGAAAATATCTCCCACTTTCCTTCTGAGGTCTTTGGAAATTAGTTATGTAGGGTTTGAACTTGATACCCTATAGCTTAATATAACCAGGCTAGATTGGAATGCATACAATATATATCAAAATAGTTTTACCAAGTTTCTCAATTAGTGTTTACAGTGATTTTAGACAATTCTGGGAGCAGCTTATATGTAGTTCATCAGTTGGTTGATTTGCTTCAAATTGTCAATTAATATTTCCAGCTGATTACTAATTGAAGGTTTTGTCTTTCTGTACAATTGTCATTTTCTCTATTTTATCCTTAGACTGGTCACTAATAATAGTAAGTTCTATCATTTCTTCACTCTTCAAATTAACATGGTCAGCACTGATATATATTGTTTTTATCACTATTTATTATAGGTTAAATGTCATCATTTAGTAGAATTCTTAGAGGAATTCAGAAAATGCCATATAAATCTCTGGGTAGAGAAAATATATCAATGCATTTTATGGACTATAACTTTTCTTTTTACAAGGCTATATATTAGGGCAGAGATTAACATATGGATGTGAATTAGCTACTCATGCTAAGGAAGCATGAACTATTACTGTGTTTGATCATTTTTTAATGATATTGAGAGCTACTGGGAAATATCACTGATTGTATTTAATCTCATTACAAAAGGTTGCATCTAACAATACATTACTCAACTATACTTTCCCTTTCTGTATAGAAATCCACTCTTATGTTCATGCATTCATTCCACTAGACAACATTATCTGATCTAAATTATCTCTGCAAATTTATAACTTCATCATCCTTATTTTTCTAAAAATATTTTTCAAAGGATTTTATTTTATCAAACTGTTGACTTTCACAATTGCCTTATCTTTCTTAATTAATCAATATTTGATTACATATTTTATTCTCCCCCCCCCCCCAAAGAAAAAGATAAAATATATTGTCTAAACATTTTGAATTTGCTTTTAAAAATAAATTATTATTAATTTAATAACTTTAATATTTTTTGACAACTCCAATTTATTTTCTTTTAAAATAAATAATTTCAACCCACTTTATTTTCCTTTTAACACAATTATAATATTTTTAAACAAAGAGTTTGCTGACACATTTTAATGTTACAGCCTGAATATCCCCCCTCTCTCAGCCTGGACATTCTTAGTATATTGTCATTTTTAATTTGCAGCTACTTACAAAGAGCTATATATAATACCTCCTTTAAGATGCGATAATAAAATGGAGTCAAATTATCTTTTATTATGCATGTTTTTAACCAATTTTCTTTCACCTTATCCTTTGTATAATTTTCATTATGCTTAGCTGTTTTCTATTGTTTCAGGCTTATGAGTCAGTGCAACATCTTTTTTTGGTCATCATAAAAATTTCTTACTTCAACATTAATAATAAAATATAACTGGTTTTTTGCTATTTTGAATTTGTGTTAGTTTATTGTTTTATATATATATATTTGACTGGCTTCTAACAATTAGAATGACATGAATACTGACTTGTAATCCTGGGATAGATAAAAAATTCAATTACTTAACAATAAATACACAATGCAGAATGAAGTCCATGAAAGGTTACTCATTTTAAGCACAATAAACAACTTAAAATCCAGAATGCAAAATATTTTTTTTTTGGCACTGATGCCTTTTTTATGGAGATTTATGAGATCTTAGAAGCCAGTGGTTCGTGATACAGTACTGTCCATAAAAACTAACAATACAAAACATGAAGGTTAGTCCTTGTTAATTTTTAAAGCTTAGAGGCTAGTTCTTATAAACTTTAAAATGGAGTAAATGCAGTGTTGAGGTATATACTACTCCATGGAGTTTTGTGAAAACATAGCATCCTCACTACCATGAAAAAATTCTCCATACACCATTAATATTGAAACTACAATTAAACATACACCAATAGCTAAAAGCTCTTCCAATCTGCAAAAAAAGATTTTTCTTTTTTTTCCCACTTCACCTTATACTTTAATCCCTTTTTTCTTCACAACTATACCAGTATAATTATACCCTGCTGTAGTGCTAGATTCACATTTTCTTATATATAATCCACTTCTGATTCACCTGATTATTTGAATATTAGATGGACTATATATTTTGTCAGGTCTTTTTTTTTGCAATAATATATTTTTGTGTGCAGAAAAAAGAGAAGATATGGAAGTTATGTTGAGGACATGTGCAAGGGTGGGTAAAGAGATGGGGATTAAATTTAGTGAAGAAAAATCAAATATAATGATGGTTAATACTGGGGAAAGAGAAGATGTAGATTTTTTATTGGGAGATATTAAGTTAAGTGTGGTGAATAGATATAGTTATTTGGGAATTATTTTAAGTAATCAGAAAAATTATTTGGATGAATAGAAGAAAAAATTGATAAATGAAGCAAAGAAAAGAAAGGGATTGATAAAGAAATTAACAGTATTTTCATATAATAAATATGATGTAGCTAGAATTATATGAAAAGGAGTTGCAGTAGCAGGGTTAACATATGGTAATGATGCATTATATGTTAGTAAAAAAATATTAGATTACTTAGAAAAAGCTCAAAGGGAAGTAGGAAGACATGCATTGGATGCAGAAGTATGGACAGCAAGAGAGGCAATTCAAGAAGAAATGGGATGGTCAAGTTTTCATATAAGAGATGCAAAAAGTAAAATGAAAATGTTTGGTAGATTGAAGTTTATGGATAATAAAAGAACAGCCAAAATAGTATTCAATTGGATTATGAGTCAAGGGCAGGCAACAAAATGGGTGAGAAAGGTAATGCGGTATGCAAAAGATTTGGATAAAGAAGTTATATAAATATATTTGTACAAAAGATGGGATGATTGTGTTAAGAGGATTATTGAGTGTTATAGTAGTAAGGAATGGGATAAAAGAATAAATTTATTAATAAAGACTAGGGAGTTAGAGAGATGGAGAAATAGTATGGAGAGTAAAAAGAGTTTAAATATATGTAGAAATAAACAGAATATTAGGTGTGAGTTAATATATGATAATAGTAAGGAAAGTAGTTTATTGTTTAAGGCTCGAATGGGATCTTTAGCTACAAAAGAATATACATGTAAATGGAAAAATATGGGTGCTTTATTTTGTAAATTATGTAAGGAAGGAATAGAAAATATTAGGCATTTGTTAATTGAATGTAAAAGTTTGAAAACAGAAAGGGTACATATACTGAAGTTGTGTGAAAATAAATATGAAAAGAGTGATTATACAGAAAGTGAATTATTGGTTTTTATGCTGGGTTTGGGAAAAGATAAGAGGGATTTAGATATAAAGGTTATAGAGTTGACAAAGATTATGTTGTGGAAATGGGATAGAGCAAATTATGGGTAAATTTAGAGTGGAATGTAAAATAAAGTGGCTAACAGGTTTATCTGGGCATAATTGCCGAGATATTCTTGACTTCGTTTAAGGAGAAGCCATAATACATCACATCACATTTATTTCCCTTCCACAGTGGTGATCTCTTTTTTATCAGATCCCTTTTATATGATATTTTCCATTGAGATATAGATCCTCCCTTTTCAAAAGTTGCAGGCTTATTGTTTCCAAATGCATTTAACAATTTAGCAACCTGTTCTATAGTATGCCTGTATATGCTGATTAACATACTCTCAACATGGTTTGAAAAGCTGTCCCTTACTATTTGGATGATCTAGCATTTTAATAATAGATTAGCTGTCAGTCATCAACTTAGCCACTTATTTAAAATGAAATATATGGTTTACTAGGTTGACATTTTCCTTGTGATATTCTATGTTTGGTACCTTCCTGATAGTCCTGACTCTAATAGCAGTTCAGTAAGGCTTGCTTGAATTCTTTAAAACTAAATGATTGAATAAACAAGGAATCCCCCCCCCCCAGCTTGGGATGCCCCTGCAAATGACTACAGGATATCATGAGCTTTTCTTCCTCTAGCATTGGATTTAAGTTAAAGTATCTTTCCAAAGTTATTTCAGTAGTCAATAAGTGCCTCACTTGCATTGCCGTAAAATTTCTGATTTTTAGAAACTGATTTACTATACTGGGCATACTAATACGTGGATCCAGATTAGCAATCCACTCATTACCTTCTTCAGATGTAAAACCATGTATCTCTCTTTTTGGAGGTCATGTCCAATCCACTGACTTGTCCATCTTTTTTTTTGTAGTTGGCTTTTAACTTCTCAATTCTGTCAATTATTTTTTTCTGCTGATTGACATTTTTGAGTTGGATTTTTCTGAATACCTTCCCAGTATATTTTTTTCTTGTACTCTCAAATAAATTCTTCTCATTTTCAACTACTGTACATTTTCTTCTTTATGAAATTGCTTTTTAAAAGTATTCATGAGGACCTCACTTGGAGACAAAAAGAAGATAGATTTCTTCCCCAGGTTTAAGGAAATGTTTTGAGAGGGCCAGTGCCAGATCTTCTGGAAAGGCTAAGATAGTTTCACTGAGAGGGATGGCCTTGTAAGGAAATAAACCTTCCCATTTTGCATTTCACTCTGATAAGCAAGGACTGGTGTGACACTGAAAGGCTCAGGGTAAAAGCACTTTATATGCTTGACATATATATTCAAATAAATAAATTTCATAAAGAATATATGTATATATATATTACTACACTTAATTCAAACACAATCCATTTCAAAGCAAAACAAAAAAGAAAAACCATAATAATAATAATAATACATTTCAATTCTGTCACATATAATATATATCAAAATAGTCTTACAAAGTTTCTCAATTAATGTAAGCATTTCTGTTTTTCGATATATTTTTGGTTTCAGACAATTTATCAGTTGATTGCTCTCCAGCTGATTACTAATGATAGACCTCTTCCTTCTGTACAATTGTCATTTTCTTTTTATTTTATCCTTAGGCTGATCATGAATGATAAGTTGGTATGTTTTTTTTTTTTTTATCATTATCTTGTAATAGGTTCAACATCATCATTTAGTAGAATTTAGGAGAACCAGCAACTATCATATCTTCAATGACAATGGACAACAATGCATTTTCATTCTAGGGCTGGACTTTACAACTTACTTTTTTTTATGGTGCTAGGTGCTGCGGCAGAAATGAACAAATAAAAAAAAAAGCTACTCATAATAAAAAAAACATGAATTATTAATGTGTCATTTCATAATTTTTACGATATAGGAAGTATTATTTTACCACCAGCTTTGGCAAATATAATTTGCTATATTTAACTTCACTATGGAAGATTGCAGTAAACAATATGATATTCGCTATGCTTACTTACCTTTCTGTATAGCGATCTGCTCTAAATTCATTCACTGGCTAATACATTCCAATTTAAATTAATTATCTATGCCAATTTATAACTTCATCGTCATTCTTTGAAAAATATCTTTCAAAAAATGTTTTTCTTTTATCAAGTTATCTACCTCCAAAATTATCTTCTTTCCAACCATTTAAAAAAAAAAAAACATGGAAGAGAAAGAAAATATCTTGCCTTGAAAAATTTTGAATTTGTTTTTGGAAAAAAAAACAACCTGTATTTAATATTAATTTAAAAACTTTCCGTTTAATATTTTATTTTAATAAATCCATAATTTATTTTCTTTTAAATAAGCAAGTTTCTCTTTATATAATTATATATTTTAAACAAAAAGAAACAAAATAACTAAAAGAGAGTGTAGTGACATACCCTAACATTAGGATTAGATTAAATTTATCCATTTCTCTACTAAGTCTAGTCTTAGTACTGTTTTGCTTTTAATTTGTAGCTACTTACAAACGATTACAATATATATGTGTAAGTGCTGATGACAACTTTTAAAATAAAAAATTGTATATACATCTTATAAATAGACAAAAATAAATATTTATAATTAAATATTATTTTTGTTTAACTACTTTATAATAGAATGTCAACTGTATGCATATATTAATTTATATTAACAAAATATTATATATGAATGTTTTGAATGACCATTGGACAATAACTATGTTTAGCTTTTATGTTAAATGCAACTATTCTATTTTAAAATTCTTTCATTTAACCAACAGCTAGCTACAGGTTGCATTTTACTATCATATTTTGAATTGCCTTTTTTTTTTTTTTTTACAAAGTTTTTTCTCTACTATTGATAATATCAATTGTTGATGAAATGTTAGAACCTAAGAATTATTGAATCATTTAGTCCAAATCCAACTATTATTATCTTACTTTTTTTAATAAAAGAAAAAAAAAAAGTATAATGTTTTTTCAAAAAACTAGGGACTTGGATGAATAAAAAATATTGATTGAGCATTTGAACACTCTGTTAAGATTTTTCAACAAAATATAACATACAACTGTTACATTCTGAACTATAACAATACAAAGCTTACAGAATGAACTTACTTCTACAGCTAACACTACATAACTTTATATTGCTGATTGTTATATACATATATGTAGCAATTGTGAAATAGACCATATTTAATTAATATGATTTTTCTATTTTCATCTCTATTTTGCATTCCATTGTAAAATTTAAAAGAATGAAACCCATATGAATTTGCCTGATCAAATATATTTTTTCAGCACATCTATTAATTTATTTATTTTTTTCTAAAGTACATAATAAATATTTAATATTTATTGATTTTATAACATTTGCAATGCATCCTTAGTTTTGACTATCTTGTTTTTTTTATTATTGAAAGTTTAAGGCTACTATACTTCTACTTATTTTTCAACCACTGTAGGACAAAGATTTCTCTAACAATCCTTCATAGAGGAACACTTGAGCAAATAGTATTCTAAAGGCTTGCCATTTTTAGGTGGCAATGATTAAATGATCATGCATATGCAATTATATTATGTGCTACTGCATAAGTCTTATAGAAAATTGTGCTTATTAGTTATAGAATACAAGACACAAGAGGTGAAAGAGTTGTGTTTTCATTATAAATAAATATGTTAGTTAATATAATGCAAGTTCTTATATTAAAAAGAACATCTTAAGATATAAAGAGGATACTAAAGTATATATGTTCCTGTAGGAAAAAAAACATTTTCAGAATAAATATAGTATAGTTGTTAGCCAAGGTTATTATAGGAAGTGCACTAATAGTTTTATTAAGTATGCCCTTCATTTAATACCTTTTATTTCTGGCCAGGTGCCTTTAGTGATATTTTTCAAGGACTACTAGCATATGTTATATTAGTGTGCGATTACTTTTGTCTTTATCATTGCATGGAGAAGTTTATTTCTCCCCATGTATGCTTTTATATGGAGATAGATATTTTAGTATAAAACAATGATGGTAGGGTACTAGTTTGCAAGAATTAGCTTAGTTGATATAGTTATGTTTTGATTTTATGTGCGCAATCAAATAAATGAGATCCAAGTATATGCATAAAACATGCTTTTGATTTTCACAAATATTATGCTTGCCATAGTCCATATTCATAACATATGTTGTCATAAGCTAAACAGAATATTGAAAATGAGATGTTGAAACAAATCTATATTTAATATATAAAGCATGTCTCCTGTTATTTAATCTCATACTCTTATCCATGACATTAGAATGGGTTATATGTTATTATTATATGTAAAAAGGAAGAGAGGTATGTGTGTATTTAAGTTATTGGTTATATATTTTTGTAGGTGACTGATAACATAAAAAGATTTATCTTTTATGAGACATGTCTCTCCAATTGCTAAATAAGTCATATAATCTAAAAGAATTGATTTCAAAAGGAATATGTCTTTATAGGTACTCTAGATAAATATTATAGCATAAGTATAATTATTTATTCCATCTAATATTTTAAGATACAATGTTTAATGATGACACATTTTCAGAATTGGCTGAGATTTGTTTTTTCATATGATAGTTAAATTATGAAGTTTGGGTTTATATATCTAATTTAATATTTTTAAAATGATCAATGAATGGACACTTGTTTTATAAACAAGTTAAAATCTACAGTCAAGATGCTTTAAAGTACAATAACCAATCCTGCTAGGCTGAAAGAGCTGTAGATTTTAACTTACCAATCCTGCTAGGCTGAAAGAGCTGTAGATTTTAACTTATTTATAAAACAGAGTTCTTATTCATTGACTAATATATACATAGTACTTATTTTTACATAGCATGTTACATTAAGAGAGGAATTGAATGATGAAATATGAAGATGGAAAGAGGAAATATAATAAGAAATGGAGGATAATTGCTTTCTTTTATATTTTTTATCCCATTTCTAAATCAAATTATCATTATTTTCCAGATAAACAAATACTTGATTAATTAAATATCAAATACATATAAGTAGTTAATGAATTTAAAATATTTCATGCTGATCAGGATAAGGCTATTTGACAACAGAGTCATAAGAATAGATTTAGTTCACTTTAATACCTATTCGTTTATCCATAAATCTATCAATATAACAATAAAATAGAAACAATATATTTGCTGAAGATTCTTACAATCCACCATTCCAAACACAATCATTCCTCACAAAATCACACACTAATTTGTTTCTCCTCAGTACTGAACTAAGTGATCAATATTAGCATAAATATATATCAATATGATCTCATATTTTCAATATAAGCAATGAGAATTTCACAAGATAGCCAATTAATAATCAAACAATATTATTAATATTATAACTTATATATTTCAGGCTTATGAATCATATGAAATTTATTTATAATTATATCATCAATGTTTGATATCTCTAAATATTTTTTAAATGCTAGCAAATGTACAATTGACTTATTATCCATATTTTTATATCATTTTATTTACAAATAACATGTTTCTGCATCATATCATTGATTAAAGGTGAAGGTATGTGAATGTTAAGATAAAGTATTTAGATGGGACCATGATTAAATTCTGTGTCTGTCTGATAATAATCACACATCTGAGTTAAATGCTGTAGTTCTAATAAATCTTCTTTAATAAAAATAACATATTATAATTATTACTATATTATTAAAATGCTAGCAAATGTACAATTGATTTATTATCCATATTTTATATCACTATTTTATTTACAAATACCATGTTTCTGCAACATACCATTGGTTAAAAGAAAAGGTATGTGGATGTTAGGATAAAATATTTAAATGTAAGACTATGACTAAATTCTATGTCTTATGAACATTGTCTATCTGATAACCATGCATCTGAGTTAAATGTTGTAGTTTTAATAAATCTTCTTTAATAAAAATAAAATATTTAACTATTAATATATTACAATAACTCATTTATTCTTTTGCTTTATGACATCATTAAGAAATCATCCTAAAATTTTATATTTATTCAATAACATTATGTACCATAGTAAAGGCTAACTATTCAATATCATTTTTAAAATACAAGACTTGAAGAATGGAAAGTCTTTTTTTTTTTGTTTTGTTTTACCAGAACATTTCAACCAAGGTGAATTATCAATGGAAAACTTCACATATTAAATATTTCCATATAAACATTCATTCAAAATATTAGTGTAAATTTATTACAAAAAGTAAAAAGAAAAATGCATGACATTTTGGTTTCTTATGCATATATATATAAATTAGTGGTATGTTTCCATATTAGCTCTTGAGTGACAGTCAAAAGAGAATTCTCACCATGACTTGAAAAATGGAAAATCTTTAGATTTTTGTTTAATCAGAACAATTCAATCAATGTGAAACTTATAAACCTCCTTCCATTATACCTTAAAATAATGATAAAGCATCATTATAAAATAAACTTGAAGAAAATCCTATGATGATAATGTCCTTGTTATTGCACATCACATAGAAACTTCATAACTTTTAAACAAATTCCAAATAGGAAAAGAAAAATACAATTTTTTTTATTAATAATTGTAAAATACTAATATACAAATATATCTTCATAAGCTTATGTTGGTCTCTGGTTATCAATTTTGAAAACAATGACTTGAAATATCAACTTTGCTTTTAAACCTTGTGTGATTAAAGATATTCATATAACAGAATACTTAGATTCAACTATCTTTCCTATAAAATTTCTCTTATTATAAATTATGCAATATTGGTTTCTTATTACAAGTATATAATGCACTTTAAAATATTCAAATCTTTGTAAAGTAGAAAACATTATACAAAAATGTATGAACAATTAATAGCAATTTATCTTATTATGAATAATAATAATTTAAATCCCTCCAACCATTTAAAGAGCATAAGACAGTATCAGTATCGCCATTTACATCCATTCCAATGTTTAAATGTTAGTGTATAATAACCTATAGGTAATCCTTTTGAAATACCCCCTTTTTTTATTAATAAAATTAATCTTAAATGTTCACATTTGCTATTAAGTGCAATACTAACAGCAATTAGAAGTTATAATAAAAACATGTCTATACTTGCATAGTCACTGTATTACTAATATTTAACGTGTTCAATTTAATAAGATTTTTTAAAATTAATAATGCATTTATAACTACCAGATGTATTTGGACAGCAACATTAAATATAAATACAAATCCAATATTTAGATCACACACATAATAATTAATTAATTAAAGTATTAATATACAGTTTATATAATTCATAAATATGAGGGTTTTTTTTTTTTAAAAAAATAATTCTAATAGTTGCTTTTCTAACAATGACTAATAATTATTGTAAAATATTTTAATTTTTAAAACATTTAAATCAGTAAAGAAATATATTTTTCTTTAAATGCTATAATCTTTTTTAATTTCTTAAGAAAAAGATAACATTTTAAAATTTAAATATAACTCTATTTCTCCCTACCTCTGTCATGTGCGGAAAATTTCAAACTAGCAGACGATATTTATAAAATTTTACGATTAATTATAAATTATTTCTGTAATAAATTTTTTTTAAAAAATTAAGTTTAAAAAAAAACTTATTTGTTTAATTGATACGCATTTATCTTTTGTATTATTATTTTTTTATGGCAGATAATAAATATAACACTTTTAACTTTCTTTTACTGTGGTTATAAGTTTTGGAATGATAAAATTCACCTGTAGATTGTACTTGTATTGAATAGCCGTTTACCAAGGTGAGCGGTGCTTAATTTATTTAAATAAAAGTTGTTACCTGACATTTTAAATACTTTGAACTGATCCAAATTTTGCTTAACAAAAAAAAAAGTAGAGATATCCTTTGAGGTAAAGAATTAAAACATGATTCTAAAACTAAAGTCTCTAGTATTTAATCCTTTAAAATATTATACATTTTAAATGATTATATTTCAATGTTAAAATTTGCCCATAATGTTGCCTTCTAAACATAAAATTAAAAAGTCAATCTAAAAGAAAATTGAAACAGGCAACTCACTATAAATAAAAAAGTATTTAATACATTAACTGGACTTTCATTCCTTAATGGAACCTTTTTAAGATGTTTCTTTTTATACAATCACATGACTCTACAGCAATTATATAAGAAAAAGATTATTTTATCAAATAGAAAGAGCTTTTTTGTGAGATTTCCCTCTTTTCCAAATTCATACAAAGCCTCATTTTAATTATTGGTTTATTATCTTGTGATCTTTTCTATGTTTTACATTATTTTTATAATTATGGTAATAATACAATATATTACTTAAAATAAAAATACAAAAAATTATTTCAAATAAATATTCTCAAATAATGTGCATCTATTATAAGTGCATGTACATACGATACACACACACCATTCGCATTAAATATTGTTTTTAATTCATTGGATATCTCTAGATAGTTAACAATTTTGAACATATTTCTTATTAAATTTAACTGCTCTATTACTGAAAATATTCTAAGTCTATTTTTAAACTCTATTAGATTATTTTATATATAAAAAAAACAAAACAGAAATATGGTATGCACATCAATTTTGTATATCATTCTTTGAATTAGCAACAATAATCACCAGAATTTTTAAATCTAGAAAATATAAAAAAATTATTTTTAATCAGATCAAATTAAAAACTCCATCAAACATATACCTTAATGACTGTTTATGAAGCCATTATCCATCTATCATAAAAATGAAAAATATTAGTTGAAACTACTGAACAATCTTATTTAACATTAGTTCAACCACTAGTAATATTATCTCATATTAGCACATAGAAGCTACATATCAATAAACTTCAAACATTGCCACAAACTGCTTTCTTTAACTGAATCATTTTTGACAAAAAATTCAGTATATTAACATTTTTCTTGTATTTGAATGGCAAATAAACATTAGACATAATTCTCTAAACCACACCAATTCTCTGAAACTATTCGCCTATGATTGAAAATAATTTATTCAATAAAATTTGGAAAGAACTTTTGCTCTAATGGATAACTAATGTTCCATAATAATATTGGGGTTTTTTCTATCACTTTAATTTTGTAAACTGAAACAATAGAAATAATCTTAAAATTTGATATTGCAACTTCATGGATCCAAATATTTTTTTAAAATGTCAAAAATTTTGAAGTTAGAGTATCATCATGTTTAAAACTTTTCCACATACCACAGGATTTGCAGTACTTCTGATTTTAAGATTATAAAACCTTTTAATTTCATCAAGCAAAATATCTCTATCAAAATACAAAAATTAATAAGATGGATATATCATTAATTGCAAGCATAAATAAATATCATTAAGACTATTAAGTTCTTATCCAATTATTGAGGATTTAAAACAACACCTTAGCAATAGTCATGCTTTTGATAGCATCTATATCTCATTAGCTCCAACAAAATCTACATTTCATTAATTTTAGTGTGAAATATTGTTTTTAATTACACAACTATTTATTGCATAATTTTGCACACAAGTTGTCAGAAATAGAAACATATTTTTTATTAGTTCATATTTTGTTATAAGATACCCTCTTGTTATTGTTAAGTATTTTAATAGCAATTATATAGTAAAAATCTAATCAATGGCTGTTTGCTTAGTGGTGATTCACTATAGATGTGCTTTTAAATTATGTGTGTACTTAAAATTCAAATCTAAGATTTATGCAGAACATTTTGCTTACAGTATTCATATATACTCAGGCATATTTTCCAAACATATTTATTATATAGTGTATAGATAATTTTGCTTTAACTAATATATATAATAAGCTCAATCTATTACATATATAGGTAAATTACAATAGATTAAAAAAAAACATTACTTTCTATTAAGATGTATTTTTATGCTAATAAATTTATATAGAAATAAACTGCACAAAATATTCTACGAAAGTCGTTTTTAAGAAATAAATAGTTATATTTTAATTTTACAGTTTTAATATATACATTGCATATAAACTTCCCAAAACATATTTTTAATAATTAATTATATTTAATTTAAAAATAGAGGGAAATATTTTTTATTAGCAGTGAACTTGTTTTATCTCATTTTAATTAATAAGTAATTTAGTTACTTGTTTTAACAGTTAAAAGAAAGGGATAACATCTTTCACATATTCGAAAAAGTGACTTGATTTCTTTATGATTATCATTCAATTTTGAATAATTTAAAAATAAAGTAATATATTAACTTTTTTAATTGTAAGACTGTTAATTACAGGTCATTCATTATTTTAAATGTTAAAAATATTTCAAATAATAAATGCTTTTTTTAATATTTAAAAATAATAGACATGATTTTTTTTCAGCAGTATATTCTGTAAATATGATTAATAAATGGTGTGCTTTAAGACATTTACAAGAATAAAGATATTTTTTAATAAATTAAATTATAAAAAAAAAATATTTTTTTTAAAATTTTGTTCATAAATGTTTAATTAATGAAATATAATTGTTAATAAAATAATAAGTAATGGTGTATTCAAATATCTACATTCCATTTTATGTTTAGTGAATCTTTAAATACTGCTTAGACATCATGAAGCAACAGTGGGATAAATAATTGGTCAATTTAAAATACTTTTTATTTGGAAATGTGATTTATTGTAATAGTACATTATTTATAAATTCAATGTGCAATGTACAACCTCATTACTTTTCAATGATAGGTCTTGTGAACTTTACTATTATTTGTCTTTTCACTTTATTTGGTTTTTGGGGGGAAAAGAAGGGGAGGAGGGAGAGGGAAAAATCAATTGTAAGTTTTCAAGATTTATTTTGATTACTCATAATAATACCTAATATTGAAGTTCAAATTAATTTATAAATTAAATGTATAATTTCAATCAACTTATTATTTGTAACTGACAGATTTATTTGAATTTATCATTTCAATTTGTCTTTTTAAATTTATTTGGTTTTAAAAAAAGGGAAAAATGTGGTCAATTGTTGTCAACATTTATGAAAACAATAACTAAAGGTCAAAATAACTGTCAGCTACAAATTTTTTTATTCTTCATTTAATAAAATTGTTTGTCTTTTTGTTATTCAATACAATTACAATAAAACAATCCAAATAAAAATAAACTGGCTTGTTTTGAAACAACAAATTAAGAGAGTTACAATAAATATTATTTATTTTTAATACTGCTGCTGGTAGTTGTTTTCTTTTCATTTCACAAAAAATACTGCTGCTGATAATTGTTTTCTTTTTATTTCACAAAAATAAAAGGCATTGCCACTTCATATGGACCAAGTAATTTGGCAGCCATAATGTGGACAACATAAAATCATTCAAAACTCCTTCAGAATTTTACTTTCTCTTTTCCAGCATAAATGACCTCCATTTGGCACAAGGTCATTAACATTCAACAACATTAAGTAGATATTTCTGTCATAAAAAAATGCTAATGCAGTTTCTTCACTAGCAATTACTTTACCATAGAAATCTTTGAACAATAATTATTTTAAACAACAATATACAATTGTGCAATTCAATAACTTTCTTAGAATAAAAACTTCTACCATTCTAAAAACAGGTCTAAATGAAGAACAAAAAGATTCTTTTTATTTTTTAAAAACAAAAGATAATAAAACTATTTAAATCAACAACTCAAGTTTTATGTCAGAAGTTCAGATCCTTATTATTTTCAAAATGGATAATATTTAACTGAACACATCAGATTTAGCATAAATACCTAAGCCTTCATATTTGTAGTGATTTTGCCAATGGTGATTTGACCAAACTCTAGATTGACTAAGTGACTCTTGGTAGTGTGAGGCAATTTGTCTGGGTGAGCTTAATTGGCCTACTTGTGGGTTAACAGTAGACCAGGATTTGGGTTTCCCTTTTATTTTACCCAGAATAATACTATCTCATATTTATTTATAATCATGTAATTCTTATTTATGTTTGTAATTCTAGCTTTCCTTTTAATTTACCATGTATACATATTTGTCACTGTAAACATTGTACTTGTTTAATAAATATTTTGAAAGAACTCAAGTTTTGTTTGCATTTCTTTATTAAATAAAAACATTTTAACAGTATAAATGTAGAACACAAAGTTTATAAATTAATTTCTAAAAAAAAAGCAATTAATGTAATGCTTGAAAATGTTTTTTCTTTTATTTTCTAACTACTTCCAAGCCTATATTTTACACACATAAAATATGCTAAATGTTAAATTTATCAATTAGTTATCCCAGTATTATTTCATGACATCAAAGCAGTTTTTTAAAGAAACAAACATAAAATGGAACGTGGACACCCAAGTACATCCATACCAAATAATATTATAATAAAATAACTTTGTTTTATTAGTGAAAAAAGACTTAATTATTTAATAGTAATTTTCACTTAATGGAAAATGATGCTGTATATATGCATGCCAGAATGTGATTACATATATATGTGTAATATCTTAATGCAAAAATTTCATTAGGGTTTGTCATGATCAATATAATTTTGGTCACAATATTTTATTGCTCAATTATTTTACAATTCCATCAAAGAATTTAACATTTACATATGCCTAATTCATCACTTCTGATGAAATTTAGAGTTTTGTAGTATTCCAATACATAATAAATTATCAAAGCTCATTTAAAATAATTATCATTGTGTAAACTATAAATTTGGTTAAGATTTCCAAATACAAGCTAAGATAAAAAATCAGAATTGGAAACAAACAAAATGTTATTTCAAATATGAAATAATTAAATAAAAGGATTCAAACAATTAGTTATAAAGATGCTTCCTGATGAGCAAAAGTTTCTAATTTGGATTCCTGCTCAATTAAGATTAACTATCACATTATATCTTATGAGAACTACATTAGCAACACTTTACTATTTATAGGACTTCTTAAAATTATAAATAACCAGATGAAAAAAGATAACAAATAGTGCTAGATTTAGGTCATCAATAAATGACCTGAGGCTCAACACCATAAAAAAAAAAAAAAGGATAAAGAGAATGTCCTTAACAATCACTCTATGATGCAAAAAGCAGTAAATATATTTTCATGGATATATTTCTTAAATCATTAAGAAGTGAACCAACTATAAATGATGAGATCAAAAAGTTTTATTTCTTATCCCTCACAATTTAAAGAGAAGATATTATACTTTAACTATAGATGAAATGAGAATTATTATTGGAGAAAAAAATTAAAACATTTTGCTCTTTATCAATGAGATTTTCACTGAGAATATTTTTACAAATAAATTTAGAAAAAATAACAGATGTTACTGCATGCTAAAACAAAATAAATAAGTTCAATGATAAAAAATAGGATTGTTGACTTAAAGGAATTCTTGAATGTAACTTGAAAAGAAAAAACAATCAAGTAATGCCAAATCTGATGACTATGATATCTACATAAGTAAGAATTTTGTTCTTTTTGGGAGAATAAGTAATATTTGACTTGGAACATAACATTCCACTATCTTTATTTATTATTTGCAACATTTCTACAATTAATTTCCAGAATGTAAATTATAAGGATCAGCAACAGAAAATTCAAAAATATATATAAACAGCACAATTTATAATAATTGAATGTCTTTGCAGATTATAATCCATTCTATATGTATGGCATATATCATAATAAATTATAATTTATTACACAAAATAGTTATTAAACTTACAAATTTATGAAATAAAGCATTGAGATGACTTCTTTTTAGGTAAATACGAAACATAAGATTTCATTAAATCTTAATCAATAAATAAAAATACAGGAGCTAAACTCTGCAGTTTCAAATCCATCTCTTCATTACACACATCCCAAAAGTATCAAATATAATTTAGAAATTTGCTAATCTTATTTACATAAAGCAGAGATGCATATTATAATTACATTTGTTAACGTTGTTTTTATCTCTCACACACACACACATATATATACAGATACATACAAGGTACATAGCAATACTTCCTTTTGCACATATAAAAACATTGTCATTGAATGTGGAGCTTTTGTATTTATATGTTATATTAACAATTATAATTTTATATATGTTTACAAGAACAGTCCTTTTCACCCTACTCTAAAACCATCTGTTGTAGGCTTGAGCAATCAATGGACATCAGATTGTATAGTTTTATAATATGTTACATCCATTTTTTGACCATTTTCTGATTTTTACCTTTATCAATGAAGACTAATATTCAGTGTGAATCTTTATCTCATGAACACAAAAGCTAGAAATTGGTCTGGTAATATAATACTATAATATCTAATGACCATTGACTATTAAAGCTTACAATAGATAGATCTATAAATTAAAATTAATATTAACAGTTAATAAACAAATGCAGAAACACTCTGGAAAATTAATTTCATTTTTAAATGAAAACCTTACTAATTGTATTATTATGTATATAATGTAAACAATTGTAATTTATTATGATAAAAAAGTATTAAACTTATAAATAAATATACAATGCAAAACACTCGGGTGAGTTAAATATGAAACTAAGATTTGTTAAATATTATATATAATCATCAATAGTTGAAAAAAAAAAACTAATGAAATAGTGGTCTAAAGCAGTGGTCTTCAACCTTTTCACACCTGCGGACCGGCAAAAATAAGGATAAGATTTCGCGGACCGGCAGAAGTTTACAAATAAATTTTCTTAAAGATGTAACCTGCTTAGCCTTAGATAAGTATAATTGTTATAACTGACCAAAACAGCACACTAATTATTGTGTATTGTAATGGTGTTGCTTACTTTCACATGCTGAACACTTTCTCGAGTTGCACATAGTGCTACAGAAAACAGTACAATAACAATCATTCTCATTAATGTGCTTGCATTTCTACATTTATTATTTCATTGTTAAAACATGCAAGAATAAAATGTTATTCACCTGAATGTTGGAAAATATCACAGCTAGTATAATTATATGACAATGATTATGATAAATGTAATATCTGTATTTAATGTTAAATATAAAAGATGAAGTTATATATATATGGAGGTTGTCTTTTGATAGTAATTAAGAGCAAAATAGAAATCGCATAATTAAAATCACCGTACAGCCAAAAAAAAGTCGCCGTATTTTAAATCTGAAAAAATAAAACAAAATGTGTAAAAGTCTGAAGTTTTGATGTTATTGTAATTTTTTTGTGTGCTGGTGTATTGAAAGGATCAAAAAATGTAATTAATAGGAAAAGTTTTTTAAAAAAAATGGTAAAATAGACATTGCGTAATAGAAATAAAGCCAAAAAAAAAAAATCGCTGTATAGTTACTGTCTTTTAAAAAAAAAGACAACGAAAGTTGAAAAAGTCAAAAGTTTTGATCTTATTTTAATTTTTTTTTTAGGGAGGTGGGTGGGTGAGTTGAAAAATACTTTGTCTTCACTGAGACAAAAGATAGAGACCAAAGATATTTTTGGTTTGTTTTTATTTTTTAAAAAAGGTAACAGAAATTGATTTTAAAAATAAGTTTTAGTATTTTAGCGGTATACAAATAAAGCAAAAAAAATATTGTCTTATAGGCCAAAAAAAAGTGGGCGTATTTTTAAACAAAAAAATAAAACGAAACTTGAACAAATCAAAAGTTCTGATCTTATTTTAATTGGGGGGGGGGGGAGAATGAGAAATACTTTGTAAAAGTTAGAGACAGACATTTTTTGGTTGTTTTTCTTTTTTAAAAAAAGGTGATAAAAATTGATTTCAAAAATAAAAGTTAAAGCCAAAAAATATCTTATTTAAATTTTTTTTGGGGGAATGGGTTGAGAAATACTTTGTCTTCACCGAGACAAAAAATAGAGACAAAAGTTATTTTGGGTTTGTTTTTATTTTTAAAAAAAGGTAATAAAAATTGGTTTTAAAAATAAGTTTTAGTTCATCAGCGGTATACAAATAAAGGCAAAAAAAAATATCGCCTTAAAGGCCAAAAAAAAAAGTGGACATATTTTTAAACAAACAAAAACTGAAACTTGAAAAAGTCAAAAGTTTTGATCTTACTTTATTTTGGGGTGGTGGGGGTGTATTGAGAAATATTTTGTAAAAGTTAGAGACAGAACTTATTTTTTGGTTTTTATTTTTTAAAAAAAGGTAATAGAAATTGATTCAAAAAATAAAAAATTAAAGTCAAAAAAAAATTGCCATATAGCCAAAAAAAAACTAATACTAAAAATGAAATATTAAAAGAGGGAGTAGAAAAAATTTAAGAGATCAAAAAAAGTCACGTTACATTTTGTTTTAACACATAAACAACGCCGACAAGCGGCCGTGATTGGCTATCAAAAGACAACCGGAGTTTGTATAATAAAAAACTTTTCTTTTTTTTTAATTTTGAATTTTTTTTAGAAAAATAATAAAAAATTTAATTCTACCCCCCCAATAAACATTTGTGATAAATAGAAAAACAAATTAATTTATGTATGATTGATTAGATTTTGTTTTTGTTCTGTTTCTTTTTTTTTAATCGGGTAAAAATGCGATGAAAAAATAAATAAAAATTATTTATATTAATTAAAAGTTTAAAATATTATTTTGTTATTACCAATTTTCTTGCCAGTCTAGCGTGGACTGGCAAAAAACTTTCGCAGCCCGGCGCCAGTCCGTGGACCGGTGGCTGAAGACCATGGTCTAAAGCACCAGACTGCAGTTTCTTAAATCCTCCACTTGATTTATTATCCCTTTGCCCCCAAATAATACCAATCATAATTGTATAATTGGTCTATTCTTATTCAAATAAGGCACAATATTAAACTTTTTCTATGTAGTGTATATTTATTACATGCATTGTCTTTTATTATCAGTAACATATGTATAAAAATCTTACATCAGATTCTGCTAATTTTTATGATTGGTGATTTTTGGCTGTAGAAGAGATTTTCCAACTATACTTTGTTTCATAGCTATTTTTTTTAATGAATGATGTTTACATAACATCCAATCAAAATGTTTAATATTTATCTGAGGGTATCTAAGTGTTTTATACTGTATATTTGTATGTTCATTATTTTCAATCATTATCGATAACTCTAATTCTTCGAATATTTAAATCAGTTTCTTCAATCCATTAACTTCTTCTATCCATTCATTTTATACATGATCTTTCAAAACTGTTCATCTGCTATCATTTCTTTTAGCACATCCAGTCCAGTTTCACTTCAGTCACCAAATCTTTCAACAATATTAATCATATCTGTGTTTAACACATATTTAGTTTTTGATTCCTCCTTATCAATCTCAGTATATATTTTTCTACACTTATTTGTTTGAGCTGAAGTCTTGTATTTCTCTTAAGTGTTTAATTCTCAGACCTACACTGCGATTTCAATGACTATTTTTGTACACCTTTTTTACATAATTTTCATGTAAATTTCTTGATTGAAGGCAATCCCAAAAATAAAGGCAATGGGAATATACTGATTAAGGTATCAATACTCATTCATGATAGCTTGTTTATTTTAGCATCTCATATTTAAAACAATATCAAAACTTTTAATAACATCTGTTGTAAACAAAAACGGTGTTCTTACATAATTAAGATGCATAAAGATATATCTAAATTGTTGGACAAATAATGGGCATATGTCATTACAGTTTTGACATTAAATAGCATAAAATACATATCAATATAACATTTTTTTTTTCTTTTTACAAACATAATTGTAATGAATTGGAAAGGAGTATATAACAGGAAGTTGATGTCAATTTAATATATGATCACAAATGTTTTCATTATGCTGTCACATAGTATTGCAAATAAATACATATTCATACAGTTCATGAATAAATTTACTTTCATAAAAAATTACATTATGGATGCTATACTCTGATTACATATTTTTGAAAATATTCAGTTTTTAGAATCTGCCACTATATTTTTTCCTAGTGTCTTTTGTTTTGAAAATTAATCTACATAGTAGATATTCACACTGTATATGGATAATCACATTTTGATCTATTTTTTTTAACATTTCAGTTTTTCTTTATTGTAAAAAGTTGATGTTTATAAATATTTTTACAATGCCATGATGCTAACCCAAAATTGTTTGGAAAATAGAATTTCAAATCCATCAATCTGGATTAATGGTAAACTACCTGTATAAGATTAAATTATGCTAAGTAGCAAATTACTCCCATCCAATAATCAAATACATCACTATCTTGGTCACAATATTCCCTTATAAGCTTTTCAACATTGTTATAAAGAATATACAAATTTTGTTACAGTAAAAATCTTTTAATTAATATAATTAATAATAAACATGACTATGTATATATATTATATGAATACATTTTTATTTATAAATACAAATATTCATTGAAATAAATTATATATATATATTTAAAAAAATTGCTTTGATCAGATATTTGATCTCAGGAAACAGTCTGATAGTTTTCTGTAAGAAGATCATTTAGACCCAATACTTCATTCTGATCAGGGGATCTTTCATAATGAACTATTTCCAATTCCACATCTTCATCAGGAGCATAAATATTCTTAAAAAAAAAAAGGTTGTTTAAATATTATTATAACCCTAACATTATTTTTTCTAACTTGAAAGTTTTTTAAATATAATTTTTTAAAACAAAGAATTATTAATTGCTATACATAAAAATAAATTTCAGGAAAACAAACTTTGCTGACTGCATAGCAAAAAATCTCTCTAACAGATTCTCATAAAAAAACAATGAAGGAAATAACATTACTTACCAAGCCAATAATTAGGTATTAATAGTTTAAGTAGTTTTCCAGCATTGTTTTAGCCTCTAGTTAAGAATATCTAGTTATCCATTTGCCAACCAATATTAGATGGTTATCTGGTATAAATAAAAGATAAATCTTGTATGATTAAAAACTGAAAAAAAATTCCAGTTTATCCATATCAGAGTCAAAACTAGATCATGGAAATGACAGGCAGTTGACTATTAAACCATGAAAGTCCTTTATATAATAAAACATGAGACCTTTCTAATTCAAAATATTAAATTGAATAGACCATTACAGCTTGGACATGTTGAAATAATGTAAAGCATACATAGCTAATGAAAGAATTAAGTATAAAATGATAATCAAGAAAAAATGAATGTCAAAATTTAAATGAAAATCTATAAAACTTATGAAACTATGAAGATAAGGTACTATTTATATATATAAGGCCCATCAAGCCTATCCAACTATTTCATTATCTACAATGTAAAATAACTTTCACAATGTTTGATGTCTCTGAATATAATCTTAAGATAAAAACTAAATATTGCTAATGCTATTTCACATGACAATGACATTCTGCTTCAGTTCTTTTCACATATTCTGATCAATTTCAGGGACTAATGCAGTCTTTGCAAACCTAGTACAACTACCTGAGTTAATCAAAAGACAACAGAATGGCAATGCTTGAAAGCTCTACCATCTGGTTAAATGAGGTATTTCTCAAACAAAGAGATAGATACCAAGTGAATTTAAAAACAATCTAGAATTCTATAAAGTTTAGTAATGTAGCTGACATTACTAAAATTTAATGGACAGAGTTATAATAAACAGACAAGAGAAACAATGTTTACAAATACAAATTTATCTTTGATTATATCAGTCAATATAAATAAACGTTGATGTTCTACTTCTTGAATAATGACTATGCAGATATAAACTTATCATTAATTTGGTGTCCTTGATAGTGTTTATCATATAATTCTACATTTTAGTTATCTATAAATATTAAGTCCTCTTCTAATGCTACAAAATCTAATTATCCAAGAAAATAGTTAACAGAAAGAATTGCATTATATGAGTGGATAAAAGTTAAATCAAGAAAATCATCAAACAATAGTTTTTTTCCTGAAGAAATAATAGTAATTCAAGATGAGACCAGAATTGATTAGATTTAATTTTTTAAAATTAAGTAATATTATTCTTATGAGAAATCTCCATGAGGATTAGAATCCACATTTAAAATCAGGATATGAAAAAAATCAGACTGAGTTCATAATGACAAAGAAATTAAAATGAGTTGCTCATTGCATGTTAAATATATTGTAAAAAAAAAAATAAATAGTAATAATAATTGAAAAAATACAATAATGATTCAGGATACACAGCTGAAAATGGACAAGTCATGAAAAACTATATTAGAATAATTGAAAAAAACAAAACAATAAAAATTTAGAATTACCCCTAAATATTGTTGCTATTAAAAATGTCAGTAAAGACATAAAAGTTTTTGCCTTATTAAATGATTGAATAACTAAGGAATCAATTGTAGATCAACACTAAGCAAAACTGCAGTGAAAAGTTTGAGATGGATTTTTAAATTTAAAAACTTATTTTTGAGAATGAAGATCAGAATTATTCAAGCTATGATATTTCATGTCAATCTTTAAGTTTAAAAAAGATGAAGAGGAAAATAAAAAGTACCAATGCTTTAAATTGCAATGTTGGTGAAAATTTATGAAGATGGTAGCCTAAACTACAAGGTTGAAGGTTCTTATTTTAAAATAATCTAAATCATTAGAAAGGAGAAAAGGGAAGTCTAAAGATAAAAGATGAGATGAGGATCCATAATAAGACAGATTGATTCCATCATCACTGTAATCAATGTATCCAAACAAAAAAAAACAAAAAAAGGAAAATAAAAAAGAATCTGGAGAAATGCCATTCTATAACCACCATGAATCAAGTCAATGTTACCTTAATAACATCTAATAATCAAAATTTAGTTTAAAAATTTTTATGTACTCTTTTTAACCACTAGAAAAAATAAAATATCAAAAAATATTGTAGCATTCAAATCATAACAAGCCCTATATTATATCCATGATACTGATAAAATCGTAAAATGCATCAAAGTTGCTTCTTTTATCACTTTCTGTTTAAAATTTATAAATATAAAAACATAAAACCATTTCCACTTTGTGTCCAGAACATTAAATAATCATACTTTGTACTTTCTTTAAAGACCTAGGTGTTTGTTTGAGATGTTTGCCCTAAGCAAATTCTTCACAGTATATATATTGTTCAGGAGTTCATAAGAAATTTGAGCACCAGAAATGCTGGCAGTGGAATTGATTTGAAAATCTTGTTCTTCAGAGTTTGACAATCTGTTAATGCACTAACTCATGTACAACCATAATAAACATTTCACCTATATTTCAAGACATACAATCTCGTAACAATTCACAGTTCTTATTTCCATTTGTCATTTCCAGTTTGAATTTATTATATTAAATAAAATAAGACTTTAATGTTAAGTTTACTATTTATCTTGGGCAAACAATTTCCTTAGTCACATGAGCAGTATGATGATGAGCAAACATTTATTAATTTCTGAATTGAAAAAAAAAACCCTCAGACAGACCAAAAGACTAAACTTTTGTAGTAAGACAGTCTAATTAGTGATAGGCTTTAAGATAGATATCTCAGACACAACATTAATTAACAGCACAACTATTAAGAAATTAGGCTAGCAATGAAAAACACTTGAAATTTAGACTGGATAGAAGCAAAATGTCTTTTAACAGTAGTGCTAGATTGATTCAGAAAGCAATAAAAATACAAACCGGTCCTAAAAAAAAAAAAGCTACCAAACCATCATCAATACCATGGTCAGAGCAATACATCTTAAATTCAGAATTAAAAGCCATTGAACTCACTTTACTGCCTGACTAATTTGGTAAACTGCCCAACAATGTTAATGTGATTATTCATATGGCAATAACAGCTGCAATGATAAGAGTATTAAATTTACTCTGTTTGATTTTTTTAAGAAATCAAAAAGAAATCAAATTATCTCCTTTGCTGTAGAACACTTTCAAACAAAGGAAGCTTCCATGAATTAGATAAAAAATTGTCTAACATTAAATGAGATATTATGAAATTAGAAAAAAAAGTGAAAAAAGACTGCATTTAATTTTTTAAAAAAATGGTTAAGGAAAAAATATTGACAATAACAAATCATATATATATATGATCACTAGATAGAGTCTACCAATAGCTCTAATCAAGCTTTATTTTAGAAGTGCTGAAAAAGAAAGAATTCAAAATCTCTATCGGAAAGTCCCTATTTCCAGACCAATTGTTTTTGAACTTATGGCTCACCTCAGTGGAGCCCTGGGACTCTAGAAACTAGATCTAAAATACTAACTCAAAAGTCAGCACTTATAAAACACGTTACTATCAATTTGATAGCCTGAACTTTTCAGACATGTAAATGTCTTTAAATCCAGCCTTACAAACCAGATAGCTATATGGGTCTGATTTCAGCTCAGTTTCACCATATAGTAATAGCCTCTGCAATATAGCATCGCAAAAGCCTTCAAAGGTACACTTACAATAATTAATAAAACAAGCCATAAAAAAAGTTACAAAATTTATGACTTGTTTTATTAATTATTATATACAAAATTAAAAGCATGTGAAGTGCTTGAAAGAGAAGCTATAGAGAGTGCAAAAAATATTAAATGCTAAGTGTTTTCGAGGCCGTTTGCCTCATATTCATAGCGATAATGCGAAATGCAGAACAGAGAAAGAAAGATGATATGCATAATATATGCAAATGATTTAGATAGCCCAACGTTTGGAAATGTCAAAGCAAGGGTCACATCTATTGATACGAGTTACTGTTGCCATTAATATGTTATAATATGGAAAGAGAAGTTTAATATTCCTAATAGTTTATTAATTATTATAAGTGTACCTTTGAAGGCTTTTGCGATGCTATATTGCAGAGGCTGTTACTATATAATGAAACTGAACTGAATTCAGACCCATATAGCTATCTGGTTTGTAAGGCTGGATATGAAGACATTTATGTGTCTGAAAAATTCAGGATTTCAAATTGATAGTAATATGTTTTATAAGTGCTGACTTTTGAGTTAGTATTTTAAATCTAGTTTCCAGAGTCCCAGTGCTCCACTGAGATGAGCCATAAGCTCAAAACCAATTGGTCTGGAGATAGGAATTTTCCGATAGAGATTTCAGATCTAAATACTTACGACTGGCTTAGATATATAGAAAGAAAAGTAGAGAAAAGGGTGGCCGCCCTTTTCTCGTAAAATCTTTGTCATGTGTTTAGGTTTGGTTGTTATTTGGACAGCTATCATTGACATCTGATTGGCTGTCGGATAAGTATTCTAACGAGTGCTGAGAGATTTGGCAGTATCTCAATTTATTTTGATAGAGATTTTGAATTCTTTCTCTTTAGGCACTTATAAAATAAAGCTTGATTAGAGCTATTGGTAAGCTCCATCTAGTGATCATTTAAATGCAAGTTTAAAAGCAAGTTACAAAATTTATGACTTATTTTATAAATTATATATATATATTTATAGTCATTTAATATCATATTTGTCATGATAATTAAATGTAAACAGACTCATATTTAGTTGATAATCTAAATTAAAACATTATTAACTATCATGCTTGAATATGAGAACTACATTAAAGATATTTCATGAACACTAAAAAACTTTTTTTTTACCAAAACCATTGTTCTAAAAAAATTTTTTTTAAAATGTTGGTCTTTATTTCTCCTTAAATTTCCTGAAAATAACTTTAAAATATGAAATACCTAATTAAAATGTTATTAATTGATAAAATAATAATGTTTGTTGAAAACTCACTTTTTATTTATAAAAAAGAATATGAAGATTAAAAAAAAAAATTACCTGTAAATAGCTATTTCCAGCAGGATCATCCAGAATTATATGTACAGGCATTTCACAAGATATTATCTATAATAATATATATTTATAGATAAATTTCTATCATTATATATTAACTGTAGTTTACTGAAAGATTTTAATATCTATTTATATATTATATACAAAAGCAGATATAAACATATGGAAATTGTTGATAAAGCTATACAACAAATGTCTAAATGAAAATAGATTGAAAAAAATGCAATAATAAAATTGAAATTTAAAAAATGTGAATAGAAAAATATTAGAAATTGTAGACGTATCAGTTCTACATAAGATCTTTATTAAGAGCATTACAACTCATCTACAAAAAATTTCAGGTTAAAACAAACTAAAAAAAAAAGACCTGGATTTAAACATAGTCATAGTGCAATAGATTACATTCTAATATTAAAAGAAATTATAAGAAAGAAACAAAGAATATAAGGTGTCAGATTACAAAAAATCAAGAGAGATTATCAAGGATAATGTCAATTTTTGAAAAATATTTAACAAAATGCAACAAAAGTAATTGAATTACATGGTAACATTAAGAAAATTCCTTTTAATAAGGATATATAACAAGTTATTCCATTTCTTCAAAACTTTTTAATGAACAGTATTTTGCAGAATAAAATGGCAACTGAACAAGATAAAAATAAATAAAAATTACTTATGTCTTATATTAATAAATTTTTATTGTCATTACTACAGAAACATTATTCATTATTAAGTCCTCCTTTGAAGATGATGTAGTTGTTGTTTTTTTTTCAAATAATACTTGTCTTTTAGGTAATGTTAAAAAAGATTAAATTAATGTTCAATGGCTTTCCAAAAATGCTTAAAATAAAAATAATAATGAAGTAAAAAAAGTTATACGTTTATGATATTCATCAAAAAATTAAATATGAATTTGGACCTTTTAGTAAAAACAACATAAAACCAAAGAAATATGCCTATTTTTTTAAAAAAGGTTTTAATAAACATATTTTATTAGTGTTTACATATAGATCTGAGATTTAAAAGTTTAACAGAAGAGGAAAACAGAGAATTCACAACACACTAATAAGTACTATAACATGATATATATTAGGAATAATAAAATGGGATTAAAAGCAAAATACATAAGTAAATGAACAAAAGTTAATGAAAGAATTAAAAGCTGAAATGGAACTGGAATGGATGTGTTTCTAAAAGATGGACAGTTGAAATCTTAAATTGGATCCCAAGACAATATAAAAGATCTAGAAAATGAGTGTGTGTGAGACAAATGGATCAAAGAAACTGGATTAAGCTCAAAAAAAAAAAAATATGTTACAATGGATTGTTAATAATTGAAAATAAAATGAAAGGTTTTTAGGGCTGCTTTCAAAAGAATTCCCTTCATCATCTGTTCCAAACCTTTACATACTATTAATCGTAAATCAAAATAGTCTAGATTTATTTTATATAAAGATTTTGTTTTATTTGAAAATATGAAAGATAAAATACATATTATTATTAAATGCAATAATTTTTATAGAAGTTGACTGTTATATGTATACCATCACAGTAGAGATTATTTTAAATATTCTGATTATATATAAATAACAATAAAAATAATAAATATAACAGTAATTAATTTAATGCATAGAAGTACTTGTGGTTAATTTCTCTGTATATAATAGTTAATTACCATTATATTTATTATTTTTATTGTTATTACAATAGTTTTTAATTAACGGACACTTTATTTGTATATACATACACGTACACACACACACATATATATTTGCAAATTGAAAGTTTCTTTTGAGTTCAATAAAGTTTTTCCTATTCAAAGAATTTCTTTCACATCTCTACATAAAATTTCCATATCTCATTCCTCCATATCACATGATCTTAAATTTATAATCTGGAGTCTAGATTATTATTTCAGTGGACTATTATCATGTAATTATAAGAAAAAGTGATTGCTTTAAAATAAATATATATTTATAAAATATTATTAAAAGTATATATTTTTGTTTTATTCTTATGCAAATGTTCATGTCATGAAAGAAATGTATATGAATAAAATCAATATACTTAATTATTAATTTCACAAAATAAAAATATACTGAGCTCCCAAATATATATAGTAGGACTTACTTATTCTTTATAATCACTGTATCAGATTTATTTTATTTTATAGTACAGAATTAAAGTAATCTGTTCTATAGAGAGCCACAGTGATATAACATCGACTAATGATATAGAGAAAAATTAATTTATTTACACACACCCTACAATATCCAAATATACTCATTATAGAAACAAAAAAACTGTGATCATCAATAAAATTTTGGAGACAGAGAACCACAGAAATACTATGCTGAATTAAAGAAAATAATATTTAAGTAACTAATAAAATAATAATAATTAAAATATATGTTGGCAATTTACAATTTAGTTTATAGATATAAATTTTTAAAATTATAATACTTTTAAGTAAGGAATGAAATTATCCAAATATCATACAAGAAAAGGCAAATAATCTCAAATTCAGATCTTGATAGGATGAGTTTAACATGTTCAAATATAATGATTTACATCAGAATTATTTAAGAAAATATAATAAAAATTAACATCTTACCTATATTTATAAACAATAATAAATTGCTAACATATAAAACATAAATTGTTTAATAGAAGATTAATAATTTGGGACTACTTTATAGCCTACAATGTCAAACTAACTTTAAATTCACTGATAAATTCTTTAATATTTATTTGTTTCACATTTATTTGATATAGTTTAGCATTGGACTATTAGCAATAAAATATGCTCATGTATTTCAAAATTTAATAGTAAACTATTGAAGAGATATATTTTTGTCTCACAATACTACATAAATATAAATTTTTTAAAGCTTCTAATTTCAATTCATCTGGAGCTGAACAATTTGATTGAAAATATATTGTAATAGATAAGACAATCTTCACAAAATATTTAACCCAAGAATAATTTTAAAATCTGTATATACCATTAATTGAAACATCATATATACAAAATTTAGCTTCAAATTGCAATTCAAGTAAGTTTACTGCATGGTGGTTTCTTTTCTCAAATAAAACTCAATTGACTTCAAACTTTTATCTATTTTCATTGTTGTTATTTAAAAACAATCAATTTATTGTTTTTCTCTATGCAAATCTTTACAAATACTGTATGTTCATTAAATGTTAACAGTATTAGAAATTAACTAATTTAAATCAATAATAGTCAATTAATTTTAGAAGTTAAAATCAAACCCTGTTCACAAAAACAAGTTTACTAGTACAAGTAAACAAACAAAAAGGAAAAGGAAAACAATAATTATTGTTCCCATGAATGAGTTGGAACAATAGTAGAAGGGTAGATTCTGAAGTCAATGCCCATGAATGATAGCCCAGCATTATCATCCAGTACTCAAACTTCTTATAAATAGCCAAACAATAATAACAATTCAATTTTTTTTTTTTTGCCTACACATAATCTTATATACATATATGATATTTACAAATAAATTAATATATTTTATTTTACAAACATAAAATCACATAATTAACAGTAATAAAAAAATCTGGTATAACACAACTTTATATATTTTATAATAACAATAATAATATAATACCACGAGAGAGTGAGTGATCTTAAAATTCAGATATACTCTGAGAATTTTTTTAAGAGTTATTTTAATATTTCAAAGTGACATTTCATATCTAATTTTGATATTTTTCCTTAAACTAATTCTGCATTTGGTGAGAGGAAGTGGACTTCAAAAAAGTTGTTTTTTTAAACTATAATCTTTGATGCCATTCGATGTGTTTGTTGATATGGATAACATGTTGAAAGGATAAAAAAATCTTAAATTCGCAAACAAAAAATATTAAAACTGTTCATAATCTAAATGGAAAGAAAATTATAATTAGAAACAAGCTGACTCCAGTTCCTAGATTTTATCAATCTACAGTGAGAGACTTTCTTAACTTAGATCTTTTTTCAAAAGTGTAAGAACCAATGCCTACGAATACACAAGATTGGACTGAAAAAAATTTAATAAAAATATCGGATATTTTTAATTAGACTTTACCTGGAGATCTGTTTAATTCTGTTAAGTGTTTTTTTACTGATTGCTCCATAGTAATTCTCAAACAATTTATTATTTGATTTGCTTAGCAAAAATGATCTATGGAAAAATATAAATCACTCGAATTCTGGATATCATATTCTAGAGTTCACAAGTGAAGAATAAAAAAAACATTTAAAAAAAATATTAAAACATTAAATGAATTTGCCTTTATTTCAATCAACCTGATCAGAAATAGTCTAATCACAGGGATTCCAAAAAATCTTATTTTTATTATATAAGTGAAAACTTTACTAGATTGATGGAACTGTCTGGTATGATACATGATTAACAACCAATATTTCTCACAAACACACCCATACCAGTTTGCAAAAATATCTACCAATATAAGATTAGATGGCATAAAAACTTTAATCTGAATGGCATTCCTTTTCAGATCACTGATCAGAAAACAACTTTATTTCTAAAAATAAAAGGAATAAAGCCTCAATGTTTCTATTGCAAAATATGGCCATATAATAAGTGCTTGCCTTAAACTATTTCATGTGAGCTGTAATTATAAAAGCTAATTCCACACCGATGTCCAAAAATAAATTCTCAATGTAGACAATTTGCTTTCAGCACATATATCTGGATCGCATGTTTTGAATCTATCTGATGAAAATAGATACAGTGAAACACTTTGTCAATTACATTCTCTAGAAGAAAGTATGCTGAATAAAACTATTCCAGATATTATGTACATACTCAGCGGTCATCTGATGACTGCTACGAACAACTGTACAATCTCATGCAAGTGTAAACCTGGCAAACTCCCTTGTAAAAAACATGGATGGAAGCCAGGGAAGTTGAACTTGCAGACAGTGATGATGACAACCAATATAAGCCAATGGCCATGATAAAAAGTTAAAACTTTAAATAGACAATTGGACCTTGCATCTTCTGCAGAAGATAATCTTGACCCCATTGAAGATATAAATAAATCATATTCACATAGCCCTGCTAATAATAGGAACAGGTTGTCGCACATAACAACAAATAAATCTATTGATGTAATAACTTTACTACCATGACGAAATTTACTAATTTTGCACAAAAGAGACTCCAGCTAATAGTCCTTTATATTTTGTTAATTTTATATTTAGTTTCAAGTTTTAACTATATTTAAAGTTGCAATAAAATGAAATATAGGTGTATTTAGTCTGAGAGAATTAAATTCTGTTGAAAAGAATTTTCAATTGGCCAAATGGTATAATGATGTTTGACCACACCTATTGCTGTTCACAGGTTCTATGTGACTGCGCCAATAATTTGCTGTGTACCCAACTACGACTGGGTAACCACCAAACATATATACAATAAAACTCGACAGAATAACAGTACATATATTTAGCAATAGTAATTTAATAATAATTTGGAAAAATAATTACTACACTGATCTTTAATACTAATATAAGGTCTTGCAATAAGACCAAAGATGATCTGTTAAAAGCACTAGTCGGCTTAGTGACCTACAGCAGCAGAGATCCTGGGAAATGAAATCCTCTGATGCTGATCTACTGCTCTTCAACTTGTGCACACACTAACAGTAGCAGCTACCACAAAAAAAAACCAGTTCTTTTTCTCTAGCTTTTTATATTATCTCTTCCTTTGTTTCTCTTATCTTTTCTGAAGTAAATTCTTTGGTTTTAATCACATTGTATTATTTAGTTTGTTATCATATAATGAAATTCCTTAGTTTTTTAATTATACAATTAATTACCCTTTTAGGAATTTATTTCCATATATGGTAAATTTATAAGATCTATAATATTACTTAATCTTAGGAATTTATTTCCGTATCTGTAAGTTTTTACAATTGATTTAATGTTTTAGGAATTCCTTTCCATATAAGGTAATTTATAAACTCGGTTCCATTAATCAATATATAGATATGTCTATGTTCTTGGAAAACATTTCTTTTCAATGATTTATTTATTTAAGTTTAAACATTCTTTAATATTTTGCATCTATTACTTGAGACAAAGAAACATAATGGTTCACTAATTGATCCATCCAAATATCATAATAATAGAGGTTTTACAGTCTTTTCTACACCTTTCAATGCACCATCTGTAGGTACAGGTTTAATTATTGATACGAAGGGCTCATTTAATTCAATCAAAATTCTATACATTGATGCACATATTTTAATTATAACCTTGCATCACAAAGCAATAATCTAAAATATTGTATTTGTGTACATACTCTTTGGTCCTACTATTATTAATAGAAATTAAACTGAGAGACTGCAATCCTCTCGCGCTTATTAGCCAATCAGGTGTTATTAATAGCGATCAAATCGTAAACACGACAGAGAATTTAACAAGAAGAGGGCGTCCACCCTCCTCTTTACTTGTCTTTCTATATATCCAAGCCAGTCTGAAGTATTTAGATTTGAAAGCGTGAATCTTCAAACATATTCACATTTAACTCACTGAGTTTAAATTACAAACATACAGTGTGAAATCCTACGATTTACTACGCAGTAGTTTTTAGATGTTATAACTTGCAGTAACATAAGTAAATAATATTTAATTTATAAAGCGCAAACAGTATTTGTGTTTACGATTTGATCGCTATTAATAACACCTGATTGGCTAATAAGCGCAAGAGGTTTGCAGTCTCTCAGTTTAATTTCAAATACTGTTTGCGCTTTATAAATGAAATATTATTTACATATGTTACTGCAAGTTATAACATCTAAAAACTATTGTGTAGTAAATCGTAGGATTTCACGCTGTATGTTTGTAATTTAAACTCAGTGAGTTAAATGTGAATATGTTTGAAGATTCACGCTTTCAAATCTAAATACTTCAGACTGGCTTGGATATATAGAAAGACAAGTAAAGAGGAAGGTGGACACCCTCTTCTTGTTAAATTCTCTGTCTCGTGTTTACGATTTGATTGCTATTAATAACCCTGATTGGCTAATAAGCGCGAGAGATTTGCAGTCTCTCAGTTTAATTTCAAATACTGTTTGCGCTTTATAAATTAAATATTATTATTAATAGACTAATTTAACTCTTAAATACCAAATTTGCAGCCTCACCATATCCAGTTTTGCTGAAGGAAATTTTAACACCACGTAAAAAATTTGTTAAGAAATGGCACCATATTTTAGCATTTCCATTAAAGAGTGGAGAGGGATTTCTGCCACAAGGTGCAATTTCTTTTAACAATGGTAAACACTCATCTCTAATCAACTTTGTATTCTATTCCCTAGCCTTACATCATCTGATTAATATACCATTAAAAAATCTCACCATTCTCAGACCATGCAGCACTTAATAGTACTAAATTAATTAACACAAGAACTCTGGTTATTTCTTCCAACCCAACATCAGAGCTTCTATTTTCTGAAATTTATGTTTATTTATTTAAACTAAGACCAAAAAAAAAAATGGATCCAATTCAAAAAGGGATTGCATTTATAAATATCTCATACAATCAATCACATAATTAAGTCACCCCCCTCACTCTCAGGTTTAGTGAGTTTCATGGACAATTTATATAAGAATATAACATTAAAATCCCCTTTGGATAATGAGACCAAAGTTTCTTGCCTTAAAAGCAGCTTACAAATTAGTTACTGATACTCTTAAAATATTTGGCTATTAAAAAAAAAGCAATGTTTTCTTTTTTAAATCGACCTTATAACTTGGTCTAGACACAGATGAACCTAGAGGCAACCATCCAATTCATGTGCCAAGTGCTCTTAATATTCAGCAGAAACAATATACGAGGAGTCAATGATAGAAATCTATTTATTCTTTAAGGGTGAACTTCAATCATGTGAGAGATTTAATCTATCTTCTCGGTTTCTCACTGATCCAAAAGGTAACATTATATTTAGGCTATTTGACTTTGTTCAAAAGTTGGATTCCTTGCCAAACTCTTTCCAGGAGATCATAGTATTCCTTGCTGTGTCTATGCACATCTTAGTCACTTGTTTAACTTAGCTAACTTTTTTCAAGAAGTTTATAAAACTTAAGAATTCTATCCAATTTCTCTGGTCCCCTTTATAAAGAAACAAGCAAAGATCACATCATTTACAGAATCTTTCTCAATATCGATGAGTCTAGAATCTTATTTATTGGCCATATCAAAAATTCAGTATGCAAAAAATGGATTCATTGATTGGTCAAGCAGCCTTTTTATTTAAAACTATTATAGATGCAGTTAGATGCAATAAAAAATAAGAACCAATAGTAATTCAGCTTGATATTAAATCAGCATTTGATACAGTCCCTGTAGATATACTCATTAACACATTAATTGACAAGGCCATCCCTAAGGCTTTATGTTCTAACTAATCTCTTATTAAATAGAGAAATATATATAATCCTTAGCAGAAAAACCTCATATATCATTGTTCTATACTATTCAATACAACATGGGTCACCCTAAGTGCACTTCTAGTCACCTCGTACATAAATCCATTAATTAAACTATATAAAATAAATTACCTGGTATATATATATACCAAAAATAAAATTTCATATTTCATGTATTGCATACATAGATGATATTTCAATTTTTCTATCTTTCAAGAAATAAATTCCACAGTTACTAAATTTACTTTTTGATTATACTAATAAACATAAACCTATCTTCAACATTGAGAAATCATGTGTGTGAATCATTAGGCTTTGCCTGAATGACCATTTTAAGGAAGTGCCAAATCCATTTCTTGGTTTTCAATTTCACTTAAGTCAATCTAAGATGAGAACACTAATACAGGACAAGCTTAAAAACAAGATAGCAAACATAGTTAATTCAGTATCCATCTCTCACTACATGCAAGTCTCATTATTCAATATTTTTGTGCTTACAATTTGTATCTACAGTAACGTTTTCAAAAGCATTAATTAACTATTGCTAAACACTATGTATGAAGTTACTGTAGGGAAAATGAATAGCTGCAGTCTCAATTAAACATCTTCAATGTTTATTACAACAAACTAGTCTAGGACTTCATGTAATACACATATTTAGAATTCAAAAGACGCTAAATATAATTTCAACACGAGTTAAGATCTTCTCAAACCTAGAACTTATTTTAAAAATCAACCCTACAGACAGACACCTTCCTCTTGCAGGATATTGGAACACAAATAGATCCAGTTCTGACAATTCAGAAATGGGACTCTCCAAAATATAATTAAAACTATTGGGAAATCTATACACTACTATAGCCCAATTCTTAATATAAGATAACCCTACTCTCAATATCAATAACAAACAACTATACCATAAATTTAAATTCTGGTCATTTGAACCTAAATATTTTGATTCTCTATTAAAACTGAACTGTCTTTACCCACTCTGCACATTTTTAGATACAAAAGGCAATGTAAAATGCTGATGATCTGTGTTTGCATTGCCATAAAGAAGTAGAAACACAATTTCATATTTTTTTACATGTCCAGTCTTTAATTGCCTTCGTGCAATGATCAGCATATTACTTAAAAATATAAAATTGACATCAATCATCTCTTAAATATGTTTGTCATGGGTGAGTTCTCAATTATTAGAGCCAGCACTTTGATTCTCTATACTCTATGGTGTACAAGATGCAGTTTTACTTATAATAATAATCCAAGAACATATCCAAATACATTTACAAATAAGTTGGAAATTATAAGCACAAATAGATAAAAAGTTGCAGAACGTAATATGTACATTGACACGATCACTACTGTGACAATATTCTAATCTTTAACATGACATACTACACTTTATGGACTTATTGAAAAAGAACAGTAATATTGCAATAGATTATATCTTAGTGACCACACTAATAGCAGTAATGAACTTGAATGAATGTAAATATACAGATCTTGTGAGTCACATATAACAATCGTGCATTGTTTTTTTGGTTGTTTTCTCATCCTTGGTGTTCCCCTTAAGATGTCGCTACTTCTAGGTAAATTCCTAGAAATATACCGTTTCACCGGCCTTCACCCAACCAAAGAGGAATTTTTCTACGTTATAAACGCAGAAAGGTCCTCACGTTATGTTGGACGGAGGAGGCGGCGACAGAAGCCAACACAAAGAGACTTCTTTCTATGATAAAACACAGAAGAAAGAGTTCCCGACAGCTGCCGGTTATGGCTTTTTTTCTATGCTAAAAGCAAAGAGAAAGAAATGCCTTGATTGGCTGCCGTAGTAGTCGATTTTGTTCATCATTTTCTGTAATAGTAGAATATCTATTTCTCTGTAGTTTCGGGTGAGAGTGTGTGTATTTGAAGCGGTCGTATTTTTTTAAATTTGATAAGACGTCTATTTTTTTAATGTGTTGTAACTACTTTATGTTGTAAGTTTAGTAATAATGTCCTGAAGATTCCATTACGAAGGGGTAACCCTCAAAAATTGCTTTTAAGGGTGCGAAAAGAAAAAAAAATTAAAGGATCACGCGAAAAGTACCATTTTCCCGAGAATTCGTCCAGGACCAGTTACTTTCGCTATATATATATATACGCACAAACAAAAACAACCCACTGTCTAATTATTAGTAATTACTTGTCCGAAAAATAAAATTAGTCGGGTATTATTTTTTTTTTGTTTTGTACATTTATTATTTCAAAATAAGATTAGTTTTTATACCTACACACTAACAAAAACAACCCAGTTCCTGATTAATTACTGTCTTTAAAAAAAAAAAAAAGCAAATTCAACGGGGTTTGATTTTTTCCAATGGTCTTTGAATTACGGTTTGTTTGTTTTTATATATACACAAGATTTACCAAAAAAAAAAGAAACCCACTTTCTGATTCAATAACGGTACCCTTTTTATATAGACAGACTTAACAAAAAACAACCCACTTTCTGATTCATTACTGTCCCCCCCCCCAAAAAAAAGAAAACGGAAATTAGTCGGGTATCATTTTTCAATCGAGTCTTTTAATGACGGTACTTACTAATAGTAGTCGGGTATCAATTCTAAATTGTAGTATATAAATTACGTTACTTTTGATAGATTTAGAATTACGTCTTGCTTTTTAATAAAATGATTGATTTACTCTTGACCAAAAATACCGTAACTTTAAAAAAAGAAATAAAAAAAAAAAAGAGAAACCGTACTTAAAAAAAAACAAAACAATCTAAGATTAATAAATATTACTTATTACGTCTTGCTTTTGATAAAATTATTGATTTACTCTTGCAAAAAAAAAAAAGACGAATTTAAAAAGAAAGTAAATCAAAAAAAAAAAAAAAAAAGTACTTTAAAAAAAAAAAAATAAATTAATAAATTTACAAAATAAAAAAAAAAAAAGTAAGAGTATTTTAAAAAGATCTTTTTAGTAACGATCATAGGTGCGTTATTGTATTTTTTTGTTAGAAATCTAAGAAAGATACTTTTTTAGTTTTTTTCTTTATATATATATTTATAAATTTTGAAGTGTTAATATTTAAAAATTACTTATTTTTCAAGATTGTTGTCTTATTCAGTATATATATTTATTAAATACAAAACAAATTATTAATTGTATTCAAAACTTATATAAATAATTAAAAAATTTTAATATTTTTTGGTTGGTTTTATCTATAACTTTTATTTAAATCACAATTCATAGTTATAAACAATTATTATTTGTTTTCAAACTTTATATTAATTATATATAATTGAGTATATTAAATCAATTAAAATACATAATGGGTGTTATATTCAGAGTATTAAAAAATATATAAAAAAATATTTTCTTTACTTGAATAGGTTGGAATGGGGTGTTAAACTTCTGTTTAGGTTTCTTCATTGATTAAATTATTTTGTTTTCTGAACTTATTATGCTTTTTTTCCATTTTTTTTTGCATATCATTTTTTCTTTTATTGGTTATCACTCTTCTTGCATTTTTTAAAGTTGTAAAAATCCTCCTTACTAATCTTCTTGTGATTGTTTATTTGTATCTAAGGAATTCACAATCCACTAACTGTTGATAGTTTTGACATAAATAATCATTTATCATCTTATATGCACTTATACTTGTATTCAAATATTACAGTTTATCTATAATTATTCATTCAAAGTATCAAAATTTAACAAGTATTGTTCAAAAAAAATGAGTATTTCTTCTGTATTTATTTTGTATTCTCTTGTGTATTTGATATTGTATACCATCTTGTTTTATTAGTTTCAAAACTTTATATCTTGGAAATTTTCTGTTTATGTAACATTTCCAAATAATTTATTGATGTTGAGGAAAGATAAGTGTTTTATTTATTCCTATTTTATCTGTTTTGATGTATTTGTTATTTTTTAGAAATTAATGTAAATTTAAAAAATAAAAAAAAGAATTAGAGACAGATAAAGATTAGTTTTAGTATAATAGTAAAAATAATAGTATCTTAATTTAGACATTATAGTATCTAAAACATTAGATTAATTGAATCTTTGAAAGTGTTGTTTTTGAGTCTTAAAGATTAAATAAACTTGAAAATTATGCTTGTTTTTTGATTAGAAGATGATACTAAGATATATTTTAATTATCCACATGAAAACAATTAGACATATAAAACTCTGAAAATGGATTGTTATAGTATCTGAGATAAAACATTCCATAGAGTTGAATATATTGATTTAAAGAAATTTAAATCCTCCATCCATAATTCTGAAAGTATAGCTAAACAAATTCAACAAAAAGTTCTTCTATCTCCAAAAAACTTGGCTTTTTTTCTTTTTTTTTACATGTACATCAACATCACTATTTGATTATTTATCACTGAATAATCAAATCCTCATATATTCTTGTCATATATTTTACTATAATTAATTGTTTTCTTTATTAATTTTGCCTTAAAATAAGACTTATTTCTTAAGTGTAATTATATTTGAGCTGTTACTTACATGGTTATGTTGTAATACTGGCCACCAGAACTCAATCACCATCAGGATGATAGTTGGGTGGCCTTTTGTAATGGTATAAACATGGGTGGATCTGAGGTTCTGCAAATGATCATTCTCAAACATCATAATTGATGAGCCTAAACAAGGAATCAACACTAGAAGTAAATATAAGTAATTCTAAATAGTAATAAACATGATAATATAGCATCACCAGCAATAGTCATCAACAGTCATCAGTTATCATTTGTGATTGGAATTAAGAGGTATTTTATAATATAAATCTAAGCTAATCATCAACTAGCCAATGCCAAAGTTCGGGCATATTATAAAGCAATCATCAATGTTTCAATTGCATGCACATATATAAATACTAAAAATACTTAATACTACATCAAAAACGATGAAATCATTATGTCAATGCAGGTCATCATGTGCTCAATGCCACCAGGTACCATGAGAGTACTGGCCATCAATAAACTAATTATGAAATATATAAGGTGAATGTATATGAACTTCAGAGGTGATTTTTATAATCTTAGTTCAAGCCAAATAAATTCTACAAAAAATCATCTGGATAACCACACAGACACACATATATATACTGTAAATGCCATTATTGTCCGAACTAGCTTTTGGGATTACAAGGATCCTAAGGATTGTGAACAAGAGAAAATACATATGCTTAATTCATTCTAACTTTAAATAATTTCACTAGGATAACCTATAAATCTTTTAAAGCACAGTTCTATGATGAAATCTGTCACACACATTAGTAATTCACAGAATATGAGTGCTAGAAGAATAAAGGCATAAAAAAACAAATTCATAGATAATTATTTTCAAAAACAAATATTTAATAAAGTTGGCTAATAAATAATAAAAAATTTAGAAAATGATGTGACAAATCCAATGTTTTGCATGTAATTTCATACAATACATATGATTTCTTATAACACCATAGAATTACTATGCACTGCTACTCTTCTTAAATAATAACTCATTCAACCTAAATGAGTTATTCCTTTACAATAATCAATCTATAAAAAAATATTTCGCAATAAAAAATAAACTTGAATCTTCCTCCCCCTTTTTTTTAAAAAAAAATATGGATATCCTACAATTTAATCTAATAAAAAAAAACCCCATTCTTTTCAACAAAAACAACTAAAAAATAAATCAATCAATATTTACAATTACATTCCCTATAAAATATTTTTTCATTTGTACACATCAACAATAACTTATATTAATATGGTTATTTTTTTTATTTAATTCCGTCTTCTTGTAAATATTACAGGTAGAAGTTAGCCAGTTTAATAATTTATTTCAATTTCAGACTAACTTTTTCTTCTTTTCTTTTTGCAGTTCCTGTTTCAATTTAACAATTATTTTCATTAAAAGTTAGCTTTATCTTTTTTTTTTTTTTTGTGGCTCCAGGTTTCCAGTTTAATAATTATTTCATTCCAGATTAAAACAGCTTTCAGTTTAACAAATTTTTTTTTTTCATCTTAGTTTAGCTTTTTTTTTCTTGTTTCTCCAAGTTTCCAGTTCAATAATTATTTCATTCTAGATTAACATCGTTGAAACTATTATAATTTTGGATGGATCAATATATAAAGTTACTTGATAATTTCTGTAAGAAATATTTTCCCTCTTATATTTTTTTTTAGTGAAATTGCTTAGATAGTTGGGTCAGTAATGCTCAGCTTTAGGTAAGAGAATAGCATATGGTTTTTGAAAACTCCATACTATTATTCATATCAGCAAAAATCATTTTTTTAAATAACTAAGAGTGAGATCAATTTAGTATCAGACCTACCAGCTGAGTTTCTGACTGCTAACTTCACTACTCTTGAACTGCTACTGAATTCTGCTGTCCATACTATATTTTGCTTTTTAAATATATCAATCTTCCATCCAATCACATGATTGTCTACCTCAGAAATTAATGCATTGATCAATTGATTTTCTTTTTACAAAAAAGACTTTTTTTAAAAAAAAAAAAGTCTATTTATACCTAATTTGAAAAACAATCATTCTTCAGAAATAAAATCCCAATTCATTGGGTTTCCCCCACTTAATTACTTGAAAAAACAAAACATCCCATTTACACACTAATTTGGAAAATATATTTTATTTCTTCAGAGAAAAAAAAATCTTAATCGCTCTTAATTAATTGATAAACAATATTAAAAATCTTAGTATCTTTTTTAAAAAAAATTAATTAATAAGTAGCTTTTGAAGATTTTAATTCCTTCTTTTTTTCTAATTTTTCAATAAAGAAATAAATGAAACTACACAAAAAGAAAATTATTATCTCCCTTTACAATAATATCCAATAAAAAGTAAACATTTATCTTATTAAAATGTTTAAATTTGATACATTATCATTTCATGTATATAAACCTTTACATAATTTTAACCTAGCTAAATTCCTATTTAACAACTAGACTATCCTGCAGCTACACAAGAAGAGATAATCCCCAATATATATAATTGGTAAATATTGTATGGCTACATATATGTAGATTTTGTAGAGTTTGTATGCATGTGTATATACAAATGAAATACACCTGGGTCTCGTTTTACGCGATAGATAGGTTCCTCAGAAAACGCGCAAACGAAATCGCGCAAAAATAGACGTAACTTACATTGAAAAAGGGGGGATGCGGTCTGTGATTTTTCAAAATTCGCGTAAAAGCAAAGCACCAATGTAAAATTACTTTAAAATTCACGCAAAAAAAAAAATAAGGAAATAAAATATGACTAATAAAAAATTTCAAATTGGAAAAAAATTGATACAAGACAAACTTTTTTTAACTATAATATTTAATTTTATTCAAAATAATATATTTTTATGCATAATTTACAGTACAGTAATTTACATTTTTTTATACACGTTTTAATTATTATAGCTATTTGCTGAAAAACACGTTCGTTTGCAAACAACTAGCGCCAACTTCACACTCATGTTGTGTCAATGGTTTTCTGGTGACAATGTAATTAGTAATTAATCTTTGAGATGATGATTTTATTAATTGTTTATGAAACTAACAACTAAAAATTAAATTCTTATTTTTGTCTTTAATTTTCAATTCCGTTTAAAAATCAAATTTCACATCACATTAATTTCAAGTCATCGTAAGTAATTTTTAAATTGTTAATTACAATTAAAAATCAGATTTTAATTTTTAATTGTCAAATTTAATTGTGCCCACTGCTATTACTGACCTTTTAAAAATAAACTTGTGGACACTAAATGATTAATAATTGATTATGTTCTTTTTTAAAAAGCAAAAACAGAATGTGATTTAAAATGCAAAATTAACACGCACAATGTTTGAACAAATTTACATTATAATCTTGTAAAATTTAATGTGTGTATACATAAAATGTGGAAATCATGATTTTAATTTCATTATTGCATAAAATCTTACTATTATAAAGCACTGAAAATATTGAAATTACTAAGATGAAAGTCGAATTCCAATAATGTGCTATTACTTTCAATATAACGTAAGTGTGCGAAATTTATTATTTAAAGTAATAGTGCATTATTGGAGTTCGACTTCCGGTGAAACATGAATCGCGTAACTTCAAAATCGTGTTAAATAAGTCTGCGTAAAAAGAGACCCAGGTGTATACATTTAATAAATTTAAGTTAATATAGTGTTACAAACAAATAAAGTGTGTAGAATTCACTTATAAAAACATGCTTCTGGCTAATTCAAATGTAGCCATTGTCTATTATAATGATTATGACCTGTATTAAAAGCGCCTTGAAATTTATAATAGACAAGCAATATCTTTATTTTGCCGATAGAGGAATCTCTCAAACCACGACACAAGATAGCGATTTTTATAAAGATAAGAACAGCCTCTTATCTTTAACCTAACTTTCCACTTATATAGGCCAATATGAAGCATCTTGATTTGGGAGCATGAAGCTGTTGTTCTCTCCACTGTTTAAGTCCACTATTTCTTATACAAATTAACATTCGCGAATTCTTGCGATTTACAACAAGTCAATATTACGATCTTTATACTGGAAATATATAAACTATTGTAGAGTTATAATTATTTATTAAGCACACAGGAGGTATATGTAAATTCGTTGTAAATCACAAGATTTTGCAAATGTTAATTTGTATAGGGAATAGTGGACTTAAAACAGTGGAGAAAATACAGCTTCACGGCCCCCAATCAAGATGCTTCAGATTGGCCTCTATAAGTGGAAAATTAGGTTAAAGATAAGAGGCTGCTCTTATCTTTATAAAAATTGCTACCTTGTGTCATGGTTTGAGAGGTCCCTTTATCGACAAAATAAAGATATTGCTTGACTATTATAAATTTCAAGGCGCATTTAATACAGGTCTTAAAAAGTATTTACATATACTTCCTGTGACTTAATAAATAATTATCATCATTATAATGATTATGATGTGGTCTCCTTCTGGGTCTTTTACAATCTCTTGATAAATAATTATAACTCTATAATGATTATGATAGGTGTAATAATAGCTGAATAAGCTAAAAATATGCTTTTATAAATTACTTACCTATGTAATAAGATTATTATTATACGATATCAATATCGATATAAAAAATTTTTACATCCTGAATTTTTATTTTTTCTGAATAAATTTGTTTGAATTTAATTCATTTTCAATGTTTTGACCATTTTATATGGTCACTTTTAAGGCTATACTTTGTATGTAGTTTTACCTATGTAAAAACAAGTTGTATGTATCTAATATCTAAAAATAACAAATGAAAAAAACAAATTACAAATAGCTTTCCATTTTAAATATACAAATATAAATAAAAAATATATTAATAAATAACATTTCTTAAAATTCCTTATGAAATGTCAAGAAAAAATTTTAAAATATTAAAAAAAAAATACTTCCACTGTACTTCATTTTGTGAAATTAAAATTAAATAACTTAAAACTTATAAAATAATATTTTACCATCCTATTATAAAAAGTTAATAATATTCTAGTGTGATTCCTATTTCACAATCCTGACTTGGATCAAGGGCAGATATATCTACCTACAATAACTTGGTCTGATTTTAAATATAACACAAATTTATGTATGAATATGAATGGCAAATTAGCTTTTTATTTGCTTTGTGTTTATTTAGGAAAAAAAAATCCTTACTTTTGTGTATACATTTTTAAATCAGAATATTTTTTTGTAGAAGTTATAAATACAATTTTTTTTTCAAACTTTTCATTTGTAGTGAATTTCAAACTATTTTTGTAAACTAATAAAAAAGTTGAAGATCATATCACATTTTGTTATCAATTACATTGCTGTGCAATGTTCTAACATCAGGATCACTTATATATACACATGCATAAATAAATTTTAAAATAATTTTGTAAGTCACTATAAGAAATGATCAATATGTAGATAAAAAATTCAATTATTAAATAAATATGCTATTGGAAAACTTACTTTATCTAACTGACTGGCAAAATCCTTCAATTTTTGTGTTAAGTCTGCTGTCGGAGTATCACCTTTACAAAAAGGATTATTTTCCAATAACTACAATTAACAAGTGACAAATATTATTTTGATAATATATATATTAAAAATTATAGATAAACATCATGTTTTTTTTTTTTATTTAAATTTTTTTTTACATAAATAACATTTTAAAGAATATCTTTATTCATATTGTAAGAGTATGGTCCCAACCTATTAAAAACAAAGAGGGTCTAAAACAAAATATACTTAATTAAAGATATAACTAATCCATTAACACTCTTTGTTATGTAAAAACAAATTATAACATTAATTATATTGTAAGTAGACTGTGATATTGTCTTTTGTTTTTATTTTCTTTTTTTGTTATGTTAAATCTACTGACTACAAAATAAGAATAATTGATACTCAACTTGATATAAAAAAGTAACAAAGAAAAATGGGATTTAAACTTAAATTATTACATTATTCTTATTTTTTTTTTTTAAAAAAAGAATTATTAAAGAGACTAAAGGAAATTAAGACCCTTAAACAATGGGAATGCAGCATGATATATAACAGCTCATGACACAGACTGCATTTACAAAAAAAAAAAAAAAAAACTGAATTGTTTTAATCAAGAAAAAAATAGACAATTTTTTTAAAGCTATCAACATGTATTAAAATAATAATTAAAAATGAACTAATATTTGATTTATAATTTGATGATTTTATAAAAGAACAAATTATGTCCAAAAGTTATTGAAAACGATTATAAAAGAAAAAGTTTATAAAGGTCAAAGCAATAATACATTTCCATAGAAAAGACTTACATTAATAATTCCAAGAGAATAATTCATATAAAATTTTATTACTCAGTGACCCAAAGCTCATAAAAAGAATTATTAACTGGCCAAAGAAACCAAAAAAAGACCACACACATTCTAATCTAAATCAGATGATATTAATTCTAATGAATATTAAGCAATACATAAGTATGTAGGAGTAGAAAACTTATTAAACATCATAGATGGGAGGCTGCTAGTCATATGCCTATTAATAACTTTATGAGCTAACATCAGTAATGTCTTCACCATCACCAGAAGGAGAAAGTATTCACTAAGATCATGGAGAAAGCAGCAATAAACAAATGAACATTATCTGTCCACTGGCAAGTCATCAACTGATTATCTAGAGGACGACCAGACAACATCAAATGAATTAACAACTCCCAAGATCCAGGAATTTTCCTAATCTAGAAGGAACCAGCAATCTTATCATCTGTGTATCCACGTACTGAAGAATAGCTAACTACATGAATTAACATTTTCAATTATTCAAATTATAAATATATTGTATAAAATCCATTTTCCTCTGTTGTATAACTTTGTTATGTATTTTTATTAGAAGAATTGATGATCCAGCCCTATGATTATCAATCATAATCTATAGGTCAATCACTATAATTTTTGAATGAAATAAAATCTAGATAATGATCCCTAGTCCTACCAACTAAAAGACTGGATGACTAACTGGTGTTGAGGTGAGATTTTATCTATAAAATATTAAATACTCATACTAGTACAGGACAATTTTATATGTTTATTGTTATCGTTAAATTACTTGATTATTATTATTGTGTATGACTGACTAAACCTCTTGTGCAAACTATCATAAAGACTGGTAATGTCAAGGGGGAACTTCATACCCAAAGATGACAGTCAGTAAATCATGACGCATTGTTGTAGATTAAGGTAGCCAAATAAAAGTCAGAGAGTAGAAAAATTGGTCAACAGGATGATATCAAAATAATCATAAATTATGTTGTTAGACTAAGCAAATGGTTAGAGCGGGTAGTGAATGACCATCCTACAGGAAGTCAAAGGTTAGGGGATAATCATAATATTATATCTGTCAAATAAAGGATGAGCTGACCTCCCCAAATGTTAAATTGATTTGTTACAAAAGATTGTAAATCACCCATAATGGAATAAAGCTGTTAATGATTTATTTTATTTAATTAGAATTCGTGTATGATTCCTCATTTATCTAATTTTCCATTATCCATGCCATATCATTTATCTATTTTTCCATTATCCATGCTATATCATTTATCTAACTTTCCATTACTCATACCATATCATTTATCTAACTTTCAAAAGCCAAGCCATATCATTTATCTAACTTTCCATTAACCATGCCATATCATTTATTTTACTTTCTAATACCCATGCCATATCATTTATTTAACTTTCCATTACCCATGCCATATCATTTATCTAAATTTCCATTAGCCCCATATCATTTATCTAACTTTTCATTATCCAAGCCGTACCACACACAATTCAGATGTAAATAATTATAGTTTTATATCAAATTTATGGTAATCATCACTTTAGCTTATTAGAATCATGCATATAGCTACAGACTTTGAATACCGAGGAGTAACAGGAATATGAAAAGAAACCACAATGTCGAGGATCTAAAGTGCAACCCTATGGTAATGATATGTATCAGAGTTGAACTAAGCATACTGTCTAATGTGATATATTTATAACTGGTTAGCTTTAGCAACTCAAACTCATACCATGGCCTCAATGTACAAATATTACGAGTGGAGCAAATAGCCATTTTGTTCTGCTCCATTCCAATTAACAACCAATTATTGGGCTAGACCCTGTCTAATTGCGTTGTTAGGAATCTGATCATATACATAATTCATCCATTCCATTACAAATTGTGCAGCCAATCATTGGGCTTGAATCACATATATTAAGATTCCAATTTTCGTCGTTCCATTACAATATATAAATAGAATTGTTTATATACACAAATATGTTTATTTACTTTAAAATGGCTTGCAACATATGCAAACGGATAATCTCATAAGGTCATAAATGAAATAAAAATGAAACTATTTAGATAAATCTCTCTTGATATACACTGAAAAATGCCAGCAATTAATTGGTCATACATAGATAAATTATAACATGTTCAGCCACTCATATCTATTTGTCAACAGTAAATATTTTGACAATCATAGTCAAAACAACAGTAAGCAAAAATAAAAAATTAATAAACCCATTTTCCATTCCCAACTATGATTCTATATAGATTCTTGCGCAATATTGCTTTGATAACAATTATTAAAATATTTAGTGTTGATATATAGACACGCATGGCAGAATGTAACACAAATTATTGTTCTCATCCTTCAAGCGTTAGATTATTGGCATTTTTTTTGCTACATCTGCATTCATATGTTTAAAATAAAATGATTAGTTGTTCAAAAAATACATTTGATCTGGGAAGAGATATAATAATTTCTGACCTGAAAAAAAGAATAATAATAATTTCTAGTGTATTTATTTAAAAATTTTAATTGTCAATGCATGCATAAAATGCAATGATTGAAAATTAAATTAATATAACGAATATCTATATAGATTGTAAAAAAAACATACTAGTAGAAAAGCAACTAAGCCTATAGATCAAAACAATATATAATTGTAATTTTATTCATGTGATCAGATAGATACATTAAAATAAATATTAATAACATGTAGACATATTCTATACAAATTTACTCTGCAAGTAAACATTTTTAATGAAACGTTCATAACAGTCACATTTCAATTCAGTGATTATTTTTTATTCTTCATGAAATTAAAAATTATTATATTACATTTGATTATATAGACATTAAAATTAATAAATTTCAAATATGCTTATAACATTCCATACGTAAAAGAAAAGTAATTTCCATTTTTAAAGGTTTCCTTTTTTTATGATTTTATACTTTCCAATAATTCTAAATGTTTAAATGAAGTAATAAACATTAGAAAATATAAGACAATCTAGTATATTATCTGTAAAGCCTCAATTTATTGTTATCAAGCATTGCTAAAAAATATGCATATGCTAAGTAAATTTGTATGGAATATATCCATAATGTCTACACAATGTTTTTATCTATTTTAATGTATCTATCAAATCATATGAATAAAATTAAGACTATATCATAAAAAATATAAAAAAATGCCCAAGAGAACAACAGTCTCATTTTTACCATTTTTAAAGTAATGAATTAATGTCCCTCATCTATGATTATTTTTTCTTCAAATATATATATATTAATGATAGGAAAACATTTATTTCTGCTTTATTAATAATTCCAAAACTATACTCCCAATGATTTTAATGTTGAAAAGTTCTATACAATTTAAATCAGTGCAGTGGTCTTAACCCTTTTCACACCTGTGGACCGGCAAAAATAAGGATAAGATTTCACGGACCGGCGAAAATTTACAGATAAATTTTCTTAAAGATGTAACCTGCTTAGCATTAGATAAGCATAATTGTTATAACTGACCAAAACAGCACACTAGTTATTGTGTTGCTTACCTTCACATGCGCAGTCATACTGCTACAGAAAACAGGACAATAACAATCATTCTCATTAATATGCTTGATTTCTACATTTATTATTTCATTATTAAAACATACAAGAATAAAATGTTATTCACCTGAATGTTGGGAAATATCACAGCTAGTGTAATTACATGACAATAATTATGATAAATGTAATATTTGTATTTAATGTTAAATATACAAGCTGAAGTTATATATATTTGTTGTCTTTTGATAGTAGTAAGGGCAAAATAGAAATCATGTAATTAAAATCAATGTACAGCCCAAAAAAAAGTCGCTGTATTTTAGATCTGAAAAAATAAAATGAAACATGTAAAAGTCTGAAGTTTTGATGTTATTGTAATTTTTTTGTGTGTTAATGTGTTGAAAGGATTAAAAAATGTAATTAATAGGAAAAGTTTTTTTTAAAAATGGCAAAATAGACATCGCATAATAGAAATAAAGCTCCCCCCCCAAAAAAAAAAAACTGCCATATAGTCGCTGTCTTTTAAAAACAAAAGACAACGAAAGTTGAAAAAGTCAAAAGTTTTGATCTCATTTAAATGGGGGGGGGGGGGGGGGGTTTGAAAAATACTTTGTCTTCACTGAGACAAAAGATAGAAACCAAAGTTATTTTTTGTTTGTTTTTATTTTTAAAAAAAGGTAACAGAAATTGGTTTTAAAAATAAAAGTTTTAGTATTTTAGCAGTATATAAATAAAGCCAAAAAAAAAAAAAAAAAGTGAGCATATTTTTAAATAAAAAAAAAAAAAACGAATTCAAAGTCAAAAGTTTTGATCTTATTTTAAATGGGGTGGGGGGGGTGGATTGAGAAATACTTTGTAAAAGTTAGAGACAGAAATTTTTTGGTTGCTTTTCTTTTTAAAAAAAGGTGATAAAAATTGATTTCAAAAATAAAAGTTAAAGCAAAAAATGATCTTATCTTTTTGGGGGGAATGGGTTGAGAAATACTTTGTCTTCACTGAGACAAAAGTTATTTTTGGTTTGTTTTTATTTTTTAAAAAAGGTAATAAAAATTGGTTTTAAAAATAAAAGTTTTAGTATATCAGCAATATACAAATAAAGGCAAAAAAGATATCGCCTTATAGGCAAAAAAAAGTGGCTGTATTTTTAAACAAAAAAAAACAACTGAAACTTGAAAAAGTCAAAAGTTTTGATCTTACTTTATTTTGGAGGTGGGGTGGGGGGGTGTATTGAGAAATACTTTGTAAAAGTTAGAGACAAGTTATTTTTTGGTTTTTATTTTTAAAAAAAGGTAATAAAAATTGATTTCAAAAATAAAAGTTAAAGCCAAAAAAAAAATCGCTGTATAGCCAAAAAAAACCCACTAAAAATGAAATATTAAAAGAGGGAGTAGAAAAAATTTAAAAGATCAAAAAAAAATCATGTTACATTTTATTGTTTTAACACATAAACAATGCTGACAAGCGGCCATGATTTGCTATCAAAAGACAACCGGAGTTTGTATAATAAAAAACTTTTTTTTTAATTTTGAATTTTTTTAGAAAAAAAATAAAAAATTTAATTCTACCCCCCACCCCATAAACATCTGTGATAAATAGAAAAACAAATTAATGTATGTATGATTGATTAGATTTTGTTTTTGTTCTGTTTCTTTTTTTTTAATCAGGTAAAAATGCAATGAAAGAATAAATAAAAATTGTTTATATTAATTAAAAGTTTAAAAAATTATTTTATTACAAACTTTCTTGCCAGTCTAGCACGGCCTGGCAGAAAACTCCTGTGGCCCGGCGCAGGTCCGCAGACCGGTGGTTGAAGAGCACTGATTTAAATAATTTAAACATAAGTATAGCTTCCATTCTTAATTTATAATTACTGCAGCTTATTAATAACAAATGTTGTCAAATCTAACTTGAATTTATATAAATATTAGCATTTGGTATGTTTCCTACCAATTCTAATGTTAATATCTATGTACTTATTTATCTTGGTTGTCTAAAGTATTTTGATTTTATAAACCTCAAAATGTATGAAATGGATGATGTGTTTATTTTATTATGCTGGCTATGAAAAGACTATAACCTTGACTTTAATTTGATTCCTTTTAGCATAAAATAATTTTGTTGTATATTATCCAATTATATACTTCCTTTGAGTCACTATATTTTGACAACTTTAATAAGTGCCTTTCTTAATTCAACAAAACATCCTTCTTGCTAATTCTGTAATTATTAAATCAGTTTCCTATGTAATCTGCTTTACATAAAAATTACTTCATCCAAATTGAATTAACATAGCATACCAGTAGATATGAAGCAATAATTTAAATATGCAAATAAAAAAAAAAGATAACCAATCATATGCAATGGAGAAAACAATAAAGGTGACCTTTATAAAATTTTCAAAAATGAATTACTAGAAATAAAAAAAACAACATAGCTGTATGTATGTATATATGTACAATCATCATTCAATAAAAACCTATAATAATTCAGAAATTCTTGATCTTATGATCCCATCTTAAATAAAGTCTTTTTAGTGGACACATCTGTTGCTGTATAGAATGTTTATATTTTCTCACCTCCCCGCAATGCAATTTAAACTGGATAATATATTCTAATTGATAAGATACTATATAATTGTATCCAGATATATATGGTTGATCCATGAAACAAATCTCAAAACACAGAATATGAAAACTGTAGAACATATTGTGAGAATATGTCAAACTCCTCACATATATATTAAAAAAAAATACAACACGCACACTTATTTTGAATATTATTATTAACAAAAACCATGAAAAATTCTATTATTGATTTTTATATATTAATAATTGCATAATATTAAAATACTATAAAATAACAATTTGTGTCAATTGTTAATATGGAGTTTAATATAAATAAATAAAAACAAATAATATTTCCAAGCGCTTTCAACTCTTACGAGTCCTTATCAAGGCAGTGTAAAAAATTCTATTTTCTCCTAGGTGATGAATCTAACATTTCATTGTATTGGCAAAAAACAACTAATCGGAAAGCAAGTTAACTTTGAATTCATAGCACAAGATGAATTTTGTATTGTGCCAAGGCCAAATTGGCACATGTATATAAAATAATTTTGTCTAAAAAAAAAAAAATATTAAAATCTTTCGTAAAAGAGTTTAAAAAAAAGAAAGAAAATAATTGATTAAACGGGGAGAGGGGGAGTTTGTTTAGAAAAGATAAAACTAAGAGTTCATAAAAGTTAAAGAGTGTTATTATTATAAATTAAAAGTTAAAATATAAATCTCTTTTCATTCCAGTTTATTAGAATAAATGCGTATATATGTGCGATGGTAAATAAAAATAAATGTAAGCTTGTTAATAAGAGATATAATAAATGCGTGTTAAAATCATATTGAAAAACACATGAAAATAAATATTGAAATGAAATGTATTTAAAAACACAATGGTGAGCTACTAATTAAGGATATAAAAACATGTTTTGAAATGGCTACTACTAATTAAACAATCTTCAAAAACACGTTGTCATAGGATTTATTACTAAAGGAATTTTGACAACACCTATTGCCGGAGGATATTAAAACGAAAACAATTCGCATATATAAATATCCAGATTTTTATCGGAGTTCAGTTTCAGCTTAGTTTTCAGTATCAGTCTTGTTTAAATTATGTATCCAGAAACAGAAATGCATTGCTGAGCATCTTATGGAAATATACGCTCCTCTTTCAGCCCTTAGTCCAACAAGATCAGCAAGACCTGCCCATGAAATAATGTCTACTTAACAGCTCAGAAATCCTCCGTCAATATTCCACTGTCTCCAAGAATAAAACCAATGGATTAGCATCAAATCTCCTCAAGAAACATCAAATCTAACCGGTTAGATATCCTTTATTAGATATACTCCGTCAGAAGCAGCCAACAACAAGCAATATCCACGTTCCAAAAATCCTAGGTAAAACATTTTATTATTCTCATTTATATGTAGTAGCCACCACTGTAATTCGTAAAAATTCAAGATTCAAATTATATAAACTCTATAAGCATGCATAAAATGAACTATTGATGTGCGTGTTTGTGAATGTTAGATAATTTAAATGTCAAAGATTATTTTTGCTCTTTCATAAAATATATCATAGTATGTTAACTTAAAATATGTGTGTAATTTATAGATTTATAAAAATGTTTATAATTCGTAAGTGTTAGTTAATAAATTGTCTTTAAAATTAAACTTTATTTGTCGGTCAATTTTTTTTTATCAATTCTTTTTCTATATTTTATTACTGATTAAAATTAGACTGGGCTAGTTTATGGGATGGTTTCGAGCGCTGGATTATGAGCCTACTGACCAAATACGTTGTTTATTCTTCTGAATAGATAGCTGGCGCCCGGAGTTTACTCCGAAACAAATAAAGTGTTTGGATAGTAGGGGTTTGAATCTAGCAGCCGAGGTGGGCCATTGTTGATAGTTAAAGCTATCAATAATATCTCCCATTTTGCTCGAACGTGCCGGTTCGTTCACGTAACATTTATAAGTAAACAAAATTGTAAATGTATTATGGAGAAGTTTGAAACCAGCCAAAACTTATATATGTGTAAGTAAGTGGTTTCAGCGGTTCGATCCGGTACATAAATGGCTTTCCCAACTTTGGGGCTGGACCTAAGAAACAATAGTAATTAAATACTGTGTTTCTTGTTTGAAATTTTTTTTATAGAAAAGCGAAATTACGTACTTAAAGTGATTTAATTTTAAAAAAAGAATTGACCGAAAACTTTTTTTTCTTTAAATGAAAAGAGATTTATGCTATTTATGTTGGTTAAAATAAATCATTCTGTTAAATCAGAGGGACAGTTGATATTTGGGCGGAGCTAAAGCATTAGGATCGGGTACAGAAAAATGGACAAAGGAGAGGTGGAGTCAGCGTATATTTCCATTTTAGTAAGAAAAATAAATAAACAGCTCATATTTAAATTTAGTCAAAGAAATAAAATATTGTTTTAAAAATGGAAAAAGAGAAAGAAATGTCTGAGATGCAGATGATGAAGAAAATGATGATAGACATGATGAATCTGATGAAAGAAATCATGCAAGATCAAAAAGAATTCATTGCAGAAATAAGAGAAAGGAGACACAAGAGAACAGGAAAGGGAGAGAAGAACCAAGAAGTTATAGAGTTAGATTTAATTAAAGAAAGTCAGGAAGTTGAAAAGGAAGTTGACATGATAAAAGATGTAAAAATTGAATTAGAACTAGATAGCATTGAAACAGAGAAGACTGAAATAGAAATTAAAGCAGAACAGGATAGTGCTAAGACAGAGGAAAATATAGATCAAGAAATTGAAGAGAGACATAAGTTCAAGGTAGAAGATAGCGTTGAAAAGTTTTTACAAAAATTTAAAAAGGTTAAAGTAAAAGTTCGTGTGTGTTTTAAACATAGATTTAAAATAAAAAGAAAGCGTAGGAAAAAATATTCACGGTTAGGAAAAATATGGAGGTTTGTGAAGCTTAAAGGTTTTCTGATTTACAAAGTTGAAAATAGAACGGAAAGAGAAAGAGATAAAATAATTTTTAATCGAGGGATAGAAGTGAGAATATGGAGTATAATTTATGTTAGTGAGTTAGTAGAAAGAAAAAAGGAACCGCCGGACATAGCATAAAAGTTAGTAAACGGGCGGAATAGTAAAGGAAGTAAACAAAAAGGACCAGAAATGGACAATGAGCACGAATATGATTATTCTAAAGTAAATAAATCTAATAAATTAAATCTGAAACTTCTATTTAAAACTAAAATAATAATTTAAAAATAAATGAACAATGATAAATGAAATGGTTTAAAGTAACAATAATAACGGAGGCTTCGTAAAATAAAAGATTTTTTTTTCTCCATGCACATAAAGTAATTAAGAAAAAAATGTTCGTAAATATAGGTCAAGTAAAATCAATAAAATCAAGTGAAATAAATAAGTGTAAGATGTCTGTATTAAAAAAATAAAAAAATGACTCGTGATAAACTAATAGATGTTTTTTTTTTTTTTTTTGGAATACACGCACGGTAATAAAAGGAAGTAAATAAATGATTTAAAGTCAAGTCATATATATATATATCAGTGTAATAATGAATCGTAGTAAAGTAAGTTGTTTTTGAATATACGCAAGTTAATAAAAGTTGAGTAAATAATGGATCGTAATAAAATTAAATAATTTTTCTGAATACACGCACATAAATAAAGAAGTTAAAATAATGGTTTAAAAATAGTATTGTAAAACTAATATTTAAAATGTTCGTAAGGGTTTGAAAATAATATTCGAGTAAAGGTTAATATAAATAAATGTTTAGGATAATGTTCATGTGAATTTAAAAATAAGGTTGTAAGATTAATAATAAAAAATATAAAGTCAATCTAAGTGTATTAAGTGTGTATAAGTATACATGTGTATATACGCGCACATACACTGGTAATATTCGGTAAATACGATACCTCATGATGCGTATCTGAAATGTATTTATCCAGATATCCTTTTAGGTTATTTTCTTGGCACTGCTGCACCTCATGATGTGTGCAAGAAGGGATTTATTTATAATGGATTCCCTGTAAGCAAGTCCAGTAATAACTCGATATTTAGAATATTAGTAGGTGTATAATTGTGCTGCACGTATACACATGTGTAGGAATTTATCTATAGCAAAAGGGAATGAGGGTAGTATAGAAATAAGTTTAGTTAAGGATAAGTTTAAAGCTGCCGACTGGATAAATTTTAGTACCCGTAACGGACTTATCAGGGATCATTCCTCTTTCCAAAGCATAAGTCGAAAATGGACAGTTGAAAATTCCTGCCATTTTGCAGCGACCCTTTCTTTTTCCAAGTCCGGTAGAAACCCGGCAAATGAAGCTTCGTTTTTCATATGTGTAAGTCAGTATAAGTCAGTGAATCTGCCTCCGCCTCATTTCCAAAAGATCCCTGTGCCACAAAATTAGTTTGTCCCGGTGGTCATTATCCAGGATTTAGATCATTGTGAGCAATGTATTTGGCATAGATAGAAGGAAAGGATAGTCAAAACAGATTGCCCTTGGTATGTAAAGTGAAAGCATTATGAAAAGCAAACTTAGAAAATAAATGAATATTTAGAATCAAGAATTAAAGTTGCAAGAGATAAAATGGTCAAAAATGATGCATTTTACTCTAAAACAGAAGGGGGTGTAATGTGCCAAGGCCAAATTGGCACATGTATATAAAATAATTTTGTCTAAAAAAAAAAAAAATTATTAAAATCTTTCGTAAAAGAGTTTTAAAAAAAAGAAAGAAAATAATTGATTAAACGGGGAGAGGGGGAGTTTTGTTTAGAAAAGATAAAACTAAGAGTTCATAAAAGTTAAAGAGTGTTATTATTATAAATTAAAAGTTAAAATATAAATCTCTTTTCATTCCAGTTTATTAGAATAAATGCATATATATGTGCGATGGTAAATAAAAATAAATGTAAGCTTGTTAATAAGAGATATAATAAATGCGTGTTAAAATCATATTGAAAAACACATGAAAATAAATATTGAAATGAAATGTATTTAAAAACACAGTGGTGAGCTACTAATTAAGGATATAAAAACACGTTTTGAAATGGCTACTACTAATTAAACAATCTTCAAAAACACGTTGTCATAGGATTAATTACTAAAGGAATTTCGACAACACCTATTGCCGGAGGATATTAAAACGAAAACAATTCGCATATATAAATATCCAGATTTTTATCGGAATTCAGTTTCAGCCTAGTTTTCAGTATCAGTCTTGTTTAAATTATGTATCCAGAAACAGAAATGCATTGCTGAGCATCTTATGGAAATATATGCTCCTCTTTCAGCCCTTAGTCCAACAAGATCAGCAAGACCTGCCCGTGAAATAATGTCTACTTAACAGCTCAGAAATCCTCCGTCAATATTCCACTGTCTCCAAGAATAAAACCAATGGATTAGCATCAAATCTCCTCAAGAAACGTCAAATCTAACTGGTTAGATATCCTTTATTAGATATACTCCGTCAGAAGCAGCCAACAACAAGCAATATCCACGTTCCAAAAATCCTAGGTAAAACATTTTATTATTCTCATTTATATGTAGTAGCCACCGCTGTAATTCGTAAAAATTCAAGATTCAAATTATATAAACTCTATAAGCATGCATAAAATGAACTATTGATGTGCGTGTTTGTGAATGTTAGATAATTTAAATGTCAAAGATTATTTTTGCTCTTTCATAAAATATATCATAGTATGTTAACTTAAAATATGTGTGTTATTTATAGATTTATAAAAATGTTTATAATTCGTAAGTGTTAGTTAATAAATTGTCTTTAAAATTAAACTTTATTCGTCGGTCAATTCTTTTTATCAATTCTTTTTCTATATTTTATTACTGATTAAAATTAGACTGGGCTAGTTTATGGGATGGTTTCGAGCGCTGGATTATGAGCCTACTGACCAAATACGTTGTTTATTCTTCTGAATAGATAGCTGGCGCCTGGAGTTTACTCTGAAACAAATAAAGTGTTTGGATAGTAGGGGTTTGAATCTAGCAGCCGAAGTGGGCCATTGTTGATAGTTAAAGCTATCAATAATATCTCCCATTTTGCTCGAACGTGCCGGTTCGTTCACGTAACATTTATAAGTAAACAAAATTGTAAATGTATTATGGAGAAGTTTGAAACCAGCCAAAACTTATATATGTGTAAGTAAGTGGTTTCAGCGGTTCGATCCGGTACAGTATAATATATGATTCTTTAATCTTGCGTTTTTTATCATGTGTTTCATTCATTAATATTGTAAAATCCTTTGGACTGCATATATGGCCTGTATTATTTTGGTGAACATAAAAAGCTGAATAAACTGCATCATCTTCTCTTGCTCTATTATAAGTATATTTATGTTGTTGAAGGCGATATTTAATATTTGTTTTGATTTCTCCAACATATATTACACTACAATTTATTTGTGGGCATCTAATAGAGTATACAACACTGCTTTTATCCTCCTTATTTATTATTTCCTTAGAATGATTTATTAACCTATTAAGGTTAGGTGGAGTTCTCCATGCTAATCGAAAATCTTTACTTAAAACTTTTATTATATTTTTATTAATATTGGGAATAAAAGCTAATGACATCCATGGTTTATTATTCATATTTATATGGTCTCTATTATGACATTGTTTATAATGCTTCAATACAGTAGATAATAGCATTTGTTTTTTATAACCCACTTGTATTAAATCTTGCATATAACATTTTATATTATCTTTCATAAACATTTCATTTGAACACAATCGTCGATTACGTGTTAAAAAAGCTCTAAAACCAGCTAATTTGTGTACTAAAGGAACATTAGATGTTGGATGAATGTAACCTCTATTATCTATATGTTTTACAAACCATTTTAAATACTAATTTATCATCTACCCTTGATATTTGCAAATCTAGGTATTTAATACTAGAATTGTCTTTTCTTTCTATTGTCCAAACTAAACCATCTTGGTTCTGCAAACTATCAAAAATTTGCTTTATAATGTCTGGTAGCCCATATATCAAAACATCATCCACATATCTACAATATAATGTGTTCTTATTTCTTACTAATATGGGATGCACAATTCACTGTTCTATATTATCTACAAACAAATTACTTAATAATCCACTTACAGCCAAACCCATTGGCCATCCTTTTTCCATTAAATACCTAGATTTGCAAATATCAAGGGTAGATGATAAATTAGTATATAAAATGGTTGTAAAACATATAGATAATAGAGGTTACATTCATCCAGCATCTAATGTTCCTTTAGTACACAAATTAGCTGGTTTTAGAGCTTTTTTAACACGTAATCAATGACTGTGTTCAAATGAAATGTTTATGAAAGATAATATAAAATGTTATATGCAAGATTTAATACAAGTGGGTTATAATAAACAAATGCTATTATCTACTGTATTGAAGCATTATAAACAATGTCATAATAGTGACCATATAGATATGAATAATAAACCATGGATGTCATTAGCTTTTATTCCCAATATTAATAAAAATATAATAAAAGTTTTAAGTAAAGATTTTCGATTAGCATGGAGAACTCCACCTAACCTTAATAGGTTAATAAATAATTCTAAGGAAATAATAAATAAGGAGGATAAAAGCAGTGTTGTATACTCTATTAGATGCCCACAAATAAATTGTAGTGCAATATATGTTGGAGAAACCAAAACAAATATTAAATATCGCCTTCAACAACATAAATATACTTATAATAGAGCAAGAGAAGATGATACAGTTTATTCAGCTTTTTATGTTCATCAAAATAATACAGGCCATATATGCAGTCCAAAGGATTTTACAATATTAATGAATGAAACACATGATAAAAAACGCAAGATTAAAGAATCATATATTATACAAAATTCATCTTGGGCTATGAATTCAAAATTAACTAGCTTTCTGATTAGTTGTTTCTGGCCAATACAATGAAATGTTAGATTCATCACCTAGGAGAAAATAGAATTTTTTACACTGCCTTGATAAGGACTCGTAAGAGTTGAAAGCGCTTGGAAATATTATTTGTTTTTATTTATTTATATTAAACTCTGTATTAACAATTGACACGAATTGTTATTTTATATTACTTTTATATTATATACAGAAGTATTATTTATTTATTTATTTATAATAATTGCATACAAATTGGTCATTTAAAATTATAACTTTAACAACTTTTTTAACTATACTGACATGTAGATGATCACAATGTAAAAAAAAATACATATAAGCCCTAAAAATATTAAAGAAAAGAAATAACCATTAAATATTAATTTTGTTCATCATCCATTCATTAAATATACAAATAATAAAATGACAACATAATTGAAACAACAAAAATGCAAACTCAAATTGACAATATATATATATAGACGGTTAACAGAAAAATAGAAATAAACTTTTTTTTTTCTTTCTTATTGAAATGAAAAGGAGATTAAAATATAACTCTGATTAGTCAATACATTTTGAGTAAAATATAAATCTGAACCCATTGTTCAAAGTTATTCGACAACAATCAGTAAATCATCAATTCTCCAAAAAAAAAATAATAATTTCAAAGGATAAAGAAGAAACCGTGCTTATCATTATGAATAGATTTAATCTACGTAAAATACATTTTACAAGTAAAAAAAAAAAAATCTCTTTTGGTAATCCTATTGAAGCTGAATATTAAAAGAACCCAATCACTTCATTATTTATAGGATAGTATAAAATAAAACTATGTTATCAAGTTCACATAGAGGAAAAGAAACTTCATAGAGAAGGAATGTTAATCATATTACTATAATGTCAAATCTGATTCTAAAGGAAAATAATTACTACCTGTCGATGATAAACATCAAATTAGAATGAACAATGTAAAGGGTAGCTTACAATGCACATATTCATAAAAAGATCAAGCCTGCTTATTGAACCCAACCCATTTGGAATTTTATTAATAGTGGGAAGATTATTTGTTTGCTATTATTACATATATACATATAATACATAATAAATTATTATTTTATTCTAAATAAAATACAATCTATATTTTGAAAAGTAATATTGTATATATATAAACTATTTAAATAAACTGTAATGTATATATTTTTTTACATTTAAATTGAATATTAATTTATAGTTAAAGGATTTAGGGGTGGCCTGAGGTTAAGTTAGGTGGTTGTGTGTGAAAATAAAACTGATTTTATTATTTTATTTTTTTATCTGTAATAAATGAAATGTATTTAAACAATAGGCAGTTAAAAATCTTAGCGTTCCTGGAGATCTACACGCGTGAAATGTATAAAAACAAAAAAGTTTACAAATTGTTCTTATCGTTATAGCTCCTGTAACAAAAGACAGCAGTTAAAACTAAAATTTAGAATGCTAAAATGGAGTTTTGCTTTTTCTTTTAGTTAAATTATAAACATTTTAAAAGTCAAATGCTCTAACTAAAAGTTTATCAAATTCAGAGGAAAGAAAGTGAAATAAGAAGTAAGAATAACTGATAAATTCTTAAATAATTAAATCATGTTTTAAAAGTTGTTGGAGTAAATTTTAATATTTTAAATCTTTTCAAAAAGAATAACGAGAATTAAGTCTGCTGATAATTGGAAAAGAAAAAATGAAATAATTTTCTTAATATATATGTAAAGCACTTCAATATTATTCAATACAAATATATGATTATAAATAATTATTGAATTGTACTTTAATATGATTATGGGCTAGAGCAAAACATGCTATTGTGTGTCATGGTATTTCCTACCAGCTGCATTAAACCTCTCTATATATATTTTTCTACTTTATTATAAACACACAAGATGCCTGCAGTCCAAAGTAGACAAGTACTGGAATACTTAATGGTAAATCAAATGAGAATCAAGGTGTTTACCAATAAACACAACTACAGGAGACACCATTGTACCTATCTATCCTGGCTAAGGAAAATGATTTACTAAGTGAAACTGCTTTGAAGAACAACTTGCCTAACTATCAACTACTACTACTTCTATTATGCTGATTTTTATGAACTTTGTTTCAATTACAATTTTTTTTTTTTTAATCAAAGAATCAATATTGTAAATTTTTGTTTATTTATTTTATTTTAAGTCTTGTTATCTGTTGTATTTTCACACTCTGATGCTGAAGCCTCATTTTTTTTAGAATTAGCAAAGAAGAAAGGGGGGATTATTCACTTTGATATTTTTCTATTTTCATTGTAAATAAAATTTAGGTTAACCCACCTGGTTCACATCAGGTTATACTCATAAATATTAAGGTAAGATTCTCTACATTTATTTTCATAGATTAAATTGCAACACTTACACAGAATACATATTATATGTTTTATTTTGTGATTAACCTTGTATATATATTTTCCAGTATGTTTGATTAATCAACTAGTATCTATCTCTATCATATATATATAAATTGGGGGAACTTGTTAAATAGGTTGTTAACATCTGCAAATATATAATTAGCTAGCCATTCATCTCAATTATCTTAAATAACTAAAGTTTATTTTTCTATATAATTATGATTTGTAAAGAATGAGTGACATATGTGGATTTCTACCATGGGGTATAATGGTTGGATTATAATAGTCATTAATTAGTAAAATGGTAGGGGTTCACACGTGACACATGTACATATGATTATTTTTTTATCATTACTATTGTTGTTATACTTTATGATATTTATTATTATTAATAAATGTTTAAGAGTTTGTATTATTCCGGTCTCTGGTTTGTTGAGTTGTCCTGACATTCCACAGTTTATAAATAATTATGCATGTACATACATCTTTATAAATAATTATGCATGCACACACATCTATTTTTCTTATCATATAAAAGCTTGAAAATAAAACAAAAATAATAAATGCTAGTTGTAACCTATATATAGGTGCAGGAGTTGCTGTGTGTATCTGTTCATACCTGCTAAAGGAGTAAAAAGCAATATTCTCTCTGGGTTTGAACATTAGGGCATAACGGAATTTAAAAAGGAGGGAAAGTGGATGAACTAACTTAAATTGCATTTAATATTAGTAAATAGGGATAGAGTTAGTCAATTAAAGTGTATGCAATCATTGGTTAAGCATTTCATCAGGTTCTCATTAGCATTCTATCAGAAGACCCACAGTCTGAACATAGTTAGATGTAACCTTTTCCCCCTTCTAAGCCTGGTAAGTCTCTGCAGATTGTTTCATTAGGGGCAATAAATTAGACCATATTAACTTATCCCACACCAGATTGCTACATCTGCATAGTATTACAGTCTGCAAGTTAGTTGACCATCCTTTATATCTGGAATACCGTTGTTGGGTTTGGTTAGCTTATGATTGTTGATGAAGAGTTCCGTCCGTTATATCTGGCACCATCAACTTTGGGGCCAGTGGTCATCTTTCTATCTGTTATATCTGGCGCCATCAACTTTTAGAGCTAGTGGTCATCATTCCGTCCATTATAACAACTACAAACTTTATTTTGCCTTATAACAACTACAAACTTTAGTACATCACGCTTAATTGGTTTATAAATGAAATCCTTAAATGGAAATTATTCTTAAAAATGAAGGAATAGACTTATTATCTGAAAATTCAAACAGCATTTAAACATGGAATAATACATCTTGAAAGATGAGAAGAAAAAAGGATCCTTAAGATAAAAATTTATTTCATTCATCCATATAAATTGATTCTAAATTAATCCTAGGCTCGACTACACATTAACATCAGTTATATATATAATTCACTTTTATATTTTTTTTGTTATTATTTTCTTTCTTTTAATAATAGGGCAAGCATCATTCAACTATAATTTAAAGTTACTGATATTTATTGATTATTAAGGAAATATAAAGGTGCCCAAGGTAAATTAATAATCATTGTGACTATCTACAAACTAAAAGAGTAAGACTTATTACTCTCTCTAATTTTAGTTATAAATACTATGACAATCCATCGTGATAGTATATTAATGACAGTTTACTATATAATAAAGGTGTGAGAATAAAGGATAATCATATTTATTTCATTTTACATTTTTTTTATAACTTATATTATGCCAAAAATTATACGCTTTTACACTTGTTAGAGAAGCTTTTTTTTTTTTTTAATATTATTTATGCTTAACATTTTCAAAGTTCCATGGCTTCATATTCATAGCTGTGTGTAGTTGATAATAATGAGGGAGAGTATTTTAATCTATACTAATTGATTAGGTGCTGTGTTTTAGTATTTTATTGTTTAAATTTTGTTATATGTTTTCATTAAACATTAGTTATTATAATTATATTTGTGATTCTTTATCTATTTCATCACATTACAACACACTCTACAAACATATAATTGGTATATAAGCAGGATATAATCATACACTTGAACTAGAATGCATGTATATTCTTTGAGTTCAAATTCCGTGGAATAACAAGAGCAGATTATAGAGTACATGAAATAGGCAAATAAAATGAATTTTCTATTATTTTAATATACATTTCCTAATTATATTGATGAAATAATTTATATTATCTCATTGCATCTAGTATTTGATGATTAAATTATTTTTGTTTATCTATACACATGTTCAATCTGTCATAAACGCTCGCTTCATTACACATATTACCCCAAACTAACAAATTATCAAATGAGGATAAAGTGGCATTTATGTCGTCCTGTTACAATATGGAATAAAAATGGTTATAAAAGAGCTCCAATAATCACATTCTAATTGATAAAGCACTATATAACTATTCAGATATATATGGTTGATCCATGAAACAAATTTTAAAACACAGAATATAAAAACAGTTGAACATATGGAGTAAAAATAGTCATATAAAAAAGCTCCAATAATCATTACAGATTCGTTCATGTAATAAATCTTTAAACATCACATGACCACCACCTCTTATGCTTGTGTATAACACATTTGATATAATGTCTTTTACTTACTGGTCAAAGCAGTATTAGTTCACTATTTATTGAAAGAAATTTCAGCCCGATTTCACTTGCTATCATTCTATTAATAAAATACACTAAATGAAACTTCAACAGCCATTTTTAAATAACACTTAAATTTGTATATAAATTAAAATAAAAAAAATATTATAAGAGATAATTTAATTCAATCACATACAACACATATCTTAATCAGATATTTAAATTACAATGATGGCAGAATTTTTAAATCTAAAGCATATAAGAAAGCATGATAATTGCTAACAAGCATAAATAAACAACAATTTCTTAGTTGATTCAGCAAATGCACAATTAAAATAGCTAGCCTTTGGTTCACATATGATGGTGACATCAAAGGAATAATGAAAAAGGTGGAATATCAAACTTTCCTTTCATAAAAAGTTTTATAATACAAAAAAAAAAATTACACCACATACAATTTCAGACTTTCAGCCAATAAAAAGACATAATCACATTAATTTATAGTGCTCCAAAGCATTAAAAAAAATTAAATAACTCTTTCCTGGACAGTGAAAATATTTCCCTTTAATTCATTGGTGCAAATAATATCACAATAAGACTGACAAAATAATACCAAAATTCATATGCATAAACAAATGGTGAATAATATCTCCATATTACTAAAATAATGAATGACAAGATATCTTAAAAGCTTGAAAAATTCTATATACATTTCTGTGATAAATCTTGGACTCTGTTAACACAATATCAGGCAACATATTTTCATAAATTATAACACTTTATTATGATTGATACTAAAAGTTCAATTCTTTTATGTTTAATGTAGATACAGAGTATCATATCACTTTCTAAAATAGAGCTATTGAGAACATTTTAATGTTCATTAAGTTTTGTAGACATCATTGCAATATTAGAAGGCATAATTATACCTATATTCAAAAATAATTATTTTATTGGTTACATATATACTGTGAGGGAAAATATTATTGTTAATGCTAAGATTGCAATAATCCAGAAAATAAAAAAATATAAATTTGAAACATTCAAATAGCAGCAATACAACAGACATCATAAATAAACTCGTACTTTAAAGTAAAAATAGCCATAAAATATAAAACCTTAATACCAAAGATGATATTTTAACTTAAACAGGTTAACTTGTAATGGATGAAATAAAAATATTAACAATAGCAGCAATAATTCAAAATTAATTTATGGGTAAATTAGTGACATGGAAGATTGTAATAGATGATGTTGACTTGTACCTGTTCATACTTACGTATTTATTCCTAGAAAATGAACAGCATATTAGTTCACAATAGTTAATATTAACAAAACATTAAATAACTTTCTCATCTTACTAAGCATTATTCCACAAAAGATTTTTTTCCCATTGCAAAGTTAATTATGGTAAGCTTGAGTAACCAATTGACTTTAGATGGTAATATTATAATATTCATATCTCCAGACAGTAGATAAATTCAGAGTAAAAAAAACTGCTCTGGGAGTATTTAATAGAGGTTTATATATATATATATAAGCTGCATAATAATATCTCATCTGTAAAATCTCAGTATTATGTTTTTCTATTAATAAATAATCATAAACTCAATTATAAAGACATATCATTGCACTCTTTTTTCTTTTTAATGAAAAATTTTTAATATACGTCTTCATATAACTGATACAATCAAATACCTACAAAAATATTGTTACTTGATATACCCTAAAATAGTATGAAACATGCCCAATAAATCAAGAATTGCAGTAAAATAAAATATTTTCTATCAAGTTTAAACAATGTCTGAAAACAATTTGAAAAGAATGACATGGAATGGCATCAGATAACTACCATAAAATCTGATCAAATTTATATTCTCTTGACAATTAAATAATGTCTGCTTACCCAATTTGTTAAAGTGAAGATGGAGTCATCACTGTCTACAACAATTTGTAATAAATTGGATTTGATAAATATTTAAGATAAAATTTTATAATTTGAAAGAAAAAATAAACAAAAAACATTTTGATGAATAAATACAAATATATTTTTAAAGCACAATGTGAAAAATATTGTGGATTCAACTAATAAGAGTCTTATAATTATGAAAGTCAATAATTCAAATACTAATAAAAAAAAATCATTATTAAATATTAATAACAGTTTTCTTATAAGCAAGTAAAATATAGTCATAAAGATTAATTATGAAAACTGTAAATACCTCTTCTTTGATGTCCACTAGAAGACCTTCCAAGGTTGTAAATTTACCACCGAGACTTCCTGATTGAAGTTCAAATTCCAGTTCTGGAATTATAACAGAACAAGTATCTGACTGAAAAAAAAAAGTTGCAAAAAAGATTTAACAACTGAATACTTCATAATACATCTTAATAATTAAAGGAGCTCGTTAAAGTTTAGTGTATTAAATCACTAAACCTCACATGATCACCATTTCTTATGCTTGCTCATAATTGTTATTAAAACAAGCAAAACTCTCCATACAGTAGTGCCACTACTAGATCCGACTAAGATCTAGGTGGAATGCTCTCAGATCTAAGAATCCTCACTGACGAAAGCCACAAACTAGAAACTAGTCTAGGAATATTGGATGAATAGGCAGTAGATAGAGATTTTATGCCTAAGCTGGCTTGCACTGAGTGGCATTACTGTATGGAGAGTTTTGCCTGTTTTAATAAAGTTTAGTGTAGTTCTAAATAGTGAAAACTAGAAGAAATTACATTAAGAGGAAGACAAATAATAGTAAACTATCACTGATGATGATTAAGCTTAAGCACGAATTACATATTTTTGAAAAATTGTAACTATATAAAAGAAAACGATAAAAAAAATTTAAATAACTAAGTTTATTGCATGTCAAAAGCCTCTCCAATATCCTTCCAAAAAGCAACAATAGAGAAAGTATTATTCACCTGACTGGAAATATCAGATGCTTATTTTACACTTTTAGCTAAGAAAAGACTATACATCCATTTATCATTTAGATCTACATTACAAAAAGTATTTAATAAATCTCTTTTAGGAATTTACTTCTCATTCTAATTTCTCACTTACTTCTTATATTTATTAGCTTAAAATCTATACTACAAGTCATTTCCTAATTAACACAGTTATTCTGTTATTATCACTATTTATCTAATCTTACGACTTTAGTTTTACTTCATTCCAAATTTATTATAAATTTAACCAATACCATTTAAACTTACTAAGATCACTCTTATGGAAAGCCCTGCCATATCAACAATAAATTTAATGCATTAAATTCCATTGCATATAATTTTTTGAGGAAAACAAAAGATTTTTCAATAGAACATTTATTTAACTTTTTTTAAAAATAAATAATAATAAATTTTTTGTCTAAATAAATCCTTTATCTGTATATCTTCCTGTTACTGTTATTATTATTAACTATTGTTACTATTACTCCAATCTATTTTTCCTTTAAAAAATATCTAATAAAATAATCTAATTAGCATTGTTAAAGACTTTTTCAAAGTTAATAAAACAAATATTAACATCTTTTCCCTTTTTTAAATCAAGCTACATCTCTTAAGCACTTTTTCTTGTTAAATGAAACTATTCTTTTCAACTTCTTATATCAGCAATTCTTCATCTGTAATCTATGAAGACTTGAAAAAACTATGAACTTTTATATAATAAATAAATGGAAAAAAACACAAACAAATGAAAAGCAGAATGAGCAAACAAAAATAAAAGCTGGTTATAAAAATAGTCATTTGAAAAAAAAAAAGAAAAACGTATTTAATATTTTAAACTTTTAAAATGTAAATCTTGAAAACTCCTCATATTTAGCTGTACATAGGTGACAATCTTAGTTGCCTAAAAAATTAAGATAGTTCTAAATATAAGCTTAATTTATTTTAAAAGGAACCTAATTTTGCATTATTAAACACTTAAATGAGACTGCACGAAAATAATATGATGAGAAGGAGTTGCAGGCTGACAATTACTTTCTTAAACTAAAAATACCATCTTAAACTATCTTTCTAAAATTCCATATGTTTAACTACAAGTGTTGGGGAATAAAAAAAATTTTGGGTTCTGTATTCGAATTCATAAATTACATTACAGCATCATTTTTTCAGCATTTACTCCATCTTTAAAAGCCCCAGTGATGAATTCTAATAAAAAAACTAAAAGTAATGTAGCCAAATATATTTTGTACCTACAAATTGGATGGTACTTGACCGAATGACTCACCAAATGAATAAATTCACATATATATAAAATTTTATAGAACATAATAAGCCATCAATTTCAATACTGCTTTATTTTACTATTATAAAAAATAATAATAAATTTAAGTTTTCTAAATTTAATTAAGATTAATGCTGATGCCCAAACTGTGGATCCTATATATAATTATTTCATATAAGACACCACACTATATTTCTGGATAATAATACATCAAATCATTCCTCAGAGGTTAATACTTCACTATCATCCAAAAGCATTTTTTTTATATATGGGGTTTGATCAAATTATTTCCTAATTTTGAGTATCACTGTTAAATAAAAGAACAGATATTAATGGAATATCCTCTGTAACATCATCCTAATTTTATACCATCATCATCCCTGCATTTGTCCACTCAGAATATGATTTTTCAAGATCAATAGGATTATCCATTTAAGTATTTTGAATGAACCCAATAAGCCAAAAAGAGCACAAACCATAAATAATTTATATACAAAACAATTTCTTTAAAATTGTCTTTGATTGGTATTTATCATTATACATATTAACTTTACAGATATCATTAAACCCATGTATATCTGCACATTAGATCACAGATTAATAATTTTGAAAATTCTATTATAACAGTCATTAATTTTTTGCTCTTTAAATTAATTCAGTTTATTAATTTTTGATATGCATATATAGTCTAAATCATAATTATAATATATAAATAAAATGTCCGTTAATTAAAACAAAATTGTAATAATAAAAATAATAATAAATTTAATGGTAATAAACTATTATAAACAGTCTTTAAATCTGCAGAAGTACTTTTGGTTAATTTCTTAAGGCTGCCTCAACTGCCATTAAATTTAAAAAAAAGCAGAAGCAAACTTCATCAAATCAAATCCCATGAATCCCGTATTTTAATGTTAGCAGCTTGTCTATTTATTAAATGCATTTTTTTTTTTTGCAAAAAGTAAGAGTAATGGTGATTTAATGACTGCTTCAGTTTTCTTTGATCATGAAAAAACATGTAAATATAAATTTAAATTTGAAGTTGAACTCACACCTTCAGATTCTTGAATATCGAATTTAAGGCTAACGCTCTACCAACTGAGCTATTCTGTCAAAAGCAACATATAGTAGAAATTTGATATTTATATATGAGGGTTGATTCAAATCCGCCTGAGTCCTTCAATTATTTTTTTATTACATGAGCGAGACTAATTAGTTTTTTTTTAATTGTTTTTTTAATATTTTGAGCAAGATTAATTAAAGACTTCCATATATTGTGTATTCCACACTGCGTTGACTTATAGGATTATTTACCATTGTCATATGAGCAGCTTCCTTGAATTTTCTTCTATGCATTTTTTCCTCTTTATCCAATATCTTTGTATTTTCCCAATTAAACATACATGATCTGCTAAACCATTAGTTTATGCTCTTTCAATCGCTGTTCAACAGGATGATAGGTCTCACCAACATATTTCCTTACCACATTCACATGTTATTTCATAGATGCAGTTTTTGTTCTTCAGCATTTCCAGTTTAAGCTTAGTAGAAGTAAGAATTCCTCGAAGTGTGGTATGGCTTTGGAAAGCAGTTCTAATGTTATATTGACTGCAGATTTTCTTTAATTTGTCCGCCATTCCTGGTATGTATGGATACTCTACCATAGCAATAATTGAATGTTGTGGCCAATGTGCTTAGTCAAAACTCATGTAGGTCAGAACAGAACCATTTGTCGGTAGAGAATGCCTACATTACGAATGTCAATTTGATGACTGATATTAGTGTAGAGAATGATTTGGAAAACCTGCCCGAATTACAATTTAAAGATCTTGATTTAAACCCAATCATGAAAGCTTTAAAAGGAATGTTGAAAGTGCTCAAGAATCTTAATTTTTATAAGATAGAGAACGAGGTCTTATTGTGTAAAGTTGATGCGAATGCAGATGATTGGAGGGTAGTGATACCTAAAACTTTGCATACCCCATTTATAAAGTATACCCCATTCATAAAGTATATTCACTGTTTGTATGGACACTACGGTGCCCATAAAACAGAACATACCTTGAAAAATTGCTTTTATTGGCCAAGAATGTGTAGGGACATCTTGAGGGCTCCAAGATTGTCTGGTATCCCTAAGAGCCAAGCCAGTAAATCAAAACTGTAGCGATACATTAAAATCTATATTCCTGAAAGACCAAATGAGATCTTGGTGATCGATTATTATGGATCATTGCCTCCATTCAATAAACAAAAATATCTATTGGTCATCTACGATCTCTTTTCAAAGTACGTCTCTGCTTACTCTATATCCCAAGCTAATACCAGACATATTATCAAGATATTAGACACCCTCAAATTCACTAGGGTAGGAAAGCCCAAAACCATTTTAACAGACCATGTTATGCCTTTCCTATTCAAATAATGGAAAAGATGGGTGGAAACGCTATAGATAAGACATGTGCTCACAGCCATTAGAAATCCACAGTCAAACCCTTGCGAACATATGGGAGCTCGGACGTTTGTTCATAAGGGATAGGTAAAGCAAACAGAACGTGTAGTGAATTACATCAATTGGAGTGTGAATGAATCCAGTGGATTCACATCCATCAGGCTACATTTCAACCAACCTATTCTTTTGTTATTTGTTAAATACTAACCTTTAATTAAATATCCTCAGTATGACCTGGAGAAAAATATTCAGATGACATGTCAACAATTAGTTGATAAAGGCTGAGAAAAGAAACAAAGGCACGAAAAAGGGTAAATGCAATTTCAAGATAGGAGACGGGGTCTTTGTCAACACACCTCACCCAAGTAAGTCACTTGAAGATAGGTATCAAAAATTCTGTCAACAATATATGGGACTATATGCTATCGTGAAACAAAGTGGCCCAAATGCATTTTGGTTAGATATGGGGGAAGTGAAGGGAAGTGAAAGGAATCTACAACACCCGTACTTTTAACCAAATATTGGTCACCTGGAAGAGCCACCTAACTCAGATATTTAATTTATCCGCAGATTTATAAATACGCATAAGTTTTAGATAAAAGCAGAGAGTAAGAAAGATTATGTTAAAAGGAAAAGGTGCATTGTACATATATATATATGTGTAGAGTCAGCTGTATATGATGAGAGTATGCCCAGGTAGTTGTGAAAACAGTTACTGAGATACTTCAGAACTGATTGAGATATAGGATTTGATCCATACAATATGATGGACACTCCATATTCCATCCAGTCCTTACAGAAATCCAGTAAGCCTCAAAGGAGGAGGATAAAAGGCTGGCGAGTTTAGGTATATGCCTTCTGTAACAGAGACGGTCGAGTTTAAATCATACAATCATCATAAGATTCATAAGGTTAATAAGGTCAATGAAATTAATAAAGTCAATAAGGTTAATAATGCTAGTAATGTTAAAAAAAAAAAAAGAGGGGGGGGAGGCCTATGAAGAAATCTCACTATAGCGCAACACGGGCTACAAGACAAGGGGTTAGAGGACAAAAGGTAATTGGATGAGGACTAAGGAATTAAGATAAATAGATGTTATAACCCTCCTATAAAATATATAAATAAATGGTCAAACATGATAACTATGCATATCTCATTTAAATGTTAAAATTTGATGATGGCATAAAATTTTAACCTATAATCCTATCTAGGTTACTCTGCTAATGTCAACACTATGCACGTTTAGATGGTCCATTACAATTAATTATTGTAAATTATATGTAATCCTTTTTAAAATATTCTACTATTAATTCTTCATATTACTGCAAACATTTAATTAAATATAAATTTTGCTAGATCAAACATGATGTAATTAAGTGGAAACCTGAAAACTTCTAGTTAGCTATATGAAAACCAACCATCATCAATAAATATAAAAAGAGAATGGCCACCTGTATTTAGTTCAGATCATATATAAACATTCCATTTAATGACTTTGTAACACGCAAAACATGATTTATATATATTAATGTAATTTCAGGACAATTATAAGCTATTCTGAAATCACTGTAAATAATTAGATGGAAAGGCTAAAATTAATCTTCAGTTAATAGATGTAATTGTAAATTTTGATAGTTCAAATATAATTTAATTAACGCCTTTCACTCTGATTAGTTATAATGATTTCAGAATCACTTATAGTTGTCCTGAAATTGTATTAATATATATATGAAGCATGGTCTGCATGTTAACCAGTCAATAAATGGAATGCTTATATATGATCTAAACTAAAGCACAGGCGAGCCATTCTGTACTTATATTTATTAAAGATGAATTTACATATGGATCACTGGAGATTTTCAAAAGCTTTCACATCAAATATTTAATTAATGATTTTAAATAATGAATACAATCTAAGCAATTATAATTATCAATTATATATTTAATACTTTATATATATCTTATAATACAATATTATGAATGAGTGTATTTAAGTACCCCATATTAGCTCATTATTCATCATTCATGATTCACTGCTTCACTATTACACAATATATTAAGTTAATAGACATAAATATACCCATTCAAAAAATTACAACTAATGTTAGCAATGTAAATAAACATTTTTTGTTTTTAACCTTTAAAAGATCTCTCTTCATATCATTAATATTACTAATGTGTAATTCAATTCTTGTTCCTTTTGGTTCAATTCCTGCTCCACCCTTAACTTCTGTCGATTTGTAACCACATACATCACAAACACTTGCCATAATTACAACTTGCTTAAAATGTGGAATATCTGAAGTTAGTTAATTTATATATATATATATATTTAGAGAGAGACACACACACAGCATGATATAGAGAGAGCATGTAGATAAATTATCTTTATACAATAAACAATAAATTTATAACTGAGAATTTGCCAAATGGAGATAAATCCACAAAACAAAAAGTAAAAAAAATTAAATAATATAGATTGCCTTTTAAAATTTTCTTTAAAATATAAATTCAAACAAACATTATAGAATGCATTATTGTAGATATAGCTTTTATTTAACAACATATAAAATGCATAAGATAATATATACTTGAAATAATCATATTATTATTATTGTAATTTTTGCATGACTAGGAAAGTAAATCAATTTGGCAAATGAAAATAAAATATACCATCCAATTCAATCTTCAAAATATTTTTATTACAGAAAAAAAATTCATTATCATTTATCTTACTTTATCATTTTCCCATTCAAATAATTAGTTATTATGAACTATCATCCATCTTGATGTGATGGTATATATATATATTAATTTAATATGCTCACAAATAAATGATGTCATATTATTTACAGGAAATAATACTATGATATATATCTGAAAAATAATTGATACTGAAAGTAAAGTAGTTTTTTAATAATTTGAAAATACTTGCTTCTGTAGCTGTTAAACTATAACTGATTATTTTCCTTTTTTTTATATTTATGATGAGACAACTGCTTAGTGTTGCTGTTATTATCTAATATATATCATTATATTAAAAAAATTACATAACTAAATTCTTCAAATTTGCATACATTTGTTTGTCTGCAAAAGGAAGTAGTTTCTTTCTTCTTTATAACCTAAAACTGAGTGCACTTTCGGTGAAGTTCACCGTAGTCAGAATTATGATTGTGGTGAACTTCATCAAAAGTGTATTCAGCTTTAAATTATAAAGAGACCATTTCATTACACAGATGAACAAATGCATACAAATTTGAATTATAAATATAAATAAAAGGAAAAATCAATATTAACTAAATTCTTATAAATTTTTGAATTTCAATTTATATTAGTGTATGGAGTTAAACATCACATTGGCTTCTGAATTAAATTATTTATTGATAATCAAAAAAATTGTATCATTTAATAGTGTTAAATTTAATTATTTAAAACAGTCAATCGGGAAGTGCTTTCACACTAAAATTTGAAAAAATTTTCAAAAAGTGGCATTAATCAATTTAATTTATGAAAAACTCAAATATTATTCATCTGTTAGACTTACTATTTACAAAAATTTGCACAGAACAAACTTCAAGTTTTATCTATTAGACAGAAATTAAAAAATAAAAATGACTATGATTTGATTAAATTGATAATTTATTTTTATTTTCCTCATATGAGAATTGATATAGGAATCTCCAACTTTCGAGTTTAAAACTTTCATTGCTGTTAGACAAAAATTCAAAAAAAAAAAAAAAGAGAGAAATAAATGGGCTGTGATTTGATTAAACTGATAATGTGTTTTTATTTTCTTCATATGAGAAATGATATAGGAATCTCTAGCTTCTGAGCCTGAAACTTTCATTGCTGAATTAGTAAATGCAGAACAATCCCCTTAGATTATAGCATATCAATTCCTCGAATAAGATTCTTTACTTAAGTACATCAGCAGCTATTGGAGAATAATGTATGTGATTCTTTTGTTTCAATAAACTATTCAAAACATTATTTTCTCTTGTGGATTCATAATTGAAAGTGAAAAAAAAAGTTAAGTGATTATGATGACAGACAAAATTTATTAGTATTCAGAAAAAAAATTATGAGTTTCCTTTTGATTCAAGATTTATCTTTTTTATTTTGATCAAAGTTAAAAAAATAATTTACACATGTTATATAAGATTATTCTGTTAAAAATATAAAAATAATTATCAAAATTTGTTTAAGATTAATAAAGAAAAATAATTTTTAACAATTAAAAAAACAAACAATATCTTTAAAATAAAAAAACCAATATGAGAGTCAAAAATATCACCAATAAAAAGACAATACGATATGATAATATAAATAGTTGTCTATAATAAACAAACTTTTATTCCTAGTAAGAAAGATGAACCTTTAAAAATGAATAATTCATGGATAACATTGTAGAAGTACATAAAATGACAAGCTGATCTATCAAGGAGGCTATTGAGCATCCTGGACAATGATCATTCATTAATTGCTATTTTTAAATCTTATATACTGAATATAAAAATATTGTCTTGACTTTTTATTCCATTTATCCCTTAAAATTAGTTTCTCTTAAATAAGTAGAATTTTGAAAAAATGACTTTGCTCAAATTTTTTGACTATTCACCATAAAATGTGTCTGAAAAGTTGACTTCAAGCAGCAATCATCTCCCCTTTTCATTTCATTTAATCTTAAAAATTTTTATTATTATTTCAAATCATACAGCCATTTTAATTATTTACTCTTAATAAACTTCATTTTACCTAGGATTTTCTTCATGTATATATTTTTTGCTTGGGTAGCTTCATTTATAGTTTTCATTATGTTTGAAGTCTTAAAATTTTCATCAATTCAATTAACACTATAATATGGTTGCATTTTAGGCACTATACTATTTTAGATGAAGAGCACTAAAAATACCAGAGATTGTGGATCCAGGCTGCCATTTAATGACAATCTTTTATTAGACAAATGAAGGAAGATTACACAAATTGAAAGAATTGTCTAAAATTAAATGGCACATTCTTGGATTTTGTAAAGACAAAAGAAAAGATGAAGACAACAATTTATTTAAAAAATGGATATGTACTTACAAATACTGAGAGGCAAGTAGAATGAGATTTATTATACATAAAAAATGGGAGAACATTGTGAAGATTGATAGTATATAAGATAGAGTGGGAAAATTAGCTATTCAATTTAATGAAAGATAACAAATGGAGATAATTCATCAGTTTTATGTCCCAACAAGTTCTCATTGTAATAAAGAAGTAAAGGATTTTTATATGGATGTACAAAATGTTTTTGATCAGACCAAACAACCTTTTAAAATGATCTGGGGAGACTTTAATGCCAGATCAGTAATATAACGGTCAACAGAACTTCCCAAACCTATCTGCCATGCCAGGAGGCCACTAGGCTATTCGAACCTAGAAAATTTATAAAGGCGGCAGATACATATAAGTGAAGTTCAACTTTATCTAACTGAAAGCCCCAGTCACTAGCTCAGGGAGAAGCTGAATTTATAATATCATGCTGTATATTTAAAATTTCTAATTCTTGATTTTAAAATATTATTAATAAAAATATATATAAGTTACTGCCAAAATTAATTCAACAAATCATTTTATTATGCACACACACAGTAATACAAACATCTGAAGATTAAATTAGCAACTGAATAAGTTGGGCACATTCAATAGATTTAACACAATTTTAATATTTTGCTAAGCATAAATACACTACATAGAATACGCATACAACTAACTCAATCTTTTTTAACTTTAGGCTAAAATTTTCACGTTTTAACCAACACTAGCTTACTGATATGATCAATGCAAAATGAGATTGTTAGCATAACACAATCAAGTTAACAGGAATTTACATCTGAAACATGATATCAATAGAGAAATAATGAATCATAGTGAGAAAAAATGAGCATCTTCCCCATGATCATTAATAAATTTCATCAATAGACAGGAACAATCCACTGCCCAATTGGTGACACAAAACGAAATTATTTGAAGTATATCTAAAGAGATGCTCTATAAATAGGTTGGATATAAACTTATATGGTTTATATTTAGACTCTTATTAGTAATTAAAAAATAGAATCACAATTGTATATAGGGAATATGCAGAATATTGTCTTAAATAACGATGTGCTTAAAATCTTTTATACCTTAAAAAAAGTAATGAAGAATTAAAAATGAAGTTGTGCGACTAATATAGGTGAAGAAAAAATAAAGTCCTATAAGATTATGACCCAATATTTCATTTAGTCATCTACAAAAAGCACTTGAAAAATGTAATTTGTAATATAGTCTACAATGCTATAGACAATTACTACACATATTCTTTGTAATTCAATATTTATTGTCCTTCAAGATGGTATATGGTATATAATAATCATCTGCACCTGAGATGAGAATAATGCAATGAGATATATAGCTAAATTTGATCGTGACTTAGCTATCGCTTTCTATACATGCAACTTTATTTATTATACACACATACCCACATATATATCAAATTATACTTATATACTACACATATATATTTGTCCTTGTATGCTTAATTTTTTTATTAATATTTCTATTATTTTTTTCCTGTATAAAAATTTGGTTAGGGAAACTTAAGACTGTAAAGTGTTATTTGTAAAATATTTTACCCATTCCACCTTTGAAATTTTTTTTCTGGCAATCCCATTGGTTACCATGGCCTAGTAGTTTGTACATTGGTAGAGTGGCAAATGCTCTCTCACTTCCGATGCTCAAACTTCTTATGAACTCTTAAGCAAACAATTTGATTATTTTTTATTTTATTCATAATTGTATTTATTTATTATTAACTATTTATGAAAATTACTCTTATTTTTGGCCTAATAAATAAAAAAAAATAATGTTTGTCATGTTAAATATATCATTTATGGTGAACTAATCAGCAGAATTCTTGAAGTTTATGGTGTAGTTTTAAATATAGAATGCTAGAACAGATTGCATTAACAGTAACAATTAATGGTAAACTATCAATTCCAAAATGACATAAATTCAAAAAATCCAAATTGAATATTTTTGCTCCTATAAAAAATTCATTAACAGGAATTCTCCATATAATACTAAGACTAATATTTACTTTAATTTTGCTTACATAACTTTAATGTTTAATAAATAGTTATTTATAAGAAAAAAAGCATACAATCAAACAATATTATCAATTAATATAAGTAACAGCAACCATAACAAAAATAATAAGAGGTTGATAGAATCTAGCCTACATTGATAAGCTTATCTCAAATGCTAATTTTCAATATAATAGTTACCAATAATTTTATAAACATATATAAAAATATATTCTTCAAATAAATTCCTCTTTTTGTGCATTGTTTTCAATATTCAAAAAAAAATAAAATTCAGATTCTCTAAAATCTATGATTCAAATTTGAATTTACAACTTCAAAAAGAAATCCTGCTCTGTTTTATATCTGAAAATAACATTCCATAAGCAAAATTTATTATAAATCTCATTTTCTTTTCAATTTTTTAAATTTTAATTAAGGACATAAATTGAAAGCCATTTTAAGCAATTTTTCTTCAAATTTTTTTTTGATAAATTCTTTCCAACTTTTTTTTCAAATTCTTCTTGATTTAAATAAATATATGTATATTTAAATTGTTAGAATCAGCAAATCTATATCAAATCATACTTTTTATAATATATCAGAGAAATATTTAAAATGTATTTTGCAAATTAACTTTAAAAATTAATTTCCTGTATAAATTATTTATTACTCATCTGAATATTAATTAAGATTAATTACTTTAATAGCTTTTTCTTAAATATTTTCTATTATTCATTTAATATTAAAATGAGAAAGAAAGTTCATAAACAAGCACAACAACAGTGATACTGATCCATATTGTGGACATTTGTTAATAAACTAGAAAGTACGACTCTCTCTAGACTATCTGAAATTTTCCTTGAACCTGTAAATGCTTTTTATAAGTTCATATCTGCAAATTTTAAAAGGAAGTGTTCTAGGAGAAATTAAGTTTTTTTTTAATGGTGTGTATGAAATTAAACTATTTTTTAAAAAAAAATGCAGATTTTCATTAGTCTGGGCAATTGCACAAGTTCCTGAGATAGAAAACTCAGACTAAGGCAATAATAGTTGACAGACATAACTATAATTTATAACATATGGGAAATTTAAAAATCCTTGATCCCAATATATTAGCCAGTAAATAAGTTACAAATCAGAAACACATCATACAAAATGATTTTAATAATTGTTGTAACTACCTAAAAATGAGTCCACGTTATACGCTTGAACAATACAAAATCTGGAGAATGTAGATCATAATGATTTTTTTAAAATGAATCAAAAGTAAAAAAAAATAATAATAAAAAATATTGAGTTGGATGTGCAAAGTGGTGGTTTATTAAAATTTTAAATTTATGTACGTTCTCCTCTGATATGTCGAGCCAACTGAATGTCCTTTGGCATAATGGTAATTCTCTTAGCATGAATTGCACACAAGTTGGTGTCTTCAAACAATCCAACCAAATAGGCTTCACTGGCTTCCTGTAATGCACCAATGGCAGTACTCTGGAAATGTAAATCAGTTTTGAAGTCTTGGGCAATTTCTCTAAGCGTTAGAATGGCAATTTATGAATCAACAATTCTGTAGACTTCTGGTATCTATGAATTTCTCTAAGAGATACTGTACCAGGTCGATAATGATGGGGCTTTTTTGCTCCACCTGTAGAGGAAGCACTCTTTTTAGCGGCTTTGGTTGCCAGTTGCTTACGTGGTACTTTACCACCAGTAGATTTACAAGCGGTCTGCTTGATAGGAGCCATATTTTAAAAATTTGAATTTTACAAATCAAAAGTAGATACAACTTTTAGCTTACTCTGTTCACAATATATTTTCATATTACTGATAATATTTTTTTACTTAATATGATTAAATGCAAACTTTTAAACTATTTTATGTAATTAGTAAAATCTAATTTTTTAAAAAAGGATACCGACCACTTTCATATTAGTCTCACAAGGTGAATTGCATTGGTAACAGTTAGTTGCAAAAGTTAAGACCTAAAAATAAAAAATTAAATATATAAAAAAAAAATATCCAAATTATATTTCATCTATAACATAAACAATTATAGCTTTAATTGAAACACACAGGCTTATTATATACCAGTGTCTATATATGTAATATATAGGGTATATGAGCAGACTTTCACATGACCCACCACGCTCCACACTGTTTCATAACCCTGATACACTTGAACACATATACGTTGAAAAGATAAATAATCACCAATATACATATTTCATGCTATCATCAGTTGGTCCAGATTACCTTCTCTACACATATATGCTATAAGTGCTCAGATATATATTAAGATAGCCAAACCTCATACTTTAATGGACAGGCTTCAATCTATTCCACCCTCCAACTCTTCAACCGTCCATCCAATTGAAAATCTGATGATGGAATGCTCAAAGGTCACCCTGAGGCCGAGCCACATCTCTTGTATATGTATTAAATGGATTATGTCCTGTACATGAAGGGTCAGATTGACCTTAGGTCAACATGGGTGTGACAAGAATCTCGACCTCAGGGTAGCCTTTGAGCATTCCATCATCAGATTTTCAATTGGATGGACGGTTGAAGAGTTGGAGTGTGGAGTAGATTGAAGCCTGTCCATTAAAGTATGAGGTTTGGCTATCTTAATATATATCTGAGCACTTATAGCATATATGTGTAGAGATGGTAATCTGGACCAACTGATGATTGCTGGTTTAGCATGAAATACGTATATTGGTGATTATTTATCTTTTCAACATATGTGTTCAAGTGTATCAGTGTTATGAGATAGTGTGGAGAGTGGTGGGTCGTGTGAAAGTCTGTGCTCATATACCCTATATATTAATTATAGCTTTAGTAGAATCCTTGGGTATCAATTATATTTGAAAGTCAAAATGAACCAAACAAAACATTGCTTGCTATGAATCATAGCTTAGATCAATATGTAATGTTGAATGATAACCAATAGATTACAGCCTTTACATGATCTCTATATTTCAAACATCATTATTATTGTTCATCAAAATTCATTCATATTACAACATGATGAAATGAGAGGAAGTATTACTACTACAGATAAAAAAAAATCTGAGGCATTTTGAAATGAAGACTGGTGTTAAATAAGGCTTACTCTAAAATTTTTTAATTTTTATGACAGTGGTCTTTGGAATTTTTGTTTACAAATTGCTTAATAAAACAGGGATCAAGATACAATACAGGTTTGACAGAATTTTAATTTGAATCAATTAAAAGCAACAAAAACTTCTGAGTGTGCTATTTTTACCAGTTCAAAGATGATTTACAGGAAGTCCTTAATATTTTGAATGCAACATATTAAGATTTTTGATTTATTAGTTAATGTTCAAAAAACTTAAGTTCTTTATCAGCCAATGAATGAAAAAAAAATCCCGAACAACTTTTAGTTTGGATGTTTACTACTGAGAATGTGAGCCAAGTTAAATATTTTGATAGTTTTATGAATAGAAAGATTAACTTAAACATTAAGGTACAATACAGATTGTAATGTGTTACTGCTATTTTTAATAAGTTAAAAAATAGAGTATTTCATCAGAGGGAAATAATTACTGTACTAAGCTAGTTGTAAATAGAGCTACTATTTTGCCTAATTTATTGCACAGAAAACTTGAGACACCTTAGCAGTGCAAGAATGCTCTGTAAAATTTTAAAAATACAATGGCAAGATCATAAAAACAATCAATATGTTCATCACTATGGAATCCACTATTGTAAAATCATACCTTCATTGGATTAAATATTTAAAATGAATGAATAGTGCAAGACTTCCTAAAAGGTGTTTTATAGTGAACTTGAGCATGGTTTTTATAGGCTACATCCCATCAATGATATAAAGATTATCCCAAAGTCATTCTAAAAAAGTACAATGTTAATTATTTCCATTGGAAAGATACAGCATAGAATAAAACATTGAAAAACTACAATTAGACAAGATATTAAAATTTTTTTTTTTAAAAAAGTTTTTTCCTGCAAAAATTAAAAAACAAACAAAAAAATAGACCAGCATGTTTTATATGTAGATTTGATTTGTAGAGTCATCGTAAACTAAAGCAGTTTTTTTCATCTCTTTTCTTTTTTTTTAAGAGTTAGAATTGGTTATATTCATTTATGAGTGACTAGTTATTATTATTGTTCATGTAAAAATCTGACAGCCGTTCTAACAAGCATCAAAACAAAAATATGACATTTCATTAATTATATTAATAATGTGTTGCACCTGCTGATTAATATTTTATATAAAATCAATTAAATTTTGATGTTTTCAGATTCATTTGCTTTTTGGTATATCGCTAATATCTATAGAGGACTTAAAAAATCTAGATATTTAGAAATGTAGTTTTCAATTTATTTATTTTTTATTTTAAAAAAAAGCATTTCTTCTATATAACTAGTGTTAACGCAGGATTTGTCACTGAATACAAAACTTGAAACACAAAATTCTCCCATTGATTACATCTTCACTTTCACAAATTTTCAGGATCACAATTGAGAAATTGTAAAATTAAAAACAAAAAAATCCATTCAGCTGCATGTAAACTAAGTACAATATAAAGCTAAATTAATTGATAATGTGAAAACAATGATATATATTAGAAAACAAATATTTTATTTTTACTGTATTGTATTGTAAAATAATATTTAGTACTATACCATCTTCAAATTTTAAACAAAAAAAATTATTTGCATTTTTCTGAGGTAACTGTAAAATATACATACACTTTTTTAAAAAAATTATTTATATTTTTAAAAACATTTATTTAATATCATGCTAAGTAAATATATTTTATAAAAATGAGATACTAACTCTTTCTTACAATGTATAAAATTAAATTTGTATAAATGGCATTTGAATTACAAGGTTCATAATAGAATCAAGTTCCGAATTAAGCAGGGTCAATAGATTTAGGTTTATATAATAAGTTCTAAGCATAGGTGATTGAGTGCAAGGCAATTAATACCAATAGCACATGGCAAATATTCTGTTTTCCCCCCAATGGGATTACACATAAATCACTAATAAAAATTATATACACTTTTAGTAACAAATCTAGGCTGTTAATTTTTGCTAAAATCACAACTTTCATAGTCACTAGTCTATTAAATTGATTGTACAATAAAAATTTAAAATCTAAACTTTAGTATTTTATGTTCTGAAAAAATTTTTCCAGTAATAAAAATGTTCTTTTAATAATTTATATGAGAAGTTATAAAAAAAAAAAAAAAAAAATTTTTTTTTAAATACTTTATCAAATAAAAAAAATTATCTTCTGTTTTTATCAAATAATAATATTACAAATATTTTGTTTTTAATTTTACTCACTGAAAACAAAATAAGAGAACTTACAATTGTTTAAACATTTACATTTTAATGGCACTTAATTTTTATATCTTATCAAAGTGCTTTTTCAAAATGAGGCATTTTTTAAAACTTGAACAATATAACTCAAAATTTACATATTTTTAAATATATTGTGTGTGTATATATATATAACTGAATATATATTCTTTATAAATAAATATGTAAGTTTTAAAGAAAAATTTTAATATATAAAAATAAATATGCAGTTTTATTGTAAAATAAACATTATCACTATTATTATCTATTCATAGAATATTCAATTATTATATATTTTTTGTTTTTTAAATAATTAATAAATGATAAAATTTAGATCTATATAGCTATTACTCCTCATATTTTATCTTTTAATAACAACAGAGAATATTAAATCAGTCATAAAATAAACTTTATGCAAAGTATATAAGAATTTATACATTGGACAGTAGTGATTTATTTCATTCGTAAATCAACTCTCTAAACAAGAGTAATCAATAAAACATCATATGGCAGTGCCATCTGATATACATATGAAAAGGGCTCAAAAATAATGATAAAAAATGAATCTCTACTCTCAAATACAGATTACATGTATGCTATAGGTAAATTGTTTATTATATGTATGCTATAGGTAAATTGTTTAACAATCCTAAATTTTTCAGAATATTCAAATTCCAAATCTCTTTAAAGCCATAATGAGAAGTTATTTAGCAAAATTTATCACAAAATGTAAAGTAGTAGACAACGATTTTAAAATATATTTGTGCAAGTTTGATTAGGACTGGAGAAAAGTCATTCAATCAAATAGATATGTATTTTTGAATATAATGATCATGAATCATCTTTCAAAGTATATATTCTATTGCTATTTTAAAATGCAAAAAAAATAATGATGATGATAATAATACTAATAATACTTTTTTACTTATTTGACTAAGATGAACATATTTGAAAGATAAAAAAAGGGTAAAAAAATTAAACAGATATGTGTTTATAGAGAAAAATGGCAGCAAAAATATTTTATAAAGAATGATTATTCTTTGGTTTTAAGTTTTAGTCTAGTTTTAAAAATTATAAGAAACCATGTTTTGTTAGATGTTTAGTTAATAATAAACAAATATTTTGCTAAATGACTGACCTACTTTATTCAAACTAAGGCTACTTTAAAACTGGTTGATTCTGCACGTGCCATATTGAAATTTTTAAAAAACTGACCTGAGATACAATTTTCACAATAACTTCAGTTTTAATAAAGTTAGAGTAAAAAACTTTACATTGATAGAAACTAAAAAACCTAAAGAAAACAATAAGTCTAAGAAAAATAGTGATAACCATTTAAAAAGTAAGAAAAAAAAAGAAATTTCAACATCCGATATAATTATTACTTCATTGTTTGTTCATAATTACTAATTTATCATTAACTAAGTTTAAATTACATCTTCATTGATAATTTCTTTGTATTCCTCACAAAATTATCTTTCAATCCATATATAATACTTCTTACCTGAGATAATCCATAGCTTCAGAATCTCCAAAACTAGTCGCATAAGAATTCTTCATTTTTATCTTGTACCCCAAAAGTTAACAAATCTCAAAGGCATCTATAAGAAAAAGATTCATCCTAATAAAAGATACAAAACAAATCATTTCCAGAAGATGGATATGCATTTGTCATCATAGCAATTGGCTTCTTGTCTATCTAAAACTAGAAATTGTAGGCTACTGTCTGTATCACTGATAAAATGAGTTTCATCTCTTCATTTTATATTTTTTTGTGTACATCAGTGATGTTTATATTCTTTATGCACACCAGTGATGCTATCTTGTTATATTTATTGTCCCACATAGATATAATTTATTTGCATATAGCTCATTTGCTAGCTATAGACTTGAAAATAATGTGATGCAAGATGTGGCAAAACTACTGACTCCACAGCATGAGTATCAAGGCATAGGCAAGAATCAGAATTTGATTCTTTGCCTGCATACAATTCCATGTGGTATATGCATAACCATTGTGGCTACCACTACACACACACTATTTGAAATTTCTCTTTATTGGTTTTAAGTGTTTATATTTTCACATGGAGTAAATACTATGACCAATAAATTTTGTGATTGCTTTATCAACTGCAACTATTCTGTACATTTGATTATCAGTTTTTAAAATTTACATTGCACTGCTTTATATATGTAAATCATTACTTATTATACAAACATGATGCAAGAGCAAGCACAAACACACTAATACAAATATAAAAATATTAATAAATTATTAAACCTTTTGAGAATCATTATATCTATAAAATAAGGTTTCCTCAAACTTGGATCCGAGATCCAAAATTACATTGTACATAAACCATGTTTGTTATATTTAAATATAAATTTATATACCGTATAATAAAGAGCATAAATGATTTAATATTATATAATTTATATAGTATACAATTACACCAACACAAGAAAATTAATAAATTAATGCCATTTATCAAATAATAATAAAAAAAATTTAAATATTATTCAAGTAATTAAAATTAATACTTACGACCAATATTTCGCGATCACATTTATATCGTGTTGAAGGCTTTGACATGCAAATCATCAGCTTATTTTTAATCCATTTTATTAGCTTATAAGGCCGATAAAGACTTTCTGCCTTTATCGTCCTCCTGTAAACTAGTAAAATGACCAGAAAATAAAAAAATTAAATGCACCTATTAATAAAAAATTCAAATTTTATCCAAATTGTAATACATCATTTTAAAGATGGAATTAAGCAGCATTGAATGCTGGGGTTTCTGTTGACATCATGATTATAGTTTTTGCGCAATTTAAAAAAGCCAAAATTTCAACGAATCAGGTTCCACATGCACAGATTGCGCTACAAAGATTCTACCCGTTAAAAATAATACATTAAAATACAGTAGAGCATTAATGTACATTTATATCAATATACACTATTTCAATTATACATGATCCAAAGAATATATATTTAAAAAAACATTAAAATTCGTAAATTTAATAAATTTTTCGATGTGGAAACAGCCAATTTTTCCATCTCAGAGCACCATCCCTGATCTCATTTAAAAAAAGATTAAAATTCATAAATTTAATAAATTTTACGATATGGCAGCAGCCATTTTTTCCTTATTAGAGTGCCGTAAGTGATCATATTTATTAATAATATTTGTTTGGCTTACATTGAAAGCTCATACATTTTATTTTCCACTAAGATGTGGTAAAACATTCATGTAATAAAATATTTTCTAAGCATAAAACTAAAAGTATTACAAAATTGAAGGAAATTTATATCTTTCTTAGTGATAAAATGACAATTATCAATAATGGCAGGAAAAAAAAAAAAAGAACAGTCAAACGTTCTTTTATTGCATCACAATACTTAAAATTTTAAGATTGTAAATGAAAAAACTAAAATGGGTAATGGAAAATAGGTAAGACTATAAATTCTGAAGTAAATAACTAAAGGCCATAGTCGAACAAGATTGCTATTATGTATCTACAAAGTCACTGAAGAAAATGGATATCATTCAAAGAATTTAATTGCAATAAAAGCCTAAAATTTCATTATTCATTTTATTTTTAAAAAAAATGAAGATATGATACAGTAAGTTTTTTATTACGTGCTCTCTCAATTTCATATAAACAACTACATTATTGTTTTTTCCAACCTTAATTATATATATATGTACTATACACATAAAAAAATGTGTTATAAATATATGCGTGTTGAAAAGTACAGAACACTTGTATATTGTACCACCATTGAATATATGGTTTGAGAACACGCATATATTCAGAGTTATATGTGAAATCATTTATTGATAAAGGATTAAATTCATTTTAAAAGAAAAGGTTAAGTCTTAATGAAAGTGAAATATAAATTATAGAATGTGTTAAAGAGGTTTTTTAAATGCAAACTTGCAAAAATAAAGTGTTGCATCATCTTGTCATTTAAAAAAAAAAAAAAGGAAAAAGAGAGTTTTAATATTAAAATGCGAGTAGGAATAGGGGAAATCCACTCTAAGTAAAAAGTTAAATTTAAAAAAAAAATGTAAAAATGAAATTAAACTAAAATATATAATTTGTAAATCAGAAATCTTTTAAATTTAAATTCACGTAAAAGATTACTTGGCTGATAAAGAAAAAAAATAATAACTCCCATTGCACTAATTAAAAAAACAAAGGAAAAGACTATGGACATTATCTTATCAAACATTAGATTAATCTAAGCAAGAAGTTAGATTAAAACAGAATACAATATAAAATTTAATTAAACCAGATTGAAGAATGATAAATAGAAAACAATGTGAAAGAAGCATATAAAATAACCCAGATATTCATATGATATTATATTTTTATTATATAGTCTATATTCATTATTATTCAATATTGCGGTCGTATAAAAAAACTTTCAAAGAGAAGATGGCAAAGGGCCATTAACATCTGCAGCATGTGGATGCCTCTACTTATATTCATTGAAGGGCACCCTAGCAGCATGCAGTGCTAGACAGCAACTGAAGTATGCGGCTAGCCTTCAATCCCAGTCCTTCATACCATCAGATGCTTTCCATCTAGAACTCATGCTTACCTCATGATCTGTAAACTACAGAAAATCTCTCTCTCCTTCATTGAAACGTGAAAAATCAGTAAGAAACCAAACCATCAATGGAAAAGGCCAACTGGTTGGTGATTGACAAATCAGAAACAAGCAAGGAACCATATCCAGGTGAGAAGTAATGTGCTATATGAAGAAGAAAAATCCTAGGTAAATATAATCCAGTATTATCCCATTAAAAGATTTGAATATTTATTTGAATGAAAGACTTTAATGAACTTTAATAACTACAGCCACAGTAATCTTTAAGTTGCTTCCATAACTTCTTATTATATATTTTAAATTGTGTGTGCATATATTTAAAATTTTATTATAATGAGTTTTAATTATGAGTGTGTGTAAATAAATTATTTGTTTGCTTAATTATTGTCTGATCGATTCTCTCTCCTATAATTGCATCACTAATAGGTTAAGTTATAGTTAATTATAAGTATTGGGCAAGTGTATTAAAGGATTTCCCCTCACAACTGAGAAAGAAACTAGCTTGGGGATATATCAAGAGCTAGATTGTATACCTGTTATCTGGGCATGCTGATTATATAACTTATGGTTTGCTGGTGCCTGAGGTTAAGCCTCAAAACAAATAAAGTGCTTTAGATGGCAGGGGTTTGAATCTAGCAGTCAAGAAGTTCTATAGCCTGGAAAATGTGATCGTAGGTTATACTTTGTATAGCCTCGGTCTGGTTATAGGTACCGTTGGTGTTTCATCTACCTGTGGTATTATACTTCTCTGCTTGAAGGGCAGGTCTGCTGCAATAGTGAGAGTGCAGCCAGAGTTAAGATCGAGATTTTAAATTTAGATAATCACAGCGATTTTCTCCCATCTGGTTCAATATATATATATATACTTACTTCATCTTCAGGATTTTCAAGTGGTTCTTGTTGAGGTCCAGATTCACTTTCATCTTCTATCTAAAATAAAAATTTACAAAATTAAAAAAAAAAAAAGGCTTTACAAATTGTTATATATTTTTTAAATAATTAATAATTTTACATAAAAAAAAATCTAAAATTTCACAACTGCCCCTCATTTTTCTTTTTAACTTTATATAAAATTCTTATTCCTGTAGTTAAATAATGATCTCTCTTTCTTAAAAAAGTACTACAACAAAGCATTCTCTGTATTTTTTAAAGAAAAGGAAGGGATCACATTCTTTAAAATTCCTATAACTGTACTTCTAATTTAGTTCTTTTTAGCACCATATACTTTAACAATGTGCTTTGTCATTACATTATCATTGAATATTTTCTTCAATTCTTCTTTGTTCTTACTTCTGACCAAATATTCATTATATAAAGCTTTGATTTTTTTCCATCACATAATTCCAAAATATTCTGTTTCTCTCTTTTGATAACTTTTTCTAGGCATAATTCACAATTTTTCAATGGCTTCCATATCTAATAAAAATTGACACTTCAGTATTATTTACAAATAAATCTTAAAACAAAATCTATTTAATGATAACAATATCTTTATGTGTGTGGATTCATCACAATCCAGGTGACAGTTGCATGCTTTGACAAAATTAATATCTATGACAGTGATAGTGTTAATAATGCAGTCTTTCAAACTAGAAGATGTTTGATGGGAGAGGGGAGAAACATAAAAAGTACCCTGATAGTGTCCAGTTATAACTGGCATTATATTTGAAGAAGAATGATATGGGCAGACTCAAGATTAGATAACAATGAGTACGATTGGAATGGCTATGATGCAACATTCTACAAAACCTATTAGTCTGTTTATACTTAAAATCATGAATAAAAAAAGGGTTGTTTTCTCATCCCTGGTGTTCACCACGAGATGGCGTTGATGCTAATCAAAAACATATACATATAACGATTCCGGGGCCGGACCTAAATGATCGATTTGATCTAAAAAGATCTGATTTCTTAGATTTGTAATAAAATATTCTACAAACTAATACTATTATATGATGTTAGTTTTTTCATTTTTGTAATTGTTTATTAATCTTATCTTGTTTTTGAGTTTGTGTGTGTGTGTCTTTAAAGTTACGGTGTTTTTCTAATTTTTTTTTTTTTTTGACTTTACGTGTGTCTTTTTAAAGTTACGGTCTTTTTTTTTTTTTTGCAAGAGTAAATCAATACTTTTATTCAAAAGCAAGATGTAATAAGTAAATGTTTATTAATCTTATCTTGTTTTTGAGTTTGTGTGTCTTTAAAGTTACGGGGCTTTTTCTCATTTTTTTTGGACTTTATGTGTGTCTTTTTTTAAAGTTACGATATGTTTGGTCAAGAGTAAATCAATCATTTTGGTTGTCATCTGATCCTTCGTGTCAGCCGCTAGCGGCACGATTTCTAATCAAAAACACATTAATATAACATTCCCGGGCCAGCGATTCTCTATTAATATTGACTTTTTTTTTTTTGATTTGTTTGTTTACAAAGTTTACTTTCTTTCGTTTCTGAATTATTTTTCCCAAATAATATTATTGACGATGGTATAATAATAGTTGTTTTGTTTTTTTTAATTTTTATTGACAAGAGGGTCTTTTTTGGTGTGTGTTCAAATAGTAATTTGTGTTTTTTTTTTTAAATAGTATTACTGTTTTTGTAAAATTGGATTGCCGAAATTTAAGAGAGAACGGGTCTTTTTTTGTGTGTGTTCAAATAGTAATTTGTGTTTTTTTTTTAAAAAAATAGTATTACTGTTCTTGTAAAATTGGATTGCCGAAATTTAAGAGAGAACGGATTTTTTTTGGATGGATCTTTAAATAATAATTGACGTTACTTTGATAGGTTTCCATTTGATTGCCGATAATAATTAGTGGGAGGGGTGTTTTTGTGTACGATTAAATAATAATTTACGTTACTTTGATAGGTTTACATTTGATTGCCGACAACAATTATCGGGAGAAGTGTTTTTTTTTTCGCGTGTGCGTATGTATGTTTAAATAAAAATTAAAACCGTTACTTTTATCGGTTTACATTTGATTGACGACCGACCGATATGACTTCCTTTCGTTTATAAATTATGATTTTTGTTTCTACGAATAAATATTTTTGACAATGGGACAATAATAGTTGTTGTTTGTTTAATTTTTATTGACAAAAGGTTGTTTTTCGGTGTAGTTTCAAATAGTAATTTGGGTTACGTTTAAATAATAAGTTACCGTCTTACTTTGATTGGTTTACATTTGATTGACACTAATTATTGGGAGGGGTGCAGGGGTGTAACCGTTTAAAGAATAGTAGTTTACGTTACTTTTAGTGGTGGTGTACATTTGATTGCTGACAATAATTAGTGAGAGGGGTGGGTATTTTTGGATGATGATTAAATACTAATTTACCTTCCTTTTTATTTTACATTTGATTGCAGACAACAATTATTTGGAGTTTTTTGTGTATGTTTAAATCAAAATTGAAGTTACTTTTATTTATTACATTTGATTGACAACCGATTGACTTTTTTTTCGTTTATAAATTATTGTTTTGGTTTCCCAAAAACATAACATTTTTGACAATGGGACAATAATAGTTCTTAATTTCATTATTATTGACAAGAACGGATCTTTTTTGGTGTACGTTTAAATAGTAATTTGGGTTGTGTTTAAATAGTAATACTGTTTTTAAAAATTTAAGTGACAAAATTAAAGAAACAACGGGGTTTTTTTTTATGGATCTTTAAATAATAATTTTCGTTACTTTAATTTGTTTACATTTGATTGACAACAATTAGTGGGAAGGGGTGTTTTGTGTATTTTTAAATAATAATTTACATTTTTTTAACAACAATTATTGTGTGTGTATGTTATGTTACTTTATCAATTTGGTTAATAATATTTACTGGTAGACATTTCACTATCATTAATGGCATGCTGTACGGTCAACTCGTCACGGCTCCAGTAATGCAGCAAACGTAAAGACTTGACGAACGGCATTTGAAATCCCTCAAACCAGCTGCCTTTTCGAAGTGCACATTTCTTTCGACAAGAACAAGACTTACAAATGAAAGTCCAAAGATCTTTATGGACCTCAAGTCTCATACATTCGCCGCACAAACATCTCTTTTCTTTAAGCAGGATGTTTTTCTGCTGTAGAAATGTTACAGCACTGGCTTCCGTGTCTGGCAATTCCCATCTTTTCATATTTTCTGTTTTCGAATTTGCCATACTTTTTGTCTCGGAAAATTTCTCGCTAAAACGTGACTCAAAGCGTGATCTTTAAAATATTACGCTAACCCACCGTAATCAAAAATTTAGGAGGAATATAAATTTATGAGGAACAATCACGATACTGTTAAAATTTTTAAAATGTAACAGTACATCAATTCGTCTTAAAAAAAAAAAAGGCACCAATGAAAATTTAAATAATTTTGACAGGATCAAATTAATACACCCTCGTACGATATTGTTACATCAAATACATAACACAGCATTACGATATAGTGCGTGACACAAACAACTACGGCATTTTCCTCTGCTTTTAGCATCGGAAAAAGCCACACCGTTAGCCGCTAAGCCGAGTTAACATTCTTTCTAGATTTTATCGTAGAAAGAAGACTTAACTCCGAGTTAACAGTCTACCTTTTTAGCGTAGAAAGAAGACTTAACTCCGAGTTAACAATCTTTCTAGGATTTATTTTAGAAAGAATGCTTAAAGGCTTGGGTGCGGCCGCGGAAATGGCATATTTCTAGAAATTTAGCTAGAAATTCCGCCTCTAGCGGCTGACACGAAAGATCAGATGACAACCATCATTTTATTAAAAAAGCAATACGTAATTCTAAATCAAAAGTAACGTAATTTATATACTACAATTTAGAATTGATTCCCGACTATTATTAGTAAGGACTGTCAATTGAAAGACTCGATTGAAAAATGATACCCGACTAATTTCCATTTTCTTTTTTTTGGGGACAGTAATGAATCCGAAAATGGGTTGTTTTTGTTAACTCTGTCTATATAAAAAGGGTACCGTTATTGAAATACTAAATTTAAAAATGATAGCTGACTAATTTGCGTTTCTTTTGACAGTAATTAATCAGAAAGTGGGTTTCTTTTTTTTTGGTAAATCTTGTGTATATATATATAAATAAAAAAACGTACGTCAAATACTCCATTGAAAAAACCAAACCCCCTTGAATTTGCTTTTTTTTTTTAAGACAGTAATTCATCAGGAACTGTGTTGTTTTTGTTAGTGTGTAGATATAAAAACTAATCTTATTTTGAAATAATAAATGTAACAAAAAAAAAATAATAATAATACCCGACTAATTTTCTTTTTTGGACAAGTAATTCCTAATAATTAGACATTGGGTTGTTTTTGTTTATGCATATATATATATAGCAAAAGTAACTGGTCATTGACGAATTCTCGCGAAAATGGTACTTTTCGCGTGATCCTTGAACTTTTTTCCATTATGCACCCTTAAAAGCAATTTTAGAGGGTTACCCATTCATAATGGAATCTTCAGGACATTATTACTAAACTTACAACAGTAAAGTAAGTTACAATACATTAAAAAAAATAGACGTCTTATCAAATTTTAAAAAACTACGACTGCTTCAAATACACACACTCTCACACGAAACTACAGAGAAAATAAGATATTCTACTATTACGAGAAAATGATGAACAAAATCAACTACTACGGCAGCCAATCAAGGCATTTCTTCTCTTTGCTTTTAGCATAGAAAAAAGCCATAACCGGCAGCCGTCGGGAACTCTTTCTGTGTTTTATCATAGAAAGAAGTCTCATTTGTGTTGGCTTCTGTCGCCGCCACCACCTCCGTCCAACATAACATGAGGACTCTTTTCTGCATTTATAACATAGAAAATTTCCTCTTTTGTTGGGTGAATGCCGGTGAAACGGTATATTTTTAGGAATTGACCTAGAAATAGCTACATCTCGAGGCGAACACCAGGGATGAGAAAACAATCAAAAAAAGATTCATCAGTAAAAAAAAAAAAATCACATTTACTTCATTGTTTTTTAATTAAGATTCAACTACAATCCACTAAAAACGAAATCAACAGTATGCTATTTCTATATTTATGCCAAAAAAAAAAAAAAGTTTAAGAAATGAACCAAAATGCCTTAATACATAGAATCAGCTGGGATCAATACTAACTTGAAAGGAACTGATAGCAATATATAAATCAATATAAAATTATGAAAATGTACAAATAATCCATTCTACAAACCTAACAGTTTGCTCAAATTTAGACTCATGAAAGAAAATGACTCGTCAAAAAAAAAAATTGTATTACTTCTTTATTATTTCTTAATTAAGGCTTGAACACAGTCCTCTAACTTGTTTGGAAAAAGAAGCAGGGTTATTTCTACTTTAAAAGACTAAAACAATACTGATTCAAATACCAATGAAAGTTAAAGTTAGCATTATCAACTGAATCATAGTGTAATAAATTTGGAAATTTTGAACAAAAGATAGTAAATAAATCTTCAATATAATTATCTTAATATTCTCTTGTAATAGAATCAAAGCACTTCTCCCAATCTTCATCATAATTTCAATCTTAGTAAAATAAACAACTCATGAAATCATTTATAAATCAATGTGCTTTAATTTCTTCAGCTTTTGTCTTAAACAAGGATGTAAAAAAACATAGTTCAACATAGTTTCATGTTGGCTTTTGGATGTACTTTGATAGCATTCTTGTTACATCAAATTATTTAAAATGCTTGAAAATTTTATTTTGTACTTTTCAGCCTTAGAAAAAAAAAAAATGAATGGCTACAAGAATAAAAATATTAAACAAATAAAATCATTTAACACATTTTTTTTAAATCTGAGTTTTTTATTTTATGAATCATTTTTTATTTCAATTTTCCTCCAATGTTTCAACCATATTATATGATCACTGTTAAGATTATTCCTATGAAATATATATAATTATACATTTACAAAGAATTTCCAAAAACAATAACATAAAAAATATTTTATTACATGAATTACATTCTTTTTTTTTTTAATTTCTTGTTTTCTTTCATATGCATCTACATCTTTTTACAGTTTTTTATTTTGTTTCCATTTTTATATAGAATACCCATCAATTATTATAATTGCAGTTCTATAATAACAACAGGTTATTAACACTTTCTATTCAAAAATATAAATTAAATTAGCAAATATTTTATCTAGCGCCGTGCTTGCAATTATATTTCATTCCAATATCAGCCTTTCAAGCTAATTGAGCACGCGCCTTTGAGAGTGTTAAATAAATGAATACTCTCCTCTTCAATCCAAGATATAGTATTTATGCACTATATCTTGGATTGAAGAGGAGAGTATTCATTTATTTAACACTCTCAAAGGCACGTGCTCAATCAGCTTGAAAGGCTGATATTGGAATGAAATAAATTAAAAAAATTTTGAATAAAAAGTGTTAAGAATCTGCTGTAATTATAATTGATATAAAAATGTAAATTAAATAAATAAATAAAAAAAAAAAAAATATAAAAAGATATAGAAGCATATGAAAGGAAGCAAGAAGGAAGTTAAAAAAAAATTGTAATTTATGTGATATTTTATAGGAATAATCCTTTTCAATGATCACATAATATAGTTGAAACATTGGAGGAAAATTGAAATAAAAAATAATTCATAAAATAAAAATAAAAAACAAGATTTAAAAATATGTTAAATGATTATTTTGAATAATATTGAAATTAATGAGCTGTTTGCAAAGAAAATGGTGAAATACTTATTGGTTTTATTATTAGTTCTGAGGGATTACTATTACTAATAAAAAAAACATGGAAAATTGCTATGGATGTTAGATGATGTTCAAGCAACTTAAAAGAGATTGAACATTATGATTCCATTCTATTAGACCGAATTAATTTCTGAAAATGGATCCTGGAACCTTTAATTCTGAGTCTATCATTCTATCACTATACTAAACTATATATATAGTTTAAAAAAAAAAAAAATTAATTAAAGATAATAATTAGCAATCAATGGCCAATCGAAGTTATCACTAATTTTACTTAATTTTCATTCTTATAATGATTTTGTTTCCTTTTGAAAATATTTTGTCAAAATATAGAATAAAATATCTGATGTCGATCTTTTAATGTGACAATGACATCCATTAAGAAACATCTAAAAATCTGTACTTGCAATATGCACATCTTAGATAACCAAGAAAATTGAATTTAAAATATAAGCTGATGATCAAAACTGTCAGATAAATTTTGCTCATTACTGTTATTATTAAGACCTATTCATCTAATTAACGTTGTGAAGCAACTTCAAAGGCATAACTTGAAATAATGTATAGCTTAATTTCCTGTAAAGTGTGTGTGTGTGGGAGGGGGAGCTTGTATGAAAAGATCTAATAATTACAGGTGTTTCATAGAAATGATTCAGTTTGTACTCCTTCTGCCTGTAATAATCTTTACATCTCTTGATATTAAGTTTAAGATTTGCTTTTATGAACAATAATTTGCATATCATGCCATAGATATTTCTGTTTTAAGAACAAACCTATCCAATATTTCAATAAATCACATGTTTACTTTGGACTAAATATGAAAGATGATTTAGCTCACTACTGGTTTTACTTTTCTAACTATAGAAACATCCAAACTCAGAATAACTGCCTTAATATTTTACATAAAACATTAATAATATAAATTTGCTCTTATTATATGTAATATAACTTTTTAGCATAGACATACACATATTTAACACACACAAGTATTTAATTATGATTTAAGATAACCAAAAAAAACTAGCAGTAGGATGATTATGAAGTCAAATTACACAAAAATTTTAAAAAAGAGGATAGAAAAATTTTTTCTCTCTTTTTAGAAATCAAAACATAAGCATCGACAAATGCTTACTAGATAACGAAGAAATCACACTTCAGTTTCTTGAATAATTATTTTTCTTCTGATAGAAATTGGTGCCTAGACAAAATTCAATCAGATAGAAGTCTATTTGCATTGGTATCTAGTGTGTAAAAGTTGGCTTTTAGAAAAGAGAAAAATCATTACTGCTTAATTACAAGTATGATTTAATAAATCAATCTTCTACTAAATGATATTTTGTAAAAAAAATGATAATTTAAAATAATAAAGAAAAAAACTAGAACGTAAATTAATTAGCCTAAATTTTACCGTAATTCCCAAAAATTTATTTTGTTCTTGGCTTCTTTTAAACCATGTTATTATCATATTTTCATCTTTATGTGGAGCTCTAGTAAAAAAAAATGGTCAAGAAAAAACAAAATATAGAAAATGTACATATATATGTGAAATGCAACAGATTATTAATAATAAACTCATGGTAGATAAAAATTAATGAAAATCAATCATCAAATTAATAATTTCATAATAAATGATAGTCAATAATTAACAAAAACCATATATTATATATATTATAGATATCCAATATGAGCCGTTCCCTTCCTATCTGAAAACAAAGGCCGATACAATATTAGAGCCACATGTATGAAGTTAGCAGACAACATACACATATATATTGCTCATATTGAACATATTAATCAATGCTTCTAATAATGACTGTTTCACACAATACTCTATGTAAAAAGCGATCAAGATATATTCTAATAAAAATAACTATAATTAAAAAAACACTTTTAAGATAACTTCCACATAAATATATTATCACAGAATAAAAAATTGCTCAATTTATATATAAAAAGTAAACTAGATATTATTTACAAGTTAGAAACATATTAGATCATAACTTATACTTTTCCATAATTTTAATCACTTCTTCTGTATAAACTGATTTTAATTTCTTAATTTCAATAATACAATATTATATTTTAATATAATTTAGCGGTAAGATAAGTAATCAGTGCCAAAAAATTTAAATTAAATACTGTAACTTATTCTTTTTTTTCAAAGTCACAAATTTTTGTGATTAATGACTATTCAAATCTAATTTTGATCAAACTGCCTATTAGCTGAAGATATATAACTATCTCATATGTACTTCCCATATCATACCATTACAATATATATTTAAATATGCATTTCTTTAAGAGTTCTTTTATTATTATGTTTTATTCTCGATCAAATTCACACATTTCTAATATAAACAATTATATATAATAACTATTTATAGGTAATAATTACCTTCATGGAATAGTCCCTGACATGCTGTTCATAATTTATTTTACGTATTTTAAGTGTTTTCAAGAATTTTACTTTTTCTTTCTCTCTCTTGAAGAGTATTATACATTTTCTAATTTAAGTATTATAAGACATGTGGATATGTGAAGGGGGCTGATATTAATTTCCAGAATCACTTGACAGATATCTGTTTTCATATTTAATACTGTATAATGACAAAATGGTTGTTGGTTTTCTCTGGGCAATGATGTGTGATTAGACATATTTTTATTAATTTATACTCATATAATTTCATTAGTCAATTTTATTCCATATATGTGTTTTGATATGTTTTAGATATATTATATTTTAATTTACAAGTGTCAAATTTTCTACACTTACAGTTTTGACATTAGCTATTTTAGATAAATACATTAATGATTATTGCTAATTATTTATTAAATCATAGATTTTTTCTAGTTCAGACATAAATTTTAAACTTATATATACTTAACTATCAAACTTTCCTTTTAAAAGAACAAACAAAGGATATGGATTTTCAATAAAACTGTTTCCGCTAGGATCTGTTAGAACCTAAAAATAAATAAAATAATTTTAAATTTTTAAAATATGATTATATATATATATAATGTATTTTATAACAATGACATATAAAAAAAAAACCTGTAATAAAAATGTAATTTTTTTTAATAAATAAATTTATTAAATATGATTTTAAAATATTAAAACAAGTAATGATCAATTAATTAAGTAATTAACCATTACATTAGTACTTACATAAAAATCTAACATATATGATAGAAATCTTTTTTCATTAAGAGATTAAAAATGAAATTTAATAAATATATTGTTTATAAACAAATTATCATCATCATTAATTATCTGATGTCATTCTCCAAACTTTCTCTGCCTTGCTTTGCTTTTCTAACTCTCATTGGCTAGTCATTTTTTTAAAATCATTAGTAAAAGAATTTCATTCTTCCTTATCTGTTTTCTTTTTAATGATCAAAGATCTCTTTCCAATATATTATTCAAAATTCTTTTTCTTTTTAACTATATCACTTTATCCAATTTCTCTCCTATTTCATAATTTCCTCAATAAATCTTTTCTTTTCTTTAATGCTGCTAATCCTATTCTTTCAACGTAATTCTTCCATTTTCCTCCAAAATCCACATTTCATGAGGTTTCAATTCTTTCTTCTCCCTTTTTTAAGTGTCTATGGTTCTTATCCATTTAAAACTCTAAATAAATCAGATAATAATCCCATCTTCATTCTAACTTTAAACCACTAAACATCACCTGATCACCATTCATTTTTTTAATGCTTACACAACTGTTTACATAGAGGCTAAACTCTCCATACAGCAGCACCATTCTGTGCCAGTGAGTGGCACTACTGTATGGAGAGTTAGCCTCTGTGCATTCTAAATTTAATGAGTCATAAAATAACCTTTTGTTTTTCTTAAAAATCCTTCTTATCTTTACATTTCTCACTCTAATATCTTTTATGCTATTTCACTATCAGATAATTAATTTCGTAAATGCTTAAAGTCAGTTCCCTGCTCTATTAGCTTCCTGTCAGCTACCACTTTTTGTATTTCAACTTCTCAGCTTATATTCACTGCTATTAACTCAATTTACATCCCAAAACTCTCCCTAAATTCTCTTAAAACTGCCAATAAAACAGTTATGCTACCAATGCTCACAATTACTTTCACTTGCAATCTCTCAAATACATATTAAACAAATAGAAGATGTATTAATAATGTATCTTTACTTCTTCATATTCCAAAACATATTAATAAAATATATAAATGATTACATAATAATTATTTATTTAATGAAATTTGTAAACTTTTTTAAATACATTTGTTGCTTTATTTGACAAATGATATATTTTAAATATTTATCAGACAATCTCTAAAAATCATATCATTTACAACTTTCTCAAACATTTTATCATTACTCTTTATTTATAGCAAAACTAACAGTTTCGAATATCCTGCAGTCATCATCAGAGCTACAATATTCAAATATATAATTATATAATTAATACGCTTAAACCATGTAAAAGTAAAAATATAAAAACTAATTATGTAGGAGAAACAAAGAATTCAATTTATACAAGATTAATTCAACATAAATATGATAAGAATCACCTATTTATTTGCATTCATTAGAAATAGGTCATAGGTTTGAGAAAAATAGTATAAAAATGATTAATTATACAAATAATAGAAGGGATAGGAAAATTAAAGAGGCAATATTGATTAAGAATATAAAACCATATCTTAATAGAGATTTTGGGGCAAAGACAATAATTTTATAAGCAATTATTATTAATAATAGTTTGAATTTGAAAAAGGTTAAAAGAATAAAGTTGAAGAAAATGACAATAGAGAAAGGTGTTAAACCAAGTGTACAAATTTTGAAAATTTTATCAGTTGGGTTGGTTGTTTTATAATAGCATGTTGAACCGCCTGAGGGCGTTATTTCTATGATAGCGCACAGAAATATGCCATTTAGGCAGCCTCCGCTATCGAACGTTCTATTTCTAATGCGTAAGCCTAGAAATAGTCCGTTGTACGAGGTGGCTATGTCTATTTTTATGCTAATGCACAGAAACTTGACATTTAATCTGCCGCAGAAGCTATCATGTCAGCTTACTGCTCAGATTTAGGGTAAGCATTTTTGATGTGCGATCACATTTCACTTTTGTCTACAGTATTGTGCGAGGATGGCTGGAATTCCGATTGTCAAAACTATTTTAATATTCACTAACACAACCTCCTTTTATGAATGTCTATTAACAATTATGAACAGAGTCTCATGCTTCCCTAGCCCACTTTTCCTGCTCAAAAAATTCGACAAGTGTAGGTGCAAGCGCGATTAGGATGAAATCAGGCTCTAAGTCATGTTTCTGCGAGAACAACTGTGAGCTTAATCAAATGACTGAAATAGAAAAGTTTCCGAATGTCAAAGTTCTCTGACTGCTGGAAGGGTTATCAAACAAACAACTTGAAGCTGCATGCGTGGTGTTCCTGAAGTGCCCTAAAAGTTGGTTTTAATTGCCGTATATATTTATGTTTTTGGTAATTACGATAAAAACTTTGTCAACCTTCGAGTTGCGTTCTGTTTTGTTAGGTATTGTAACCCCCCCCCCAAAGTTTGACTTTTTGTTGTAAATGTTACCGTTAAATGGAAATCTATTTATTTGTAATTTATAAAACAAAAAAAAAAAGAAGCTGATTTCGTAGAATACCCAACCGAAAATGTAAGTAATGAGAAGAATAAAAAGTAATTACTTTTTAAAATTAATTTTGATTTATGTATTTTTTTTGGTTCAAAATTGATTTGATAGTACTTTTAAATGTGATAAACAAAATAAAAAAATACATACAAAAAACCCCAGCCCGAAAATATAAGTACTGAAAAGAATAAAAAAAATTAAGTACTTTTTTAAATTCATTTTTTGATTTATGCATTTTTTGTGTTAAAAAATTTATTTGATATTACTTTTAAATGTGATAAACAAACCCGGTCCCAGGTGTTTCAACACGCTATTATAAAACAACCATTGGGTTTTTAGAAGTAGGATTATAAAGAGGTAGATAATTTTTGTAATGTAAAAAAATAATTTGTAATGTAGGAAAAGTTAATTGATAATTATAAATATTTAATAAAAATAAGAAAAGGTTAGAAGTTGATTTATTTATAAGTAAAATGACAATACTATATATTAAATAGTAGAATAAATGTTAAAGTTTATAATTATAATAAATAATAATTTTTTAAAAAAAAAGTAATATAAAATAAATATTCATAGAATTATTTAAGAATAAAGTTATAAAATGGGAAATGATTATTTATAATGGTCAGGTTAAAATATATATTTTATTTTTGTTTATTTTGTGTATTTAATTATATATATGAATATGTGTATAAGTGTATTAATTATATAATTAAATATTTGAATATTGAAGCTTTGATGATGACTGCAGGACAGTCGAAACTGTTAGTTTAGATATAAAGGGTATTGATAAAGTGTTTAAGGAAGTTGTAAATGATATGATATGTTAAAGTAGAAATCAATACAAATACATGGCTAAATATATTTTATGTGATTAAACTATATTTCAAATTCATATTTCCAAAATAACAAAATTCAATAGGCTAATCATATGTTGAATGGTAAAGATTTATATTACTCCAACTTTGCTTTATCCACTAGTTAAAAATCACTAGATACCCAAAACAAAAGCTTCCTTCAAACTTAAAAAAATTTCCAAGTTTCTTTCAGATTCGAAATTAGACCCTTTTAAATAATGATGATTCTTAAGATAAATTTTATTAAAAATTCAATAACTATATTTAAATTAAAATTTACTATTAAAAAAAAAAATCACAAAATTTCTAAATATATAAAATCGTCTTTTAAGGTAAAAATTCAGAAATCTTTTCCGCTTTTGTGATATCATTAATAAAACATCTCTCATTTTACATTTTTAGTTTTAACTCATGTAAATATTAGAAAAACGACAACTTTTCAATATGTTCCAATTTCTATACAATTGACTGAAAAAATATGATACTCACATGATTACTGAATGATAACAGGTGAACCTTAATTATTCTCATGAGTAAGCTCAACTTTAAATAAACAAAATAATTTATATACAACTTTTCATTTTTTAACTAAAATTATCAATGAAGCAAAAGTAGTTAATCAACCATACATAAGCATGTATATGAATAATAATTAATCATCATAAGAATGCATCGAGAAAACCAAAAACTACACAGTATAAACAGAGATATCATCAGATGACATTAATCACCCTCCCCACAAATTAATATATTAACTTTTAATATTTAAAATAGATATGTGGATTTTATTCGAGAGAGACAGAGGAAAATCAATTAAAACTCTTGAAAAACAAATATTTACATATACATTACAAATAATGTACCAGAGACTATACATCATAAAACTAATTACTATTATTCATATATCAGTATAGTGACTTTTAATATTTAGACATATGCAATTCTATTCAAAAAGGGAGAGAAAAAAAAATAAAACTTCTGAAAATTGCATATTTACATATATATTACAAATAGTATGCCACAAACTATATCTCATAAAGTTAATTATATATATTATCTGTTTTTTCAAAGTTTTATTTTTTTATTCCCTTGATTAGATCCATGCACTTCTAATTTTAACAACTGCATATAATAATTAGCTTGAATAAAATCAGCACATTAAATTTAAATATTGTACCATAATAATAATGGTGGGAGGGAGGACTGCAGTTATCTGATGAGATCCTTGTTCAGAGATGAAAATACCATATAATGACAAAATGGTTTACTGTTTTTCTCTATGCATTGATATGGATGACTAACTATTTATTTATTCATTTACATCAGAGGTGGGGAAGCTTTTTTCTGCCAAGGGCCATTTGGATATTTATAATCTCATTTGCAGGCCATATAAAATTATCGACTTAAAAATTAGCCTGCTATATTTGACCAAAAATTTAATTAATTTATTCCTAATTATTGGGGGTGGGCAACCTTTTCAATTTGCAGATCAATTTCAACCATCTCTTTTCAAATGAGAGCCACATATTTTTTTATAAATTAAAAATAAAGTAATATCATTATTATTAATGATTGTTCCACATTCAATGACAACTTTTCCAATTCATCTTGTAACTATTCTTCATGACATATCAAATCATCTCAAACATTTAAGAAATTTTCAGCTATGTCCTTTGTGAATATACATTTACAATCTGCATCTCAAAACAGCTAATTCACAAAGGATATAGCTGAAAATTTCGTAATGTTTGAGGTGAATTAGCTGTTTTGAGATGCTGGCTCTAAATGTTTATTTACAGAGGGTATAGCTGAAAATTTCTTAACGTTTGAGGTGATTTGATATTTATTTCAGATAGCGATATGCACTGCAAATATTTTCATGACATATTTATATTCTTGAATTTCTTTTTATGTCCTGGAAAGATTAATTCTACAGCAGATACTATGCCATCTTTTATAAATTCCATTCAGATAATTATTTTGAATTTTTTTTTTTTTTGAAATAATATAATCTTGCTTTCACAGAATTTTCTGACTTAATTGTACTTTTTATAAATCTATCAGCTACTTGATGAAGCTCCTTTTAAAGTTTTCTATTTTAAAATTTCTTTCTTCCCAACAAATTTGTTGTACTCATGTTTAGCTAAAGAATGCTTAATATTGTGTTCTTTATTAAATGAAATATTTTCGAGACATATCAAGGACAATGATTTACTATTTCTTTAAAAAAAATACGCACTGGTTCATTTCTTTTAAAATGTGCAATTTTCTGTCAATTTTTCTTATCCTACTCAATATAACCATCCAAATAAAATAAATAAATGCAAAATAATAATAATAATAAAACAAAATAAAATTCTAGTTTTATATTTGCTAGTATAAATCACTATAAAAACAAACAAAATGCCCTCAGCATTGTAGATTAAATCTGTAGTTAGATAAATCACCTAATAGTAATTTCAAAAACTTCGATAAACTTTTTTTTAGAAAATATAATTCAAAAAATAAATACTGATTTGTGGAATATTGCACCTCTGTTAAAATAAACTGTAGTTGAGAAAATATTTTCTTTTAATTAATTCTCAATTCAATATTTGCACTGTGCTCATGTTTAAATAGAAGTTTTATATAGACATTTTGTATATGTTTTTGAAAATATCAGTGGACTGTATTAAAAGCTTTTGAAGGCTGGACTTGGTCCATGGGCCAGAGATTTCTCACCCTTGATTTACATGCTTGTGCGCTTTGTTAGCATATTTTGACATACGTCATGTATTTATTATTTATGTCAGAGTGTGCTTTATAAAACTATCAATAATAGTTAAAAGGAAGATTTTTAAGAAAGTGACAATTTCTGTTTTCAAAAAAAAAAAGAGTATTTGGTATATTACTTAATTCTAAGAAATAATACTCCTTTATGTTGTTTATCTTATAATCAATAAAATATAATATAAATCTTTATTATATAATAATAACAACTTGTAAATACATCAACAGAAAAATTATATATATAAAAGACTTTTTCGGTAATTCTAAATTCTTTACCCTTCTCAATATGATACCTCGTACTAATACTAACACGTATATTACGTATATAGCGACATTTCCTATAATTCATTATTTTTATCATTTTATTTATTTCCCCTTATATTACTTTCTATTCTTTATCCATTACCCAATCATTCATTAAATCAATTGACTTTTTGTAAATGTTCATACATGTATTTATATTATATTTTATATAATTTGTTTCATATATTTTCCTTCTATTCATTTCCTTTATATAATTTAATGGTCTTATGTTTTTAATACAATCTATTTTATGTCCAAATTTTAAATAATGAACATATAATGCTGATCTATCATCCCTCCTTTCAATAGCATTATTATGTTCTTTTGCCCTTTGTTCTAATTGTTTTGATGTTTGTCCATAGTAAACCATTTTACATAACCCACAAGTAATTTTGTATACTGTTTCCTTTATATATTTCATATCATCTTTAATCTTATAATTTCCTTAATGTATCTAAATTTTTACTATTAGACCATCCTATTTTTATATTTTTATCCATATAATTTTTATTTTTAGTTAATATATCATAAATTTTAGGTGTATATGCAATTTTAATCCATTTTATATTATTTAATATTTTATTCCCTCTAATATTATTTTTATTATCATATAAAATATTTCTAGGGTTATATCCAAAAATATATATATAAAAAATATATATAATGAATTTAATAATAATAAAAATAATATAAAGTTTACAATAAAAAAATAGATAATAAAATAAAATATTTAGATATAGAAATAAAGATAAACAATAACATGATTGTATTAAATCATTTTATTAAAGAAGATAAAATAAGAAAAATAATTTATAAGGATTCACAACAAGCATGGACACAAAAGATGGCAGAATTAAGAATTTTAAAATTAAAAATGATAGGTATAATACAGATAAAAAACCCGCTGAAGTACAAAAAGAACAATTTATTAAATTATATTCTAGCTATGGATATAACCCTAAAAATATTAGGAATATATTATATGATAATAAAATTAATATTAGATGGAATAAAATATTAAATAATATAAAATGGATTAAAATTGCATATACACCTAAAATTTATGATATATTAACTAAAAATAAAAATTATATGGATAAAAATATAAAAATAGGTTGGTCTAATAGTAAAAATTTAGATACATTAATAGGAAATTATAAGATTAAAGATGATATGAAATATATAAAGGGAACAGTATATAAAATTATTTGTGGGATATATAAAATGGTTTACTATGGACAAACATCAAAACAATTAGAACAAAGGGCAAAAGAACATAATAATGCTATTGAAAGGAGGGATGATAGATCAGCATTATATGTTCATTATTTAAAATTTGGACATAAAATAGATTGTATTAAAAACATAAGACCATTAAATTATATAAAGGAAATGAATAGAAGGAAAATATATGAAACAAATTATATAAAATATAATATAAATACATGTATGAACATTTACAAAAAGTCAATTGATTTAATGAATGATTGGATAATGGATAAAGAATGGAAAGTAATATAAGGGGAAATAAATAAAATGATAAAATTATGAATTATAGGAAATGTCAGTAGATGTCGCTATATATGTAATATACGTGTTAGTATTAGTACGAGGTATCATATTGAGAAGGGTAAAAAATTTAGAATTACCGAAAAAGGCTTTTATATATATAATTTTTCTGTTGATGTATTTACAAGTTGTTATTATTATATAATAAAGATTTATATTATATTTCATTGATTATTTGGTATATATATATATAACGTGTAATATCAATCTAAATAATCAAAAAATTTTTTACAAAAAGTAATCACAAATTGGTGTTTAAATTTTGAATATTATATTTTCACTAATCAGTTCAATAGTTGAATCATATAGATCCCTATATGCACAGAATATTTCTTTTTAGATAAAAAACAAAAACAAAACATATTTACCATATGAAAAGTCTGATTACATATTGCCAAATTCCGTAACTTGTTGGTAAAGTCCTCAATCTTTTGTGCTACATCGGGGTTAGCTATCTTAAATTAAAAATAATCAAAACATATTTTTAAAAAAGTTAAATTAATACATATTAATGACATAAAATTTGATATAAATATACAAAAATTACAAGATTCCTTTTAAAAAAAGATAGAAAAAAAAAGAAGAGTTTTAACTGCCATATCTTTTAATAAAAACATACCCTTCGTTCTTCTTGACTTAATTCAAGATCTGTTACAGCCTTTTTAATAATTCCTTCAACTGTTGTAATTTCTTTAAAAAAAAAAATTATAATGATATCTACAATAAAAGCAATAAAAAAATTACATATATATTTAGATTTATTAAATCATTCAGTGAAACTTTAATTTTTCCTTCAAATATCAGTTTCCTGGATCTAATATCTACTTTTCTTGTTTCCTAAATTGGGAAAATATAAATTGTTGGTGTTATGATTTGCCTATATTTATCATTTCTTTTCTCTAGTTTATTGCAAAATGATGAATAGCGTTTTCAAATCTAATGCACTTCATGTTTGCATTGGCTGACCTGTTGAGAGTGAAATTGGAGATGAAACAAATATATTCAAGAAAAGGATAGTTCATATTTTTTTTACAAATTAAATGGTTTACTAATAACTAAGTATCTATTTCAATTTATAAATTTTATTTATATTTATTTAAAATGACATTGAATTTGATTAAGAATATGCAGGGCTATTTAAATAATAATTAAACTTTATTCTCCTGTGATTTACTTCTATGTAATGCATCTGGGTTTATTAAATGTAATGCACTTTTTACAAATTTTGATCACTGAATCATTATGCTTGATAACAAAGACTGTAGTTATATATAAAAACTACAACTTCTATTTAACTGTAGACTTGTATATTGCTCAAGCCTACTGAGGAATCAAAACTGATGACAAAACAAATGTATTCTAAAGGAGCAGATCATATTTTTTTACAAATTAAATGCTTACTAGTAGTCATTGCATTAATTATTTGGCATTTTTTAAAATGACATTTATTACATGTTTATTGACTAAATTTATGTATAGTAGTTTAAATAGAAATTAAAATTTTTTGCTTGCAGTCTACAGGTGCATTTATTTTCTTTATATTTCTATTATCATTCTAGTATTTATAAACATTGGACTTTTTACTTATATTAAGAATGTAGTATCTATATATTTGGGGGTTTAGATATTGCCTGTATCTGCTGATCATGATGAATAAATATGAATGCATGTAATACGAGGGATCAGTTCACATTTTAATAAATTACACAATCTGCTTTAAATGTAGGTTCATATTTCACTTTATAGATATTGTATTGTTTATATTATATAGATGGTATATAGGTAACACAATCTTTAAAGAACCCACTCCAGGGTGAAAGCCTCTCCAACAGATCCTCATAGAGATATAGCGAAGAAAGATCGCAGTACTCATAGGCTTGCCAATTACTAAGTTATTAGAGTTTGAACAGTTTTTCATCTTTGTTTATTCTTTAGCTAAGAATATCTAAATATTCATTTACTGTTCAATATCAAATGGTTAGCTGAGTTGGCTATGAGATTACTATTTAGAGGAGAAAAAAAAATGCCGAGCAAAATTTTTAAATTTACTTTGCTCAAATTTGAATTCAATTATAACAAGTTGATGTGCTGCTATTGCACCACAAGGTCCTTCATGCTATAATTTACACAGTGAATATGTAAATAAAAATGATTTCACCAACTTTATCAAAAACATACAAAAGAATTAATTAAATTAATTTTAGAATAATGAAGAATTCAAATTCATTTAAAGTGATTTTGCTAATTCAATTTTTTGTGCAAAATTAATTGAATGAATCATAAATAGACAGTTTTATTGCTAATAATTATTAAAATAAATATAAAATAAAAAAATTAACATTGTTACCTCCTTTTTGGTTTCCTGCTGGAATTTCAAATTGTACCTCTGGAATAGTAACAACAGCTGAATCAGACTTCACCACTTGACGATCAAGATCCTTCAAAAAATACAATAATTAACACAATCAAAATAGTAACAATAACAACAATACAGAAATATAAAATATATATTTAACAAATGATAATCAATATTCCTCAACAATACAGACATGTAATATATATAATATATGATAAGCAAAATTTCTCAAAAATACTAATATTAGAAATAATTAAAACTATTCATTGCCCAAGGCTCATAAGAATATGTTTAACATTTATTAAAGACAATCATTATTTTCAGTTATTATCAATCCTCTATAGATTGAAGATCTCTTCAAGTTTAATCCAATTTCTCTGATATTTAAACTTTCTTCTCCACAACACATCATCAAACTTTCATACTTCATCAATCCAACTCATGTGTGCTCATTCTAGGTCTTTTACAATATCTGAAAATCTAATTTAAAATTTCAATTATCTACTATTACCATTTCTTTTAGCAATATATTCAACCCAACTCCATAGTTTCAATAATGTCAATGATAGCTGTGTTTTTTTAGCCACATATTTTCTTTTCAATTGCTTCTTATTCCTAACATACATCTCTCCATACTTAATTGAGTAGTCTGAAGTCACTGCATTGTTCTTATATTAAAATCAAAGTCTTCAATCCTATTAAAAACTTTTATTTTCAAACACATAGGCACCTTTTAATATTAAGTTATTTCTAGCAATTCCATTCAAGTTTAATTCTATGATTAATTTAATCCATTGTTTCCATCTGTATTAAATAATTTGACCAAAATATAGTTAAGTTCTGTATCTAATTCATGATTGTAAATATTTATTTACTTCTGAGAAAACTCATTGAACATTATTGTAATCATTTTTGCATTTATTTTAAGTCCTTTTTTTTATTGTCATCTGATAACTCTTGAACACTGCGTGAAGCTCTGAAGCAATATTTACATATATCATCAGCAAAATCTATATGACTTAAATAATCTCCATCTATTATTCCCTTAAGTTTCCCATTTTAATCCATAAAACATTGTAAAAAATTTTGAGGATATGAAATTACCTTGTCACATACCCTTTTCTATGTTAATCTTCTGTACCACTATGTAAATCTAATCAAAGTTATTACATTTTGATAAATATTCTTCAGAAAATGATAATATACCAGGTTTATATCTTGAAGATCCAATGCTTTAATCATTGTAGAAATGCTTATAGAATCAAATGCCTTTTCATAATCTACAATTCTAAAGCAAAAGCAATCCATCATATTCATTGCTCCTGTCTATAGTCTCTCTTAAATATTTGAATGTGATCCATTGTGTAAAAGCACTTTTAAATCCAGTTTGACTTTTTTTAATTGGTTTAAATCCAAAGTTTGCTGTAAGAGTTGCAATCATCTCGATAAAGTCTTTTTATAGAATTTATAAGTCTGTAAATATCTATATTACTACTACATTTTTCTAATCATTTGATACATCTTTATCATTTAGTACACCTGGGTCTCGTTTTATGCGGTAGATAGGTTCCTCAGAAAAGGCGCACAAAAGAAATCACACAAAAATAGACTTAACTTACCTTGAAAAATGGGGATAGGGGTTGAAATTTTCAGAATTCACACAAAAGCAAAGCAAAAAGGAAAAATTACTTTAAAATTCGCATTAAAAAAATAAGAAAATAAAGTATGACTAATAAAAAATTTCAAATATTTGAAAAAAAAATAATACAAGACAAACTTTTTTTACTTTTTTTATTAACTACAGTATTTAATTTTACATTTTTTCATACATATTTTAATCATTAGTGGTTATTTGGCTCTATTTGACAATATGTGTTCGTTTGTGAAATGTTAAGGAATCAGATTCGTCATGTGACATATAACTAGCGCCACTTTCAGTCTTGAGCTGTATTAATAGTTTTTTGTTTCTATATTAAAAAATGAGATCGTAATCAAAACAAAAAGATTATAGATTATCATTAGAAAGATTACTTTCAGTTTATAAAATCAATAAAATCTTCGTTATTATTTATTTTAAAAATCTAAAAAATTATTTATTTGTTATAATTAACAAAATATGTTTTAAAAGTTTAAAATTTTTGAATATTTATTGCGATATTTTTATACGTAAATATAAATCTTTTATTACTATTTACTCATTAATATAAGTAGGTTATTTACATAGAAGCTAAGTTTCTAAATACAGCTTCAAGCCATATTCATGTTAGCTGCTAATATAACATTATATTTTTGAAAAAAAAAAAAAAAGTATTTAAAGTCAAAATAAGTTATTAATAATTTAAATTTCTTGATATCTAATAAATATAGTGAAATATGAAAAATATCAAGAAGAAACATGAATCGCATAACTTCAAAATTGCATTAAAATAATCCGCATAAAACGGGACCCAGGTGTATATCACTTTGCTAACAATTTTTCTACTTCACTTGCTTCTTTTAAAATATCAATAATAATTCCATCATTTGCTTGAGTTTTTCTCTTCTTCATATCTAATTGATAAGATATAAGTTTATCATAGAGTTATATAGAAAGTAGATAATGACAGAGATGATAGAACCCAAAAATGGATTATATTTCCTAATCATCTTGACAAAATCAATACTAGGGATTCAAAATAAACTTTATCACTCAGAAGTAATTTGTTTTAATTGAAAAGGCATGTATTCACAGCCTTTATCAGGGTGTTACCTTTTCATTTGTGAAAATAAAGAAAAAAGCTGAGTGAATCAATATCAACTCCTATATTTTCTCAATTTCCGATAACATTTGCATTTTCTTAGTGGTTAAACACTTTCCAATTTTAATCTTTTTATATATATATATAAACACGTAACTGATATCTGACAGTGTGAATGTTTGAAATGAAATTTGAAATAAAATGGCACTAGCAACTTGAATTTTATAAACTAATAACCATTTACTTAAAAAATATGTTTAACTCACCCACACAAAGTAAAAATAATTATTTTAGAACAAATTCATATAATGAATAAGTATATAAAAAAAATAATTAAATAAAAATAACTTAATTACTAATATAAAAGAAATAAATTAAAATACAATAAATGGATTACACTGATTTATTAAGGCTTTTTCTATTTTTGTTTGTTAAAGTTTTAAAAGGAACCATCTTATCATAGTATATATAACTTCCATTAGTGATCAGTATGGGATATAGCCTGTGATGTCTCTTATCCTTCTTATTTGTTCAGCTTCCAACAATGATAAGGGCACACATTCTTCATAGTGATATAGCATTTAAAGGTAGAATTCAGTTGATCCTCAGGAGTTGATTTCATAACAATGGCATAATTATTGCATGTCTCAATTTTTCATTTAAAATAATGGTTGGCAATTCAGAAGATGTAAACACTACAGAGAATACTTTTAGTTTCTTTTTTATTACTATATAATTTTTATAGAATTCTTCCACGCATTTTGATGATATCTCTTTTTTTATTAATACTTACATCTTTTCTTATTGCAGAAACAATTTTCCTTACAATAACAAGATATTTCTTACTTATAAGACCTTTATTCTTTGGCATAGTTTTTCCAATTCACAATTATTATTTTTTTATATTATTAATTCTTTTTAATAACATTTTCAATACTCTAGATATTCAATTTTTCTTAGTGAATCATTTTTTAAAATGTCCATATTCCTTCTTTTCTGCATACATTATCTTATCTTAGTAGAAAATTTAATTGTAAATTACTACCTTTTTGTATCAGCTATCTTTCTTAAGTTCTTACTAGAGAATCAGTTATCTTATTATTGATTTCAGTTAAATCTGAACCATCTTCAAATTGTTAATATTTTAAAACGATTTTGCAAATTCTAATTTAAATTCATGGAGTATTTCTGAAGATTAGAATCTTGAAATATAATTTTTCTGTTTTTCCATGTCTATTTCCATAATATATAATTCTTCTTTTATTGTAAACTCCACAAGTCTGTGCACTTTAATATCTAGCATTATAACCACATTTAGTCAAAGCACCTTCATCTTGCAATTAATAACCAATTCCAGCTTTAAAGTTTCCCAAGAAAATTTTAAAATGTTGTTTAGTCTGATCAAAATCATTCTGTATATCTACATAAAAATTCTATTTCTTCAACTGAGAACGTGTTGGTTGTACAAATCTGAAATATCTGCAATTGTTATCTTCCTTTAATTTTAATAACTAATTTTGATACTATTTGATATTCCATCAATCTCCACAATGTTGTTCTACCACTTTTTATTCATAATGAATCCCACTTGTGTCTTTATAGTAATGTATGTATCTCACTTTTTAAATCAATTAACTCGACACTTTTTTTCTAACTTTACAACATCCAATAATGCCCCATTTATTTTCTTTGTTCAATTCTTACAATCTTCCTTCACTGTAGTTATAGATATTTAAATAAAAGGTCATCATAAAATAGTAGTCTGATTCTGTCATTATGGGATTCTTAGCAACCTTGGTCTTAGATGACGATTTTATAGCCTGCAGTGCATGAGGACCATAATTTTGTTTTTCCTGACATGATTAACAAAAACTATTTAATTAAAAAAAGAAGAAATTATTAACACACACATTCATCCTCAAATGATATATCAGTTAAAAACTATCAGGCAGCTGAGAAAAAAAAACACTAATCAATAAACTCATTGTTGGTTGATTTGTGTTGGTGGGTACAGGCCATATAAATGTTAGTTTACTGTATGAATAATCACCAAATAATAACAGCTTCAATATAAGAATGAATATGGTAGACATTCCTTTAAAATCTCAAAGAGGAATTAAACCAAATGCCTTTCTGCAGTTACTAAAGATAATACAATTTTGTTAACACAGCTTAAAAAAAACTATGTTCATAACAAATAATGAAATCTTTAGACTAATTCCATTTTTTAATAACAACTTCAGTTTTATTTCATTATACAACTGCCATTCACTAATTAATGCTATTATCAATCATTTTACTGACTTGCACAGTTTAGTGCAATAGTATACCGGCTGACTATGAAATTTAAAATTCATGGATTTAGCTCAGCTCTTTCACTTCCATTATTCAATCTTCTTATAAACTCCCATGCAATAAAACCATTCAATTTTTAATTTTCATTTTACAAATCAAAGTTTTAATCAAATAAACTCAACTGTTTTTCCTTTATTTTTAAGCCATTTTTTGTGATGACGACTATTTAAAATGAGTAAAATAACCATAGAGGTTATTGTTGTTTTATTTGCTATACAAAACTCTGCCTCCTACCCCTATATATTAATTATATTCTTTTTGGTTATAAATATACATTTTGTTTCTTCTTTTTTTTTTAATTTTTAAAACAAAATAAAAAAACTAGGTTTGTTTGATAAAGTTTTGATTAAAAAAATATATTTTAAATATTGAAAAAGATAAAACATGGGCTTGGTAACCTACAGAAATATAAACTTCCATTTCAAGTGGTAAAATTTGCATGGCATCATAACGATAGTTTTCTTTTAAGGTCAGTGCATTAATATTTCTCTAAGTCAAGACTATTTTTATTTTTCAGCTAAGAGAAGTTTTGTTTTCAAAATAATATCAAGATGTGAAATGAGTTAACTATTAGCTGATTATCTTTAAGAAATCATGAGAACCTTGGAAATTCTGAACTATCTAAAAAATTTCTAAGCTCAACTCTTGGATTTTCAAGGTAAATGATCAAGGGTTTAAGACATTAATCATTACGCCCTGAAGTTCCTGCTCTCATCTCATCTTAAATATATTCCTTTCTTCTCATTTTTTTTGTTTATACATATATATGACATATATTTTATTTTAATTTTTTAAAAAAATAAAATTTTTCTTTAAATTTAATTCACTTAACAAAAAAAAATACACTTTAAAAAACAAAACAAAAGAATTCCCATAATACTTTACCTGTTGTTTTTGAACATGAAGCTTATAAATAACACCCTTGGGCTGAATTTTCCCTCCAGACTGAATTTCATTATTAGAGTAGTTACAGTGAGGGCAAGAAAAGGACATTAAAATGACCTCCTGGTAGTGTGGAATTTTTGTCAATAAAATTCGCGTTGTACCCTGAAATATATTGCATCCATGCATCAAATTTAAATTATTTTCAAACAAATTACAATCAGTTTGAAAAACTTTTCTTATTCGTGTTTGAAAAACTTAAATAAAATTATATTTAAAAACAACAAAAGTATTAAAATTATTCAGTGTTAAGAACTGCGAGCAAAATAAATATCTACAAAAACTAACAAATATAAATAGTACATTTTCAAAGCCTTCTCTTTTCTCAGCTTTGTTTAAGATTCTCTTCCACATTTCAACATGATTTGAAATATATATATAACTGTCTTGTTAGTTTCAGAATATGAAAGATGATGATCATCATCGTGTTTAACCATTATTACCTTATTGCAGGATAATGCTCATTCTAAATTTAAACCAGTTTTTCTGATCTACAATTTTTTTTTTCCATTATAACTCCAACAAACTTCCTTATCTGATCCATTTATTTCATATACAATTCTTTTTAAATCTATTACAATCTATTGGGATTCAGTTTAAGATTTTAGTTGTTTTTATATCTTAATCTTTTTTAACAAAGTGTTCAGCCCAACTTTACTTTAGCATCTAATTCTTTTAATGATTTCGGTGATATCTGTTCTTATACATTTTATTTTCAATCCTTTCTTTGTAACTTCCCATATTACTTTTCCATACTTCACTATATGGTCCATCTCTGCATTAACCTCTATTAAGTACCCAAGTCTCATAACCATAAGTAAGCATTGGTAAAACACATTTGATAAATTAAAAACTCTCTTTGCAAATATTCCTTTTAATGTTTAGTTATTTTTACTAAAAGCACTCTATCTAAGTGTAATTTTATGACTAATTTCAATCTTTATGTTTACATCTGTATTAATAATCTGACCAAGAGTATTTATAGGTGTTAACTGTTAATTCATTAGTATCAATATTTATTTTCTCTTTTTGTAAAGCCACTGAACACTATTTTAGTATCTTCAGCATTTTTTTAGACCATTTTTTTAATTCCATGTTTCTCATTTTAATTCACAAGATACTTTCCATAAAATTGCTGTAAAAATATGTAGAGATGTTATCATATACACTTGTCAATATTAGTCTTCCTAGATTTTAATTCAATTACTCTCTTATCAAAACATTTTACATCAATATATAATGTGCCCCAATGAAAAAGTTGCTCATTCTCTTTTCAAGCTATGTGATGACATAAATTAGCTATTCACCTCAAAAATTTTCAAGGTGCAAGCATGTCTGGCTATGAGTTATCACATGAAGTGCAAGTGTGTTTCACATCTTCATTGATTAGCTTCACTGCTTTCCCTATCTTGCAAACCACTTAAAAATATTTGTGATTCATAGTTTGACTGTTGTACATAATTGGAATCATTTCAAATATTTTTGACCAATTTAAATCAAAATATAATGTTAATGCATAATTCCATGGGTTAAGGAATGAAATGCATTAACACACTTCACATCTTAACTTGTGATTCAGTCATGTTACTGTTTTAAAATTTTTGTGATGACTAGCTAAACTGTCGCTAAATAGTATATGTGTAGATTCAAGATGGCACTGCAAGCAGCTTACAGAGAAAACCAATCGCCCTTCATTGGGACACACTATGTATATATATAAACATTAATAATTCATCTTGACAGAATTAATTCACATTAAACTATTCAGGATATAGCCACATAAGCATGAGTAATTAAGACAAGGATGGATGATTCATGGGAAAAATTTAGCTATCAAATACTGATTAAATGGAAGGTAGAGAATTTTTTGTTACTTTGTTTTAGTATTAATAATATTGTAGATAGATATAAAATCTATACTTTAAATAGTTTTTTGAATTTTTTACATCTGCAAAAAAAAAAAAAAAAAGAAGATAAAAGTCTTTAAATAGCCCAGATTAAAGAAGTCTCTAATAACTCTACCAAGAAAAACAGTGAGGAAGAGATATGAGGCTGCAAAATTTCTGGATGTTGAGAATTTAGAGTGTTCCTTCCTTATTTTGCTTTCTAACAAAGATGTCTCTAGATATCAGTTTTTAAGCCTGCTTGTAAACTGAAAATCTTTCAAGTTCTCTTGACCTGGGACAAGATAAGCAAAAACAATAACTAATATATCATGAAATCTATCTTTTTATATTCATATTATCTTATAATCTTGCTTGTAAATAGTAAAAACTTATTCTATATATGCCATCAATAAGATATATTCTAAGTCATTTTATAGATGCAGAATCAAAATAATCCATTTATTGCATTTTTTGCTTTTTAAATTAATGACAATTTATAACTAATGACAATTTATAACTCGAAAAAGTTATATAATGAAATATTTAATTCACACTTATTTGAAGACGAGTTTCCGAAGATATTTTTAAAAGGATAAATTATTGTGAAATAGTGGAAGCTGTTAAAAGTTGCCAGGCAAGTGATTAAATGATTATCCAAGCGAACTCATCCGTATTGTTGAAGTTATAAAATTATTTGATTTATGCCAACAAAATAGTGTTAACAAATATTTTTTCATAAGATTAAATGATGGAGTTAGCGATCTTTTGAATAATGCAATCTCCATTAGAAATTATTTCATCAACATATATGTCAATGGTAAATGCCACAAAAAAAACTTTCAAGTTATTTCATTTAAATATATCGTCAGACATAAGAAAATTTTTTTAAAAAATAATTCTGTTACCTGTATATGTTAATCTAATCGTTCAAAAATTAAAAAATAATTACTTGATTAATAACGAAAGATAAGTGACTAAGATAAAAGCTAACTGAAATCAATTTCAAATTGCATTACAGTTGAATAGATACATTCATTTACCAGGATTCTAATTCAATTATTACTGCAGGACTTCATTTCAATTCAATTCATTACTGTAACCTACTTTTCCCAAACAGTACAAAGCGGAAAATAAATTGTATTCTATACTGCAAATTAAAATATATATATATATTGCAAAGTCATACATAATGTAAAAAAAAAAGAAGCAATAGATTAATTTAAAATACATCATTTACAAGAAAATATGATTAAATATAAATTATGCATAATGGCACAATATATGTAAAGCTTACTGTTTTCAAACAATTCACACACAAACTATCAATTTCTGAGACTTCGGGATCAGAATCATCAGCATTCAAATCTCTAAATAGTGGCTGGTTATTTTTCAATAGTTCTTTGGAGTTCTAAATAAAATTCAATAAAAAATTATATTAATAAAGAGTTACAATAGTCTTAATAGGCTAAATTCTAATATTGTTTTATGTACTTTCTCTTCTAAAAACATATTAAATACTTTATAATAATTCATATTTTTACATTTATTAAACAATGCTCAGTTACATATGTCATACACAAATATATATATATGTTATTTGCCTAAAGGTAGATAATGTTCAAAAGGCAACAAAATACAATGACCAACTGATAATACTTGATTATCAACAGTAATAATTTGCCACTGAGAATTGTTCTCTTAATATAATTTATTCTAGAATCTCAATTTTAGAGTTATGTCATAAACTTTAATAAGACCCATATCATTAAGTTTCTAATATACAATATGTATGCTATATTAATAGTTTTATATACCAAACAATATCCACAAGTTTATACACTTAATCTCTCTTTTTTCTTTACAAAGACTTGATTGATTAAAAAAATCAAAATGTTTCATCAAAAAAGCATAACCAAATTCTAATATTTTCAAGAAAGCTAAGAAAATTTGTCAGCAAATAATATCATTCAATGACATACAAATAACTAAAAAATCTCATGCAATATAATGCGCAGATTTTAAGTGATAATCTTAGTATTGCGATAACTCTTAATTTGGATTTAGAGAAAATGCCTTCATTGCTAGAAGAATGTTAAATAATCTTCTCTATAATCATTTCATTATAGAAAAGCCTTTGACTAAATGACTTGACACAAATTATTCCTAAACTTAGAAAAAATAAGTCGTTGATTCGTATCAATTTAATTTGTATATGGGGGAGGACGACAAAATTCAACTAAAGGAAAGTCTAACTAAAAAAACTAACATTGGCAGAGAGTCCTCTAATTTATTAAATATATTTGCAAAACCAATAGAAAAGATTCTGGCCAATCAAATTTTAGACTAAAAATGACTGAACAATCTATCAAATTTAAGATGACAACAAAGACCAAAAATGAATGTTAAAATGATGGAAAATACTAACAAAATTACCATTCAATTTGGCATAAAGATTGATGTTAAAAAGACAAAAGCAATGATAACATTCATATTAAAAGAGAAAATCAACTACTTCATTTTAAATATCTACGTTAAATAAATAAACTGCAAGAAAAAAATATTCCTGAGAATAATTATGGCAAATCAGATTTTCTATGAGAAATGGTCATTTTAGATATCAAAGACAGTGAACCTTGACGTTGATTTATGTAAGAAAATTAGTCTTACATTTTATTAATTTTTTTTTGTGAAGCAGAGATATGGGTTCTTTTAGCTAATAATATTAAGAGGTTGGAAGCATTTGTTATGTGAAATCGAAGAGAATGGGGACAGAGGATAGAAAAAGACAAATAATGAAATTATATCAGGTGATAAAAATAATTTTTCACATTAAGACCAAAAATTGAATTGAATGGGCTACTTTCTGAGACTTTCCAACTTAGTCAGAGGTAGTAAATGAGGATTATATCTGGAAATGATCAAGAAAAAGGACTCACTTTATCTTCAGAAATCAATTATGCAAAAACATTGGTATTCAGAGTTATAATGATTTAAATCAAGTAGCAGAAGATTGAAGATTATAGAATATTCATCTAAAGAATTAGCCTTTGGATTAAAAACGAATGCTCAATATTCTAAGCCATTGTATTAATTATAGAATGTGAATGTATAATCAGTATATATTTTGAGATTAAGACAGTTAATTTACATTTCATGATATTTTCTTGTAAGACATTTCCTAATGTGTTTTAAATCGTTCATCAACACCCTGTAAATTGAGCACAATTATGTAGTTTTCTACTATTTGAAATAAAAATGGCAGCTTTGATTTTGCTTGCTTGAATAAATATGTTGTAGCAGATCACCGATCTATTAATTAAATAATCTTAAAAATAATTACTTCTGGAGATCATATGATGTTCAAACATCAGAATTAACAGGTTGAACATTAAATTCAGAAAATTTTAGTTTCAAGTCAGTCCCTTCATTTTTAACCTTATATAAGTATTACGTGCTGACATCTTGCTTAATAAGAATTAATATTTACAACAGTGAAAATGCATATGTTAGTTTAATTTTCAAATTTTAAATTAATGAATTTTTAATCATTATTAGATTAATTTTTTTTAAAATTCAGGCTGAATTTAATAGCCATTAATGACTTTTTTTAAAAAAAGCTATATTGATTTTAATAGTGTTTAGCTTTTTTTAATTCAAATAATTTTATTACCCTGCATAATTTAAAACTTCTTCACTGGCAAAGCAGCTATATTGAATATTTAAAAAAATTATGTTAAGCCACAAATTTTATCATAACTTAAATTTGTATTATTTAAAAATGACACAATATATATTGTTTGAAACATAAAACATCAAAGAATATAATTAAGCTGAAAAAAATATAGTCATTGATATTCAAAGTAATAAAAAAAAAAAAAAAAGTTAATATTTCTAATAATTACTTTCATATTATTTCATAAATTCAAAATTATCATGCTATAAACTTTAAAACCATAATTTTGTTAGTAGGTTAGTTGCATTCATCATTAAATTTCTGATAAATCGGTATATAATAACACTTACCTAAGGTAATCCATCACTTGAACACTTCGTAGAATAAAGATATTAGTACATTTCATTTTTCCTAGTAGCCCCTTCGAAATATTTTTCCATACAGGGGTTTGCAATGAATATGTCATCCCTAATAACATCCCTTATAACAAGTAGTTAATATTGATCAATAATTAGTATAATTTGAATATTATAATAAAGAACTTCAATAAAGTTTGTAATTTATTAAAAATTACTACTAAAATAGTCACTATATACAAAATAAAATAAAATGTGAATGAAATACTAAATTCATTATAGAGTTAAGCTTGAGGTACATAAGTTAGTAGTTTAGAGTCAGTGCAATGTAGTATTATTTATCCTATCTTTATAGGTTTTGAGGGCTCATATTGCTTCATGCTACTATGACCATAAATTTAGTAATAGCTTCATCAACTGCCACCTCTCTTTGCATTTGATATGCAGCTTTGAAATTTACATTGCAGTAGTCTATAATCAGCCTAAGTTTATATACTGTCAAAATCTTTACTTTTAGCATTTGCGTATTTTTATTATTATTAAAATGCAGACAAGACATTATAGAAAAAAAAATCTAAATCGGGTCATAATATTTGCAAAATATGTTTATCTTTGTCTCATATCAGAAGTCCAGATATTAGCTAATTTATATATTGGACATCTGGATCCAAGCCCACGATATAAATTTACACAATCGTGAACTATTTTTTTGATCAGTATATATGTTAGTTTCAATAATATTTTTTTTCGTATATTTTTTTATCAAATAATAATTAAAAAATATATTCAAATAATAATTTTAAAATATATATAATTAAATACTTACCATCTGCTTCCAATAACATTCATTCAACTAAACAGATCGTGTAAATCTTGCATTTTTTTCTGATGTAAATTTCAGGGCAAATCCAATTCCGTTAAAAATGAAAAAACTGAGAAAAAGACAAAAAAATTCAATTTATTTGATTACAAAAATTATCATAATTTTTTTAATTTTTATTGTAACAAAATGAAACTTACCTTCTCTGAAACTAGAAAGAAAGATGGAAACGAAGATGTAAAAAGTGCATGCATAGACTGCTTAGATTTCCGGTAGTATTTAATCTGAAAACGGATGTTGACAATTTGAAAATTCGTGATTGCACTTTGCAATCACAATGACGGATTAATTCAGTGATATAGTAATGAATTAATAGGGCTACTATAAAGTATTTGGCATTTTCTAAGAATAGCTACTATAAAAGAGCAGCAAAAATCAAAAATTAAAATATATTCATCTGGTCTATTTATTTTTTATTTTAATTTCAATTTCATAAAAATGTTATACTTATCAGATGTGGAATAACATAAATCTACATTTATTTGTGTTTCTTGTCTTTTAAAGAATTGAAAAACAGAACTGCACCATCCATAAAAAAAAAAGTTGCAAGATACAATGACCAATCCTCTTCTTTTGATATACTTTAATCCAAAGACAATTTATGGTAAAAAATGACAAAAAAATAAATAAACAAATAGCTTAATGCTTATGTATATGACAAATGAATGTTTTATTATATTTCTTACGTTTTAAAAAAAAAAATAGCACAATGGTATGTAGGTACTGGAGTTCTTACAAAATTTTAGGTCTAACATGTTATATATAATATATTGTGAATTTGTAAACAAACTACAGAACAACAATGTTTGCTTGTCGACATAATTTGTTATTTAATATAAATATTTCTTTTTTGATTTTAAACTCAAAATACACACTGTATTTATATCATTGTTTTTAATATTTTCTAACTATGCAGAGATTGAAATTCCTTTATATTTATAACATAATTATATCAAAATAAATATTTATTTTAAAATAGGTGAAGATTTTTTTTAAAGAATTATTTAATTTTATTTGAGAACTGAGAAAATATTATTTGAGAACTGAGAAAATACTATTCAATTAAAGATGACGACCCTTACAATGGTACTGTAAATTCAATCCTTCAGTGAAACTCTTTCCTTTCTGGTGTTTGAACATCATTAGCTCTCAAGCAACAAATCACTTGAATATATATAATGATTTTATCTATTGTAAAGTCAATTCCTCATGAGAATTAAGCAACACATGAACATTAAACTGTTGTGCCAATTGTTCAAATGGCTAAACTAAATTTTGCTCTCTTTTTTAATTTTTCTTAGATTTAAATCAGTCCAGTATCTTTAACTTCTTGAATATGTTACTCCAACCACAAGATAAAACTACTCAGTTCAGATATGCAGGAGAAAAAATAGAATCCATTTATGTTGAAAAATAAATTTGCAGGCATATTCACTGATTATATTTGGTTATTCCATAAAAATATATTACAAATACAAATCAATAATATAAATCAAAAATAATAAATAAATAAAATGAGCTGAATAATGACAAAATAATGCTTTAATTGAATTAACATATTTCAGATAACAACTAAAAATTATCAAAGTAAATATAAATTTATAAAGAAATATAAGAAGGGTTTAAAATAAAATTTACAATTAAATGAATTTTAATAAAAATGTGTATTTTATGCAATATTAAAATATTTTCTCACTGTAATATTGTTTTGAATATAGCAGACATGAGTTATCAAAAAAGAAAAAATCTAGAGACTTGATATAAGAATTTATAATTGGGTAAATGAAGTTAATAATAAAAAAAAATGAGAAGAATGATTGACAAAATTTAGAATAAAAAATAGAATGAGACCACTCATAATAAAAGGGGAATTATAAAAATATTCGAAGGAACTGAAAAAGCATTAAAAAATAAATAAATTGATAATTTTAAGCAACAACTGTTTAATATTTCATTTATGATAAATATCACCTTATTTGATTTCAATGATTTTTATTCTCTTCAACATTTTAACAATCTTTCTTGAGGCTATACACTTGAAATGTTAGAAAATAAAAATCAGTGAAAATATAAGTGTAGTATTTCTTATTTTAATATTAGAAATATCAAGATATTCAATGTGATTACAAAAAGTAATGATAAAGCAAATTTTTTTTTAGCGATATAAACCTCAAAAATATTTCACTGCAAATATAATTTTTCTCTATTTACCTCTGCATCTACAATTTCCAAACTTTCATTCAAATTCTTATTTATATTATCTTCTTGGTTGTTCATTTGATATTGACATTCGTATCTGTCATTAAAATATATACTTAGATTCTCTATAAATCCTCCATTAATTAAGACATTCAAGCCAGTTCAGTCATTTAGATTTAATAATACTCCCAATTATAGTAATCTTGCATAAATCACAAATCATTTTATAAGCTATTCTGCAATTCCCACCTAAAACATCTCTTATAAGGTCAAAAATTTCAAGTGTTCCATATATTTAACTTATATTACATTTGTGATATTGTATTAAAATGTCAGATCATAAAGTTTTTTTTTTTTAGGAATAGAAGATCTGATCAGTGAAAATTAACTATATATTCTCCTCCTTCCATTAACATTTAGCAAATCACATCCTTTTTCATTTATTTTTGCAATGTACAAATGTTAATAAATAAAGTGAGGAAAAAAATAATTAAAAAAATTGAACTGCATAGAATGCATTTGAAGGGCTTAACTATTTTTTTTTTTAACTTATAAATGTAAACTGTTTCACAAAGTAGTGTTTCCACTTTTATGTTGAAATTAAGGATGCAAAACTGAGACAAAAAAAGTATAGAAACAAATACAATAGAAATAACAAAAATGAAATCGATTTAGTCAATGTGAAGATTGAAAAAAAGGTAAAAATTTAAATTTAAAATGAAAGAACATAAGTGAATATGTGCATACAGATTAACCGATATTATTATAAAAATTAAAAAATTTTAATTAAGATGGTCATATATAAAGTTATGATATTCAATGTTCTCAACCGAATTCAAATAATAGTGTTCTGAATTAAAAAAAAAAAAAAATTGAGATGAGATCTATGGAATAAAACAGAGTTCTATGAAAAAATAATATGGGCCTTTATTTGTAATGACGAATAAAATCAAAGACACTGATAAAAATTTAATAGTCTTAAAAAAAATATATAACTTACCATTCCAGTGTCATTCCTGGTAGTTTTATGAGATTCAGATAAATCTGTACAGATGCTATCTTCCTCTTCCATCATCTGGAAAAAATGTTAAGCTTATAATTTGATTAGCGTTGCGTGTATGTAGTAAAATGTAGAGGAAAGAGAACAAACATATAAAGATATTGTAGATTTACAAAAATGATGGTTTAATTTATTATTAAAACTAACTCCATGAATCAATCAATAATATTATTTTATTAGTTTTACTTTATTAATGCAATAAAAGTTTTTATAAGAGAATTATTATTAAATAAAAATATTGTAAAAGTCTCTTATTATTTTTATTATTTAGCATATATATATATTTAGATAGCTTAATTACTAAAAAATATCATAAAGAAATCTTAAGAGATTCCAATTAGGAGACAGAATCACTAGACTTTATTAAATTCTTCAATTCTACCATTATAGTTACTGAGTCAACAATCCTTAACCACATGATTGAGTTTGGGCTTGTTCACATTTCCATAGATCAAAAGCTGTTTGTTATTTTCCATTTATATAACAGATGAGTGCAATGTCCATGATCTGTCTTGAATCTATTGACGAGATTCAAATTGCATTTAGAAAATTAAAATCCAACTGGATTTATTGTTGGATTTGAAAAAAATTGTTTGGAATCTCATAAAAATGCCATTTTTTATACCATAATTCTTTTGTAGAAAATGGAGATCTTGATTTGAGATGACTCTTGGATAATGAAACTAAATTTTGAGTTAGTCGCAAATTTCTTAACAGCTTTTTATACATTTTCTGTGAAGTGATTTCTCTTGTGATATCTGACAGAGGAATATAGGAAAAAACATGAAATCAATGCAAAGGGTAAACTTGAGAAAACTTTTTCACTAAATAGAGGTACAGTTTTCAGAATATACAAGTGTTAAAAAAGTTATCTGAAGTATGAGCATCATAACACCAAATAATGCCAGCTAGCTTTCCAGTGAAATTATTCCTAGAAATTAATTGTGATTTAATCTTAGATAAATAAGAAAAATAAGTTAAATTGTTACTTTTAAATTAGGGTAAGATTGGGTTTCATTCTATTATTGCAAAAGATTATATTCAAATTACATAATGTCATCCTGTTATCTAGATGAAAAATTGAGCATAATATATTCATTAGATTAGAAATAAGATCCTGATCTTTGAAAAAGATTTATAATCTTTTTATATTCTGAGAGATTTTTCTATTTCATGAACTCTTTTGAAAAGTTACACCAATATCATAAATTTTCTGCATTGTTTCTCAAAGATTATTGATAAATAAATATATCAAATGAAGTAGATGAGAGAGCTGAATCCAGTGGTCGATCGTTATGTAAAATATTTTTACTACAATTATTTGTCATTTGAATTTTTCTACTGGAGAGCATTTTTATTAAATAAATTAATAGTTTTTCTCAGTTACACCATGCAATGTGTCTATAATTATGCCAGCTATTGTATTATAGTGAAAAATTGATGGCCGAGTGGTAAATTCTTTAATGTAAGCAAGTGAAAATATATAACTCCTTTTTTTTTTTTCTATAAGCATTTATTTTTCATTTCAGATTAATTACTTAAATAAGCATTTATCCAGTATATAGGCAGATGCAATTAAGTAATAGGACCAAACAATAATTAATTATTGGCTTTCTTTCATTATTGCTTGTTATTTCTTAATTTTATATATTACAATATTTACACCAATGTCATAAATGAAAATAAACTCGAGATTAAATCTCCAAATTCATTTATGTGTAATTAAAATTCAAAATAACTTTCAATAATTTAAACTGTAAATATTATGAGTGGTACATGTTAAGTTACAACTGGTAGTTGGAGAAGTAATTTTTTAATACATGATTAGAATCATTAGTTCTTTTAACACCCCTCTCTCAATTTTGTCCTATATGTATACAGTATGCTGTATAAAATTTATATATATATAATTCATATAAATAGTTTGATAAAAGTAATATCGATCGTAATATAACTACTACCTGTTCATGTTACGCCCAATCAAAAGTCGTCAACCAACTACAATGAATTTGGAAATATATTATAACAATTTGGTCAATATAAACTCATTTAAGTTTTTTAAACAATCTAATTTTTTTGAAAGTAAATAATTTATTACCGTTTTTTCTTTACATTTCGATGCTCTCGTTCGAAAATTTATATTGTTCATAAAATATTCAAGATATAATAAATTTAATAACAAACAAAAGTACAACTATCGCCACAACACTACCTGTCTGGGGCAAAGTTGATTTCTTTTTAATTCTCTATAAATTTAAAGGTAAAATCAATTAATTAAGCATTAAACACATAAATAACTCAAACCACTAAGCTTAAAGAACTTAGTGGTTTGTATTAATTAAATTATTGTTTGTTTTACCCAGTCATAAGAAATTAAACAAATTTATTTTTTAATTTAAAAATATATACGCATACAAACAAAAAATATTTAACTCATGTACTGTGCAATATTACCTGAAGTTTTACAAAAACATTATCCAGAAAACGAACCAAATAATAACGTTAAAAGAGAACTAGGGCGCCACATAGAAACGGAAAAACAAAACTAATATGATTATGATCGTGAAATTGGTTACACTAGCTAAATAAATTGTACAACATTTCTATAATATAATTTTCACTATACCATTCTCACGCAAGGTAGGGGCTGGTTTCTGTCCGCTTTTAACATCTTGTTGGGGGAGGATAGAAACCAGTCTCCATCTTGCATGAAAGTGGTGTAGTGAAAATTACACTACAAAAATATTATTCATTATTGGATAATTTCTAATCTAATGACTGTTTCACTAAAATTATTAAGAAATAAATTGTATTTGATCTTTTTTTTTTTTAAAAAAAAAGAAGAAAATAATTATTATTTATTTTGATTCAAAATAAATACATACAAAATATATATAACTTGCTTTAATACTTTAACAGCATGGTATGCTAAGCATGCTTTCGACTGATAATCATATTCATAGTAATAGTTGTCCAAGAAGCTTGTAAGTTTTATAAAAGAATAAACAAGATTGGGGATTTGCATAAAATTTGAATATAGGATGAGCCAGTTTTTTGATAGGGGGGTGCAGGATTCTTTTTTGTTAATTGCATGTATATTGTTGGCAGTATGCCAGGCCTCTAACTGTACATTTAGCATCGTTTCTTTCAAAGCAGATAATGCTGCAGATGTAGGTTCAAAGTTACAACCATTTTAGACTCATGTTCGAGGAAAATGGATTTGATCTGTTAGTCTTAGCTTGATTATATTGATATCTATGCTGTGCAATTCTCATAGAAAGATTGACATGTGACTCCCATAATAAGTTGTATGGCAGTTTGTGTTATTATATATAATGTTGTAAATAACTTTGAAATTTTGTTCTGGTGGCAGATTGTCTTTCATATTGGTTATAAGGCAAATCAGATAAGGGAAGTGTGAAGGCCAGTTCTGTATGTTTCAGTGCAGATTTTGTTTACACTGTGGGTAGCCCTGGATAAGTATGAAAGTGATATCCAAGGTTTTTCGTTAATTTGAATAGGTGTGTTTCTAATTCTAGTGTAAAACCTTTTAACAATTTGAATGATATATGTTGATGATGTCCTGAATTGTGCCGCAGAAGCACAAACCAAGAAAATACAGCAGAATCTTATCCATATGTCTTCATTAAAATGGACAATAGAAAATGAAGATAATCTATAAGGCATAAAGTTTTTAAATATATAGCATGAATATTCTCAATTAAATTTTAAAATTTTAGTCAAACCCATTCAAATGGAAGGGGTTATATGCCCTAATTAACACCTAAAGCTCATAAATTTTCTGGAATTAAAACATTTTTATACAGAAACTATAATCAAATCAAAAAACTAATACTGAAACATATATCAATGATTTAACATAACATCAGATACAAAATTCAGCTTTCATTAAAATTGTTAAACAGTTTTACACTAAAATTAGGAATAGACCTATTTAAACTAATGAAACAAACCTTGGACATCACTTCTTTACATACCTGAGACTACCCATTGTATAAACAAAGTCTACACTGAAACATACAGAATTGGCCTTCATACCCATTCTGTTCTGAATCACCTTATTAACAATATGAATGACAAACTGCTCCCACAGCAGAAATCCCAAATTGTATACAAAGTTATATGAAACAATACAAATTGCCATACAGTTTATTACAGAGAATTGCATGCCAATCTATCTATGAGAATTGCATGGCATAGATACCAATACAATTGAGCTAAGACTAATACTGAGGTCAAATCTATTTTTGTCAAACATGAATCTAAACATGGTCATACCTTTAAACCTATATCTTCATATTATCTGCTCAGAAAGAAATGATGCTAAATGTAAAGTTAAAGAGGTCTGGCATGTTACCAACAATATACAAACAATCAACAAAAATAATCCTGTGTCCTTCTATCAAAAAAGTGTATCGTTTAAATTAATTTATTTACATTCTATATTCAAATTTTATGCAAATCCCCAATCTTGTTTATTCTTTTTATAAAACTCACAAGGTTCTTGGACAACTATTGCTATGAATATGATTACCAATTAGTCAAAAGCATGTTTAGCAGACCATGCTATTAAAGTATTAAACTGAGCTTTTTTTATATATACAATTTGTATATATTTATTTGAATTACATTGTTCCAAGAAAATTTTTCAAAAGATTGAAGTTATTTATTTTGATGTAATATATTTATTTTTAAACTTCAGCTGCTAATAAAATAAAAGTGTTACATTTTTACAAGTAACAAATTTATTCTGCAAATACAGTATTATAATATAAATAAATATATATATATATATATAATAAAAATAATAAATATAATAGTGATTAACTACTATATACAGTCTTTCAAGGCATTGAAGTTTTTTACTTTTTACATTCTTGTATAACAATTCATGCTCTTTTAAGCATGTGAAAAGTAAAAATAATAATGATTAATGACTGCTTCCGTTTTCTTGGATTACAAAAGGATGCATCAATATAAATTTAAGTTTGATATTGAAAGTGTTAAGATTCTTCGTGAAGAGAGAAACTATAATAATAATAAAAATAAAGGAGGAAATTTTAATAAATAGAAATAAAATGAATTTAATTAATAGTCAAGCTGCTAACATTAAAATTTGGGATTCATGGGATTTGAGTTGATGATGTTTGCTTCCATTTTTTTTTTTAATTAACAGCAGTTGAGGCAGGTTAAGGAATTAACTGAAAGTACTTCTGCGGATTAAAAGACTGCATATATTAATTACTGTAATATTTATTATTTTTATTGTTTTTACAATAGTTTTTTAATTAACAGACATTTTATTTGTATTATATATATAAATAAAATAACATAAACATCTTAAAGGAACATTTTCAATGCAATGTACATTGTATTGAAAAATGTCCATTTAAAATGTATACAGTATTTTATTTTAGTATTAGAATTTCTTCATCCACCACTTTGACATGATCCACTCTGGATAAATATTAATGATTATCACTAATCACTTATTAAAGTTGGGATTATCCCTAGCCCAGACAGAAACTTTAAATCTCATTTAAGGTTAATATATCTGTTTTTTAATTAAATACACACATGGAGTAATTCAATTTCATTTCTCTTTTTGTAGGGTAATATCTTTTATAGATGTACTGTACTTAATAACCTATACCCACCACACATTCTTAAAACATATAAATAAATACACTTTATTTTATGCTGAACCAGAAGTTATCAGTTGGCTCAAGTCACAATTTCTCATATATATCTTTATCATATGTTCAGTATTTATTAATAACAAATTGTTATATTTTCATTTATAAATGTCCACTCTAGATAAAAAAGAAAAAAAAGATTATTTAATTCTAAGGCAGTATGTTATTTGATTTGAACTCAGGATATTTCAGTCTAATCATCCTCCACTCTATCTCAAGTAGTCAATACATATGATCCCACACATGCAAAAGAGATACATGATCCCCAATATATGTATTTCATTGAGAATCAGCACTACCATTATCTTATAATATGTAGTACTATGAGATACTTTTAAATTCACTTTTGACCTTATCACTTGCCATCTTACAATAATAGTGATTGATTTAATTAATTTAACATGAAATCAAAGCCAATAAAAATTTTCACAGATAGCTATGTTTATTAATTTCCCTAGAAAAATATAAGGTTACAATATATATGGCCATGATTATGATGCTTCACATCGAAAGTTTATTTAATCTATTTAATTTGTTTTATTCTCATTATAGAGTTTTAATACATTGTACAGGCTTAAACCTGAATTTATATATGTAATAAATGCGGGGTTCGAACTCAGACTTTCACATGACCCACCACTCTCAGTGCCATCTCATATTGCTGACCCACCTGATCACACACATGTTGAAAAGATAAATAATCACCAATATACGTATTTCATGCTAAACCAGCAATCATCAGTTGGTCTAGATTACTATCCTCACACATATATATAATCAGTATTCAGCTTTATATTAAGATAGCCAATCTTTATACTTTAATGGACAGGCTTCAAACTATTCCAACTCACAACTCTTTAGCCTTCCATTTCATTGAAAATCTGATGATGGAACGTTCAAAGCCCTTGTTAGTGCCAAGGTTGTCATCCTACCCATGTTGACATATTAGTCATTCTGACCCCTCATGTACAGGAGAATAATCCATTTATACATACATATGCGAGGGATGGGCAGACCTTTTACACACTATTTATATAAGTTAATACATTGTACAGGCTTAAACCTGCATTTATATATGTAATATATGTGGGGTTCGAACTCAGACTTTCACACGACCCACCACTCTCAGTGCCATCTCATATTGCTGACCCACCTGATCACACACATGTTGAAAAGATAAATAATCACCAATATATGTATTTCATGCTAAACCAGCAATCATCAGTTGGTCTAGATTACTATCCTCACACATATATATAATCAGTATTCAGCTTTATATTAAGATAGCCAATCTTTATACTTTAATGGAAAGGCTTCAATCTATTCCAACTCACAACTCTTTAGCCTTCCATTTCATTGAAAATCTGATGATGGAACGTTCAAAGCCCTTGTTAGTGCCAAGGTTGTCATCCTACCCATGTTGACATATTAGTCATTCTGACCCCTCTGATTATATATATGTGTGAGGATAGTAATCTAGACCAACTGATGATTGCTGGTTTAGCATGAAATACATATATTGGTGATTATTTATCTTTTCAACATGTGTGTGATCAGGTGGGTCAGCAATATGAGATGGCACTGAGAGTGGTGGGTCGTGTGAAAGTCTGAGTTCGAACCCTGCATATATTATAGAGTTTTATATATATATGCATCTATATGTGTACTTAGATATTATATTATATTTCTTATATTTTATAAAAATTTACGACTAAATCATTTTAATTTGTTTCACATAATTTATCATTATTACTCAAGCATGCATCCTGAATCACATAATTTAAGCTGACTGATAATCGATAATACTGGGTTTTGGGTATAACATCGATTACTTCAGTTTTTTAATTTGAATTTTTTTTCCCCTTGTATTTTACATTTGATAAATTGCTGATATCTATATTGTTTATGTCTTGTGTTTTGAGAAATATCTTAAGAAATTATGAATTTTAAATACATACATTTCCTATTATCAAAAATAAAATCACATGAAATAATCCAAATTGATTTTATCATACAATTAATATTTTTAACATCATGTGAGTTAAATTTTTAATCTTTTTTTTAATTATTTAAATTAAATGACTGAATATGGAAAATCTTCAAGCTTTACATTCTTTCAACTTTTTTTCCACAAAATATACAAATAGGTTATAGATTTAATTTTTTATTTGGATAAGTTTTTGTTGTTGGCACAACATCGTGTAGGATCTTAAATACAAATGTCAATTATGTTTGTGGAATTACTATATTTTGAAACTTTTTCATTGTCCTAACTATTGAAATTGTTATTTTTGTGTCTATAACATTATTTAAAAAGATTAAATTCATCTTGAAAATCTTTCAAAGCTACAATTAAATCCCTGAAATATAATTATTTTAATTTTGTCATCTTATTTATTGGGTTGTCTTCAGGCAATGATATAACTAAACTTTTTGCACTTCTATTCAAAATATCAGTGAAGCCCTTTTTTAATATTCACAATTAAGACATTTTTGAATATATATATATATATATAACAAAAGATATCCTAAAACCCAGGATTCACTTTACATTGCCTTGATTTGCTACATCAGGGGTCCCCAACCTTTTTGCACTTAAGAGCACATTCTATAATACCGGCCAAGTGGCAAGCACCATTTATTTTTTTCAACTAGATGGCAGGCATCATTTATTTTTTCAATGTAAATTTACAGTTGGATATTGTTAATGATACACATAATGTACAAAAAAATATTTATTTCAAAAATAAAATTTCAACATATAATTAACATTTATATTTTTACGCTGTAAAAGTATAGTATGCCCTACAATTTGATTACAATATAATACAATAATTTATAAGAAATTTTAAAAATTAAATTTATTTGTATCAGATAAATAATTTTTTATCGTGTTCGGATAGCAGCGGACACATGTAAAATGGTCGGCGGATGCCATGGTGCCGCGGGCATAGGGTTGGGGACTCCTGTGCTACATGATAGCTATGTTATTGACTTCACATATCATTTTCAAAATGTTTACTTTCTGTTATACTAATGAAGGTATATGCTTTTATATAGAGTAATATACAATTTTGGTACAATTAAATTCTGACCCTGATCAATCAAAAGTTGAATTATTGATAAATGTAATAAATGTGAAAAATTAGAAATTTTTGCAAAGATTAAATCAGAAATTATAGATATAACTTGGCATTTATACTATATAATATCATGCATAAAATGGAATTAACATTAAAACATAGGCAGTGCTTAAGTGAAAGCAAAGGCCAAATTTAAAATTATAAAAATCAAATTAAAAATATAATGTACATAAAAATGTAATGAAAGTTTATTGAAATCAAATAAATTTCTTTTTAGTAATGGGATTAAATTCCAAAACAAATTTTAACATTGATTAGAAAATAAAAAATTAAAAATAAGATGGTTTATTTTTCCAGTTTTAAAGTCTTAAGAGATGAAGTCATTTTAAATTTATAGGTATGGAAATTCTGAAAATGTTGCCATAATTTCATTACTAATTATTTAAAAATTAATAAAGGATATCCTTCATTTCGCTAAACAAAAGGATTCATTTTGTGACAAAAGTTTATAATTTGAAGATAAAATTGCTAGTGGCAAAAGACATCAAATGTATGTGTCCTACAATAATTAAGTACTTTTTAATTAATATAATAATTAAATACATTGTTTATATTAATAAAATGAATATTATTGGCGTTTTTTAGTGTCTAACTGTATAGCTGTGCAATTGGTTTTATTTTCACACTCCTAAATCAGATGTTTATATATGTTTACATCTGTCTATCTACCTTCATTTTTGTATATTCATCTGTCCATCTATCGGTCTATCTACATATTTATAATATTTGAAATGCACCATTGCTATATATTGTAACACTAGTGAGAGATATGTGTTGTAAAACTCATATATATAGCATTACATGTTTTATAATTTTAAAATTATATATATGATTAAAATTATTAAGAAAAAAAAGTTACAGAAATAAATAGTCAATTAAATTTTAAAATGCAATTTTGTAAAATAAAAAATTTGCATGTATATATTTTGCTTTTAAAGTAGAATGAAACTATTTGTTTAAAAGTGGGTGGGCAGAAGAATTAGAAGAAAAAAAAGATTTAAAACTCACTCTCTTCTTTTATAAGTTAAATATGTAAAAATAAATTTGGGAAAAAAATGAAAATAATAAGATTAACTAATTAATTAGTGATAGTAAACTTTTGGAATGTCAGTAAAATTACTGATTGAACTAATTAAAAGAAAAATATGTAAACTATTTTATAAAAACAATAGTAGATTAATCTAAGAAAAGATTCTATTAGAGCAAATGTAAAAATTGATTAATTAAAAAAATAGATTCAAGTTAAGATCAAAATTAAAAATAATGATAAGAAGTTAAAGCAATGAGAAAAATGGATATAAAGTCAAAATGATCTATTGTTAATCAGTCTGGTCTGCATTTTATGATCGAAGTCACTCTGCTCTTCAGTCTGTAAATCAGGTCTGCAATCTGTTGATGTAGTCATGTATGCAATCTATTAAGTCATTCTGGTCTTTATTTTTTTGCTGTGACATTATTCATTGCTCCAGAGATTCAGACATCTATAGACAAATGGAGCCCTTCATTACTGCTGCAAAAAATATCATTGTGAACCATCTTAAAAGTGTTTGATGGGCTTAATGCCAAATGTCTTCCAAAATGAACTGAAATATTGCCAGAACAAATGCCTAAGCCCAAAAGGAGATGCTTCCACATACTTTCTCTATCTTCCATTGTTGAGCCAAAGAAATGAAGACAAGCCCTGGAACCATCAATAGAGATCAAAAAGCCGACTAGTTAGAAAATTCACACAAATGAAAACCTAGGTAAAGATAATTTTAAATAACATCTATAGACACTTTATATTTATTTTAAATGAACTTTAATTAAGAAAGGATTATCATAATTTAGCCTGAGTCATTACTTATTTATATATTTTTTAGTTTTGTAAATTTCAATATTATATTGCTATATTGTATTAACTATGTCTGTATTTGAATAAATATTAATGTTTGCTTAAATATTATTTGGTCTATTCTCTCTCTCTCTCTCTCTCTCATCACTGTGTCACTAGTAATTTAAGAGTATAGTTATGTTTATGTGTTAAGTTAAATATGCTGGAACCTGGTTAAGAGTATGAGGTAGCCATGGGATATTTCAAGCATTGGATTGTGTGCATGTCATCTGAAGCATGTTGACTATATAACCTATGGTTGCTAGCACCTGATGTTGATCCTCAAAACAAATAAAATGCTTTGGGTAGCAGAGGTTTGAATCCAGCAGTTGAGGTGGGCCATGGTTTGAAAATGTGATTGTGTTATGCTTTGCATAACTTGATCTGACCATGGGTATTGCTGATGGTTGTGCTATCCATGGTATTCTATTTCTCTGCTTGAAGGGCAAGTCTGTTGCAACAGGAATGCCAAAGTTATTTCAAAAAATATTTAAAAGGAATATAAAGATAAATTAAACCACCAATTTTTTCAGACCCAGATTAAATGCTGTCCAACATAGGTGCTGAAGTGCCATAAATTGACCAGCATAATCAAAGTTAAAAAAGTAAAAGTCGTAATTAAAATTTAAAAAAAAAAGTTTGAAACTAAAATTCAAAATAGATGTTAAATTGTGTAGTTATAAAAATTAAAATGGTGAAAGAAGAGAAATATACTGAAGTAAATAATAAGAATTAAAATAATTAAAAAATATAAAATAGAAAGAGTATGTATTGTAAAAAAAAAAAAAAAGAAGAGAATAGAAAATATGCTTAGAAATGATAAATAATTTATTACTAGGGGTTTGGAGTTTGTCAAACACTTCATTTGATTTAACATATTTAGTTGAACACTTTGTTCAATTTAAAAATAGAAAAAATAATGAAAATATAAAAATCACCTGACAAAGGTTGTGGAAGAAGTTAGCGTTTATATTAAGTAGAGGGATTTTTAAAAAAATAAAAATAAAAAAAATTACTGTACATGGATTATGAGAATGGAAATAATGTTAAATAGGTAAAATAAAATATATTTTTTGAGTTGATATATGATTAAGGAAGTAGAATGAGAATTTTTATTATTTAAAGTAAAATAATATTTTAGTGTAAATATATGATAATAAAATAAATAAAATGATGTAAAATAATGTAAGTGTAGATTGTGTGTAGGTTAACAGTCAAGGAAGGGGGAAGTGTAGATCTAATTAGATCTTAAACAATTAATATTCACCATTGATGATGAATGATTACAACTAATAAAGAATACCTTTAATGAAATATATACACTTTGTTTAATAAAACAAATTAACATTTATTACTGCATTTCTAACATATACATACAATTTCTAGATAGACATGAAAATTTATATGACTAATAATAATAATAACAATAATCGACTATTTTGAAATCATAATATTAATTTTAAGTTCTTCCCTCTTTCCCATTAATGATATAATGTATATAAAATTGGATACCAAATTTGCTAAGATTTTCAATCCACAAGAAAATATTTCATAAAAAAATAAACACACTTTTGGCACACATACTTTTATAATCTAACTTGTAAAGTAGAATGATTAAGGAGAAAAATGTTAGTGGAATCAAAAAGAGCAAGATTTCCAAAAACAAGTTTTGGGTTATTTCTCCCCCTCCTTTCTAAGCTTTGAGACCGCTATTCCTTAACTTAAAACAAAAATAATCTAATATCTTAATGCTTCCTGTTATTATCACATTCACACACCATTATATACATATAACAAGTTGATGTATTACCGTGTATGTGTGTGTTGATACCCTTAAAAATAAAATATTAATTAAAAACAAATAATAATACAAAAAAAATATTTTACATCTTAATAACATTTCATAACTTTAGATTAATAGATAATCATACACTTTTAGAAAACAAAATTCATCAATGCATATACAAAATCATTAATGAAGCTTATCTATTATTACTAAGAAATTCTTGTTTTCAATCGATTTTGGTTGTTTTTAAAGTTCTGAATAAAAAGATATAAAACTTTATTGCTAAAATTTTATTAATTGTCTCTAATATCATAAAAGAAAATATATAATGAAAATTCATATTACCAGTCTCTTTTATTTTTGTGGAGGCTTCCAAAAGTTCAAACTTAGCTTGTTAAATGTCTATACTTTTGCAGCAAACAATTTCCGCAGTTCATTGGAAGTTTCTTTTCTTGAGGCTTATAATTATTTGATGATGATGATGATGAGTTTATTTGTTTCAGTGGGAACTATTTGGCACGGAACTGTTTCTTCCCTTTTTATTAACCCTAATTCTTATAATAGATGGAGTATGACAGTTGTTCTCCCATTTATAATTTTTCTTGGGTTTAAATTCAGTCACCGGAATAACTGAACTAACTGATTTAATACTTATCAGTAGATTAATTATTTTCCTTCAGCCTTCAAATGCAGGTGAATGTTTTCTTTTACTTAAAATATAGATGATCAGTCAGCCACATTAAATATTACTTCTCCCAAATCAATCATAAGGTGTAGAATATTTTTAACTCAGACATTTCTTTTTTTTCTTTTTTATATGAAGTGCTGGCTTATAGTCTGGTAAACAGATGAGACATATATAGATTTTTAACCCACCATCCTTATATTTTCAATCTTCAAAAAAAAACTTTATATTAAAAAAAAGATTTTAAATTGATATCTGGCAGAATTAAAATGCTTGTCTTTTCCTAGTTTCAATATTTAAAATCTCTTATACCAACTGATTTTTCAGATTAGTTTTATACCCTATTTTTCAATGAACTAGTTTAATTAGCGTGACAGTGTGATTTTTTCTAGCTGCTTGTTAAAGAAGAGTATGAAAATTCACACTACCATCATAAGTATCACACCTGAAAATTTGAGTTTCTTTCTTCTTTGATCTAGGATGAGACCATCTCAAAATTAGAATTCTCACCAAGCTTAAGTAATCTTTTCTCCCTAACACAAACTTGTGAAGCAAATAATTTAACAGTTTTAACTCTTTTTTTAACCTTTCAATATGTGTAATTATAGATTTATTTTTGCAATATATCCAAGCACACACTGTTATTCAAATCACTTATAAAACTGGCCTATTAAAATAATCTGAATGCTTTTTTAGAAATTATGCTTTTAATATTTAATTAAATTCCTACAATTTTTTAAACCCAAATTACAATCATAGAAAAACAAAAATAGAAAGAGATAATAATAAAAAATAGCAGAATTAATCTACCAAGTGCAGACTAATTTTAAAGAAAGTTATTATTTGAAAGATGAAAATGACAAACTAAATAGCTTACACACACACTGCCTATATATGTGTTATAACCCTACTTTTTAACAAAAAAATTTAACTATTGAATAATTAAATGTACTCTTTTTGAGATTTGTCAACACACATACAACTAAAGAACATAACTGTTGTCCTCACTCTCTTTCTGACTTAGGCTTTTAGAATTTGATCTTGTAGGGTTTAAACTTGGATGCCCTACCGCTTCCTTTTTTTATATAAAAATGTGATGATGATTTTTGTTCCACATTTTCTTTCATGCACATTACTGCAAATTTAGCTACTGGCTAAATTGAAATGCCACAATATATATATATGTTTTGTAAATTTCAATCTTATATTGCTGCTATATTATATTAGATATGTGTGTGTTTGAATAAATATTAATGTTTGCTTAAATATTATTTGGTCTATTCACTTTCTTTCTCTCCCTCTTGTCACTGTCACTATTAATTTAAGAGTATAGTTATGTTTATGTGTTAAGTTAAATGTGCTGGTCCCTGCTTAAGAGTATGAGCTAGCCATGGATTATTTCAAGTGCTAGATTGTGTGCCTGTCATCTGAAGCATACTGATAACCTATGGTTGGCTGGTGCCTGAGGTTGAACCTCAAAACAAATAAAATGCTTTGGATGGCAGGGGTTTGAAGTTAAGGAGGGCCGAGGTCTGAAAATATGATTGTTTTATGTTTTGCATAGCTCGATCTGACCATAGGTATCGTCGATGGCTATGGTATCAATGATATTCTCATCTCTGCTTGAAGGCCAGTCCATTCCCATAGTATTAAAAAGTTATATATTATAAAAGGGATTTAAACCCAGTTAAACCTAGCAAGAATAAGCTTTTTTCTTTCATGGGACACAGTTCAATATATATATATATATATGATAACAGATGGCGTTCTACCAAAAACACTGTCAAGTGTAGTTTTCTGTTTACATAAACGTCAGAGTGAGTATTCACTATCTCTAACTTTAATTCCACTTTCAGATCATGATTTCAAGCTATTTGCTATCGTCAGTGAAAGACAGGAATAACAAACTAGATCTAAACACAAACTCTGAGCATTTATGAAACAGTTTCTATTCAGCTTGCAAGCGTGAATCTTTTAGACACGTTACTGTCTTCAAACTCAGCATAGCAAGCCAGATAGCTACATGGGTCTGATCTCAGTTCAGCATCATCACATAGTAGAAGCCTCTGCAATATACATCATTGCAAGAAAGACCTCAAAGGTACATTTATGAAAAACAAAAAACACAAGTTAAAAAACTTGCTAACGCTTGTATTTATGATAACAGATGGCATTCTACTATGTGGTGATGCTGAACTGAGATAAGACCCATGTAGCTATCTGGCTTGCTATGCTGAGTTTGAAGAAACTGTTTCATAAATGCTCAGAGTTTGTGTTTAGATCTAGTTTCTTATTTCTGTCTTTCACTGACGATAGCAAATAGTTTGAAATCATGATCTGAAAGTGGAATTAAAGTTAGAGATAGTGAATACTCGCTCTGACGTTTATGTAAACAGAAAACTACGCTTGACGGTGTTTTTGGTAGAACGCCATCTGTTATCATAAATACAAGCGTTAGCAAGTTTTTTAACTTGTGTTTTTTTGTTTTATATATATATAATAAAAATAATAAATATAATGGTAATTAATTGTTGTATACAGTCTTTCATCCATAGAAGTACTTTCGGTTAATTCCTTAACTCTCCAAGGAATTAGCTGAAAGTATTTCTGCAGATTGAAAGACTATATATAATAGATAATTACTATTATATTTATTATTTTTATTGTTATTACAATAGTTTTTAATTAATAGACATTTTATTTTTATTATATTTATTGTATTGAGGTGACTGTACACTTTAACTGCTGGGATTAGTTTTAATTGATGTACAACTGGTGAAACTGCGGCTAGAAATATATATGCATTAATCGACCTGGTTTTTGATTTTATGTTTTCCTGTGTGTTTTGATATTGATGTACTATATATTGTAAATACATTGTGATGAGTGGAATAAAAGATAAAATATTCTTCAGAGTTCATAACTGGATTTTTTTTTAAATAAATAAATTATAAATATGAAAATGACTAAAAATGTTTAGAAAATAGATTATGGTTCAATATTGGTAAAATCTTATTTTCCACAGTATAAATGATATCAATCAAAACTTATAATGATTTTTATATATAAAAATAATTTCGTAAAATGAAAAATTTATAATGTTAATAAAGGGGTGGGTGGGTGATGTAAAACTTATAATTTTTATTATTATTTTTAAGTTAATTAAAATTGGAATTCAGGAATTTGGCTAATCCAATAAGCAACTTAGCCATCAAATGTGAAGTAGACAATAAAGCTTATTTACTATAAATAAAAAAAACACTTAGTTAATTAGCATATATGCATCTAATATTATACATTTAGTTAAATGAATAATAATTACATTCATATCGGCCTTTCAAGCCAATTGTGCAAACGCTTTGCGAGTGTTAAATAATAAATGAATACCCTCTAACCAATACAGAGGGTATTCATTTATTATTTAACACTCGCAAAGCGTTTGCACAATTGGCTTGAAAGGCCGATATGAATGTAATTACAATTATATACAGACGCTATAAAAATAAATGCTTATTTAAATGAATAATATAAGTATATCAAAAAACAATGTGGAAATATGAAAGAATGTTTTTAATGTTTAGTCTTAGTTACATCATCAATCAATAAATTATTTAAGGTAGAGTAAATATTTGATAAATTAGATATTTCAGTATTGATTAGTTGCATATTAAATATTTTCACAAATAAGCTTAATGGTCAAAAATATTGTATCTGGTGATTATCAACAAAAACATCCTGATAATCCATGTAGAAGCTGAAATTATATTATGTCATAGTAGTAAGGAAAAGTTTCATTACATTGTTATAAAACATTGGAATGAATAATTAGATTTCTCAGTTGTAGATAATTCTGTTAAGATATCATCTGATGAACCTTCTTAAGTAATGTCTCCAACTGTTGAATCTGCCTTCCTGTCTTATGATATGAATAAACAAATATGAAAGACCTAATTGTCACATCTCCATGCACTATGGTGACAATGTAATAAAATTATTAACTGTTGGCCAAAAAAGATCAAAGCAAAAAAAGTAAGAAAGTTAAAGAATGCTCACCAGAAGAAAACACATATGTGTGAAAGATTACCAACATTCTCTAATGAAATTTAAAGTTCAATATATCTTAGCAAAACTGATTAATGCACGATAAAGATTAAACTCTTTTACTATATAGATGTTTCATTTACAGCCTTTTTTTTCTGGGTATGCTAGAGTTTTTAACACATTTTAATCATGCCAACACACTAACTAGTTCATATATATATAAAATTTGGTATATTTTATTATTAAAATGTGAATAAGTTGTCATAAATCATAAATTTTAATTTATATTTAACCCAATTGTATACATGAAACATGTAAAGCAGATACTTTTCAAAATTATATAAATTTGAAATTATTATAAGTGCTGAATCATATATACAATATAGATAAATGTAGTGGGTATAATCGCAAAAGTCTGCATTCCCTAATAAAATTTAAATTTTTAATTGGGATTTATGTCATAACAATTTCATACTTTAAAAATAAAATCTGCATGAATCTAGATTTATATGAATTGGATATTGTGTTAATGTGATAAATAAGTGTTTAAAACTTTAGCATACCTGAAAAATCTTCCTTGTTAATGAACATGTACATAATATGAGAGATTAATATTTGTTTGCTTTTTACATTGTATAGTGATAAGTATCATTCAAAATATTCTAAAGTTTAAAATTCACTATAAACATTAATATCTTTTCGCACACATACATATATGGTATGTTGACTTTCAGAAGGCTTCAGTAATATTGATCAAAAGTGATTTGATCAGTACTTAAATTAAATGGAATAGATTATAAATTAATTAAACTTCTAATGAATATTTATGATAAAGCAGGTATGAAAATTTGTGAAGAAATTCAAAACTGGGTTAAAATTGATAAAATGTAAAATAAGGAAATCCAATCTCATCAAGCATATTCAGGAATACCCAGAAAGAGTAATGGATAATAAAAAAAATATAAAAGAACATCAGTGCATGTAATGAGAATAAATAAAGATGTGTAGATGATGCATTAATTATTGAAAATACTAAAATCTACACTAGTAATGCTAAATGAGGAAGCAAACTTGGTCAAATCAAATCAAATATTTCTAGGGGGGGATTTCTGCTAATGGACTGTATTACATAATATAGAAAATTGTATGTATTTTGCAAGTAATATCACTAATGATCTTGATTATCAAAATAATATAAAATTAAGACCATCCAGAAAAAAAACATGTATACAAATCAAATGCAAACACATCAGATTACAAGTTAGATGTATTGCACACATGCATATTTATTACTTTATTATATGTTTTGAAAATTGGTAATGATAAAACATTCAATGACTAATCTTAGCATTTAATAAAACATGATCAAAAAGCTATTGAGAATTGGATTGATGCAAAAACTTTTCAGTGAAGAAATGTACAAAAAGAGTGAATTGGATGAAGATTTAATTGAAAATGTTACTTTAAAAAAATTAGAATTGCTTGATCATATATGTAGAATGAATGACAAATGGAAACTAAAACCTTAATTTTTAATATTATACAAAATATAAGCATAAGTAGATAACTCCATAGAGCATGGACAAATGGCATTAAAGAATAGTGTGAGGATTCAGTATTCTTACAAGAGATAAACCAAATTGAAAAGAGTTGGCAAAAAAAGTATCTTATGCCTGCAAGTACTGACGTTATATTTTCTGACTATAATGGCTCTTTTTTAAAACAATTCATGAAGTATTAATTGCTAATATTAATAAAGATTTTGAACTTTTTTTAGACTTATGTAGCTCATTAGGCATGTAATCTTAGGTTTAAAATATCAGACTATCAAAATTGCCAAATCATTAATTTGTAATAGTAAACATCTTGAATTAATGAACTCCTAGTTGAATTAAGTCCAAACAACTATAATAAAAATAAAATAAGAGTAAACTTTGATGAACGAACTCATCTGAATAAAGAACAAGTAACTATAAAATGGTTTTAAGAATTTAAAAGGCATTATCATTTAATGTCCATTGTCTAAATCAATGCTTACATTTAGGAGATACCCTACTGTCTAAAAAGTGAGAATAAACTTAAATAAAATTATCTATTACTTAATTTTGTAAATACTATCTTTACACCAGACGATCAAATGTGTCCGAGATTTCTAACAATATATATCATAAATCATATAGCAAGTAAAAATGATCATAGGGCACATTCCTTATAGTATGAGTGAATAAATAAATAAAAAACAATTTAATAGTTGATTTCTCAGCACATCATGCGATATTTGAGCGCAAGTTGAGTTTTAATTTAGAAGAGATTAACTCTCAAGTCCATCACTCTTATCACAGCATTAAAGAGCCTAGGGAATGTAATCAAAAGTTTAATTGATCAGAAAGTCATTGCATTCATGTAGCAGAAATGATGGGTTAAAGCTTTGATTCAGCAATTTTTAGCCTATCACTCTACCATGTTCCAAAACGCATTATTGCATGGATAAAAACAAATCCATAAACACTAATGCTTGGAAGGAACATCAAATGAATAACTTTCACTCTGCATATATGAAAACGAAGATAAACACGATATATCTTTAGTTTTAACAATAATGCGTTTTCAATGTTTTTTTTTTTACATAAATATAAAACTACGATATCAATTTTATTTTCTCCTTTTTTTCTTCTAATCTCTTATTTCAAGTTATGCGACTAAATTTTTAATGTTTTGTTAAAATGCTCAACGCCCATAAAATAAAACACCTTCTTTATGAATCAATTAAAAAAAAAAAGTCACATGGTTCACCCCCAAAAACAACTTTTGTCTGTTCAGCTATGGATCATTTATTTTCTATTAGGACCGGTTCTTCCTCGCTAAGTTGACTTCAGGAATTTCAAACGTTTGAGTTGTCATCGGAACTCACCGTGGAAACAAGGCCAGTACGTTAGCTTCATTTACTTCTTTTGAGTTATATTAACAAACAGTTTGCTTTAGTTTATAAGGAAAGTTTATTTGTGTTTTAAAAAGTAAAACACCGTATGTAGAATACAAATGTAACATTTCCTGTCTACCGTAGACACGGATTTCCAACAAGGTAAGGAGATATATACTTTAAAAAAGAAAGTTGCTTATGCCTTACCTGGAATGCCAAACTTTACATTATGTCTCTTTATTTATATAATTATCTTTATTGAATATTTTATAATCAGTGAAAATTTCAATCTTGTTTAAGATTTTTATAAACTTCTTAACGCAAATCGAAAGTGATTAAAAAGATATAACGTGGATTTTCTTAATTACAGGTGTCTTTAGGATGAAGGAACAATTGTGGTTCCTGGCCCTTGTGTTTGTAAGTATTTTTCTTGTTTTCTTTCAAATATTCAGTTTATATAACTATAACTTATAATATTTTCGTTAGTGAATATGTGCTAGAGCATATATATATATGTTCGCATACGTGATTATAAAACAAGAAAAATGTGTGCAGGTATCCATTCACTATATTGTACTTGTATGTGGGTGGATGCGTGGGAGCGCACGCTATAAATGCGTAAAACAAACGATTCTGAAAATGTTAATTTTTTAAAACTAAATAAAATATTGTTTTATAATAATTTTATTTATAATTTTGTATTACTATATATTCAAAATTTAGTTTTCTAATGTCATTTGGTAAGAAATAAGTACGCGTGTTAAAAAATAATCTTATAAAGGTCTTTGTATTATGAAGGAATGTGGTTAGTTTCAAGTTTATATTTAAGAAGGAATGATTGTATTTACAGTATATATAAATAATTTATGATAAGTAGATAAATGTAAACTGCAATAAAATAATGTTACAATGATGTACTATCCCGAGTTCTGGATTGGGGAAAGATTCAAAATTAGTTAAATGATTCACAATTTTCTTTTTGTTCACAATTATTAATTAATAAAACCATTTTAATTTTTATTAGTATTATTATACAACATTAAGATGACATTACATCATATTTTGATAAGAATATTTATTATTAAATTCTTTTTTTTTATTATTATTATTATCTTTTTGCAAAAATTTTGTGTCGTTTAATTTGGCTAATATAATTAAATAAAATGTATACAATAAATTTATTCAGTGAAGTAATAATTAAATATGAAGGCGAGGAAATCCCTAACGTATGCATAATTTGATAATAATTATAATTATTAAGATATTTTTGATATTGTATACTAATGTTTATTTTATAAATAACATTTCCAAAGAATGATCTATAATTTGTTCGGTTTGATCTGATAACTAAATTCCTTTCATCAAAAGTTATAGGGAGTTTTTAAAAGTAGTTTAACTTAAATTGCTGCGTTGTGAAACCAAACAAATTTACCATATATATGTCAGATAAAGTGTATATATGTTCGTGTAATATACAATGTGAATTCTACAGTTTTTTTACTGTCAGTATATTTTTTATGCTATAAAAGCCTTACTATATTAAAAGCAGTTCACAGAAATCAAATTGATTATATTTCTGCACTGCATAAAAATTTGTTTTGATAGCAAAAAATAGGGCTAGACTCAGAATATGAAACACATAACGAATAAAAATAAGAAATAAAAGTAAAGTTATTAGTAGATCATATGATATTCAAGATCCATTGTGGCAAATTGAACATTTAACGGTTCATCTGTGTGTTGTTGTTGTTTTTTTTTTATGTTACTCATTTGAGATTTGATCCTGGGATTTTTTTAGTTTTGAGTCTGTTGTTCTACTCATATGTAAACAAAAAATAAAATTGAAAAGAAATTATAATCTTTCCCAATGTTCTGTTCTAGAGAATCATCTACAGAACATAGCTACTGTTTTTAGGAATAACATAAGAGATCTATTTAAGATTTTGAATATAATAGGGTGTTGAAATTAATAAATTGTGGATGGAAATAAAACAAATATAGTTAAGGAAAATCAGAAAAAAAGTTTGATTAAGATAAAAGTAATGAGCACTATATGTGACCTTGTGGCTTTAGTACAATGATAGAATGATGGACTCTAAAACTCAAAGTCCATAGACTTTGAATCCAACTCTATCACTTGCAACATTCAGATTTAAAATCATTTTATAGAAGGAAAAAAAAGGTGTTAACCACATAGAAAAATCTAAATTAAAAAGATATTTCAAAGAAGCTAAACAAGAAATTTCAAACAGTATTCAGAAAAGACAAGGACAGTATTATAATTTGCAAAAATGTAAAATGTGGAAAAAAAACTTGGAAAAGTAAGAGCTATCTTTCAGAAAGTATGTGAGTTCAAAAGAAAGTTTCAATCACAATTAAGTTTGATATCAAAAGAAAATTTAATTACAAGTAAATTGCTATAAAAAATAAAAAAATACCAATGTAGATATTATAATTAAAATAGCAAAAATCAAACAGGGATGGAAGAAATTTATAGAATTTTATTGATAATATATTAGGTGTAATAGTTTTGATGAAATACCCTATAAGAAGATTGGAAATGATTACATTGCATTGGAAATTTTATAGCAAATTCAAGAAGATTCAATGAAAGTATTATCCAAATTATATAGTTTGAATTGAAAGAAATCAAGTTATATTACTATATCAAAGAAAGAAATATTTGCATTGTGTGAAAACTATAATACCATATTTTTTATACCATATACAAAGAATATTATGCTGAAAGTTATTCAAAAAAGTTTATAGCCTTACATTGAAAAAGAACTGCCCAATGTGGAAGCTGGTTTTCAGAAATTAAAAAAAACAAAACAAATGGATATATTATTGTTGATTAAAAAGATTAAAGCAAGTTTGACTGCTTTATTTATTACAACAAGTTCTTTGATTCAGTTAGCTTTGTTCAATTTATGATTTTTTTTAAAAAAATAATAAAGTGTGTTAAAACATTTGGCAAATAATCTCTATATGAGCTGAGAAGCTTTAGCAAAATAAAACAGAAACAGCTATATTAAAACAAACTGCTTTCAAATTGTCAAAGTAGTTAGACAGAGATGTGCATTGCTGTCATATATATTTTAACCTGAATGCATAAAGGCTAATGTGAATTCTACATTGTTAGAAAAACAATAACAACCTTAGATAAAATGACACCACATGTGTAATTGAAAATATTGAAAAACCTCAAGATTATTATTAGGACTGAATGAAGCAAAGAAAATATGGCTAAATATGAAAAAGACTAAGATTATTATTACAGCAGTGTCAGTAGCAACTGACTTCAAACTTAATACTGAAGGTATAAAAGTGATTAACAGTTATTGTGCCTTTAAAGACTGTTAATCAAGAGATTCATAACACTAAATCTGGACAAAATTGCAATAAAAACCTAGAATTTTTTTTTTTAAGATATAACTGATATATTTTCAAAAACAAATCAGAATTGTTCAAATCATGTTGCTTTCCACAACTCTTGGATATGAAAATTGGACACAGAAGAGGTATAACAGAAAAAGTAATGGTATTTTTGAATTATAGTGCTGGTGAAGAGTTTTAAGAGTACTGTAGATGACAGGGAAAAAATGAACAAGTGGATGCTTAATCATATTAGGTCCAAACTCTCCCTTAAAGAACAAATGACTAGATTGAAATTATTTATGTTGGTCATTCAATTTAATGAACTAATTCTTTAAAAAAAGTGTTCAAAAGGATTGGTTATGGAAAAAGAACAAAATAACTAGCAATAAGAAAAACTTTTGTGGTGAAAGAAAAGAATGATTAGCAATGAGGTTGGGGAATTCCATTGACACATTAATAAAAATGACATTTTCTTTCACCACTGCTAAGTTGGAATCATGTGATAGAATTGAGCAAAAATGTCTTTGAATGTTCTGAAAACCAAATAAATAAAAAGTCTTTGTGTAGAAGTGCTATAATCAACAGAAGATAATTTATATTTCATAGTATATATTAATAACATGTAAAATAATTATTGGAGAATGTGATGCATGTGTGATTACAAATTATTATTAAATAATATTAAATCATTATGTTTGCTTATTCATAAAATTTTCAACGTAACATACCAGAAGTACTTTATGGATTGTTTTTTTTTCTGAATAGTTTGAAATGATGTTTTGTTATTGACATGACTATGATAATCATTACTAATATCAGGTTACATTGTTGCTTTCACAATAAGACATTAAAAATTAGTAATAAACAAATAGAATGAAGTAAGAGAAAATAAAATCATAAACAAAAAGATACAAATAATATTTATGAAAGGTTGTTAGAAAAAAATCAAACTCACTGTAGAAGGTATAATCAGATTAAAAAGATTACATCTAGCTATAGCATATTAGCTCTTTCATTATTTGTGAGCCCACTAGAAATATAATTATTATTTATTACTTATAATATTCTAACTTTGATTTCACTTACCAATTATTGTATTGTTGAAGGCTACATAACATTTAACCAGAATTCACTTCCCAAATAAATCTTAATGACTTCTTTTCAATAATTGTAGATTTTCCAAGCTTAGGTTTGTTCACGCAAGTGGCTTATTTTTAAATGAGAGAAAAAGGTTTCTGGGGAAACTGAATTAATCAAATGAATCCTAATATGCTCATTACAATTATAAAAAATATCTAGTATGCTTAAAAGCATTGCATTCACAGTTTACTCTGCCTTACTTTAAACTTGAATATTTACTGTTAAGATTCATGTTTTATATTAGTAAATAAAGTAGTTAAAGATAATTATAAGAACAACATTCAGAAAAATACAACCCACCATTAATAATGGAGGCCAAATTATATATAACCATCATTTTTTTGACTTCATTTTTACCATCAAAATATTTGACAATCCTAGATTAGCATAAAAACTTTATTTTCTAGCTAAGAATTTCCGTATACTATTTGCCAACCATTCTTGGATAGGTAGCTGGATTGGTTATAGGCTATCTACATGATATATATATATACCTTTTTGTAAACTGATAATATTTCAAGTTTCATTCAGCTTTATTCAAACCCTCAAAGTAATTGCTATCAAAGGTAAATGCTGCCTGCCTGAAAGAGTATTTTTGAATTTTACTGATCAATATTCACGTTAGATATACAATCACTATATCAAGAGGTCCTTATCAAATTATATAAAAGAACAGAAATGGAATTACTTTTATTTAAATAAGTTTAGTGAATAAAGTAACAGAAAGAGTTTAGAATATTGATAGATGTGTGATAATATCTTTGCTAGATGTTCCTCATATGTCACTAGACAAAATGGTACTATGATCAAGAAATAATACTTGATCTTTATTAATAGTTTATTAACATTGATTGACTTCCGTCTAATAATTTATTCAACATGTTATATGTTGTACTATGTTATTTATAACATTTGCAAGCTACACTACAAAAATAATGAAATCTTTATGTCAATCGGATTCCAATAATAGATATGAATTAGGATTAATGAAAGCAATTCAACTTATTCTAATATTTATTTAAAAAAAATTATAATTATTCTAAATATTTTTTTTATATTTATTTTGAAATTAACAAGAACAAAACATATACATTGAAAATGACATTTGAAATCATTCCAAACATTTATATAATAATAATAATAATAAAAATATAAATATATTTTAAATATTTGTTTTTTGTGGTTCAATTCAGTGATAGAATGACTCAAGGCCAATAGATTTCTGGATCAATCCCTAAATTGAAATAAATATCCTGTATATTTAACACAGTAATAGAATAATGGATTTGAAAACTAAAGATTATTGAATTAAAGTTTAATCTTTACTTCTCTAATTCCCAAGAAACTAACCACTGATTTTTTTTCATTCATATAAAATATTTATAGATTAATCTCAATTTAATTTATTGACTAAATCTCTTGTGCTCAGTCTACGACTTGGATAAATAAATGTCACATGACTTTATGAAAATCTAATATTAATATTAATAATAATATTATTATTATTAATTGTTATGTTTTAGAGAAAGTCATAAGTTTTCATAATTTAGCTTTTTATTCTATCTTAACAGAAGTGGAAAAGATGAGAAATTAATATGAACTACATCATTGTAATGAAAAAATTAATACCTGTAATCATTAAATTTTTGAATACAGAATTTGAAAATGTGGAAATATTTTATTACGACATTTTGAGTTTAATGTATTGTTATATATATTAAGGGATTTATATAATATTAATAGCAACTTCAAAAAAATTTCAAACAAGCTTTTTTTTTTTTTTAAAATAGCCATCTATATCCCAATTCAGTTAATTTCTAATATTCTCTGATTGTGTGAATGATTATGTAGCTATTCTTAGTTAGAAGATAAAACATGAATTGAAAACTGCTCGTGCTTTCATTTTTAAGCAATTGGCGATTCTGGTGTCTACTGCCTTTTCTATCACGATTTCTTTTTCTATCACTGTTTCTCAGGAGATTGTTAGAAAAATCTTTGGCTTACAACGGGATATTTAAAGACTGTTGAAAGTATAAATAAGATTTTTGTCAATTTTTCTAGATGGAATTAAACTATATGTAACTAAATGAAGCCTCCAACTAAAAATTGGCAAACAAATTTTGAAATCCCATCATTTAATAATAGTATTTATTTGTCTTTTGATGGGGCAAATAAATATGATTACTTTATAATACAAGTTTAGATTGCATTGTCAGTTTTTAATTGGATGTTTGCTTAGTTACATAATACTTGAACTCATCTAAAAAATATATGAAAAATCTCATTAAAACTTTCAATATATATATATTAGGCATATAAATAGTATATATATATAGCACGAAATATAACTAACATAATACATACATTAAAATTAGTAAAAAGTGAGCATGATCAAAAATTCTTGCATGCAATTTAAAATAATAATGAATAAATTATCTATTTTTTTGCATATTAAAATTCTCTATTCAAAGGCAGATGACGATAACTTGGAAATAATATACTATGACCGAGTCATACTTAATCATTTCAATGATAGTTAATGATTATTATTGTTTTAATAAAACTCATTTAGCATCTTAATAGAGATACATCTTAAATTTAATCAGTTCGTTTTGTAATTTTAAGGCGAAGTTATACTTTTATGAAGTGTATATACTTTTTATTTTATTTTTTTTTCATATGTCATGGCATTGGCCGGGACGCGAACCCACAAACGTCTGCAAACAATTACTTGCAAGGCGACTGCGATGACCTCTCGGCTAACAACACTTGACTACTTTTTATTTTTGAGATGAAGATAGTGCTCTCTACATTAAAAGATAAATATAGTGCAATAATAGAAATGACAACTTCATAGTGCAATCACTACTATATATATATAAACTCCCTCTCTATATATATAAAGTATACAATAACAACATATAATACAAATAGTTTAATTATTTACTTGTTAGAAATGTTAGTTTATTTCAAGCGCCTTATAAAAAAATTAAAAATGCGTATAATAGATAAGAACCGATAATATTAAATTATTATTTAAGTGTCAACACCAACTCATGACATTTCTTCGCTCATTTTGAAATGACGTTTTTCTGTTGACACGACTGCGAACACCTGTTGCTAATATCGAGCAATACAGCTGTTTCCTAATATAGATTCAGAATTAAAAATAAGAAAATAATAATAAGACAAATAAATTACATATATACATTTAAATGTTAAATTATTATTAATATTACGTATATAGGTATCTTTTATAACAAATTGTAAGGTCACAGATCAATCTCCTGTAACCGGCACAAATTTCTCAAGGTCAATAGTCTAGAAAAGGAAATGATTTAGCCTGTACGTAAAACAGATGTCAGTTCTTAAGCATAAATTCATTCTACTTTATCCCTTCCTTTAAATTTTTATCTACTATAGTAATCCGAATGTGTGGGAAGTTGCGTGCTTGCAGTTGGATTTGTTATTTATCTATTTTTATTCTTATTATATTTTTAACCGATACACATGACCACACCTATGTAAAAAAAGATACATGATCCCTAATATACATATTTCGTGCAGAATCATCACTCATCAGTTGAGTCAGATCATAAACTCCCAATCTATATATACTATCAGTGATCGGTTTATATTAAGATAGCAATTCTTCAAACTATCATTGAAAAACCAAATAACCGATTAATAAATATTTTATATATTAAAGGTTGTATGTATTAAATGTTAATTTTTTCCCTGACGTTGTGGAGGGAGGGTCAATGAAAATTCCGGATACAACTCTTTCACTGCCCAAAAAATTGATTTTATAATATATAACCATAGGCAAAAAGAAATAATGGATAATAAAGCAAATACTTAAAAGTTTAAAAATAATAATAGTTTTTATCTGAGATTGATTGCTAGTTCTGTTTTAATTGAAGTAGTGGAAAGTGTTATATTAGTAGACAAAATAGAATATATTTTAAATGTCACTGTAGAAAAAAGTTCTTTTTCTTCTTATAAAATGAGAAAACAGTATCCACCAAATATACCTATTGAAGGATGGTGAGATTTTGAACAGTTTTCTATCCTTTATTTATTATTTAGCTAAAAATAATTAGATACGCATTTACTATTTAATATTAGCCAGATTAATTATGAGTCAACCAGCATAAAAAAAATCTCAATCCTATTGAAAAATATTTTCCAAGTTGACTCTTCCTGGATTCAAACCCAAGTCATAACCATAGAAGACAGATGCATTAGACATTAGTAATATTAAATATATGAATAAATGCAAATTAAAAAAAATTAAATACTGTATAGCTTATATTTGTTTCCTACAAAAAGATAGATTTTGAAGTCGAGGCAATACAGAATGAAGGCAAATCAATAATAGTTGATTGCCATTGGTGGTTGGTGATCATTGCAAGTCATTTCTTTAATTAAATTTATTATAGCATCTTCCCCCCTCCCCCTTCTTAAAGTTGCATTATAAAACAATGAAGTTTCTTATATCATTAGTTAAAGCAGGTTTGTGGATTCTAAAAAATCTTTTGACAAATGATACGTAAATAAGTAATAAAATACTTGGGCAGCATTAGCAGTACTTTGCTACCAATTTTTTTTTTATCAATTTTTAATTAAAATTTATTATAACTTTCATATTCAAGATTTTTTATAAAGCATTAATCTAGTCATTAGAATATTCATAAATCATTGCAAAACATTAATGATTCAGTAATTCTGATTTCAAATTATTAGCTTGAATAATATAAAAAGAATTAAGATGGTTTCCAGATGTGTAAATGCAATTGAATACTTTTCATGAAGCTGTTTATTATTGGGGATTTGGGTATAGATCTACTATCTAATATACAAAGACTTACAATAGTGAGTTTATATGAAGAGAATGAATTATTACTATAATGTAGATGATAAAAATAACAAGTCATGTAATGCTTTCGTTTTTTTGTTGATTGTTATTGATATTGGGATTGTCTAAGTGTTGATTGGTTTTAAATATTTAATATACAACTTAGGGTGGCCTTGAGCATTTCCATTATCAGATTTTCAATTGGATGGATGGTTGAAGAGTTGGAGTGTGTGGTAGTTTGGAGCCTGTCCATTAAAGTATGAAGATTGTCTATCTTAATATATATCTGAGCACTTATAGTATATATGTGTGAGAGATGATAATCTGGACCAACTGATGATTGCTGTTTTAGCATGAAATACGTATATTGGTGATTATCTTTTCAGCATATATGTGCTTAAGTGTATTAGTGTTATTAGATAGAGTGGAGAGTGGTGGGTCGTTTGAAAGTTTGTGCTCATATACCCTATATATTACATATATAAACACAGGTATAATAAGCCTGTGTTTCAGTTAATAAATATTACTTGTAGATTAGATTATGAATTAATATCAATATTATAATCAGATTTATTATAGAATGTATGTGTTATTAATAATCATTGCACTGTGCCACTTTGCATCTACTATTTAATTCATTGAATAAGTGTTTTGTTTTTAAGGCTGGTTTAACAGAAGCATATACAGTATGAGAATCTGGACTATTTATTGCATATAAATAAAAATAAACATTCAAATAGCTTTATTGCTCAGGTGTTCATAAGTTTGAATGCCAGAACTGCAAAATTGGAATCAATTCAAGGACTTTACACTCCAGGGTCTGACACTTTACCACTGCACAAAAACATTCAGGGTTTTATTTCATATTATTTTGATTTTTATAATATGGCTTGTGAAAAATAATGAAATTAGGAATTTATCAATCTATAGAAAATTCACAAATGCAAAATCAAAACACTATCTTGATAATACCTGTGGAACACTAAATCCTGGCTGCTAGATATTTATACAGGTGGGAACAGATGGACACAAATGTGACAGCAAGTAATAGACTAATTAAATTTTAAAAATCCAGAATATAAAAATTGACAGCAATTAAAAATATTATGATATAATACACTTTCCTTTCTTGCACTTTTTAAGTTTATTTATTTACAAGTTTCAGTTGAACCTGCATCTTCAGTAGAGATTTGTTTAATCTGCTATATAGAGTTCTCTGATGAAGTCTGCAATTTTAGATAAAACAGGAAATAAAATAAAACTATTTTAAAATCCAAAAGTGAAGGATTTTTATATATTATATTAAAATGAACAATACAGAGATATCAAAACACCAATTCATATATAATTTAAAATATTACTACAAGACAAGTGTATTTAAAACAAAAATGATGATAAGAAGAAATATAGATACATAAAAATGTTACATCTTTTATTTTTGTTTTTTTTAAATTTAAAAATACAAAGTCATTATGCCTTCATATATCATAGACATTAATAATGCTCATTTGATATTTTTATCATATTCTAAATAATAATCACATTTAGGGATCATCTTTTTTATTTTTATAAAAATAAAAAATTAACATAATTAATTAAAATCATTGCAATGTTTAATATGATATTCATTAATTTTATTTTCACTGTTATTTAATTTTAATATTAAAACTATAAGTATTAAGCAAACTATCTCCTTTATGCACTTTAATTTTTATAATGTTTAAATGTTATAGAATAGTAACATTTAGAATGTTTAATAATCTTCAAAGACTTTCCTCTTTTTTCTTTGAAGAAGATTGTTGAACAGTCGAAACTTTGACATTATTTATTAAAATTTAAACATTGCAAATTCTAGGGAGTATAAAAAAGATAGTTTAATTAATACTGAGCGTAATGCGATGCTAATAAAAAAATAAAATTAAAATTCCACAAGACAACTTAAATGTTTATGCATATGTGTTCCATATCTTTATATGGGTTCAGCTAGAAATATTTGTCTGCATTCTCATAATATTTCTTGCTGATGAAATTAGGTATAAGAAAATATTAAGCAAAAGTTTTTTTAATGTACTAATTGTGTTGGAACAAATTTGCATTTTTAAAATATTCTCTATAGTGAAGTGATTATAATTTTTCTTACTAAGATTTTTAGAATCTATTATAGTTAATTATTAAAACAACTAAAATAAATACAACCATAAAGCATCATAATTTCATAAGTTTGACCTCATCTGCTAAGCTAAGGCACAAATCTTATTTTTCAGAATTCAGTTTAAGTCAGCAATTCCCTCAAAATTTGTTTTTTAAAAGTTTAAATTTTATTATCAAACAATAGACTGCTATAACTTAATTAAAATTATCATAGTTATAATTATAGTTTGTCATAGCTTTTCATATCCTTAAATCAATTTATGTAACATTTCATATTTAAAATCTATATCGTCAACTTTATTAATGAATTCTGATGTTTTAATTTCTATGAAGCCTTTAAATCTTTAAAATGGATATATATGTTTGTGTGTGCTTATACATTTTTAATAAACCCCAAAAAATTAAAAATGATAAATAACAGGAGCATAATCACTACTCTTTGCAGTATAAAATTTTATATTTCAATATATTTTAAGTGCAAGTAACTACTATTATAAACAAAAATAAACAGCCTGAGTTTTTATACTTTACATATTTTAGCTAAACCAGCTTTTGTGGATATGCTAAAAATTAAAACATCTGACCAATATATATATATATTAATCTAATAGTAGTTGCTTTGCTTGTAATTAATTTATTACAAAATAATATGAATGTTATTATTCATGCTTAACTTACATAATATCTAAACAAATTATGTAATATTAAATACTTGATGTATAAAAGAGTCAATTATAGATTTACTTTAATATCCTATTTTAATTACATTCAATGGTATAACCATATAATTATGTATAATATTTAATAATTGCACAGACTAATGATGTAAGCCAAAACAATATAAACTTCATGATTAATGACAACGTTCATACTTTGAAAATAAAATACATTACATCAAGCTAAATGAAGCAATTGACCTTATGTTAACATATTGAGTAGTTGCTTTGTTTTCTAACATACCTGAAGAGGGCAGTTTAATGGAAACTATATTGTATAAGAATCTGGACTGTTTATTTTATATTATAGTAGTGATAAATTATATTAAAACAAGAAAAATTTCTCCATACAGTAGTGCCACTTAGTATAATCAATGGACACCAGAAGTCTTATGCATAAAATCCCTATTTAGTTCCTACTCATTCAATATCCCCAGACTAGTTTCTAGCTTGTGGATTTCATCAGTGAGGAGCCTTGGATCCGAGATCACTGCACCTAGATCTTAGGATCTAATGCAGCCCTTCTGGCATCCATTGATTACTCTGGCTTGCAAGATGATGATCAATATCGGAAGATTATGGGTCCATTATTTAAAAGTTTGGAAAAAAATTCAAGATTACATATTTTGGATTTGAACTTAGTTTTGAAGCATGACTAGTAGAAATGCTACAATTGTATTATTAAGCTCTATACATTTAATGAATATGAATTTAAACATATATTATAACTAAATAGACCTATCAAAGTGCAAGAAACAAAAACTTATGCCAATATTACAGTATACATAATTGTATTTTTTCAAAGATCTCTCTAAAGTGTATTAATAATTATAAAAATATAATAATTGCACAATGACTACTTATTTTAGCTGAAAGAAAAGCTCAATCATCATTAGTAATTGCCATCAGAAAGATCCATGCAATGTTTAAAACTCTACCATCTGTTGTTAGTTCTCTGTTTTAAATAAACATTACTACTTTCCACTGTAAATACTTTTTTTGTCTTTCATTATAATACCTTTTAATATATCTCAAAATCTGACTATCTCTAAGAAACACTTTCAGTTCAATTTTTGTTTCAAATTTTTTTTTATTTTTAAAAATGTTCCTTTATTCATTCACTTTTTTTTGTATTCATTATCTAATCTATTTAGATAATACAAAAACTCTGTCAGATAATGAAAATTATTCTTCATGTATAAAATGTGATAAACAGGATAGCCAAAATTCAAAAAACATTAATCATAAAAAACTATTTGTCAAGCATTTTCGGTACCCTGTACTAGAATCATGTAGTTCCAATATGTCGCCATGATTCTGGTACACAGTGCCGAAAGTGCTTGGCAAATAGTTTTTTGTGATTAACATTTTTTGAATTTTAGGTACTTTGTTTATCACACTAATCTATTTAGTTTGTTTCCTTTTTTTCACTACATTACAAATATTTTACCACTTTTCGCCTTTCTAGATCATTCAAGTTTTAGATCTAATTTAGCTCACACCAAACAGGTAAATAGTAACTATTTTAAAAAAAAAAATAATGACTACAATATCAATGATTTCTCCCTCTCAGTTGAATTCAATACTTAGTTTTCAGAATGGTTTTCAGCTGAGAAAAGTAATAAAAAACTATTTTTGTTAATTGAGTCAAACTATTGTGCTCAGCACTTTATTTTAATGATTGAATATTATATGATCTCCCAATAACAGGTCATATGCTTATTTTTTATCTTATTGACTCACAAAATATGTTCGGTAAATTTTCTTTATTGTAATGGATTTATGTAATTAGGCAATAGAGTATTATAATCAAATAATAATACTTGATCATTACTTATTGATAGTCCATCATTGATGGGCATCACTTTTTTACTTAACATTTCAATTTTAGAGTTGCATCATAAACATTAATGAGACTCATGTCATTTCTTTGTTAAAAAGTTTAATTAGGCATAGCTTTTATAATTCCTTGTCATTCATTACCTTCACTACAATTTACATAGTGGATTTTATGATGTAATGGTTAGTATGTTGGTCTGCGATACCCATAATCTGAGTATGAAATCCAAGCATAGTTTAGATATTTTTTTACATAGCTGAAAATTTCACAGAAAGTCCTAAATTTTTCCAAGTAGCAAACCCATTGCCATATGAGTTGCTATTTTTAACTGTAAAATAAAGAATCTAGAATAATAGTTTTTGCAAAATGTGTAACAATTTACTGATAACAAAAAATACAATTATAATGTGATCTATGGGTATTCAACTTATGAAATACCTTTATCCTTTATAGTTTAAATGGAGATAACTGATCCCCAAAGTGGAACAGAGAAGAAATCCTTACTCATTGGGCTTAAAACAATTATTGGGTGATGAGTATTGTAATCTAAAAAAAAATTCATTTGGTTCAGTTCAAATCCTAAATCTACAGCTTGAAATTGAGCCAAATAAAGCTTGAAAATTTTTTCTGTTAGGTACTGCCTTAAACTTCTAGTATGAGGATTTTTTATACATATATGTAGATGGATATAGTTTAAAAAAGAAAGATAAAAGAGCGTAACAGCAATATCCTCAACAAACCCTTATAGTATGATCAATTATGTTAAGCGAATATTTATATGAACAAAAGATATGGAGTTTAGTTTTGAAATTCGTTTGTGTGTATGATTTTTTGACTTAATCCTGGACCATATTTACTATCTGACAATGATAATATCAGTTGAAATATCACTCCCAAATAATTATATGGATTTACAATAAATTCACCTTTGTGTTCACATTTAATGTAACATGTTTTGAATTACTTGAACGTTCACCTTAGAGTTTCTTATCCACGGTTGGTGTATAGAGTATTTTGTTATATGTGAAATAAATCAAATTTTTTTTTTTTTTATTTTGCACCTTATAAAAAAAAAAAAAGATAATATTTATGTATACTATATGTATTAAGTATATATTTTTAAAAATGAATATATTTATTGCTTCAGTAATTTTAAATAAAGTGAGAGTTGTTAAAATTTGATTTCAAAATTTTTTTGCTTTAAGCTATCTCCACCTTTCAGATCGTATTACAACTTTTTTCTTCATGGTCTTAAGTTAATACAGCGCCCTCCCACACACACATACACACACACACATGTAGATAAATATGATATTGTGACAAAATAAATCCTGTAAACCAAGCCCTTCATAACTGTTTATGTAGTTTTATATATCTTTTTAAAAATTAACCTTGGTATTATATACAAAAAACGGTCACAGGCAAGAATCACTTTCCCCCACCTCTCATTCTCCCAACAATTGGAATACTACTTTAACATTTGAAACTAACTGCAAAATAAATTCAACATGAAATAGTATTAAAAAAATGTTATCACTTACTGAAATACAGCAGTAATTAGTAATGACAAGACTTACTTCAATCTGCATTATAACGTGATAAACCCAACTTTGTTATGGTATTTAGAATAGACATTAGACACCTATTAGTTTCAAACAGAATTTTGTGGTTAATTGCCTTTTACAAGGCATAACAATGTTGTTGTTTTTATATTATTCAAACATGAAAGTTTCAAAATCCTGAAAGTTTGAACCCATATTAACTTGCTTTTAACTAGGTGATCCTAAATCTCATTTTAATACCTACATATAAGTTGTGATTTTTTAGCAAAAGAGTAATAGAATAGCAAAAATTAATTTGATTTCAACTGGCAATAGAAGATGGTGACTACACATTCACTCTATCCAACTGCATCCATTTTACCATGTCTCCACCATTAAACACTGTTATTTATAATAATGGATAGCTATACCCACTATTGATAACTTGACATTTTTAAAACAGTGAGTAGAACACAGTTTATTACGCAGTAAAGCTGAAATGAAGTTATACTGCATTGTATATTCATAGGATTATATCTCTTAAATAGTCGAAGATGAGCAATAAGTTCTTTAAGGTTAAGTTGTCAACCAAAAGTTACACTAATATTCTTTTTTGGTAAATTTTTCTGAATGTAAAAAGTATAAAACTAATCTCTTAATTTAAATTTTATTCTATTTTTTCTTTGTAAGTTAAAAATGAATTATATATAAAAGTAACACAAGTTTATACATTATAACTCTTTGAGTATATTGTTTTTGAATTAATCGGATACATTTTTCTCAAAGAGTGTTAGATCAATAATTTCTATTTGACTGATAAATTTTGTAAGGTTTCATAATTTTAAATTATTTTTTACTTTATTATAAATAGAATATTATTAATCCAATAATCTATTAGTCAAAAACTTCCATTAACCAACACAATTTTAAAGATGTTCTTTAATCTTTTGCAAATAAAATTAAATATATGTATATTCAGTAAATACTTATAGATTAATAAGTCAATTACAGCTCATCCTTTTTTTTTTTTTTTAAATCTTAACAGAGTTTGAGTTTATAATGAAGGGATAAAGGATTTTGAAATATTAAAAAATTCGCAAATCTGATACAGCTTTGGAAACAGGGATTTTTAATTAATGGTGTTTTTTTCTATACAATTATTATTAATACCAATCAAACCAAACTGGACTCTTGATGATTTTATGAATAATAATTTTCATCGTAGTATATTTTGCAAAGAGGAAATGATAAGAAATTTGAATAATTTACTGAAATAACTTGTTATAAGCATAACCATATTGTAAACATTTTATATTTAAAAGTATTCTTTGGATTGCATTTTATATTTATAAGTACAGTCAAAATATATTACCTATGCTAAAAATAGGTAACTCAGATTTAAAATTATATACCGCAGGGCAAAGATTTCTTAACAGTCTCACTGAGAAACAATGGAAGAGAAAACAATATTCACCAGGTTTGCCCATTTTTATTTTACTCTTTTGCTATACTCATTTAGTGACCAATAGTGAATGGTTATCTGGGTTAGCTATGAATGACTATCTAAAAAAAAAAAACTTTGGTCTTTCAATAAAAAAAATTTAAGGTACTTGGCCTGGGTTCGAATCCAGTGCTTTATCAAAAATGCATTATTGTATTACTACAAATTCACAAAAGCCATAGAAAAACAAACTGAATGAGCTTTTAGATCGCACAATTTTAATTTTGTTAAATCTGTTTAACTATTCTTGATACTTAATAAAACATTATAGCAGAATTGATATAGGTATTTATAGTGAGAACGTGACTACTGGTTTTTAGTTATGTCCTAGATGGGTTAAAAGCGCACAGAATGATAAACTCAGGAGTTAGAGATTACTGATTAATTTTCAGCTGAGCAAAATAATATTTTTACAAAAAATAGGTAACAATTCCCTATGCAGTTTATCCTATTTAGTAAAATAGTAGAATGATGGATTCCAAAACCAGAAGTTTGTGGATTATTTTCAGCTAAGATAAATAAAAACAAAATTATTTAGTCAATTGAATAGAACTGTTCTAGTCGTTATGCCATTTTAGTAATAATATTTTTTTATAATATTTTTCATTATGCCATTTTGATACTCAAATATTACGATTTTACAAACAGCTAACCATTATTATTATACCGTGTATCTAAAACAATGATAACCAAAGTGGGGTGAACAAAGTGCTGGAGAAAGTGTGCAATTAATCAATCATATTGCTTTTAAACCCATAGGGAATTCATGATTTTATAACAATAATAATAATAATAATAGACTATAGAATGATTGATTTTTTTTTCTATTCAGATAGTATCGGTTAATTATAAATAAATTAAATGTAACAGCAATAAAGAGAGCACTTGCTGATAAAATATTAATCCTTGCAATTCTAAATATTAGTAGCGAATATTGTTTACTTAACTGTTTATTAATGTTTTGTCATTCTATTTTACTACCATTATATTTAAATTAAAATTAGCATAAAAATATCCAAGTATAAAAAAAATTATTAAAAATTAATATGGCTGTCTATTATTCTCTGTAACTGCCTTACATAGTTTGATGTAGCGGAGGAGTGACAGGCGGGAGCTGAGATCCATGGATCGTGGTCCTGAGTTGTCAACTTATTAATTTCCGAGCAATAAATCATTCAGTTATTATTATTATTATTATTGAAAATTATGAATTAAAAACAATGGTCAAAAGAGAAATGTAATCTTTTTTAAATAGAATAGTCCTTTATCTAGAGTCATTTCCCATTCCCTACCTGACATTTAAAAATAATTCCATATTACTGTAATAAATTTTATTTTTCTTTACAGATAAAAAGGTATAGCGTTTAGAAAAGTTTATTGACTATGGGCTTATAACAATTTATATAATATGTAAAAGGAAATATTTTTACAGTAATTATAATTGATAATTTTAGGTGTTGCCGTATAAAATATATTTCCTAAAAAATGAAATTATTTATTAGTCATTGCCTTCCTATCTCCTGAAAAAAAAAAAAAAAAAGCAAATAAAAATGCACATATTGAACACATATATCTCCAAAGATAGTCAAATATTATTTTTTGTCTTTACACGTCTCTGCAAGCATGAATAATTAATGAATAGTTAACGATGATAATGCTTTTCCAATTAGATTTATTATTTTCAATCATGAGCATTGTTTTTGCACTTTAGGCATTTTATTAAATGTCGCTATCTTCCATGAGAGTGGTGTTGTGAAAATTATACTACAGAAATATTATTCATTATTGGATAATCTCTAGTCTAACGAATGATTAATAAAAATTATTAATATACTCTTATTAAATGACTTGCTTTAAAGTTGTGAGGGCAGCATGTTTGACACTTGTTAATTAAACTGTAGGAATTTGCTATGTCTATAAATACTGAACAATGATTAAAGGTATGCACAAGAGATTGTGATCTGACCAACTGAAGAATGTTGGTTCAGCATGAAATGTGCATTTTGGGGATCATAGATTTTTTCACATGTCTTTGGTCATGTGTTTATGATTACATACCTCCACAAGATATTAAAAGTGGATAAAAAACAATAGCTACCTTCCATGAGAGTGAGAGTGGCATTACATTACAGAAATATTATTCAATATTGGATAATTTCTAGCCTAATGAATGACTAATAAAAATTATTAATGTCTTATTCATATTGCACTATTCAAAACTAATGATTGAAAATGTTTACAATACTCAAGTTTAGAACTCCAGTTAACATGCTCCTCTCTCTATATATATTCAATCCTAATTTAGATATCACATATTACAATGAAATTCATTATAAGGCACCATAACATTTTAATAGAACATGAAAATATCAAAGTATAAGTATCACATAACTCTTCTAGCTTTCTTTATGCTATTGATTAAAAAAAGTCTTAAAATAGTGATGTTATAACCATAAGTGGAAAACTTAAATTCTACAGTAATAGGAAAAAACAGTACAAGTATTCATGAACTAAAACTATATCAATGACATTGGCAAGACATATATCACGTAAAAATTGATCATATAAAAACTCAACTTTAATTTTAGTGTGATGTAAAAGCCAGAAAAAAACTATCACATTGTATTTTTTCAAAAATATTTTGTTGGTATAATACTCATTAGTGATTAATTACTCTTATAGAACTGAACTATAAACTGTAAAAAGTATTTGCTGTTTAATTATCAAACTACTGAATTACATAAGAAAATTTCCATTTTTGTATCACCTTAGACATCTGATTATGAATTAATAAGTGATATTTAATAAATAATACATATATCAAAGCTTTTATTCTAATTCTAATATTAAAATTTTGGAATACATAGTGTTGAGAAAATAACAAATAATGACAAACTATCACTGATAAAGATCAAGTGTTCTTTCTTGGTCATAGTCTTCTCTAGCCTAATCACCCTATCTCTATGCAGAGAATAAACATACAAGTACATAATCCTAAAATTTGGTAAATATTTAATTATGCTTATTTTACTCATTTGATGAATAAGTATTATTTCTAATCATCATCATCAGTTATCTGTCAAAAAACTCTGCTATCTTTTTCCCACTAATAATAGAAGCTGTAGCATAAAAACAGGCAAAACTCACTATATACATTGCCACACATAGCAAGCTAGAGTAATCAATGGATATAGTGAGTTTTGCCTGTTTTTAACAACAGTTATACACAAGCATAAGAGGAGGTGGTCATGTGATGTTTATAAGCTATAGCATATTATGATCATGTTTTGATTCCATGACTGTACTTGTCTGACTAACCCAGATTATGGTATTTTTATACTTCAAAAGCTCTAGATCGATTGGCTAACTAAAAAAATTCAGACTTGCCTAGCAGACTTTAACTGTCAAAAAAAATCAAATTGGTTTTATTTATTAGCTACAAATCATTTCATCCAATATTTATTCTTCAAATATTCGTAGCTATCTTTTTTCTTAAATGCATTTATAAACATTTTACTTTTATCTTTTTTTTTCTTTTTCAACCTCTGGTCTTTTCAACATTTATTTCAAAATTCTTTTTATGACCAATATGTTTTTTCTTTTTAATTTAATCAATAAATACACTTTTTATTCTTCAGATATACTAGCTATTCTCATATCAACTTCTTGTTTCTTCTAATTTTTTCCCTCCTTTCATCATCAGGAGACTTATTATCTTTTATAATTTTATTGACAAGAATATGACTAATAGATTGCTACTTTTTAAATTTAATTAATAAATATATATTTTATTGACTGATCTAGCATTTTTAACCTTATTCTTTTAACTTATTTTTTCTCTTATTTTTTTTTCTAAATTTACATTTTACATTTTTTTAAACCCCCTTTTTTTTTCCAGATAAAGCTACAATTCAAACAAAATGTTTAATAAGTTTTTTTCTTAAATTTAATTTGATCTACAGCAACTTATGACCTTACTATTATCTATTGCTTTTGTCATATTTTAGGCAATATTAATAACCTATATTCAGGAAACCTTTGAAAATACTAAATATAATCTTAATCCATTTTCAATGCTGAGCAATATTGTGCTTTTTTTGACACTGTGGAGTTGCAATAACACTTGTTCTAAGTGCTTAAATAATTAAAAACATAAAACAATTTCTAGAATTTTAATTACAGTTTCTTATTTGTTAAGGTATTTATTTATTTTGCTGATATAAATGATAATTGTAAAACTAAACCAATTTAAGATTCTACCTTAGAATCCATGTGTATATTTTTGAATTTTGTAGAACATTTAATGTCAAATTGTAACTACCATAAAGTATCTGAGGTCATACAGGAAATAAGTCTGTGGTCCCATTTCATTATCAAGATCACATTTGACATTCATTGGTATAGATATTTGAAATGTAATTATTGTGTTAAAATAATCATGAGAAACCTGATACCAAGGTTTTTGTACCAGAAAAAATCTCAGAACTATTTGGTGAAAATATTACTACATTATAGTGGTGGCAACTAAAACCATTATTAAAGTTTGGTCAAACAAAATTATTGTAAGAGTTATGCGTAATCAGGTAATTTATATTGCAATTTTTTTAAGTCAAGTAGATAATTTGAGAGTAACATTTTATAAAAATTTTAATATGTATCATTGTGTGTGGGATATTTAAGATTTTATTTTATTATTATTATTTATTTTTTTTTGCATATATGAAGGATTATTTTAAATTGTTTGAATTTGTTTATAAATTCTAATAACTTAGGATTTCTATACAATGTTAGAATTTATAGTCAATTCATTTAGCCATTTCATGGTTGATCTGTAAATGAATATGGAGGTAACCTTAAGCAGAGAGTGAAATAAAAAGTCATTTTTATTTCACTTGTGAGCCAGAATGCAATATTCTTATCACTGATTTTTTTAAATCATAAATTATTGCACCTTCATCTTAATTTGAAGAAATTTAAACAATATTATTTATATAAACCAAGTTTATCAACTGCCAGCTTGTGAAAGTTTTAATAATTTTCCAATCTTGTTTTATTCTCTACCTAAGAAGAGCAAATTTGTATGGCTATCATGGTTAATCAAGGGACTGCTATCTAAAACAATATATTTATATATTAATTTTAATATTCACATGGATAAATCTCATGGATAAATAATGAATTCATAGTATCTCACCACACACATTTTTATGATTTGAGAAAGAAGAAGCTCTGAGGAAAGTACTTGTTATTGTATTGAAATCTCAGCTATTTAGCATTACACAGAAGCTTCCAAAAATAATACTATGAATTTATATACATATATAAAACTTAGAAATTTTGCTCAGGTTTAAAACTCAAGTTGTTTAATGGATGGATGCACTAAACATTATATCACAAATTCATTCTCATGTTATGAAGTCATGGAAGAGATTTTAATTTAGGCTAAATGAAGAGTGCAGCATAAAATGCATTTGGGGATACATTTATTTGTTCCCCAATATCATTTTTCATGTAATTAAAATGTGGCAAAATAGAAAGCTAGAATTATATATTTACAAGATTGTATTTAAGGATATAAATTTATTTGCTTTGTACATTTTGAAAATTCATCTTTCCTAAGAATAAAATTTTATTTTATTAATTTTAACTATTTTCAAAGTATATTCACCTGTTAATTAAGTAATTATTACTTATGAGTATATTTTGAAATTATGGTTGAACAAGATAAATAACTTCATAATTTAAACTATTAGTCTATAATATATCTGTTCTTAAATAGTGATTATCTTCTTCTTTTTCTGCATGATTTAAAAATCTTTATATTTAGCTTACTGAGCAATTGATTATTACTCCATAATAATCCTCTGAGTGACTTGGAATTGTTCTAAAGATTCAGACAAATGTTTCATTCTGTCTTGTTTGAGTGATAACATGACAACAGTTTTTTGAACAGTTTTGTAAATATGTTTTTTGTGTTTACTTGCATTAAAGCTCAGCTTGTTCTTGCAAATAATTTATGTCAATAATTTTAAATTTAATAGGTGAGATCCAAAATTAAACAATTTCCCAATCTGAATTCATTATTGAGACAAAATTGAGTGCAAGAATGAGTTAAATTGCTAATCTTAAGGATGTTTCTACTGTTCCATCTTCCAAAAACAAAAAAAATACAAAAGGTTGCAGTAATTATTATGAAATGTCAATATTATGCAAAGCAGGCAAGGTACTTTAATAAGAAAATTGTTGAGTAAACTATCCAAAATTCAATGTAGCTTAAAAAAAATCAAAAAACATTATAGATATATTTTTGTTGTTACATAAAAAATGTATAAAAGATATCGCAAGGGATTTATAAATGATTTTTATGATTTGGTTAAGATATTTAACTCAATTAATCAAAAAAATTATTGTAAAATCTGAAAATATCTAAGTGTATTGAATGTTTTATTCATATTATACAACTTTAATATAATGTTATGAGAAATTCAGTACTATGGAAATGGAAAACTACATTTAAAATAAAAATTAAATATGATCAGGAGTGTATAGGAATTCTGATTTTTGTTTTCTATTTTTATGATAGTTGTTTTTGGAATAATTTATAGACATTCAACTACTATAAGGGTTGATAATGGCTTTTTTATTTATTTTTCACTTTGAATAACTAAAATAAAATTTGTAATAGGCTTGATTTAGTGCTGATAATTTTACTATTCAATCCAATTCAAAGAATGGTCTACAGAATATGTTTAATATTTTGAATGTAAATTACAAAAGCCAGTGATAAAAGAAAATTCTCCAACAACTTGTAGTTTGTATGATTATTATCTTGAGAATGTAAACTATTTTACATATTTTGGTAATCCTTTAGGTAGAAAGATGACTTGGATATTGAAGTGCAATGCAGTTTCCAGTGCACTGCTTTTGCATTCATTAAATTAAAAGATAGAATATTTCATTATTGGGATCATTTTAATGAAAGTAATCCATAGATGTGAAACATGAGCATTGGGAAAATTTCATTTAATGATGTGTATTCTAAAAATATTAAGATAAGATAGCTTACTGAGTGTAATAGTATTGAAATAACAATTAACACAGTTGTTTGATTGGCCATATGAAGCAAGTGAAGACAGTCTTCCTAAAAAAAAGTTTTATGGTAAAACAGAGTATGGTTTTCATAAGATGCACATCTCACTTATATTATAAAAATTATTTTAAAAGTAATTTAGAAAGCTGCAATACTGATTGCTTCACTAAACATCACATGATCACTATCTCATACTAGCACAATAATTGTTATTAAACAATCCAAAACAAAGCAAAACTCTCCATATAGTAGCACAAGATGGCACTACTATATGGAGAGTTTTGCTTTGTTTTGGACTGATTGCTTCAGTGGAAGAATAGAACCAAGTATGGAATATAATAAGAACTATAATTGAAGGCTCCTTGAGGAGTTAAAAGATATCACCCCAATGTGCCAAAAAACAGATTCAAGCACTGGCATTTAGACATGCTTATAACAATAACAAAATGACCTTCAATTTTTTGTTCTTTGTCTAGTCTTTTTCTTGTGTTGATGATGATTAAAAAAATAGATTAGAAAAAGTGGACTTACTGATTTTCAATATAATACTGACATGACTTTTAAAAAATATTAAACTTTCATTTATAAGTATCAAATTTCCTGCATTCACAATTTTGACATCAATCATTTTAGATAAACACGTTATCGCTATTTATTTATTAAATTATAGGTAATTCCTATTTAAACCTCAGTTAAAGATTAATATAATAATCATATACTTAATTGCTCAGATGGTTATATTAAGTTTAAACATTTAAATGATAGATTTAACACTATAGTTTTATTCATTTGACCATAATGAGATTTTTTTAAAAAAAACTTTATTCAACTAGCAATGAAATGGAGAATCTTTACCATTTGAATCTGTCACTTTATTACTGTAGTAAACTACATTGGGTTACATAGAATTCTTCATATACTGTATATAAAAACTCATTTACAATTTTGTCTGTGAGTTTCAAATTTAAAGTTGTGTCCATAGGGATTAACGCTTTTTATAAAATAAATGTAGACAAAATATTCTTGAATGTTTTTAATGTTAATGGAAACTTGGCAATAGATATAACAAAAAGAGTTAATTAAATTTAACAATATAGTTATTTGTCCATGTATTTAAATAGAAGTTAAGGAATTTAAGCATGCAGTAAAAGTTAATGTATGTAAAAAATATTTAATCTTCAAAATGAAATAAATTAAATTATATTTTTCAATTTTATCAATGTGAAAGACAATATCTTTTTTTTTTTTTTTTCAAAAAAAAAAAAAAAACTGGCAGAGATTTTTGCCCTGCAATGAAGCCGAACAAATAAATGTCTGATATATATGTATAATGAATAATATTTTAAACCTATAAATATATATAAATATATGTAAGTGTACATGTTAAGTTCTCTATCCGAAAGCAAGTAAATTAATTAGGCAACATTGTATTATGACTAAGTAATAACAGTTAATCAAATATCCTGAATGATTTGGTGCGGTAACAGAGTAGCAAACTCTAAAGCCAAGATCCATGGATCATGGCCCATCCCTATTACTTCCTGTGTCTGAATTTCTTATGAATTCCCGAACAATAAACCATTCAATTTTTTCTCCCCAATGCTTACCATCCTTTTAACATATCTTTAATAATCTCTTATATCATTAAAATGCACGTGTATATATAAATGCACAATTTAACTATTTATATAATTTACAGTTAATAGCCTTTTCTTAACCTTGATCATAAATAACGGTTATAATTCAAGGACAAGTTCAAATAGTTTTTTTCCGGAGAAAATGATAAAATCAACTCATATACCGGTTTTATTAATTAATGACTTTAGTAATATTGTCATTCTGCTTTTTATTATTCCTACGATTAACTTTTTTTTTTTTTTTAAAAAATTAAAATAATTTAATAAAATATTTAAATATATCATTCAATATTCTAATTCGACTTCTAATAGTAAATTTGCCAACAAAACAAAATATAAGTGGTTTGCTTTTTAAATAAATCTTTAATAAGTGCTTTCAGGTATAACACCGTGAGAAACGGAATTAATTTTATATATAGCATTTGAAATAATGAAAATGAATTTATTACGAACGATAAAGTTTAAAATTCGAAATGTTTGAATAAATTTTATTAAATAAGTATCAAGCGATAGCAAACTATCATAGATCGTAATCAAATGACTTACTAGGTTACAATATTTTTTACCTAGTCACTCCAATCTGCCTTATTCATAAAGAACGCAATATGATTGTTTTTAAATAATACACAAACTATATATGAAACAAAAATCCATAGTAATTTAAATCTAACAATTTGATTTATATGTAAATTGCCAATTAATCAGTCATTACTTAATATATATATAAGCAAAGTGTCACTAGACTTTCCTAACTTACATTTAAAATCTGTTTAAAGATTAATCAATTTGAGATCATTCTTCTCTAAAGCCTTCTACATAATCAAGGGTAATCAAGAGAAGCAAGATAGTTGGTGCTGTAACCCTTTGACCTTTAATTACTCATGTTTATGTAAATGCAGTAATTTATTACTCTAATACTTTAATAGAATAATATTGTTTATATATATACAACTGAATTATGTTATCTATTTTTTGAAAATGTCTGCATCAGGAAATGGAATTCACACTTTTAAATAAAAAAATAATTATGAAAAGTTTCAGTGCTATAAGTGATAAAGCCAGACTATGATTCATAGATCTTGAGTTACCAAAGTTTACCTCTCTATTACTGTATCAAATCATAAAAGACATTCATATTATTTATATTTCTACTGAAAGCTTACTAAATGAACATGTAGCCATTGCTTTTAATTGGTAAATAATGTTGGCTGCTGGATGTATGTTTACAAATTCAAAGCTCCTCACTGATGAAAGTCATTAGTCAAGAATTCACATAAAGATTTCGATATAGTAATCTTTTTGCATCCATGAAATTACCAACCACAGTTTGCAAAAACATTAAGTAAAAAAGTAGTAATTTAAATTAATATATTTTATGCACATATCAAGTTTTATGCAAGATGTTTTTATTTATCTTTCAGTCAGCTTCCATACTTAGTGTGCATTTTCATTATAGTTTTGAATATTACTGTATTGTCTTTTTCATAACGGCATTATTCTATTTTTTTGTTGATGTCTCAATATGTATATTTCTTAAATTATATGTATCATTATACTTTTGTATTCAGTCATCAAACATGTATATTATTTAGGTAATCCAAAATTTAAAGAATCTATGTAAAGGCCTAGACTCAAATGCAATGGACATAAAGAATAATATAGCACTACTATGTAGTTTCCATTGGTTGTTTAAGCTTACAATAGATGGCTCTAGAGGAAAATTGAACCCAGACTTTCAAGCTCTCTTTAGTCATCCACTCTATCCTATACAACCAATACACATGAGGAAAGGTAAATGATCACCATATATGTATTTTGTGCTGAACCAGCACTCATCAGTTGTCTGGATCATCATATATATATATATAATCAGTACTCAGTTTATATTAAGATATAGCGAATCTTCAAATTTTAATGGACAGATTTCAATCTTTTCTACTCTCCAACTCTTTAGCCATCTATACCATTGAAAATCTAATAATGGCATGAGAAAAGCCTTTTGTGTGATGGTTCAACATAAAATACTAATACTGGAAATCTTTTTTTTTGCATGTATGTAGTCATGTGTATTGGTTGTATAGGATGGAATGATGACTAAAGCTGAGCTTAAAGTCTGGGTTCAAATCCCTCTAATATAGCTAGCTTAAAGTATATATATATTTAAATATTACTATTATTAATGTAGGTGGTAAAAATAAGCAGAGACAGTTATGTGACTGATTGTGATACTCTAATCTCTAGTTATTTCAATTTGTTTACTTAAACTGCATTAGGCAAGAAACTCACAATCTTTAAAGCAGGTAAAATGGTAAAACAGCTTATAAAATAAAACCTCTATAGAACATTAGAAAATTAAGGCATTCTTCATCAAATATTATTCACAGATTTTTCAATTTAAAAATAAAATTAAATTGCTTAGAAGTTCAAATATAAGTTTGGCACCAGAAAGTGACAAAGATGAAACGTAATACACGGACTTTGAGCTCCAGATCCTATCATTCTACCATTGCAGTTAACACTGTAGGATACTTGCTAATTGTTAGTCATGGGTAGTTAATGTGACTTTTTATTTTTATTTTACTCTCTTGCCCATAATAGTTAAATATCTATTTATTGATCAATATTAAATAATTATCTGAACTAGCTACAGACTGATTAGCTGAATCAAAATCCCATCTAAGTCTGATGGTAACTTAAAATTGAATAGTGGAATTTTAAGTTTTACTTGTTTAGGATTTGAGTCCAGTTCATGAAAATGGCAGGTGGATTAGCTATTTCTGTGTATGGGGTGAGAATACAATATGTAATGCAAAATATGTGGGTATATATATTAAATTGAAACAAGTAAATAACCTATATATATATATATATATATATATATATATGTTTAATAAATAAAAAATTGTTTGATGCTTTTAAATTGACATTTGTAATAACAGCAATACAGAGGTGAAAATTTTATTATTGTGATTAAATATTTATGGCAATCAAAGACAAAATTTGTGAAACAAAGTGATACTGATTTTGTAAGCTATTTGGTTATATTAAATTGTATATAAAACAATTCAAAATATGGTTAGCCTTTTAATCAAAGTTTAAATAAAAACTTTTTTTAATGTATAGACACATTTAAAAGTATTCAACTAATCAAAGTTATAATTTTTTTTATAAAGTATCATTAACTAGAATTTAAATCACATTGAACTTTTAGAGCTGCGAATTTAAAGCAGATATGTCACAATCGCAGATTTAAATGTAATCAATGATGCATATAGAAAATAAAACATGTTTTGCAATTTGCATGGATTAGTTGCCAGGATACCGTATATTTTTTATAAATACCTATTTAAAGAGTTTTAGGAGATAGATACTATGCTTATTCAAGTGCATCTCAATTTAAATTTTTTAATTTGGATTTGTTTTGTTTAAAATTAGATATGTGGGTATATAGGGTACTACAACCAAGTTATAACACTCAATTGTTGTTGATAATAATTTGCTATTTCATGTTAACCCTTAATTATAGTTTATCTTTGAATCTCAATTTTTAAGTTAGATCATAAATTTCAGTTGTTGCTTTTTTTTTTTATAGAAAGTTATTTTATTATCATAATATTTTACAGTATTATATGTAAAAATTACATAAATGTAGTATTTATATTATAAGTTTGTTCTATGATGTAGTTAATTTTATTTTTTGGGCTAGGGATCTCAATAGTATATAGTGTAAAATGTCAAAACAGACAGTAAAGCCGAAGAAGAAAAACTACTTATCACCATGGCTTCACTAATGTGACACCTAATCAGTGGTAGGAACCAATATATGGAAATCGAACCCCCTAGCTCCCATCAAAAATAAGTATGGATATTGATTTCTTAGTGGAAGGTTCATCCTAGAACAAATAATCATCTGTCCAACTCTATTACTATATACACCAATAGTATATTACTATCACACACTTCATAACTAATCAATAATGACTATAGAAAAAACACCTCAAATACAATTCAAAACTAAATATATTTTTTAACCATTAATATTTTATTTACTTGTCTAAAGTCATAACATGCACACAAACAAACATACATTTTGTAAACACACAATAATATAGTGGGTGTGCATAAATATATACAAAGTAAAGGAAAGGTAGAAATAAACACAGACAAAAATTGTAGTAGATATTTTCTACATTCATTGAAATAAAAAATAAAAAAATAATAATAACTCTGATTTAAAATATTGTTTTATAAATTAAACTTTTAAAAGGTCTGAATAAATATAAATATGGTATTATTATTCTGATTTTGAAATTTAAAAACAGGTATGATATTTTTGAAATTTTTTAATTAATTAAACAAAATTTCTATCTATTAGAAATCCCCTAAGTAAAAACATGCATATCACACTTTGACAAAAATTTCAAGCTTGTTTTCAAAAGGGATTAGAGAGATAAAAATAAAACTCTGTTTTCAATCAAGGTGTTATTATCACCTCAGATGATTTTATAAAAAGACTGATAAAAAAAAAATCAGTTTTGTTTGCAATTTTGTAAGAGTTGGTTTTAATATTTTGAGCAGTTGGCTAAAATATTTTGTGAAGAGTTGGTAACTGCAGCAGAGAATGGCAACAGTAAAGCTAGCTGCAAAGATGGCTAGTATAATTATAAGAACTGCCATGAGGATGTAAGAATGCAAGGAAGTGGCTGCTCTACAGTTCACTGGTAGAGTTTGAATTCACATGGAGGTAAAGGGTCAAGATTCTTTGTAATTCATAGCCTTAAAAGTGTTCTGGAAAACAGCTTACTGACCTCAAGCTTACCAAATCCAAGTCTAAGTAGAACCAACTGCAGAAGGGAGAAAGCCAACCATACCTGAATTATGTACTTTTACCTGATGATGACAACTGCCTAGACTGACCAAAAAACAGCCTGCCCAAGAGAAACACCAGCTGAATAAAGAAATAGTTATTTATATGCTGCTGTGTCTATATGCAGAGAAGCACAGATAAATGTATACAAAAGTGAGTTGTTTTTAAATAAATCATTTGGAAGACGTTTTAAGTCTATATTTTTAAATTTAAAGACAGTTATAATTAGTTAAGGGGCAACCTAATAAAATGCTTTCTAACCTCTCAAAAATTGACTATACTTTTTTTTAAAAAAAAAGAATAAAAGAAAGCTGTAATAGAATTTGATAAATTGATTTTTTTTTCTAATATTGATACACTTAAATATGTAAATTTTATGTATATTCAAAATGGAATTATTAATTACAAAAATTATTATTTATTGCTTGACAAAATTAAATTTGTTAATAATCTGTACAATTCTGTATACGTGTTTTAATAAACCTAGCATAAGGATTTGTATTAAAATATAATTTAAAAGCTTAATCATATATTATTGTAGGACAAGCCAAATATGTTCAGAAATTACTCGCACACACATGTATGTGTGCATATATAGATCAATGCTTGTCAAGTATAACACATATAAAATGTAATCATTTTTTTATGATTATTTTATGTTAATTGACATGTTCTTATTGTATATTATAAATTGCACATCTGTGTATGGATGTATGTATGCATTTATAGATACTTATTAGGAAATATTGTAAATCAATGTAAAACTTTAGTTGTGCATATAATTTTGTACACTTTTCAAAATCAGAACCCTTATCCTATAAGATCTTAATATCATTTATTTTTTTGTTAATAATAAACTTGTATTCAATTGTTAAAATTATATTGCATCATCTTTTTGTCGCATACAGAAATAGAGCTTATGTTCATTGAGCTAGAATCGAGCACGGGATGACTTTATGAATGGGGATGTGTTTGTTTTTAGGGCATCCAGCGATGATCAATCATCATCATCTTAGTTGGTGCATAAGATTATATTCTTTAAAGCCCATACACTATATTTTATTTTAATTTAGTCTTATTAGAAGTTTTATGTATAGTTGGTCAGTACAAGTGGCCTGAACATTGATGATGATCAGCATGTTTTTGTATCCCAGCATTATTTATATTTTTCTGATTATTATGTATTCTGATGGATGAGCACTTAGGATAGTGCATCCAAGTTATGTTTAAATAATTTCCCAAGCTGGCAAAGGCTTAATATTTAGCCCGGTCTACAGAAGACCCATTTCCGATCCAGTCTCAAGTTGGACTGTTGATTTATTGTAATGATTTATTTTAATTGTTGATCATTCATGATGATGAATGATATTTTGAGTAGTACTCATACTTACTCAGACTGATATTTACTTTTTGATAATGCTGTTTGATATATGATTGATTTATAATTATTTTAGTTGTTCTTCTGATCTCTCACTGATCTCATGTTCCCCTAATCTCATGCTCTTATAAAATACTATATTACTTAAATATACTTTTTGTAAATATTTTATTTTAAATGGACTGGGAGTGATGTATTGATATGAACAATCCATATTCATTTCAATTTTTTAAAAATTTTTTTTTATTCTAAACAAAATGATATGCAAATTTGTTGCTTTTAAAAAAAAAAAAAAAGAACTGAAATGCGTGCAAAAAAACAAGTAACTTTTCTTTTTATAAAATCACGTTTTTTTTTCCTCTTGACCAGAATGGGATATTACTTCATTTAAATCCCAGAATTTTCACTATGCTTTGTGAATAAAAAGGAAGGATATTATTAGCTAGATCTAATCTTGAACACTTTTTTTATCAAAAACAGATTTATTCAACTATGTTTACAATAAAAGAAAAAATTATAAAATAACATAAATTACTTAATGTCCAATATTAATAAGATTCCATGTGGAATTTACTATAAAGTGAGGAGCTAACTTCTTGAACACTTTTGAATGATACTTTGAATAACTCCAGTTAAAATGAAGAAATAGACTTATTTAAATGACAGCTAGAAATTACAAGACTATATTATCACCTGAAATGGATTTTTTAATATTTGTCAGAAAGAAGTAAATGACAATTATTTTGTTTTGGTGAGTCTTAGATTTAAAGTCTGATTTGTACTTTATTTTAACTAAATTACCTAAGTCTCAATTAACCAAAATTAACGATGTAATTATTTCCATTAATTTTATTCGTTCACAGATAAACTTATATTGATTACTAAAAATTGGATTTTATGTAGATGGATTTATAAATATGCATTTTTCAGTTCAATGTTTAATAGTTTACATATATTTGCATTCACATAGGAGAATACATTCCTATCAGTTTAATGAGTTAGGAATTGATCTCAGAATGAGTCATCCTGGCATAAATTGTAGTTGTATTAAATTAGGTTTAGAATCAAAAGGTTACTTACTCTTTATAATTATTATACAAAAGGTTTATTCATTAGAGTTATGACTAAAAGGCCATTATAGTTATTATTATATAAACTGTTATACACCTGGGTCTCGTTTTATGTGGATTATTTTAATGCGATTTTGAAGTTATGCGATTCATGTTTCTTCTTAATATCTTTCATATTTCACTATATTTATTAGATATCAAAAAATTTAAATTATTAATAACTTATTTTCACTTGAAATACTTTTTTTTAAAAAAAAAATATATAACGTTATATTAGTAGCTAACGTGACTATGGCCTGAAGCTGTATTTAGAATATTAGCTTCTATGTATATAAGCTACTTATACTAATGAGTAAATAATAGTAATAGATTTATATTTACATATAAAAATATCGCAATAAATATTCAAAAATTTTAAATTTTTAAAATGTATTTTGTTAATTATAACAGAAATAAATAATTTTTTAGATTTTTAAAATAAATAATAATGAAAATTTTATTGATTTTATAAACTGAAAATAATCTTTCTAATGATAATCTATAATCTTTTTGTTTTGATTACGATCTCATTTTTTTAAATATAGAAACAATAAACCATTAACACAGCTCAAGACGGAAAATGGCGCTAGTTGTATGTCACATGACAAATCTGATTTCTTAACATTTCACAAATGAACGCATATTGTCAAATAGCCAAATAACTGCTAATGATTAAAATATGTATGAAAAATGTAAAATTAAATACTGTAGTTAATAAAAAAAGTAAAAAAAGTTTGTCTTGTATTATTTTTTTTCAAATATTTGAAATTTTTTTATTAATCATACTTTATTTCCTTATTTTTTTAATGCGAATTTTAAAGTAATTTTTCCTTCTTGCTTTGATTTTATGTGAATTCTGAAAATTTCAACCCCTATCCCCATTTTTCAAGGTAAGTTAAGTCTATTTTTGTGCGATTTCTTTTGTGCACCTTTTCTGAGGAACCTATCTACCGCATAAAATGAGACCCAGGTGTATTTAGAATTAGGATCTTAAAGCATCTTTCCTTGTGATTACTATAATAAAGGTAACATTGATGTCTATTCCATATAGAACATATGTATGTGTAAATATTAGGAGACATACAAGTCAAATAAATGTCTATATTTATGAATTCATATATGCATAAAATTATATTTAAATTTATTGAAGTCAGGGGGTTAAAGATATGGTAAATGTTGTATATTATCTATGAATATATTGATACTATGATATATAAAAGATTAAAGGACTTTGTTAAAGAAATAATTCTATTGCATCTCAGTTAATGATGATACTTTGTAAATAAATTACTGTTACATGATTTGTTAATTCTGTTAAAGAAAATAAATTGTACATCAATTAATAAGTACATTTGTAAATAAATTATTATTGCACATTTGTTACTTTGTTTATGTTAGATTCTGGTCTACTTTCATTCATTGGGAATAACTTATATTCTCCACAATTTAGGCCAGCATTATAAACAGGTCTATGTAATGGTTATATTATTATATTAAATTAAAAAAAATTATAGATATATTAAACAACCTCCATAACTTCCCCATTCTTTTTAAATTCATATAAATAAAGATACAATAAAAAACAAATGATCCCCAAGATGCATTTTGTGCTGAACCAGCACTCATCAGTTGGCCCGTGTCACCATCTCTCATATATATATATATATATATATTATATGAAGAGTATTTATCTATTGTAAATTGTTACATTTTTATTTACAACTGTCAAACTCACTCCACTCACAACTTTGATACCATCCACTTCAGACAAATACAGTAATGATTATTACTAATCATTTTCTAAACTAGAGATTATCTCTAGCACAGATATAAACTTTAAATCTCAGTTTAACTGAGATTTAAATAATCATTATTATATTTATCTGAGGTGGATGGTGTCAAAGTTATGAGTGGAGTGAGTTTGACAATGGTAAATAAAAATGTAACAATTAAGTAAAATATTGTTTTATATATAAAAGGGTTGATTTATTTTCTATGGTGCCCATGTAATTTATATAATTTATCTGTTAATTGAATGTAAATGCTTGAAAACAGAAAGGGCACATATAATGAAGTTATGGAAAAATAAATATGAAAAAAGTGATTATACAGAAAGTAGATTATTGGTTTTTATGCTGGGTTTGGAAAAAGATAAGGGGGATTTAGATACAAAGGCTATAGAATTGACAAAGATTATGTTGTGGAAATGGGATGAAGCAGAATATGGGGAAACTTAGACTGGAGAATGTAAAATTAAGTAGCTAATAAGTTTATCTTGGTATAATTGCTGAGAGATTCTTGACTTTGTTTAAGAAGACGCTACAGTACATCACATCACATCAAATAGAGAAAATGTAAAATATTGAAATATGCTTAATCCAACCATTACAATATATATATATATCAGTTTTTTCAATTAAATAAAACTTGTGTTCAACCTTGAATACCAGATGGCTTTCTAGCACTAACCACATAGTAATTTATTTTATAGAATGTTTTGATCCAGAAATATTTTCATAGTAACATTTTTGTAAATGCATTTAATTATTAATGTAGGATGAGCAAAAAAAAAATGTTTTGAGAAATAAATGAGCATATGCAACAGAAGCACGAGAGTTAAAAATTTTGTTAATGCTACTTAAGAAGTTTTTTTATCAGCATGATTAATATTTAGATTCACATCAATGGTGTAATTATTTGTGAGTCAAAGGATTCATGTGCCTCCAAATTCATTGATTTTGAAACTAATATTATTAAAATTAAAAATATTAAAATGGATGAATAATTAAAGAATATATTTGTTTTTATTTTCTTTTATCTGTCTCAAAACTTATTTTAATATCTATATAAATTAATTTAATGAAAAAGTAATCTTGTATTTATGATTATTGTTATTAGCATATTTTTGCAATGGGTGTAGTTTATATAAAATAATACAGTATCATTGAGGAAATCTACTTCTCCCAACCTATCTTTATTATTTTGATCATCTCTTCAGCAGTTTAGGAAAGTGATAATATGAAAGGCGATAATATGAAAAGCTAAAGATTTTTGGGTTAAAGCTCAATCTGACATTTCTGGTATTTGAATGTCACATGACATCTCAAGTAATAAAATAATTTACTTTTCATTTTCAAAATATTTTTTCCCCAAATATTTTATTGTTTTTCTAAACATACCTGGTTCATAAAAATTCCCATTTTAATACATTTGGATAACAAATGTTATTTTAAAAACAAATCTATGCATATTCCCTTCCAAGAGATAACCATTTTCACATGAATGTCATGGCTATCTCAGAAAGTCTCTAAAATTTTTAAGCTTCTAAATACTTTATTCCCATATTACATGTATATGTTAAATGTGATCTGCCTGAAGACATATTGAGTAGTGTGACAATAGCAATTGTTCAATATCAGTAGTAGTTTGCCATTGTTTCCAACTCTTTTAACTTAATTTATCACAGAGCATGGCATAGCCCTGTCACTTCCTGGGTTCAAACTTTTTATAAACTCCAATAAATAATTTGATCTAAATTTTATAATTATTGTAAGTATTAAACTTTAAGGGTGCTTTATATCACAAATTTTAAAATAACTTTCTAAAATATGTCAAAGACTTTGGACATTTTGAATACTAAAAACTAATCATCATCAGCAGCTCTTTGCAAGCAATTATGAGTATTCTAGTTGCAAGAGTAAAAAAAAACCCCACTAGTGATAATTTTTGTTATGATAATGCAAACCAATCCATAAAACACAAAAGCCATAAACACATCCTCAGACAGAATATTCTGATCCATTATTCTGCCTCTTTGATATTTTATTCTAATTACTTTTGCAACATACTTGTTTTTGAAGGATTCCAGAACCTCATCTAATTATAGCTCTTCATTGTATTCTATCTTTAGTCATATCTTCCAATGAAAAACAATTAATTGTAATCTTCTTCAGAATGTCTTTTAGATAATCTTTATAACATAAATGGGATCTGCCTCATCCATGAAAACATGCTCAAGTGCACCTTAAAGTTGTTGTTTTTTTAAACTTTGTATTGTTTCTATTTTTCATACTCCACATATACAATCCAATGAAGATATGATTTTACAATAGTGGACTCTGCAGTATCACATTCAGAAAGTATATATCTTATGTTTTTGTCATGTGTTTTTAGAATTTTATTGAATATTTTTAAATGAGAATTTTCTCTTGTTCATATGTTATATTAATAGAGAGTCCAAGTCCACTTTTATGCAGTATATATATCTTTGTATGACTAATTTTTTTATAATAGTTATTTTATTGTGAAGAAATACTCTATTTTTTAATTTGTTAAAAAACACTCCATCACATTGAAGTCTACTTTGGATCTCAATATTTAAATCTGCCACTCCACTTAAAAAATTGCAAAAATATTTAAATTAACTCACTTTCTAAAATTAATAATTACCCAATCTAATATTAATTATTAAACGAGTCTTTATAAATTGCATTCCAACATTAAGTACATTCTGTAAATCGTTTTTTGAACAATAGCTTATACAACCGTTAATTGTATAGTTTCCTAATAACATTTTTTGTTGTTGATATTGTTAAATAATTTTTTTAAAAACAAAGCTTATAAAGCGATAAAATTTTAAATACTTACTTGGTTATTATTATTATTTAAAAAAAAGTAGTAATGGAAAATCAATATATGGAAAATTATAAGCGCAATAACAATATAAAATATGTGTGCGTATATATATAGTTAAAAGAGAGACTTCTTTTTTTTTTTATGTGTCAAAGTGTCGCCCAGGAAGCGAACCCCGGGACAACTGCTTGTAAGGCAGTTGTGTTAACCACTCGGCCACCAACCCTGCAAACAAAGGTCTTTCTCACTCTTTCTCATAGAACAATAATGAAGGAGATGGTATTCCTTACTAGATTTTCCAGCTGTTAGTTGGTGAAGATTTGAGCGGCTTTCCGCTCTTTTTTTACTCTCTAATTAAGAATTAGTGTTTACTCATTTATTGACCGATGATGAATGGTTAATTATGATGATTATGGGCCGATTTTCTACAACAAAAATCTTATGTCTGATTTGAATTTATAAACCTTTTAAAATTTAGATAGGCAGAATTCGAACTTAGATCATAGCCATAGCAGTCAGATGTTTTCTTATTACATAGCAATGTTCTTGGTATATATATATTGTACATAAATCATTTTATACAAAAGTAAAATAACCTTAAATAACCTTCACACATGTTGAGGAATTTTAAAAAAGTAGACATTATCCAGCACACTAGTCAATTGCAGGTTGTTAAAAATAGATAGACATGCATTTTCTAACTACTATTAGAGAAATAGCTGGATTGGCTATGAAATAGCTATTTGAAACTTTTAACATCAGGTCACGGATGTGTTAGGCTTCCATTAAGTCACAGACCTAAAGTTTCAGTACTATTATTCTATGATTGTATTATTATTTTTTTAATATTATTATTTTAAAATACTATTCTGTTGACTCTATATAAACATTATTTAATTAGCACTTCCTAGAAATTTTTTTATATTTTTATTTCTGAACAATCATACCCGTCACTCATGAATAATAGAGGAGATCTCTATGAAAGAAAGAGTAATAATAAATTATTAAAAAAGAACTTGAAATACATTTGAAATAGTGGGAGATCGGGAGAATCAAAACTTAATTCACCCATTTCAGGAATTTTTAACGGATATAAAATGATTTTTCAAAGTTTAAATCTTTTGTTAAATATTGGATGGGATAAAGGAAAAGAAATGCGGATATCTAATATTGTACAGAACAATAATAAACACGTACAAATTAAAATAAAATAATCATTAAAAAATCGATGACATTTTCATATATTAAAAATTTATATCCACAAAAAAAAATTTATTCTTAATAAATTAGATTACTTCCTCACTTTCCCACAAATTATAACTCAATGGCACGATTAATTAATATTTATTGTATTATATACTTTAATGCAGTAAGATACGAGAGAGGGAGAGTTCATTCGAAATGAAGGGAAGGAGGAGTTCCTAAATTAGTGCTAGAAGTAATGTAATTCAGAAATATCAAATGATAATTCTCTATTCTATATAACTCTAAAAGACAGTATTGGTAAAAAAAAACTAAATTGTATTTAACTGAGTTTTGAATAAGATAAGTCTTTCTGTTGTCTCTCTGACGAAAAACAGTGAAACAAAAGACTAGAGTTATTAGATTAATCAAAAACAGATCTAGATAGAAATAGTTAAATATTAATTTGCCAACCTATAACTGGATAATAGATAAGTTAAAAAAACAAAACTTCATAAATTTATTTGGAACTCTGAGACAAAAAAAAATCCATGCTCATTGCATGAAAGTAAATTAAAATTGTGGATTTGATCAGTAGGATATATTATCCATTATAGCATGAATACTTAATTGAAAATATATTTATTTATTATTAATATGTGCCGTAAAGCATATACTCTTAAAAGATATCAAAGAAAAAGATTTGAAGTTAGCTCCTCACCTAATAGTAAATTCCACATGGAATCTTATTAATATTAGACATTAAGTAATTTAATGGTTTATAAATGTATTGCCAAATTTAATGTTATTTTATAATTTTTTCTTTATTGTAAACATAGTTGAATAAACCTGTTTTTGATAATAAAGCATATACTCTTAGATATTTTTCCAAATGAGCTAGCTATTTACCTTGCTATGACGTCATGAGGGTCAACATTGTTTCTACGCACGGAATTTTATGTTTACAATGTGTCTCATTTTTTGACTGAAAATTAGAAAAGTCAGCACATAGTGCTGGAATGGGTGGGGGGCTCCGATGTTTTTGCCTGTCCAAAGGACAGGCCAATACATGCTCAATTATAAAATTCAACGCGTAGAAACAATTGGTGACCATCATGACGTCATAGCAAGGTAAATACGTGACTACCTTTCAAAGACATGTTCATTATTGTTTTTATGGAATCCTTCCATCTTACAGCTATTTATCTTCTTTTTCATCCTTCATAAAATTTCATGTTCTATTTTCTCTTCATAATATTAATTGTAACAGAATGAGGCTTTTAAAATATTTTTGCTTACTGTAATGGTACAGCATGTTTTTAAGTTTCAATCAGAAAATCAATATTGTTTGATAATATTATGTAATGGCTTAAAGAAAAAAAAACATTAAAAAGACTTGAAAATAATATGATTATATTAGGAAGTGAATTATGGTACAATGAAGCACATTTATTTGATTCTTTATGTATATTACATCCATACCAATATTCTGCCTTATAGGATAAAGGAAAAATTTTATTACTTGTCTTAATAAGAAATAAATTGGAATTCTGTAAAACAGTGATGAGAAACAAGACGATACTCTTTTTAAAATAAAAAATCAGTTAAATAATTAATAAATAACAGTTTGCGCAGTCAAAAACATTTACAATAATTAGATAATAAACAACATTTATTTAATGACTATTTTCATAAAATGTAATTTAATAATGTTATAATATTTTTTTAAATACTTTTAAGTCTTCCAGTCATTACTATTTTAAGTCTAATGTAAAATCAGCATCACTAAACATGTTATATTTATTTTGTATTCTATAAAGATGTCCATTTCTTACATATGTGTGCCTGGTAAGAAGCAGATAAAATAGTTTATGATTTCTACCATGGTAAATTGGTAGTTTATATATTAGTCATTGAATCATCAAAAGTTATTGTGATATTTAATTGTTTATACAAAAAAATCATATCAAATCTTTTATTGTGTAGTTCATTACAATATTTGTTATAAGAAGAAATTATATATATATATATTTGTAATATTTGTCACAAACTTTTTATAGTTTTTGTTTGTTTGTTTGGTTACAAGAATTCCATACATTTGATCCGTTGTGTAGAATTGGTATTATTAAACTTTTAAATAATAATTTGATTAATGGAATATATTATGCATTTATTAAAAATGAAATTACTTGTAAATATTAAGCTCAAATATAATATATAGGGTATATGAGCCCACCACTCTCCACACTATCTCATAACACTGAAACACTTGAACACATATATGCTGAAAAGATAAATAATCACCAATAAACATATTTGATGCTAAACTAGCAATCATCAGTTGGTCCAGATTACTATCCTGACACAATATATAATCAGTACTCAGCTTTATATTAAGATAGCCAATCTTCATATTTTAATGGGCAGGCTTCAAACTATTCCAACTCACAACTCTTTAGCCTTCCATTTCATTGAAAATCTGAAGATGGAACGTTCAAAGCCCTTGTTAGTGCCAAGGTTGTCATCCTACCCATGTTGACATATTAATCACTCTGACCCCTCATGTACAGGAGAATAATCCATTTAGACATACATATGCGAGGGATTACCATGTTGACATATTAGTCATTCTGCCCCCTCATGTACAGGAGAATAATCCATTTAAACATACATATGCAAGGGAATGTTGACATATTAGTCATTCTGACCCCTCATGTACAGGAGAATAATCCATTTAAACATACATATGCGAGGAAATCCCTTGCATATGTATGTTTAAATGGATTATTCTCCTGTACATGAGGGGTCAGAATGACTAATATGTCAACATGGGTAGGATGACAACCTTGGCACTAACAAGGGCTTCGAATGGTCCATATTCAGATTTTCAATAAAATGGAAGGCTAAAGAGTTGTGAGTTGGAATAGTTTGAAGCCTGTCCATTGAAGTATGAAGATTGGCTATCTATCGATAGACCCCCACCCAGATTGAGGAGACTTTGGATCCAACAGCAGGTGATGGATGTCCTATCATGGATCAAGACCTCCAGCTCCCTATTCCAGTCAAAACTTACTTACTGGGACACATACCGACTAATGTTCGAGGAGAAAACATGTACCCCCATCTTGCTCTCAATTTCTATCTCCAGACTTGCCAAATGAATATAATTCCTCAGACTTGAGCCCAAGTATGTAGAGTTCCTGCTCAAGGTCAACCTTAAGGCCCTTCCCACAGGGTCCTTTTTATTCCTCATAGAGGCTATAACATTGATACCTTATGTCCAATGTGCGGGAAGCAGGAAAAGTCCATGGACCACATTCTGTTCCATAGTGATTCGTGGTCTTGTCTCCGAGGCATGATTCTGAGGAAAATGTCTGCACCTGACCTGACTTATGTAATGATTCCTCTGGCCTTTGAAAAGGGGCTTTTTGCCAGAATTCGGCTGGCTTCATTTGTCAACTTCGAGATTTGGACTATACATTGCAAACTATTGTTTGAAAGTGGGATTGACCCTAGTCCCGAGGACCTCCTTATAAATTTCATATGGAAGGCTAGGGAGATTGACATGAGGACTTGCCCAGAACTGTTAGTGATTCAGACCTGGGATCAACTAAAAATTTAAGTTTCAAGACATTCTGTTTCATTCTATGGATGATGCCTCTGACCTTGTCAGGATGGATTCTCCCCACTATTGCTGTGATGACAGGGATGGTATGACCTACTTCCTAACCAATCTATTTGAACTGTATTCCTGTAAACCCATTGCAGACAATGATTGTTAACAGCAGCTCTAACTATTACCTGTATACACAATTATGTACCTTGCTCTATAATTGAATAAAATATATTTTTTGAAAGTAAAGCTGAGTACTGATTATATATATGTGTGAGGATAGTAATCTGGACCAACTGGTGATTGCTGGTTTAGCATGAAATATATATATTGGTGATTATTTATCTTTTCGACATGTGTGTGATCAGATGGGTCAGCAATATGAAATGGCACTGAGAGTGGTGATCATGTGAAAGTCTGAGTTCGAACCCACATATATTACATATATAAATGTAGGTTTAAGCCTGTACAATGTATTAAAAAGATATTTGTAAACTTTTATTGTAAAATATTCAGTATTGGAAACAAGACTAACAATGTGTCTATTTATATCCATAGTTCACTCATGGTATAATCACATGATGTTTATTTGTGTTATAGGCAAAACCACAGTCATAACAGAATTTTAATATAAGTTTATTATTTTATTAGTATTTTAATGCTGTATGATTTTCTATTTTATTTATTATTAATAATATAGCATTAGGCAGTTCTGATATATATTAGTAAAACAACAAACTTTTCAGAAATTCTTCAACACTGTCTAATGCTATACTACTACTAACAAATAAAATAAGAAATCATATAGCATTAAAATACTAGTAAAATAACAAACGTATACTAAAGTTCATATATATAAATCAACACTGCCTAATACTACACTATTAATAGTGAATAAATAGAAAATCATAGGATATTGAAATATTAGTAAACTAACTTATTCTAATATATGCATTATTGTCTACAATAGTTCAAGGTTTATTTGGAATTTTGTGAAAAAATATTAACTTACCAAGGAGGAAGTTTATTGTTATTGGATGCAAAGACAAAAGCTTTAAGTAACAGAGAAAGAAAGACAAAAATGGAATAAGGATTTGAATTGTTAATGTGGTTTATGTGGAATGTGAAAGTGAATTAAAATATTGAATATTTATTTTTTTAAAAATAGGATGTTTGGAGTATAGAATGTGAAATTAGAATAAATTGTATTGAAAGTATGAGAAGCATAAAGATAACAAGAATTAAAGAGGTATATTTTTTACTATTTTGCTTAGACATTTATAACCATAAGAGAGGAGTATAATGATAGTATATTATAACTATAAAGCAGTTTTTAATTAAATTGAATTTGAAAAATGAGTCAGTGCCAATAGAATGATTAGGAAAATAAGAGTTTATTGCATTTTTTAATGGGTTTCAGAAAAAGAAATGTTTAGCTTGGCTAAACTTGATAATTGAAAATTCTACCTTCATCTAAAGAGAAACATTTTACATCACATGATATATACTGAAAGCATATTGAATTTTATTATTCAAATACAGTAATGTAGTCGTAAATTCTGTAGTCATTTCAGTGTTAATCTGCAGCTATGTGAATATATACAATTATTATATTCAGATAAAAAATGACAATTGTATCTTCAAAATAAAATGTTGGTGATTTTCACATTTTAAAGAGGGTGCACAAATTAAATTCTGCAAGCCTTTTGATGAAGTTTCAAATCTATTAAAGTATTCAAAAGTTGATAAAAGGATTTGTGATGTATTGGTTGAGGTCTAAGTCCCAATGGAGTTGGAGATTTTTTTCCCAGCTACTTAATTATTTTTAAAAATTTTTTTATTTAATTTTGGATGACTAGCTTGACTATTTAAAAGGCAAATTATTTGGAAATGTAAACTCAATGTGTCATCCTTTATTGGTTGGTAAATGTATTCTATCTATTTTTAACAGGAAGATAAAGAAGAGATGTCTGACAACATAAGTCAGTAAAATGAGTATTGATGAACTGATAAAACATTTTATTGTAATATGATTTTAATTTAGTTCTAGAAATGTGATAATTATACATATATGGCATTGAGTCCATGCTTTAGATTTACATATAACTTTTGAGGCATAGAGTAAAATTTCATTATACTAAAACAAAAAATCAACTGATTTTTCTAACTTATACTTAGTAGCATTTGACAGTAATCGATTTTTCATCATTATAATCTTCAGTCATCTCTATAAGCTTAAGTAATTAATGGCTATCGGATGACAGATTGATAGACTAATTTTTGGTTATTGATAAAAAAAAACAATGTTATTTACTTAGGAAGACCATAACCAAAAACTAATGTAGAGTTCTCTTTGCTTTTACTACATAGTGTATATTGATTAATCATATTGAAGTGGATCAAGAGATAAAGCTGGATTAACATATGTCAAATGTATTTGACTATCAAAAATATGAACTAATAAAATAATTCATTACAGAGTATAAACGTCTTTAATAATTTTTTTAATAAAATATATAATTTTAGTACTAGATAAACAGACACTTATTGGCCAGGATAGATGTGATGGGATTATAAAAATACATTTTAATTTAAAAGTTTTATGCAGCAAGTTTTATATAAATCTATGAAAAGTTTTTGTCTCATATAAAAATAACTTTAGATAAACAATACTGATATTTAGATTGGAAAATACATTTTAGGGCATTCTGCATATCATATATTTATTTTTAAATATATATATATATATAATTAACCTGTTTAATATATTAATACTAAAAATGCCAAGAATTATTACACACATGGTAAGGTTTCCTGGGGGGGGAGAGTGTTTGTAAATCATAGTTTTGATTTAATTGAAGAAGACATATTATTATTGATGTCCAAAATGTTTGCACTAGTGTTCTACTAGTTTATCATACAACAGGTATATTAACATATTAATGCTAAGCTTTTGGTGATGATGGACTAGTATAATTGTGGTGGATTTGTTTAATTATTTGCAGCTAAATGTAGCTTAATCACTCCCCCCTATTTTCAAAGTATAAAATAACATACACACATGTACACATATATTACACACATATAATAAAAATTTTCATGATTAAAAGATATTAATAATATTTTTGGGTACAATGTGTGTCAGTCATCCCCATTGAGAAATCATTCTGTTCAGCAGTTAAAGAATCTTGTTTAAAGTCTTTAAAAAGATTCCTATCCATAAACACTGAAATCTTCTCCATAGAAGTAGGCTGCCAATGTTTCTATGAAATCTCATTCATCCTTGTTAAGGCTATGACATACTGAAAAAATGTTGCGTCTCAAATAATGAGACAGCTTAAATCTTTTCCTTAGATATTTTTTCAAATAGTTGTCCAATCATAGTTGAAGAACAGTTAACTTGTTTTGATTTTCTGTCCAAATGACTTTTAAGAATATATTGCCAGAGAGAGAAAAAGGAGAGAAAATAATCGACCCGATAAAGTTGGAATATGCTGAATTAAACTGTTAAGACTTTTTTTAATTTCAACAGACTTTCTCATAATTTTTCAATCATATTTTTCCAATCTAGTTAATATTTTAAAATTATCAAAATCAGAAATGTGGTCTAAATCTTAAAAAATGCATGAAAATGTAATCAACTTTTTGTCTGAAAATGGAGGTTTTTTTTTTACATTAATGTTCTCTGTAGCTTTTTGATCACTGAATATATGAAATTTAATAAACATCTTTGTTCTAAAAGTACTGGGTCTTTTGATTTATATTAAAAAGTTATATATTTTTTTTTTTGCTAAGGAAGTCTTAATCTTTTGACAATTATGAAGCAAAACAACTGGACACTCAGATAAAGATTTTTCAATTTTCTTATTTTTTAAAAAATTGTCATTAATACTATATAAAGCTTTGTTTATAATTAATATGTTTATTGTAAAATCATTAGACAGCAGTATTTTTTTGTTAGTTATCTAATATGGTCTCATAAAAACATATCTAACAACAGAAGACATATAAATATCATTTTAGCCAAGAAATTACTCTAATTAAAGATCTTCTGTTCTTTAATACAATAATTACAGTAAATACATACAAACAAGATTTTTTGCAGCATTAATGACAATAAAAAAAAGGAACATTTTAAATCTCATGTACAATAGTTTTGCTCTATGCTAAAAGAAATTACTGATATTATTAGTAGATCATTTAATAATTTTTTATTAATTCGTTCATTGTAGAGATATCCACTTAATGAATAATATTTTAGTAATGTAATTTTTACTACAAGGTGTTAAAAGCAGATGGAAACTAGTTCTTATCTTGCATGAGAATGGTGTAGTGAAAATTACACTGTAGAAATATTATTCATTAAGTAGATCATTTAGTTTCAACATCAAGACTTTTTTTTCTCCACTAATAAAAAATATGATGCTTTTTTTTTTTTTTTTTTTACCAAATCTAAAGACCAAGTATTATTATAACATCAAATATCTATGAAATTCCATGTTTCTAGTGCTCTAAATCCCTATTTGGGTCACTCACATAGATATATTAGTATAAGAGTTAGGGAGCATGAAAATGCTTTCAGTCAAAAATTAATTGCATCAGCTTTTATATCACTTTTTTTTTTTTACATATTGATGACATCCTTGAGTTAGATAACATTCGGTATTATCTAAATTGAAAAAATACGATTTAAGAACTATGAGAAAGTTAGTTGAAATTCTAAAAAAAACTTAATAGTTTAAATAAGTATGAGAAAATGGAGACCCATTATTTTATCTTTTTTTTTTTTACTTCGGCAATATTTTTGAAAAGGTAGGTAAATATAAAACAAAAGTAAGCACAGAAGTCAAGCGTTGTTAGCCAAGAAGTTATCGCAACCGCCTTGCAAGCAAGTAGTTGGTTGCAGACGGTTGTGGGTTTGCGTCCCGGCCGATGCTATGACATATAAAAAAAAACAAAAAGTAAGCACAGAATCTTTTGTTAATCTTTCTCCAACAATGATTGATTAATTTCGTGGGGGAAAAAATCTAATAAAAAGACTTTAATTGATAGATTCATTATAATTTAAGATACAGTGATCTTCATGATATTATAATCTTAACAATGATAAATGATATTTCATTAAAAATTTGGCAGCCTACTTCTGCAGAGAAGATGGATGGTAAACTTTTTAAAGAATTTAAAAATAATTCTTTTATTGCTTAACAAAATAACTTCTCAAAATCAGAGGACTGATATAGGGTATATCTCAAAACTATGTTTATTATACATATGTATGTGCATATGTGTAATAATTAATGACTGCTGTGTGCTATTTGTCAGTACAAACACTCTTTCATATATATCTTTCATAAAAAATCTGGATCCCAACATGCATTAATAGTACAATATATAGATATTTATTACACATAGTGGAGCTGTAAGCTGCAAACTATACTACATTTTGTTCAAAACTCCCCCCCCCCTCACTATATATATATATATATATTGTATAATAGTTCACATTTTGATGATAAACAGTGATTAGAATAAAATACATTAAATGTCATGAATACAGTAATTTCCAATGTGCATATATATATAACAGTCACTTTTTCATATATATAATAGTAATATAAATTAAGATTATAGTATCACTGAAGCAATAAGAATTAAAACAAAAATTAATTACCACATTTTTAAAATAAATGATGAAACATTAGATTTTCATAACTATTAAATATACTTTAGGCATTTTTTTTTTCAATAAATTTTTTCTCTTATAGAAACATAATAATGATTTTGTTATTAAAAAATTAGGAACTCTCTAAAGTATTTTAATATGTTCTAAAGTTTTGTAAAACTTTTAGCATTGTGCTTAGAAAATATTCTATTAACAAAATATAACACATCAAATTCAGAAAGAATAATAAAGGAAGATTAAAAATCAAACAAATTTTACTAATATATTTAATCATTCATATATAGCTCTCAAATAGAACAAAATTTCTGTCAAATATAATAAAATTTGTGAATTTTATGTTTGTTTGTTTGCTTACACTTTTCTTTAGATAATATATAATTAAAATAGTATAGTTAGATACAGCATAGTTTGCAGCTCCACTCCATGTACAATTCATAGTACTAACATACTTCCTGCAATATTAGCCTGATATATATATATATGTATATCAATGATACATTACCCACAATTCATAATACTAACATACTGTTTTTGGCTGGGTTACCCTGGCTGTCAACTTATAATAAATGTTATTATAAAAAAGCATTGGAGAGAGAGACAGAAAATTTAAAAATATATAAAAGTGGGGATGGAATGATAATAGATTTAAAAAAAGATATAACCTGTTTTATTTTAAATCTTGAATTTAATTGCAAACTAACATCTCTCCTTTCAATGCACTACCAATGCAAATCCCACAAAAAGTGGAGACATTTTTATCATGGGTAAGAATAATGTCATATTACATTAAGGATAGACAGTAATTATATAATGAAGTACAAAGTAGAGATTAACTTTGAAAATCAAAATGATCACAACAGCTAATTATACATAGATATGTCACTGTATGTAATATAAATTGATATATAGGAATTGTATTAAGTTTTCTGCCCAAATGTGATCTCATTAACTAGGTAAAGAATATTACACCTGAGCAATAAAACATATTTATTATTAAAATAGTTTATTATTTATTTCATATTCTTTAATTAACACAATTTATTCTAGCAGATACATCATAAACTTTTTACACTATTAACTTGTGATATTGGATTAGAATTATCTTCAGTGGCTATTTTAAAAACTGTTTACATTTTTAGTTTTATATATAAACTGTTAATTATATATAATAAATTTTGCATATACATGTTGATATTTTTCCGAAGTGTGCAATTTGTCTATATGCGCCGTTTCTGGTTTTCTGTTCAGCTTAATGCATCTTCGGTATCATGCACCATAATTATATATATATAAGTGTAATAATGTTCAAGGCTAAATGAGTTTGTAAGTAATCACTAAAAAACAGTCAACACTTAGACAGTCCCAATATCAATAACAATCAACCATTTAAACTGTTGTCAAGACAACCTTTTTTTTTAACAATAAAGGTGGAATCCCTAAAAACACATAACAGCATAAAATCCCACCTTTTTTAAAAGGAGGTTGCCTTGACAACAGTTTGAAATTATTGATTGTTATTAATATTGGGATTGTCTAAGTGTTGACTAGGTTTTAGTAATATATATATATAAAGATCTAAAATATAAGAGATAGTTATTGGTCCAATTTCTTAGTGTAAAAAGTTATTGGACATGCCAACTAGAGGGTAATTTCATTATTATTTAAAATAGACTGAATAAATTTCAAATAACATTATATATATATTCAATATTAAAATATTATTTATCATCACATGTATGACGTGTTTTTTTATTATAGTTTTAGAAATGAGTGAGATATCTCTACTCTATAAACTTAATATTAGTTATTTTTAAATCAATTTACTTTAAAATAAATGGACTGGTTTAAGTTTGCTCTCTGGCTGTTCTGAATAACTCTAAATAAAATGATCTAAAATAAACAAGAGATGATCCATTGGTCTTTTTTCTTACTGTAAAAACTTATTGAACATGGCAGCTAGAGAGCAGTTCAATATTATTTAAAATACACTTTGTAAATTTCACATGACATTATATTTATTCACTATATATATATGTATATTCACCAATTTATTACAAGTGATAAAATTTAGATCCAATAATAAACAAATGATATATCACCTTTCATGCACTTATTTATCATTGTATACATAGTCTGATAAATACATATTTTAAGATTTAGATGCTATGCATAAGTTTAATTGATTATTGGTACTATATATTTATATAAAATTTACTTTTAATAATAATGTTTTACTTCGTTAGACGCTGGAAACTTATTTATTGAATGCTCTGTTGAAGTGGTATTTTATTTGTCTATCTTATTTATTTTGGCTATAAGTGTTAAGAATTTTGATTTGTTTTTTTTCCTTAAATAATTAAAAATTCCAAGTAAACTTAGAATTTTTTCATCTGAGTATCTAGCGTTTCTTATTAACTAAGGGAGATGGGAGAGCAGTAAAGGCGAGTCTCTTATGTCTGTAGGTGAATAAAGTTGTGAATATAGTTTTTAGGTTTTCTAATGTATGTGATTGCTTATTATTATTGCATCTACATATTTCTGCAGCATCTTATCTATTATGGTGCAATAGTATGAGTAATTCTGTATCAGTTGTACTGCTAGAGACAGTTATAATAATTTTAAAAACCTGCTGTCCTATAATAATAAGTGATCAGATACAGGAAAAAATTATAAAATTATTCACCCGCACGCAAATATGCGAATATATAACGAAAGTATACGATGACTTGTAGACTATTAAACAAGTTTTTGATAGAAAATTTTTTGTTACAATTATTTTTAATAATAAATATTATATTTCATTTGATGATTAATTAAAGAATAACAACTGAGACTAATTATCAAATATTTGTTGTCGCCGTCAATTATTAAGTAATTACAGTCACCTATATATGATTGTTATTTCTTGTGTATATTATATAACACACTATCTTATGTTAATTTAATTATATTAAAAATTGTTATAAATACTGAGTTCCTAGAATAAGTAATGAATTAAGTGGATGGTAAATTTTAGAAAATTATCACTAATGCTGGTTAGTAGTATAACACTGTTATAGTAGCTGTTTGTCTTCACCTGTTTTCAGAAAAAGAACGTAATGTAGAATTAAATCTAATACTGTGTCTAAATTTATAAATACCATAAGCTGACAACAGTTTGAAATTGTTGATTGTATTGGTAATGGGATTGACTAAGTGTTGACTTTTTAGTGATATATATAAGAATGGATGAGAACTTTTAAGAAAGTTTCGCAGCAATAACAAATTATCAGTGATGATAAAATGTTATTGTTTGACCACAATACTCTAATATCAAATTATTTTATTCTGTTTTTGGTCAAATATATGTATGCAATATGCTTTATTGTATAAAAAAGGAACTACAGTTGAGCTAAATTATGTAGATAATTAACAATTCAAATATCAATTATCCATCATACAATGTTGGATGACAACTCAATATATATATATATATGAAAAACAAAAAAACACAAGTTAAAACTTGCTAACGCTTGTATTTATGACAATAGATGGTGTTCTACCAAAAACACCGTCAAGCATAGTTTTTTGTTTACATAAACGTCAGAGCAAGCATTCACTATCTCTAACTTTAATTTCCACCTTCAGATCATGATTTCAAGCTATTTGCTATCATCAGTTGTTTAGATCTATTTTCTTATTCCTGTCCTTCACTGACGATAGTAAATATAGCTTGAAATCATGATCTGAAGGTGGAAATTAAAGTTAGAGATAGTGAATGCTTGCTCTGACGTTTATGTAAGCAAAAAACTATGCTTGACGGTGTTTTTGGTAGTCCGCCATCTATTGTCATATATATATAAGAACATTGAAATAATAGAAATGATAAACTTTTTTCAATTACACTTGATCACATTGTTATGATGTTGAAACATGGATAATCAATTATTTATTTTATATCAATCATAAGCCATCTATGAAAATATGAATAATTAATTAACTCCAGAGACAGTGTCATTCACAAACTAGTTCAGAACTGGTTGGTATCAGAATGGATTACAGTTTTGCATTACAACCATCTATTAGCACGAGTGGTATAACAGGAATATAGACTATAAAATTCTTACATGAAGCTAAAGCATTAATTTTCTTGGCAAAATGCCCTCCAATAATTAATGTGATTGCTGAACTTTTATAATTTGATTTTTTATTTACTGCACTTCTTTTATTAACTTTATTTAATATATTTATCAAACTAATGACCTTCTAAAAACAGAAATAAAAAAATTAAAAATGCAATTTTTCTTTGCACTTGCATATATTATTGCTATGACTATGCTATTCTGTGTGGGTTTAATGCAGTGGTGGAGTAATTTAAAAAGATAAAAGTTCCTGAATCAAAGCTCAAATGGTCACCTTTGATGCTTAAATATCACATCATCTCTCAAATATAAAAACTCATTTAATTTTTTTTTTTACTGCATGGTTTAGTCCAGTGATAGGGTGCTTAACTCCAGAACTAAAGATTTTTGTATTGAAACTTAATTTTATCACTTCTAATATTTGAACATCACATGATCTTTCTATTTAGAAAACCATTAGCTTTATCTGCTTAAAGATTAATTGTTAACATCAAATTTCCAGAAAAGCAATTAAATATTATAATTGAGCATTAATCCTATCATGTTTCTCCATCAAATATCCAAAATAATATTATCTATCAGGAAATTCACCGTTAAATCAAAATTGTCATGATTGAAGACATTTTGATTGCCAAATATGTGCCTTCATTAGAACTCTTTTAGATGTTTACTAGGAAACCATTCAAAAGCATGTAAGTCTCAAATGCATTTTTTTTTAAAAAGTGCTATTAATAGTCAACTTATTTTGGAAATTGAATTTAACAGGTTCCAATTCTAAGCTATGAAATATATGTTTAATGACAGTCCAATTTATTCATATTTATTATGGAAAAGTGTCAAGAGCAAATCCATTTTTTGTTTAATCTCTACAATTATTTTTTTAAAATGATTATGAATAAGTAATCAAATTTTTCTTTGGTATATATACTCAGTAGCCATATTAATTAGCTATCTAATTCTTGATTAATAAATAGATAACTAGTTGTTAGTTATAAATAATAATTCTCTTCACTCTCATCCAAAGTAATCTACTGTAGTCTTGAGTAATTAATGGATACTAGGTGGAGATACTATTATTTCTAACAGGAATGTCCATATAATAGCAATACCATCTAGTGTCTATTGATTACTCAAAACCATTTTTTGACTTATAAACTTTATTGCTGAAAATTTTGGATTTAGATCTGGAATATTGCCTTTATGCATTTTAAGTCACCTTCAATTCCTTTGTATTATCAAGCTAATAGCCTGAAATTAAAAAAATACACTATGGTTTTGAACTCACATTAACTTGCTTACACAGTTATCAAGATCTGACACAAGATCAGAAATTATATTTTAATGATTTGGGATCACTAAAATATATAATTAATCCTTTTCATTCTTTGGTTAAGATGATTAACACCAACATGATTTTTTCTGATAACAATAAATATATATTTTTTTTCAGGAACAGTTTTCTTCAATCTACTTCAGAGCCATATCTACTCTAGGCTTAAGATAAATTATAGTAGATTATTCTGGAATACAGTAAAGAGAAATGTTCTTGAAAAGAAAGTTAAAAATAAGCAGAAAAAATCATGTGATGTTTTGCTCAAGCTAAAAATCAACCTTGAACCCTTTATTGCTAGATTAACTTAAGAAGTAATGTTTTTTAAGTAATGTTTTTTTCCCCACGGATCTCTTTCATAAATGTGTTGGAGAAGTCTTTGCTCTACAGTCAGCTACTTAAAAACCATTTGTTTAAAATAATAATAATAATAATAATAATAATAATAATAATAATAATATTTGAATACAATTATAATTTATATACCTGTAGTTTAGGTATAATTATAGGGGATTTGAACACAGACTTTCAAGCTCCCTTCAGTTATCCATCTAGCTTGTACAACCAATACACACAACCACACACATGTGAATAAGATAACTGATCTCCAATATATATATATTTCATACTGAACCAGCATTCATCAGTTGGTCCAGATTATCATCTCCCACACACATATATAACCAATGCTCAGTTTATATTAATAATAACAACAATAACAATAATAGTAATAAAACTTTATTTCTTATGATTTGTATTTAATTTTTTGTATGAGCATATCCTGCCCTCTTTTTGGCTCAGTAAAAAATAAACTAGCGAATGACTTAATTCCTCAGAAGTTCATAAGAAGTTTGAATGTTGGAGCTGGAATTAATCCTAGAACTACATTCCAGAGTCACGTTTTTTATCTTCCAAAGTTACATTCTATCACTACGCTGAAACAAGAGCTTTTGCTTAATGAATATATATATGTTCTCTTTTTATATGCTGATCATCGATTCAGTGATTATTTTTACCAGGTCTTATAACTAAAGAATCTAGTGATATCTAATAACTAAGAAGTTAGGAACTTAAAGTTTTATTTTAAAAAGCCAATGTAAATTGTTATTTTTAAAGCAGATTCAAGTGAAGATTTTTGTTTTTAAATTAAAATCTACCAAATTCTAATTTAGTTAAAACAGCAATTCTTAAAATAAAAAAATGGTGAAATTTCAATTTGAAAAATAAATTAATATTAATAAAACAATCTATGTAACAAAAAGATAGACAATGAATATTTAACAAATAATGACAAATAATAAACTTTTCAAAAATAGAAACAGACATCGTTAGCAGTTTATGCTTAAACGAGTATGATCTTTTTAAGAAGAAAAAAAAAAAAACGACATAAATAAAAAGTTAAAATTTACATTTTCGATGACTACATAAACCAATTATTGAAACATAAATAAATTACATATGTCATCCATAATTCATTTATTCTGTTTAATATCTTTTAATCTCATCTGCTATAAACCTTTCTCTCTAGAAAACATTAGTGGCTTGCTATAACTATACATTGTATTTTATCTTCGTCTATATCCTTGAAATAAAAACAATTAAAATATTATTCTTTATAATGACTAAAAGTTTACAATAAAAAATGGTGTCTGTCTCTTCCTCATAAATCATACTTACATTCATTATAAAATACTATTTTAATAAGTCGATTTCTTTATATGCACATGCAATTGTAAATTCAATATCACATCTAAAAAAGTCAAGAAAGTACAGAATGATCTCATAATTTTGCCATAGAATTTTCGGAATACTATTAAACATAATTAAATGAAAATTTCTACCTACTTTAGGTTTCATCAATAGAAAAAAACCTTGTTTTTCTCACTTCCACATAATACATTTGGCAAATAACATTTATTTTGGTAGAAATAATATCACGGTGATGAACTACTCTATATTTTAAATAAATGCTGTAGCAATTGCACTAAGTCTCCTTTAGTTACCAAGTTATTTAAATTGATTTACACTTTTATGCTGATAACTATCCAAGCTAAAAATAACCAAAATTCATTTTTTCTTCTCTAGCTGATAAAGCACTTGAATTTTTTGAACACTAATTATTAAAATAAACTCTTTAACAACATTCTCTAGATAATCTAGAATATAAAAAGATGCTCGTTTGCTGTTTGTAATCATTCAAATTATTATCAGCACTAGCAAATCTATATGCATCTTGATCTCTTTTCATGAAATCATTTTAAAAACCGAAGTTGGAACTAATTTACATTTTTATTTAATACAAGGTTCACATGCTTCAGATTTTCCATCTTCAGTAGTAAAATTCAAATAATCATACTTTGTAATGATCAATAAGTTTTATTAGCGCAGTGCCAGATATGATGCTTTATAATGTGAATAAAGTTGGTACAAGCAACTTTTTAAAATGTTGTAGTAATTGAGTCTCTATATATAAATAGTTTCTTTTCTGGCTATATTTATTTTATTTCTTGGAAACAAAAACATGTTGGTAACTGTCTTGATTCTACAAAATTACATTATCTCTGGAAATTATTCATTTATCTGGAAGCAATCTATTCCATAAAATCATCATAAATACTTTTGCTATAATGGATAATAATGATATTGTATCATATTTACTGTCTCTTTTTTAAAATCACCATTAATTGTATAAAATGAAACAATAGAAGCATCCTTTAGTTGAGATAACTACTTCATGGGTCCATTGGTTTCTAAAAAAATTCACTGATCTTGAAGCTTACTTATCATCAGCATAAACTTCTATAGAAATTCGAGTAGGACCTATAGTTTATTTTTATCTCATTAAACTAAATCATTTTCAACTATTATAATTCAATGCAGGATAAAGATTTTTTCAAGTTTAGTTCAAGTTCACTGATCCCTAGATTCTCCTCTCCTTAAAATACATCAGCAAACACTTTTATTTCATTCACCCATTTCAATTGCAATCTCTTCCTAGGTCTTTACAATTTCTTGAGATCCAAATTAAAATGAACTACCCATCTATTATTATCTTTTCTAGTAATATGTCCAGCGAAATTCCATTTCAATCTTTTATAAGTTATTTCAGTAATATCAGTGACATCCATTTATTCTCTTACTTATATATTTTATTTCTAATAACTTCTTGTTACTATCAACTTATGTCTCTTCATATTTCAATGAGTGGTCTAAAGTATCTGTACTGTATTTCTCTTCTATTAAGTGTACAAGTCTCAGATCCATAAGTAAAAATTGGTAAACATATTTATTAAAAAAAACTTTTTCTAAAAGATAAGCATATTTTCTTTAATATTGTTTCTTCTCCTAAAAGTACAAGCAATTTGAGTTTACAGAGACAATGCCATTATTTCTGCTAGTTTTAGACTATCGTTCACTGTTTTTATTAATAGCTCCAACAATTTTTTTTTAAAAAAAGAGTTTATTTAGTATTGTTGCAAAAACACTGTTATAGCTTAAAAAACAATGAGCTGAGCCAATTGCTCTAATAAGCTTTACTGATAAATGTCAGCAAGAGAAAGCATTTTAAAATCTCTATCTATAAACCATGCCCTAAACCACAGATCAATGGTTTCATGCTTTGGCACTCCTCATTGAAGTGCTAGGATAGTTTCAGACACTAGATCTAAAAATACCATCCCAAAGCCAGCATTTATCTAAAAGTTATTTATTGAGTGGAAAATCTAAAATTTTCAGACACCTATATGTCTTCAAATCCAGCTATCCAACTCAAATAGCTATATGGGGCTGAGAGATCTTCAGACAAACCATATATTAATAGCCTTAGCAATGTTAGCAATGTAACATTGCTTAAGATTTTAAAGCAAAAATCTATAAATAGTCAATAAAAATTAAAGTCATATAGAGCAATTAGCAGAACTCATTGTTTTTTATTTACAAGCTTAAAAAGATTAGGTCATGTGATATATGACTTTAATTTTTACTGTTATAGCTTATCTTACCTTTAAATGATGGATTTATCCAAATTCAATTTTATCTTGACCAGATTCACATCACAGACCAATGGATATATTAGATAAGATATATTCAATGACAGAAACAGGTATAGGTGATGATGATAAGTGAATCCAATTGCTCTCATTATGGGAGAGAATTTGGATACAAATAGGTAGTCCCTTTGCAGGTGAAGTCAAGCAATAACAAATAGTTGTCAGAGTTGAATAGCAGTACACACATTATCCATAATATTGTTAAGAAGTAAGGCAGGTTTGCATTAAACAGGAAGCTGCTAGAATATAAACCAAAGCACAAAGTAAATTCTTACAGTATAGTCAGCAGTTTTATTATGCCTACACATGAGGAAAGTATTCATACTATAGCTGAAAATGTTAATAAACCTAGAAGGATACTTGAAATCCTTCCTTCAATAGTTGTTCTAGCCTATGCATCAAGTGAAGACATATCAATTGTACATATTGTAAATATAATTTGTATATATGCTAATAAATATTTAACCTTTTATATATATGAGTCTGTGTTTATTATAATCATGTATAAACAAAACAGATTTAGGATAGTTATTACAGATTTATACCCTATAGATTGTTTAGATCTTTGTTATTAATTACAATAAATTGACAGCTATCATTATTAGCACATCAAATCAAAATTAAAAATTAAACATGAGCAGTTGTTCATTTTCTATAAAGAAAGTCAAATAATTTTTTTCTCTCTCTCATGGCAAAATAAATAAATAAAAATTGGTAAAATTGGCTCATTAGAAGAATTCAATCTGATTTATCCTGAAAATTGGCCAACTTATATGGATCGAGTGCTTTTTTATATGCAAGCTAATCAAATGAAAAAGAATTAAAATTAGCAACATTCATGCTTCTCTGTGGTTCACAAACATATAAAATCTTATGAGCATAAGCAACACCATTGCTTCCAAATGAACTTGATTTTGATAAAGCATTCTCTCTAGTATCAGCATTTTTCTGGACAAAGCCTCTAACAACAATATAGACATCACTTCAATATCTTTACACAAGGGAAGGGGGGAGAATTTTTGCCACTAAGTTCAGAAATCTTGCATTTAGTTGTGAGCTTGTGGATTTCTTAAACAAAATGCTAAGAGATTATTATATTTGCAGAAAGCATAATCACTGCCTCAGGATCGAATTATTAATGGACCCAAACAGTATCTTTGAGGCTGCAGTCTATGGCAATTCATACCAATCCATTAAATAAAAATAGTCTCTGCATTAAAGTTATAGATCAGAAAACAACCATCTAAAAATATTCCAATTAGAATGAGCTTAAGGGATTTACTTTTAACGATAATATTGTGAAAATTTCTTACAGATTTGATAAATTAAAACGTGCAGTCACTGCATGTCCACATTGGGATACAATTTGTAGATTTCAGCATGTCAGTCACATAAAAGCTGCTTGCTTTATAAGGAAAAGGCAAAGTGCTCAGAAAAGAATGGAAGAGTTCATCCTAAAGAATTGGAAAGGCAAGGTAAAATCAAATTAAATCAATATCTGTAAGATAATGTGTTTCATTAATTCAGATTTCAAAAGCAGAATTCTTATTATTAATGATATGCTCATAACAATGGAATTGGTTAGTAGTCTGCAGAATCAGTTATGTCAAAAACACATGGGCTATCATTAATGGAAAAATATTCATTGTCAACATTTCAACAGTAGAGTGGTAAATGATCATCAAGGTAACCAAATATTACTCTTGGGTCAAGCAAGAGTTATTATTACTGTGTGTAATAAAATAATTCATCTACCTCTTGTGATATCAGCTGGTAAGCATAGCAATTTATTTGGTTGTGACTAGTTAAACCACTTGAGATTTACAGTAATTAAGATGAACCAGCTCACAAAATAAAATCAAAAAGGGTCTATCCAGATGAGATAAATAACAATCTGAATTTAAACTCTAGAACAAACTTGTCAATCTATATGCTTAGTCAACATAGTCATAAAAAGAAAAGTGCTAAAATGTGGATAGGTGGATAACTCCTATGCTGTATATTTAAGGAAACTATCAAATGGAAAATGAATTTCAGCAGTTATGTGATGCTAAAAGAATTGCAAACAGTGATTGTCAGCAGACAGATAGCAACATCACAGGTATGAAGTCCAGTAAGGCTAAACTATGGTTCATCAGTCAGCAGTGAGGAGTCATCATCAATAAAAAAATTACCAACCAACAATGAAGAGGCTACAAAGTTCAATGACACTAGACCTGAAGACATTCGGCCTGCTGATGAAACACACCTACTGATGAAGACACTGAACCTGATAATGGAACTAGACCCAAAGAAGACAGGAATTAACAATAATGGCCACCAGTGCATTCAAGTGACTGTATTATCGAAGGCTAACTTTAGCCAGCAGGAGGAAATGTTATGGCCCTCTTACCTTCCAATGAAGTGTTTGTCCAAATTCAATCTTATCTTGATCAGATTCAACATTCATCACTATAGACCAAGGAATTTATAAATAAATAAGATTAATCCAATAGTAGAAACAAACCAATAGGTGATGATGCTAATTGAATCCAATTGTTCTCATTATGGAAAGAGATCTGGCTATAAATTAGTAGTCTGTTGGAAGATAAAGTTAGACATCAACAAATAACTGTCAGAGCTGAATATTATTAGAGTAGTGAGGCAAGTTCATGTTGAACTAGAAGCTGCTAGAATAGAAACCTAGCATGAGGCAAGCTGTAGTAGTACAGTTGAAATGTCACCATACCTATGCACTAAACAAGCTATCACAGAAAAGCTAGAACTGTTAGGTAAACCTAGAAAGGCACCTGAGTTCTTTTCTTCAATAATTGCATGGCAACTAAATGCTATATGTATCCAATGTATCAGATGAAGGTATATCAGTTGTATAAATTGTAAATATAATTTATAGGTGATAATAAATATTTAATCATCGTATTTGAGTCTGTTTAATACAAACATATCTAAACACAAGAAGCATTCTTTCAGTAAACTTTCCAAGTCTAATGTTGAAGCAAAGCCATTTATAAAATTAATAATTGTATCTAGTTTTTAATTATAATCAATACAACAACTAATTTCAAGAATAGAAGATACCAAATTATATCTCACTAACAAACACTATGTTGACTTCTTTTACTAGACAAACTGCAATTCTAAAAATAAAAAAAAGAATAATCATTTGTATACTTTCTTTGTAAGATATATTTTATTAAGAGCAGCTACATCAGTTTTAAATCTTGACCACTCCTTAACAACAAATAGTATCTATGTCTAGATCTTGAAAAGTATACTTTAAGTAAAATTTGTATATCATTGGTACCCACATACATATAGGGGACAGGAAATAAAATTTTTATTTTTATTACTCCATTTTATCTTCCACTTAGGTATTATTACTGATATAACTACTTATAATAGCCAGACAATCTGGTTAGATTTTGCAAGAAGAGCCATTTTGGGACTACTTTTTCTAGCTCTGTTCACATTTATGGATGGTAAACCAGGCAATTATAAATAAGAGTAAACTAATTTATGAAAGTTTCAAATGACTTGTTATTGAATTTAATGTCTCATTAAAAATCGCAATTAAGAACTCTCAATGTGCTAAACATTTCTCAATCATTGTTTTTACTATATTGAGATGCATAAGTTTACATATATATACTATGTATAAAAAATAGAAATGTATTTTACTGTGTAGTAGCTAAAAAATGAATAGTATGAGTATAATTAATTCATTTCTACAGTGATTTTCAGCTATTGAAAGTGGGAAAAAAATATCATTGTGTTAAAAATGCAACTATGATACTTTATCCATCGCATTGTTTCTGGAACATCATTTAATTTCCTATTTAATTAATATTTATTATTGTATAAGAAAGTAATTTTAAATGACTGAAGTCAGTCAGATAAAGAAGAAAAAAAGTTTTATATCTTGATTTCAAAAAATTATTTCTAGCTAAAAGATCACAAAGAAAAACATATAACACTAATAATATTTGATGAGCCAACATTCTATAGGCAGCAGGAGTTATTTTGGCTATACATTTGTATCTATATAGCATTTATTTAATAAAATACTGTACATTTTTTAAAAATCAAATTTGTTTTTGAATTAGAGGATAAAAAGATTCATGCATTGGATCTGGAGCTTCTATCAATAATTAGTAGTTTAGATTCGATTATTCTACCAAAATTCTTTATTCTTCATATATTGTCAGCAACAGCAGTAATAGCTAATTGCAAACAAATATGGCCATTTCAACTTTAAAAAAAAAAGATAATAAAAACAACAATAAAGCACTAAAGATAAGTTTTGCAATGATTATGCAAACCAATTTGTGAAACACTAAACTATTATTCTGTGTATTTAGTTTGTTTCTTCTACATCAAACTTTCAGAAATACTTAACTCTTTGCCTAATTGTAGTTCTTCACTACAGTTATTCTCAGTCTTATTTTTCCAATCAAAATAATTAATATTGCTTTCCTTTTAGGATGTCTTTGTGATAATTTTTATAACTTGAACGGAGTCTTTAGGATATAAATCTCAGACTCTATTTATATCGAAGATGTAACAAGGAAATGCCATCAATGTTAAAAGATCTTCGATTGTTTGGTCCACATATATAAGAACTCTGCAAAAAAAATTAATTATCTTCTTTTATATTTCCATGATTATTACTGGATAAACAAATAAATAAATGTTGCTTTGTTTTTAAATATGTAGTGCATCCCTGATTTAATAAGTATCTACGTGCTTTCTATATAATTTTTTATATATCATCAATAAGTTTTACTTATATATATATTTATTTTTCAGATGAGGGTCGTAGCACCGCAGGCCTTCATAAATGACATAAAAGGTAAGATTCTGTTTCGATTGTTATTTCCAAACAACCCAACCTAGACAAACCAAGCCCAATATTTGATAACAAACTTTTAAACTGGTTATAAATATTTTAGATCTTAATTTGGTATGCAAAAACACTTCGTCATTAAAAAAAACTCTTTAAGAGTTGTACTGTATTTTAATTTTTAACTTAACGCACTGTTCATAAATTTTCCCGCCAATAGATAGATTCTATCTTTTGCAATTATTTGTCTAAAGGCAAAAAGTGAAATTAATCAGGTTTTTCTCTTTTTTAAAAAGTTTAATAACACTATACGGTGTTCTACAGGCTACAATCAAATTTAAAACGACTAATGCTATTACGCCCAAAAATAAAAAACGAAAAAATGGTCAAAGAAATTATTTGAAAGAACTTCCAATCGGAAGGTTAAATATAATAATTGTTTACAAATTTCATAACTTGTTGTATTAATCCAAAGGTGAATGAACGTTTAAAATATGGATATTTTTATTAGTATATTTTGTAAGTTTTTTTTATGTTTGTATGCAAATTAGATGTAAAATTTAACGTTTGCGGTTTGAATAAAAAAAAATCCTAAATTTTAAAAAGTTATCAGACTAACTTTGATTAATCCTCTATCGAATCATACTGAATGGAAAACAGTTCACTATGACAAATAACTCTTTCTATAACCAAATTGAAAAAAAAATCAAATTATTATATTGTATTAATAAAAAATATTTGCTTACACATTTTTTCAAATAATTTTTTTTTTTTAAGTATTCCCTTAAATAAGAGAGAAAGCGCGCGCGCAACTGGATTTATTGCATCCGGATTTCGGATCTCTATTTATGTTGGAGGAAGGAAATAAATTAACATGCTCATATTTCAACATTTTTATAAGATTTTGTTTTATGAATGTTATCTTTATGAAAAAACAAAATTGCCATTTCAGTACCGCATTTATTTATTTTTAAATGGACGATTTCCTTCAAAATTCACTAATTCAGAAAATTCAAATAAAAAACTTAATTTTGAAGATATGATTAAAAAATAATTAACCGAAAGATATTGTATAAATAATGCTATTAAATTTAGCATACATGTATGACTACAAAGTGACATAAAAACATATGCATCTATAATATAAGTGCATTGATATCATTGTTGTTAATTAATGTATTCATTTAGCAATTGAACTAAAAAATAAAAATAGCCCATAAAAACCAATTTCCATAATAAAATTAGCTTAATGCAATACTTAAGGTCAAACAATTGCAATCCATAACTCATTATTTGTTTCAAAGCTTATGAAATGTTATAGACTTTTAATAGAAAAATCTAGTTAGGTAGAACTCATTTTAAATATAGTATTTAGGAATCTAAAGATCATCCATTTTATGCCCATACTAATACTGTCATTGTTCAAGCTAGCAACACCTGAAGAAGAGAGAATACCATTTGAAATCTTATATTAAATAAAATTTGAATTTTTCTAAAAACATTTAACAATTAAAGTAGAAAATGGAAATAGTTCACTATATAATCAGACCAAACAATAAGTTATTATCTTTCACGTTTTAAATTAAACAATTTTTTTTTTTTATGGTTTGAAATATTATTAGTTTTTTACATACATATATATATATACAGCAAAAATTTGATGAAGAAAATATATACCCTAGCAATCATCATTGTCATTTTCAACCATTATCAATCTTTTGTGAAATGAATATCTCTCCAATTTTAATCCAATTTTTTTCTGACCCCTAGTTTCTCTTATCCACAACACACCAGCATGCTTCCTTATTTTTATCCATCCATCTCACATGTGGCCTTTTTCTAGTTTTTTAAACAATCTCTTGAAATCCATTTTAAGACTTCAAATGTCCATCTATTATCATTTCTTCTAACTATATATCCAACCCAACTTTATTTCATTTTTTTAACTTAATGACATTGGTGATATCTGTTTGTTCTTTCACCTATCTATTTTCTTTTCCAGCTCTTTTACTCTTAATATAGATCTCTCCTTATCTCATGTCTGAAATCTCTGAACTGCACTTCTGTAAATATCCAAGGCTCACATTCATAAATAAAAGATGATAAAACACATCTATTAAAAATCTTTCTTTTTAAACACATAAGCACATTTCCTTATTAAATTGTTTCTACCAAAAGCACTTCATTCAAGTTTAATTCTATGATTAATTTCATCCTTTATGTTTCCATATGTATTAATAATCTGATATAATTACTTGTAGTTATTACTTAATTCATTATTATCAATATTTATTTTCTTCTGAGAAAATCTATTAAAGATTACTCATTTTAAAATTTCTCTTTAGTTTTACTTTCTTACTTTTACTTGATAACTCTTGTAACATTTCCTGAAACTCTAAAGCATTATTTTCAGAAACAACCACATCCTTTTGCAAAATCTGAATAATTTAAATAATCTCCATTTACTTTTTACTCCCTTAGCTTCCCATTTTAATCTATAAGAAACTTCTTAAAAAATTGCTGTAAAATGTTTGGGATATAGAATCACCCTGATCTATACCTTTCTCAATATTATATAATCTAATCATTGCTGTTGCATTTTGATAAATATTTTTCAGAATATGACAATATCCTGGGTCTATATGTTGTTGTTCCAATCACCACAAAAATATTTATAGAATCAAATGAACTTTTCATAATCTACAAATCCAAAGCATAATGGCTTATTGTATTTATAGATCCTATCTATAACTTCTCTTAATAATTGGACGTGATTCACTGTGCCAAAAGTGCTTTTAAACCTAGCTTGTTCTTTTCATTGACTAAAATGCAAAGTTGGCCAAATCATTCAACCATTTTTTTTTTGCATTGAAATAATAAATAACTTGATTCTGTGTAACAATGATTATATAGTACATTATTATCTCTATTGTGCAGCAAAATAACCCATGACATTTATCACTTATACTTATATGCTTTCAGAAACAGTTCTTTTTATTCAACTTCAGAATCATCTATTATAACCTTGATAATCAATAAATTCTAAATGTCAGTGCTATTATAGCCAAATATGCAGACTAGTTTTTAGCTTATGGTCGTTATCAGTGAAGATTAGGTTGTATATGGATATAATAGCACATCTAATTAATTAATCAAGTTTACTATGAATGGCTGATGCATTTAAATTCACCATTTATTTACAAAATTAACATTTGTACATTTAATGTATAGTAATTTTTTTCATCTGTCCATTATATTCAAAAAATGTCTGTCATGTAGGCATATTAACAAACAAAGATTTGTTGTTTTTGTCTTAAAATATTTAATACTTAGTGTAATAATGATAATAATAGTAATAATAATCATAATCATTAAAATAACAATAAATACTAATACATTATAGTCACACTATTAATTATACATTATCGTTTCATAACATATATTAACTCTTTGAAAATGATGCATATGCATATGTAAATATTGAAATATAATGGGATTTTTCCATATAATAATTATATTATTACTAAATCATACCGGTTCAATTAACAACAGGTAGATATCCATTTATCTTTCAATAGCCGAAGATCTAGTATAATTATTTGTAACATTTTAAAAATTAATTAGAGATCCAGCTAGGTTGAAGCTGACTATTTTAAAAAAAATGCCTTTACAATCTGGGGTTCAAATTCAATACAGTGAAATTTGAACAATGTTTTAGGTCCCAAAAAGGATTCAGGTTGTAGACATGGTCTACTCACTACATCATATGATCCTTCATCTATTCATACATTATTTATTTACTCACAATTTATTTCAGGAAAATCAAGTTTTTTCTAAGTATTATGGTTCATGATCTTTTATACCCTATCAAATTCTAAAGTCTTTTAATTTTATACCTACATATAATTTGGAGATGTTTTGTTGATTGCTTTTTACTTTCCACAATTCAATTCAGATTTTTCATGTTTAATAATTTTTAATTATAGATCTTTATTTATTTGATGATTCATAAATACTTTTCTTCAAAAAACGTAAACTTCTAAAAATACCTTAACTTCAGATCTTATTTTTCACATCAACAAATTTTTGGTATAGATTGATTATGCATTGAAAATTGATCTAAATCTCAGTGACAACTTTTCAATTCATAATGGACAAAATGATATTACCCAAGATATTTGAAAAAATTGTCTTTCCCCCCCTCTATGTGTGTATGTTTTTTTTACTAAAAGCATAAACTCAGATTTTTCATTCATAATTGTATTAAAACAGTAATGTGATGTGATGTATTATGGCTTCTCCTTAAACGAAGTCAAGAATATCTCAGCAATTATGCCCAGATAAACCTGTTAGCCACTTTATTTTACATTCCCCACTCTAAATTTACCCATAATCTGCTCTATCCCATTTCCACAACATAACTTTGTCAACTCTATAACCTTTATATCTAAATCCCCCTTATCTTTTCCCAAACCCAACATAAAAACCAATAATTCACTTTCTGTATAATCACTCTTTTCATATTTATTTTTCCACAACTTCATTATATGTACCCTTTCTGTTTTCAAACATTTACATTCAATTAACAAATGCCTAATATTTTCTATTCATGCAATGGTGCCACCTGGTGTAGGTCTTGATGATGGGTGGATGGAAGAAGATTTATGCATAAAATCCCTGTCTACTATTAAACCAGCCATTGATTGCTGGATCTGTGCTGCTGTATAAAGAGTTTGCTAGGGAGAAATGCAATGAGGTTTTAGAATGGATAGGCATATAGGAGTATTTTATACATAGTCACACAATTTATAGGTATGAGTAGGAATACAGGTAGGTAATTATATATGATCTTTATAGATATAGAGAAGGTATATGATAGAGTAAATAGAAATAGATTGTGGGTGAGTTTAGTAAATTTGGGAGTGAATGGAGCTTTAGTGGATCTTATTAAGAGTTTGTATGAAAATAATTACTATACAAATCAATTAGAAAATATAGAATCAGAGTTAAAAGTGGGATGGAAATAAGGCAAAGATACTCTATGTCACCTATCTTGTTTTTGTTATATTTAAAAGAAGTAGAGAGAGCAATAGAAAGACTAGGAAAAGAGATAAAGATAATATTAATAGATATCAAGGAAGTATATACATTATCAGGTTTTTTATTTGCAGATGATATGTTCTTGTGCACAGAAAGTAGGAAAGATATGGAACTTATGCTGAAGACTTGTGCAAGGATGGTTAAAGAGATGGGGAATCAAATTTAGTGAAGAAAAATCAAAATAATAATGATAAATGCTAGGGAAAAAGAAGAGAAAGAATTTTTATTGGGGGCTATAAAGTTAAATATGGTGAATAGGTATAACATTTGGGAATTATCTTAAGTAAGGAATTGCTTGAATGAATGGGAGAAAAGATTGGTAAATGAAGCAAAAAAATAAGAAACTGATAAAAAAAACTGTCAGTGTTTTATATGATGTAGCAAGAACTGTATGGAAAAGGAGGGGCAGTAGCAGGTTAACTTATGGTAATGATGCATTATGTGTTAGTAAATGAGTGTTACATTACTTAGAAAAAGTATGAAGAGAAGTAGGAAGACATGCATTAGATGCAGATGTGTGGATGGAAAAGGAGGCAATTCAAGGAGAAATGGGATGGTCAAGTATTTATATAAGAGATGCAAAAAGTAAAATGAAAATGTTCAGTAGATTGCAATTTATGGATAGTAATGAGTTACAAGTAAAGGACGGGCAACAAGATGGTTGACAAAGGTAATACAGTATGCAGAAGATTTGAATAAAGACTTTATGTCAGTATACTTGTATAAAAGGTGGGATGATTGTGTTAGGAGGATTGTTGAGTGTTATAGTGGTAAAGAATGGGATAGAATAATAGATGCATTAATAAAAAATAGATAGCTAGAGAGATGGGGAACTAGTATGGAGAGTAAAAAGAGTTTAAATATATATAGAAGTAAATAGAATATTTTGTGTGAGTTAATTTGTGATAGTAGTAAGGAAAGCAGTTTACTGCTTAAGGCTTGAACAGAATCATTAGCAATAAGGGAATATACACATAAATGGAGAAATGTGAGTGATTTAGTCTGCAAGTTATATAAGAAAGGCATGGAAAATATTAGGCATCTGCTAACTGAATGTAAATGCTTACAAGCAGAAAAGATACAAATAATGAAATTGTGGGAGAATAAATATAAATGAGATTATACAGAAAGTGAGATCTTAGTTTTTATGCTGGGTTTGAAAAAAGATAAGGAGGATATAGATATAAAGGCTATAGAGTGATAAAGGTGATGTTGTGAAAATGGGATGGAGCAGAATAGAGAAGAATATGGAAAAACTTAGAGTGGGAAATGGAAAGGGAAGAGAAGGTGGCTAGCAGATTTCTTTGGGCATGGTGGATGAAAGATTCTTGATTTCGATAAAGGATTAGCCATATCATTTTTCTTCTAGTCTTCAAGGATTTGAAGTTCAATGTCATGTGAGTTCTCTTTCCTAAGTACTGGTGGTTTTCTTCATACTTTCAAAAAATAAAAATAAAAAAGATTAACAAGTTTTGAAATCTTTAAAGTTGAAATCTAAACTTGTGTTCTATAGTTAAATAAGGTGAAATTATGTCTATAAAGTGATTTGTTTAAAAAATGCTCAGCAAACAAGCAGAAAATGTTTGACCAAGAACTATATTTGCATTTTTAATGATATGAAAATAATACCACGTGAGATCTTGAGAACATTAATTATTAAAACTCTTCATAACAAAAAAGTTTCTCGCCTCATCTATAACCCACAGATGAATAACTTAATATTTATAATAAAATGTTAAAAGTATCATTTTCCAAGATTTTAAAAATTGAATTACGTAATTAATAATGATAATATTTTGAAACTACTAATTCCTGCCTTACACACCCATATTACATACAGCTCTAATTTTTACCAATTCATTGATAAACTTATTTCATTGATAGTAGTTTGTCTAGCATAATTAATGAAGTTACGGATTGCACAGAAACATCATTCAATATAAATATTTAAAAGGCATCATGCAGGTGAAAATAAAATTTACTTCGAGGTGTGTGATTCCAAGGTTGCTGCAAAATTCAATTTAAAATATTGCAAAAGTTTTGTCGTATAAACGAAAACGTTTTTAATGCACTGATTGCATTTATATGAAAATAGTTAAAACTGCGTGAAAGATATACTGGAGAAGAACTTTTTTTCCATGTATCATAGCATCGGCCGGGATCGGAACCCGCTAACCCGGGACAACTGCTTGTAAGGCAGTTGTGCTGACCTCTCGACTACCAACGCTTGACGGGAAGAGACTTATGAATACATCTTTTGCGTTATTCACACACTCACACATATCTTTGCATAATTTACTATGGCATCTTATATGAAAATGTTTGTCATAATCTTAATGAGATATACTTAGAAATAATCATAAAATACTGAACTTTCTTAATTCATTATTATTCTTTTTTAATATTTATGAAAAGAAAAATCTTCGAACAAAAGAGGTCAAACATCTTTTATGCTCTCTGGATATTTTAAATGCTCAATTAAATATATATACTTTCTATTCCTAAAAATGAAAATATTTAATTAAAAAATATTTGTTCTAATGTGGAATCAATCATGTACAAGTTAAGACGTAATATCGTCGAAAATTAGATTGTTTCTCAATGCTAAAGTTTAAATTGTTACACAAATAAAAAACATTTATTTTCTAATCAAGTCATTAAGTTTCACAAAGCAGCAGCTGTCGAGTTACACATCAAATGACGTCAAGCTAATGAGAAATAATTAACTTTCATTAATGATTACTAAATCTGAGGATGATATTCTAACGGAAGCAATTAGCTTTCTTTCTGCACGACTTTGACTACCTTCCAAACCTTTGGATCGTTAAAATACATTCCTGGCTTTAGTTGAATTTGTTTAACGTGCTTGCACACACACATTATATAGACATTATTAAAATATTTCCCCTTTATTTTCATTATCTGTATTTCTAAATATTTAACTGTTTATCAATTTATTTATTTATTTATGTATTTAACTATTTATTTGACTACACATTTTATCTATTCATCCAATTATAATTTTCCATTTATCTAAGTAATAATTTTTCATTTTATTTACTAGTGCATTTTTTCATTCATCTATTTTTTTTTTCTCTATTCACCTCTTTTTATATTTTATTTATGTGTTCGTATGCAAACATTTATTACTATACCTATTTACTATGATTAATATATGTATTTAACTTTAAAAATAACTATTCATCTACTATCGACTTAAAATCTGTTTCTGATGAGCATATCGGTCCACAGTCACATTAACTCTATTTGTAAAACGGAGACTCGATGAAAATGTCATTTTTGTTTCCACCTTATGCTTACTGAACTATGTTAAATCTTAAAATATATTGTACTATATTGATATTATTTTTAATTGCTTTAATGGACGCATTTTTTTTTCTTTTGCCTAATCTATTTTGCTTTAAAAAAAAAAAATTATGAAATATTTTACTATTGATGAATTAAATGTTTATCAGTGATCAGAAGATAGTCATGTGACTTATATTTAAAAGGTTGCATATGTTTTTTAATCTGTCAATTTTATACCATAGAAATGAAGATCCAAAGCTATCTATGTCATATAAAATATACACATGGTTATATTATATGTCGAAGTATGCAATTATACTGATTGTATCGTGAATCTAGTAGATAAAGCTGTTTTTTGATTATTGTTATTCTACTACTGAATGTGAATGTGGAAGAATACATATTGGTGAGATCAGTTGCCCCGTTGAAAAGTGATTGCAAGAGCACAACTGATGATTAGAAAAGAGAAAACAGATTTGTTTAAGGTAGCAGATTATGTATGCACCAATGGACATATGTTCAATTGGGAAAATACAAAAATATTGGATAAAGAGGAAAAAATACGAAGTAAAAAATTCAAAAAAGGCTGCTCACATGGCAATGGTGAATAACCCCATAAATCAACCTAGTGTGCAATATATAATGTATGGAAACAACTAATCAACTTTGCTCTTAGGAAAAAGTGGAGAAATCAGGAAGTAAATGAAATTTATATTGACTGTTGCCTTTGACAAGATGGCTCAGTGGGTTAGAACATTACCTTAAAAATTTAATATTCAAGAATCTAAGGGTCCAAGTTTGATTCCCATGATAGTATTGTCATTGATCAGACCAGCAACACCTGAAGAACAGAGGAGAATAATATCACTCAAAATGTTATGCATATACTAACTGTATGCTATTACTAACAGCTGAATGTAATTGGAAATTTTAAATAAAATTTAATTTTTCTAAAGACATTCAATACATCAGATGATGGAAATAGTCCAATATATAAATGCAACAAAAATACCATCATCACAAACCTTCAGAAAAACAATAACTATAGGCAGGTTTACAATAAAGAATGACAATCCAGAAAATAGCAGAAAATCTGTTAGATATAACCATGCACTCTTCATTAATTATTACAATATATGGTTCTGAAGTAGAATAATGAAACCTATTAAATATAGATTAAATACAAGTTTAAAAAGTTATGTGATTGATACCTTGGTATAATGTTCTGTTAAAAAAAAAAATTTCTTGTTTATTATATATGTGTTTGTGTTTCAATTAAATATTGATTGTTAATTTTATTTTTGTTTTAGATTTTAAATACAATTGTGCCGAAAATGTATTTAACATTAGTATAACAACAAAATATCCATTCAGTGGAAGAATTTATCCTGTAAATATGCATAATACTCCATGTGCTAAATCTTATCATCAGGCAGGAACAACAGTTGTTTTTGAACTTACTCTGCTGGGATGTAATACTTTGTCTTATAGAAATGAAGTAAGTTATTAAAGTCTTACTTTAAAGCTTATATATTATTTGCCATTAATGTTTTTATAATCTGTGGAGAGAAATAATGAACAAGCCAATAATTTTTGTATATTACATCAAACAACAAAAAAATTGATAAATATATTATCTTGTTTTATGATTTATTTTAGGGTTGGTCACTTCTAATTTGTGCAATAATTCTTGACAGTGATTATGCTGTACTAAAAAGAGGCTCTCTGTCTCCTTTTTTTTTTAGTCATAAAACAAATATATTTTGATTGAAATCTTATTGTTTTAAAATCTTTCTGTATGTATATATATATGTGTGTGTGTTTGCGTATATATATATATATATATATATGTGTGTGTGTGTGTGTGTGTGTGTGTGTTTGTGTAATATACATGTGTACATGTGTAAATATGATTGCAAAAAGGAATTTACTATTAACTGACAGAGAAAACTTTTGATTTTTCTCAGAAATTTTAAAGAAACCAAGCAGGACAAATTTCTAATGTCCTCTTTATACTTTCTCGTCGTTATAGAAATTATACACTTATTCATATGGCAACAAATAAAGTTAGGCTACTCATCAATACAATCAGTAAGTATCATGAATTTTCATAAATTGGAAAAACTGTTAATGTTAAATGAGACAGTGCGACTTGGTTATTAATTTGGAGAGAGGATATACACTTTACTATAAAGAAACAAATATTAAAAACACAAATGAAGTAAAATTTATTATAAATAAAAAATAGGAAACAACATTGTGGGCAGTAATGTCATACAGAATTAATTATTTAACATAAAAGAAAATGTCAAACTCAAATAATTTGAATTTATAGTACAATAATGAAGAAGTTAAGGATTACTATATATGAATATATGGACAGAATGTATTTGATGGTATTAAATAATATTTTAGATTTGTCATGGGAGACTTTAATGCTTGAATTAAAAAATGATGAAAGATGACTAAATTTGATTATGGAGACATAAATGAAAAAAACTTGAGATTTATGGAATACTCAGAAGAGACAAAAACTGTATAATATATATATATATATTTGAGAAAAGTATAAATAAAATGGAAGTGGACATGAAAACATTTAAGTGAAAATGAATCAGAACTTAATTATATTTTGTCTCATGATTGCATTATTCTTAGTACATTGAAATTTTCTTAAGAGGAAGTGATAATCTATTAATAAAATGAAAGATACCATGCTAATACAAAATTGGAGAGACAAAAGCTATTAAGAGAATATTATTAATTAATATTCCCAATCTTCAGAAACATTTTAATAAATTTAAATTAGAACTAGAAAATAGTTTTAAAATATTAATAGACTTTTGAAGATGATTTAGACTTGAATGAAATCAAAAAGAACCACCTCACAATTGGTGCAAAAAAAGAAGATGATTCACCAATTAATTTTTATCTAAGACTAAATAATATATATAGGTTTAAATGGTCCACTAGAAGAAAAGTTTTTAAAAAAATAAAAATTGTAATATTTCAAGAAAAGTTATTTTAATAATGAGAGGAGATGACACTATTACTGAAAAGAAAGTTGGTGTCATGAAATGTCTAAAAGAACTCTACAAAGAAGTACATAATACTAAAGATCAATGCAACAAAATAACCCCACCATTACATCTTCTGACTTGCCAAACACTTAAATGAAGAGATAAGACATGCAATTAAATCGAACAAAAAGAGAAAATGTCTAGGAAATAATGAATTTTTTATTGACTTTATAAAAGGAGATAGAGAAATAGAGAAACTGTATAGATATATCAATTTATTATAAGACTGCAGTAGTTATATTAATATGTAAGAACGATAAGAAAACATAAGAAAGTATAAGCTTTTATGCAAGATCTTTAGCAAGATAATTATAACTAAACTGTGGATTCAAATCAACTAAATGAACAACTAGATTCAAAAGTGGTTTTACTTTAATAGATTGCAAACAAGTATTAAAAGAAGTTACTGAAAAAAATAATGAGTATGAGTTGCTATCTAGATTTTGGTAATGATATGATTATTTTTTGCAAATAATGCTTCAATGATTCAAGAGATATTACAATAGTTATTAGATGAAAGCAACAAAGTACAAATAAATATAAACACTAAAAAACTAAAGTAATGTTCAATGTTTTTTTCATAGAAGATGAAAGCAAAGATGAATAATCCTGAATAAGAAATTAACAACTATTAAATGCTTTTGTCCATATTATAGATGAAAATATAATGGATAAAATAATTATAAAATGAAACTTGGATGAGGAGTAGTTTCAATAGAAATAATCTAATATTAAAAGGAAATGTGTTTATATAATTTATAAATATATGAGTCTGAAACTTCATAAAATAATGAGACACAATGAAATAAGGACATATGTCTATTGGTAGAAAATTATTAAGAGAAATACATGGATGAGAGAAGAAACAAGTTTCATTGATACTTTTAAAAAAATTAAGAGATTAGAATGGAGTTGAGTGCGACATATTTCTAGAAAAGATGATAATAGTTGGACAATTAAACTTTTAAACTGAATTCCAAGAGACTATAAAAGATTTAGAAAAAGGTCACATATAAGTAGATGGATAAAATAAAAAGTTATCTTGAGAAATGAAGAGAAGATAAGTTAGGATCAAAGAAGCTTAGAGAGATCGTCATTCTGGAGTGGACTGATAATAGTGTGCGTGTGTGGGTGTGTGGATGTTTATATGAATGGCTGCATGCATGAATTAAACAAAACTAAAAGTAACCATGTCAAATTTACTATATTAATTATATAAATAAATAATATTAAGATATAGTCAACTTAGTATATGTTTGCATATAAATACATAGCATATAAAGAAATGTTTGCACTCATTTATAAGCTATTGGAAATAATAGATAAATTATCATAAGCTGGTTATAACTTAATATTTACTTATATAAGGAATACTGATATAGTAAATTTTATAAGGTTAACTCTAATATTAATATATATGTTGCAATTTGTAATACTATAATTGACTAGTTACTAGTTTGCATTCAGAATAGGTTATATTTTATTTAAACTTCTTTATATCAATAATTTCAAGTTCTGTGGTCAAGTTGCAATCTTTAGAGTCTATATAAATTTATTGGATGATCAATAAAGATGGGATTCCACCTTTATTGTTAAGAGAAGTTTGCCTTGATAACAGTTTGAAATTGTTGATTGTTATTGATATTGGAATTGTTTAAGTGTTGACTCACTGTAAATTGGCTATTATAAATTTAAAACTGTAAAAAGGTTATTGCTTTTAATATTTATAGTTAAACAAATGTATTCATCACTGTCATTGGTTGCACAGCACAGAATATAGTCATTATCATATTTAAATAGTCTTGCATTCTAATGTTTTTGAGAAATATATAATTTTATAAAGCATATTTGAATAACTTTCCAAGCAGATTTTTTTTTGATAGACTTCTATATTTGTATAAAGAAAATACATATGCCCATATTTCATTGTTATTCTTATTAAGGAATAAAGTTATCTATTGTATAAATAAATAAATAAAAAACTGCTCATTCACATAAAAACAAATAAATAGAAATGTAGAATAGAATTATAAATCCAACATTACAACACTAAAATATTTTATGTGTAGAATAAACAGTTCTTATATTTTTATATTTTGTTGTGTGTGTGTAAGCATACATGTTTATATTTTTATTTAGCAAAGATTGGTTTAGGTTATTAGAAGACTTATTATATAATAAATTATTTATTTAAAAGTCAATTTAAAATTAATTAAAATAAATTATCTGAGAACTTTATGATTTATCTATTTTAAACAAATGCTTGAAGAATTATTTCAAAACCTGGAAATGGAAAATGAAATTTGTCTTGCATTGGTGGTCGAGAGGTCAGCGCAACTGCCTTGCACTTGCAGGCAGTTGCCTGGGTTGCGGGTTCGCGTCCCAGCCAATGCTATGACACTTAAAAAAAAAAATCTGAATTTTTTTTTTTCATTTTTGAAGTCTCTAAAGTTTTATTGCCTTGATTCAAAAAATTTTAATTCTAATATTTTGTCTGGCAGAAACCATGAAGACCTCTTCCAATATTTCATGAACAAATAAAGAAACCCTAATGCATCATGGAGAATATTCTATAATCCATATATCATGTAATAACTGGTATAAAAGGTGAAGTTTGAAAAAATCCAGACAGTCTACAAAATTCTTATTGCTATCAGGATCTAAACAGGTTCAAATTTTTAAATAGGCATTTTGTTTCCATCTACATGCTGGCAGGCTAAGCTACTGTAGATATTTGCCTTTGTTAGACAAATGACTTCTTCTCATCATTCTAGGAGAAAGATGGACAACAACAAATAAACCAGACACCATTTAGGCAAATTGACTAGTGGAATGCTGTTTCACTATTTCAACAATAAATCACTGGATTTCTTCAATTAAAAGTAATGATAAATAGCTCATATATTTTCAAAAATTATAATTATTAATTTTAAAAAAGTTGCTGGTTATTTTTTAAAAATATAGTAAAATAATCATTCTTTACTTCAAGAAAGGTGCTAAGTCTCAATAGTGTAAATTTATCCCATTCTAAAGAAAACGTTAAACTGTAATTTTTTCAACTCAAATATACCTCGTATAACCTTGATGAAAATCACTTTGTTATGGATGATAGACTATTCGATTTATCACAGATACAATCAGACAAAATTACTAGCATCATGGATTAAAGATCTATAAATGAATAGATTAATTTTATATCTCAAATTAAAGAAGTAATGAACGCTAATCTTTTGGATAATTTATAGCATTTGATCAAATGTATTAAATTATTGCTGGAATAAATTGAAATAAAACTATGAATTTGTATCCAATGCTTAAGGAATTTCATTAAGGATTATCCATACTAAATTTTCAAATGCCATTTAATGGATAATGAATTATGAAACTAATTATTTAAATGTCACTTGAGAATTGTGAATTATCAAATCAAATATTAAATAGTGATAAACGTTCAAGTTATAAGCAATCTTAAAAATGGATTAATGTGTTAAATATAGATTATCTTAAATTAACAAGCATGCTAAATGGAATTTATTATATGCTGTTTCCAAAAAGAATAATAGTATAAAAATGAAATTAATTGTGCAATAAACCAGATGGTTTTTTTAATACACTCTCTCATAATCGCCTCTTTTTTAGTTAATTAATATTATAGTTGTTATTAATATAATAAAATTTCAGACACTACTATGCCATGTACAGGTAATATTTTATTTAATATTATTATAGTTGATATCGAATGAGATTATTTGTGATATATTTTAAGTTTAGGTTGTACAAACATAATCTATTACACTTGTATAAAACTACTATCTTGCAAATATTATATGATTTATGAGTTCTTAAGTTTCAACCTCAAAGTTAGAGTTAATTATCCTTATGTAGATGAGTAAATCTGTAAAGAATATTTTATGCATCACTCTTACATGTTAGTATTAATTTTTCACTGCAACCTAATTAATATAGTTATATTTTGTTAGTAGAGTAGCACTCCTAATGTTTAATCCTGCAATTGAATTTAGTAAAGGATCTTGAGGTAAAATAAATAAATTCAATGGGGTAAAAATCATGTAGATTTGCTAAGCAATGATTTGTACTTGCTTCTCTTAAAGAGTGAAAATTTCTCCAACATTATTAAGTAATCACCATATAATCACCATTTCTTATGCTTGCTTATAACTGTTGTTAAAACAGGCACAAACTCACTATACGTATTGCCACACACAGCAAGCTAGAGTAATCAATGGATTCCAGAAGGCTTGTGTATAAAACCCCATCTAGTGCCTACTCATCCAATATCCCCAGACTAGTTTCTGGCTTATCACCTTCATCAGTGAGGAGCCTTGGATCTGAGAGCACTACACCTAGATCTTAGGATCTAATGCAACCCTCCAGAAACCACCTTTTATCTCCACTTAACTACAAAACTATGAGTCTTAAATTGAAAACACCTTAATATTTTCAATCCAAGCTCATTAGCTTATATAGTCATATAAGTCTGAACTCAGTTCAGTACCCATACATTTTGGTGTCTTTGGTTCTTTAATATAACCATAGCCACCACTATCCTAGTAGGCAGGATTGGTTTTAAGCCAATAAACATCACATGATCACCATTTCTTATGTTTGCTTATAACTGTTGTTAAAACAGGCAAAAACTCACTATACATATTGCCACACACAGCAAGCTAGAGTAATCAATGGATGCCAGAAGCCACAAGCCAGAAACTAGTTTGGGGATATTGGATGAGTAGGAACTAGATGGGTATTTTATGCACAAGCCTTCTGGCATCCATTGATTACTCTAGCTTGCTGTGTGTGGCAATACGTATAGTGAGTTTTTGCCTGTTTTAACAACAGTTATAAGCAAGCATAAGAAATGGTGATCATGTGATGTTTATTGGCTTAAATAGTAATGGCTATGATTATTAAAAAACCAAAGACACCAAAATGTATGGGTACTGAACTGAGTTCAGAGCTTGGATTGAAAATATTAAGGTGTTTTCAATTTAAGACTCATTGTTTTGTAGTTAAGTGGAGATAAAAGGTGGTTGCTGGAGGGTTGCATTAGATCCTAAGATCTAGGTGCAGTGCTCTCAGATCTAAGGCTCCTCACTGACGAAGACTGCAAGCCAAAAACTAGTCTGGGGATATTGGATAGGTAGGCACTAGATGGGGATTTTATGCATAATCCTTCTGGCATCCATTGATTACTCTAGCTTGCTGTGTGTGGCAATACGTATAGTGAGTTTTTGCCTGTTTTTATTATTAAGTAATGTTGATTAATAATTGATTAGTTGGTGAAACAAACTAATTAAAAATGACTATAAAACATTTATCTTCTATGATGATGATAATTGTTATCCTCCATTATTTAAATTGATGATTATTTTCAAATAATAGTCACTCTATTCCTATTTAATGTTAGCGTCTTCACAATACCTTCTGACAATTTAGTTTATATATATTAAGTTCAAATTAGAATTAGGAAACAAACAGTAATATTTATTATATTTTATATAATTTTTTTATTGCTATTATTTATTTTATCATTTTTTTTATATTGTATAATAAAATAAATGTTATTTTTTAATACTTCTCTTGTCGTTATTAAAGAAACATCGTCACTGCATATTCACGATATAAAGGTTATATAAGTGGCATTCATTAGCTTATTTGAAATATAAAAATATTGGGTAGAATAGTGTACATAAAATCCCTTTTACATTGTCATATCCTATTCATGCATTTATTTTCTTATTTTATATAACCCTGAGATAAATATTAATCAACTTTATATTTTAATTTGCTAGCCTTAGTTTTAAAACACATTGAGTTTCTCTTAGTGTTTCTAGTAAGAAACAATATATTTGTAAAGATTTTTTATTATTAAAATAGAATAAGATTACGAGTACACATATTATTATAAACCCCTGAAAATGTATTTATTATTTTATTAAATGTGAATCTCTTATCAAAATATAAAATAGTTTTAGTTTATGTGGAAGTATATAAAAACTTGTACGCATTGTGAATTGCAAATCAAGTGAGGGTTTGTAGTCACACTTCTTTTTCCATCTCAACTGAGATCTCAGCCAACTCAATCACATTCCCACATTATTGCAATTGAGATTGCATCTTATTATGGTTTATATATATATATTATAACGATCTGGAGATAATGGAACTTAACGTCATCTGCACTTCAGGGTGCCACTAGGCATTTGAACCTAGAAAATTTATATAGTAGGCAGATATGTAAGTTCAAAAAAAAAAATTTTGGTTGATTCTGGTCGTTAGTCCATTGTCACTAGCTCAGTGGAACAGCAGAGATTTATATTTACAATAAATTCTTATCTAAGAATATTTTTAAAAAAGAATAAAATAAGCCACTGCCAGTAATTAACGTACAAACATTTATTTACGCACATATATATAAAATTTAACATTATTATTTTAGTATGTTTATTTTAGATTTTAATTTGATTTTAGAATTTAAATTTACATTTTAATTTTTATAATATTATAAGTTTACATTTTAATTAAGTTCGCACAGATAGATTTATGAAAGTTTGTTTTATAATGTTGAGTACAGATTGGTTACATAGATTACATGGTTAAAACATTTCAAAATAAACATAACCGATCAAAATACAAAGTCATTGATATGTCAATAGCAGAGGGAATACAAGGGACCCATTGGCATTCATCGTAAGATGCCCAAGACACCAATGACTTAAAAAAAACATCTGAAATAAATACATCTTAGATACTCACCGTAAGGTATCAGTATTTACCGAATGTCTATATATTTTGATCAAATATGAAAACCAAAAACATAATTAACCAATAACGAACCCATGCAAGCGTCTATACCCAACTTAAATTTAATGCATTTTTATTTAGAGTGTCGAGTATGAATAGACTACATAGATTTGCATTTGAAAAGAAAATATTCTATCCTTATTTAACCTTAGGCCAAAAGTTCGTAGTCAAACTAATGTCAATTTATCTGATATATCGATGACTTCAATATAGCATGAAAATATGACAACACAAAATACTATACTGTCAGAAATGTACATCTGAACAGTAAGTAGAGTTAGAGAAGACATTGTCTCTCTACCAACAAGAATGCTACATCTGTTGGCGAGTAGAACAATAAACAAATAACTCCATAGGAATGGCCTGCGGTCCTTTGCCGACTTACAAACCCATCCATAGGCAAACAGAAGGTGTGTGGCATATATATGCAATCCTGCCCGTAGCGAATCTCATACTACATCTACTAATTATACCAATATATCCAATCCATTGACCCAATTTAACTACGAAACAAATAACCTAAGATTACCCTCCCCTAATATAACTTTACAAATCTCTATAGCCATTCATGCCTGACTTAAGTTTATCATTTATATAATTTAATTTATCGCACAACAAAAATCATAAATAAACTTAAAGAACAAAAAAAATAAAATAAATGGAAATGATTTTACAAAAGAAATACATTAAATAAAATTATAACTTATTAATAAATAACGTTGGTCAGATAGGATTCTATTTCTTATAAATTAAAGACTGAGAAAGTTTATATTTTAAAGTTCTTAGTGTTTCAAAATGTTTTTAAAGTTCTTACAATTTTTAAAACGTTCCTCTTTATCCATTGCATACCGTTTGGAATCCACATTAAATCCCCCGATGATCCTGTTGTCCTCAGTATAAGAAAAGCGATGTTTCATTTTTTTTTTATAACAACTGAAGGGATTGAAGAGTGCATCTTTTCAATCCCTTCTTCTTCAGCTCCACACTAACACATATAGTCACATCTCTTCTAATTAATTAAACCAAATCACTTTTTATTTCCAAATTTCTTCTTTTATACATAACTTAAGGATCCAATGGACATTACATCATCGATGTGATGGTCTTTTCGCTGAGGTCCAATTCCATTGTTTTTCTCTCCTATCTGACCATGCTTATACATTTAAATGCCCAAGGCTAGTTTACATTTGACTAATTAAATTAATCATTTCCATTTTTTCAATAACATTAATTACTTTGTTTTGTACAAACTTACGATATATTTTTATCTTTAAATCTTTAAAGATAATTTGGTTTTAAAATACTTTTTCTTTTTTTTAATAAAGTTTCTTTTTTTTAATTTCTCCTCTGTGCAATTTAAATATATATATGAGTTTAGTATAGAATTTTAATTTTCAATTTTTAATTCTTAAAAAGGAAGTTTTATTTGCGAACTTTTATTCTTTTCATGTTTACTAATAAAAAAAACAATGTAACGTCGTCTGTGCCCATTACAATATATATATATGTACATTGTCTGTATTAAATTTAATGTAATTATAAGGGACTTGAACCCAGACTTTCAAACTTCCCACAACCATCCAATTTATCTTGTACAAGTGATACACATGACCACATATATGTGGAAAAAATAAGTGATCTCCAATATGTGTATTTCATGCTGAACCAGCATCCATCAGTTGGTCGAGATCATCATATATAAATATAATTCTAATAATATTTATTCATTAGAAATGATCAACTTACCAATATATTGATAAAGTCATTACTTGGAGAGTTCTTCTTTTATCATATATTATAGCCATTTGGCTATATTGCTATATTAACAATAATAGTTAGCAACATGCTCCTTAAGTTTAGAGTTAATTAGTGCATGGGGAAATAGTATTTAACCTTTCTGTATGTTTTTTAAGAATAAGGGATAATTATTTAAATATTATTTTTCTCATTATATGATATAAGAATTTTCAGATATGTTAAACATAAGTTTAATATTTAAAATATATTATAAGTTCTAAAGGGTTGTAAAAGAGAGAGAGAAGTATAAAGTAAACAATTTTTTGTATTCTCTTTCTTCATTAATTTACCTGTCATTTTTGATTTTAAATTTAATGATAAAAAATATTAAGTAAAAAAAAAATTATTTTCCTTAAGTATTCATGAATTTTAGTTTGAACTTATAAGAGAGATAAATAAATAAATAAAAATTTAATTGATTATAATCGTTTTTTTTTCTTTTTATCTCTCTTCAAAACAGCAAACAGTGTTTATCAATCAGTATAATTAACTGATTATCTTAGTGGGTTTTTTTTTTTTGGGGGGGGAGAACTTTTTTTTATTAAAAAGGATCAAAAACTGGGTTTTGACTTGTTTTCCAATGTCAATGTTGAGAGAGGATATAGTTGAACAAATGTTTTTGTCAAAATTGATCTAATTGGTTATTATTGAATTTTATCAAGTAGTAGACAGATTATGATCAGTTAAAGACAAGAATGTTCAAAAATTAGGGGTGTGGGTTAAACAATTAGCCTCAGTGTATTGTAATAAACAAACATTCCTGACCCCACTGTAAAAGAGGACAGTCAATTCTAAACCAGCTGTTGAAGAAGATAGCAATAGAACTTTTAACCAAGCTGTTGAGAAGAGTAGATATTTCTGACTTAACAAAGCAGATGCAGAAGCTCAACTGTTTAAATATGTTTTCTATAATGAAAACCTTGTGCTAAGTTTAGATAAAAGCTAAACATCATCTACTTCTATGTAACCTGCTTCATGGGAATAAAATATAAAGGAGATGAAAAATGCTCTTGAAATAATCTGTAACAAAATATTGTCTTCAACTAAAAGTATGAGTCTCTCTATGTGTTAGCCTGATCTGAAAAAATTATTGGGAAGAAAAATGAATGTATACAATTAACCTGAAATTAAGAAACTTTCAAAAAGAATATTACATGGAAAACCTGTAAATTAAAAATGCAAAGAAGAATTCCAAAGAAAATTAAAACCATGGTATAAGGTTTTTTTTGTTGTGCACATCAAATTTATAAAGATGTTTTTAAAATTAAGTAACAATTGGTATTAATTAATAATTTTATTAGTAGTTTTTTTAATTGAACATATTTTTTTTCAATTCATGTGACTTTTTTTCTTTTTCTTTCACAATTTGTAGAAAAAGTTTTTTTGAGTAACTTAATTTTTTTTTTTTCATGTGTCAAAGCATCGCCCGAGAAGTGAACCCGCAAACCCGGAACAACTGCCTATAAGGCATCTGTGTTGACCACTCGGCTACCAATGCTTGACTTAATATTATAATATTTGACTTTTTTTTTATTTATTTTATATCACCCCACCACCACCCCAAATTATACACAAAAGGGGTAAGCTAATTTAACATTCTCTTATTTCTGATTGAAAAGCTATTTTTTAACTTTTGTTATTTAAAGAAATAACTTAATGAAAACAAAAGTTAATTAATTTAAGGAATAAAAATCAACACTGGTTAATTAATTTTTATATGAAACTTTGGATAATGTGTAAATCTGAAATATCATATTATCATGTCATTTTATTTTTTAATTAAATAATTGTTTAAAAATAATCTAGTGTTAACATCTTTATTCCTCTAGCTGAATTGGCAATATGTGAGACTTTATTTCAATACAGTTTAGAGTTTGATGGATTGTTTTCAAATTATATAGGTAAAATTGTTTTAAAGTAAATTAGAATGAGAGTATTCATTTACATATAGTTTAAAATCTGTAAAGTGCATGTGCATTAGCCTGATCGCTAACTTACAATTACAATTTATTAATATAGCGCTATATAAATAAATACCTTATTATATAAATAAGCTGTTATATTTATTTATCTCTTGCTCACAGTGATAGTTCATAAAGTTGTAGTTTCCTGAGCTAGATTAGAGCATAATGATTAGTTATATGGATGTAAGGATTATGTTGGTGCACTACATTTTTATTTTATTATTATTATTATTATTATTATTAGAAATTGAGTTTATAGTTAGCCAGTATATTAATAAGTACTATGTTGCCAGAGCATTGATGATTATCATCATGTTACAGTATCTCAGAATTATTTGATTTTTTTTATATCCTGATGGATTATCACTTAAGTAGGTGCATCTATATAATTGTATTATATTTTTGCTTTAAATTTAGCAGTGGCTGGATAATTCACCTGTCTATAGTAGATTGTTTCATATCCATTCATAAGATTGATTGTTGATTTTTGAATGCTCTTTGTTGATTGTTGATAATTAATGATTATTATTATTCTTAATGCTAGAGATGCACCTTGTGGTTTTGTACCTGCTGACTTTCTGCTCTTATTTACTGCATTCCTTTTACCTTTAATTTGATTAGTTATTTTATGGGGATGGTGATTCCCATTTCCCCATATTAAGCCTAAATTTTCCATGCTTTTACAATATATTAATATTAAATAAACATAACATCATGTGAAATTTACCCAGTTTATTTTAAATAATAATTGAACTGTTCTCTAGTTGCCATATATTTTAATGTAAATTGATTTTTAAATAACTGGTATCAAGTTTAAATACCAGAGATATTTCATTCGTTTCTAAAACTCTATAATAAATAAACGCATCATATATGTAATGATAAATATTTTAATACTGAATAAATATAATGTCATGTGAAATTTATCAAGAAATCTTTTTGCTTAAAATATAAATTATTTTTAAAAATATCTTCACATTGCTGCAGTTTCTAATTTGAAACAGCATTGCAATTCTTCCTGAAAATCTTTACATGTAAAATCAATATAGCTGATTAATCACATTTTTGATATGACTGACAGTTCATTTAATTGAATTTTATAACACCGAATTTTTTATTTTTCATCACCGATTGTAATTCAATGTCTTTACACAAATTGATTGTTCCTAGATTTATAGGACTGTTTAATATAATAATGCAATTCATTTTTGTTTTATATTTTTTGACAAATAATTCACTATAAATATTCTTTCATGCAAGGCTTTGTGGTAGTTCTTTAATGGGTATATATTTTGTTGCATTTAATAACATGGAAGACTGCCAAATAATGACATTTCAATAATTTTTTGAGAGGTAGAAATAAATGCCAAATCAGATCTCTTTATTTTTAATTCATCGGGGTTTTTTTTTTTAAAAAAAAACATAGATTTATATTTTCATTGCTCAAGATTTGTTTTAAAATATGTTAATATTTTATTAATTTTGATTGAAAAATTGATCAATATATTTCCACTGATAACACAATGCAGATGAAAGCATAATTATTATATTTCTCTTGATAATTAAAAATACAACTCTTGTCTTGTTTGCTATTGGTTTCCCTTGAAGTATAGACATTTCTGCATTTTTATTATATGAATTAATTTCTTGAGAATTTTTTTTAATTTTATTTCAAAGAGAGAAAGACAAATAATTTTTTCAAGAGATATATGCTATTTTTTTAAAAAAAGATAAAAACTTAAAATGAATTTTAAATTATTTTGTATTGATAACTCATTACCAGTTTTTATTGTAATAAAATAATCATATAAAATAAATTTAAATATTAATTTAAAAACTTAAAACTTGAAAAATCAAAAACAATTAATTTAATGTCACTTCTCAGTGAAACTCAATACATAATATCATTAAAGTCTTATCATAGTGGACTAGGGGCAGTACCATCATTTTGATTATATAACAGAATAATAAACAAACACATATATAAAAAATAATTTTTATCTTTGAAAAGTGTAAGCTGGTCTGCTTTGATTACAATCATGTTATTTTTTACATTGAGATCATTTCACTTCTAATTTAAACTTTTAAATTAGAAAATTAATTTGTTCTTTATATTATAATTTTCAGAGTCAATACATGAAGCAAATTGATGATACTGAGCTTCATGGAGCAACAATGATATTTGAATGTATATCATCTGATATTCATTGATAAAATCTATGATGAAAGCCATTTTTTATTATGCCTAAAATTATTTTATGATTTGCATCCCTTAGATTGCCACTCTTGATAATAATAACCAAGTAGTACTTGAAAAAGATTTTCTGTCCATTTGCTTAAGCAGTAGATGATATTATAATGTGAGATAGTTACTTGTATTTAATAAAATATGGCACAGTGAAAGATTTTTATTATTCCTAAAATGTTTATATTTAAATTATTCTGTTATGTATGCTTTTCATGTATAAAAGATGCAAAAATATATTTTAGGTTTGTTCATTTATACATTTGCTTGTTGTTAAAATTAGCATTACACCATTTTTATTGGTGTGGAAGCATTTCTAAATGTTTTAGAGATATGTAAGTAATATCATTGAATAACATATACTGCCTAATCAATGGCAGGTGCAATCCAGTAGAGCATGGGTACTAATTTTAACAAGAAGCAAATGCATACAAGTACGAATCTGAAATATATACTCACCCTTATATATATATATTGTCAGCCTGGTCATAAGTTAATGTGGTTATAAATCTGTTATAGTTATATTTTTCCAGAAAAGAAAGACTTAAAAAACGTTAAAAGCAATAATAAGTATATATTTTTTAATGTACATTAACTGAAACAAAGTTTTTTATCATAGCCATAGTAAAATGCTTTATAAAGTGTAGTATTCTATTTACAATTACATAATTGGTAGTGATTGAAATCAATCTATTTTGATTACAGTTACCTCATACTAAACTTAGTTTGTGTTTACCATACGATTTGTGAACATTAATAAATACCAATAATGAATATCTATAATAGACATTATAATAAAACTTTTTGTTATTGCAATATTGTAGTATAATGTATAGAGTTATTTTTTAGACTTGTAAGTCATTACTGAAGTGCATTCATTTTGTTTTGATTCAATTTGATTTGTGTTTACTATAACTTTGAATGGACCAACATCTCATAGACATAATTATATGTGTGCATGATATGACTCAATATTAATGCTGTCACTTAAATGACTGTAGCTAATCGGAAAAAAATAGCATATCACTTTTATTTAGAAACTAGATTCATTATATAATGAATGACAGTTTGTTGATGCGTAGTTAAAGAAGATTATTCAAGCAAAAATCTATTATTTTCCTATTTGATTGATTGTCATTTAATTGACAGTATTGACATCAACTGTTATATGAATTCATAATTTGGTGTTATTTGTTTCTTTTATTTGTTTTTAACACACACACTCGCACACACACTAAAATAGGAATTCATCTTAAAGATGAAATTTTACTTGTAAGGTGAACCCAAAAAGCGATCTATCATCTTTCTCCTTCTCAAAATCCTTACGTTAAATAAAGTGAATAATATGTTTAAAAATCAACTGTTCTTACTACTGTGTTGACAGCATTGTATCATCGTTTATTATATAGAGATGAGATTTCTGTGGTTTAGAGTGATGCGTTCGAAAGCTAGGAGATTCATGAATCGAAACTCCATCTTTCACTTCATTGCTTAAACTTCCTAAAAATTAACCATTCTACTCTATTTTTTATATATAAGTCTGTGTTTTTATACATTATATTTAATTTTGAAAACAAATTTTATTAGAATAATAAAATGAATTATAGAACTATTAGTAGCTTAATAATCTTTATAAAACTATAGTAAAATATTAGATCTTTCAAGTCAAATAATGATTTTCGAAGAGGGTGGGGGGATGAGTACTTTAAAATAAATATTCACTCGTTTCCTGCATTGCGTCACAATTAAAAGAGTAAATATCACAGGACATTCGGTTATGAATTTTTATTTAATTCTGCACGATCGAGTTTTAAAATTAAACTCTGATTATTTAATACACTTTGGAGATCTTTTGAACTTTTAAAAATATGTTTTTTTACCTGTGAAATTATTTATAGCATTTATAATATTTTGAGTCATTGCTGAAGTTATTTAAGATCTAATTATTTTCAATACCTAAAAATATAGTAGCATGAATTTATTTTTGACTAATCCTTGGCATGTTCTTACTAAAGTTATCTAAAGCGTCATCTATATAATTTTTTTTTAAAATATACATATATTGATAAAATGCAACCAGCATCTTACAAATATAATGATCAAAAGCTTTTTGACTGAAAAATTAAGTAGTTGTCTTGAAAAGCTAAATAGAAATAGATATTTGCTCATTGTTTTTTACCGAAATAAACTAGAAACTAATTTAAAAATTAATGTGGCACTATTATCTGGTATTCATCATGCTTATGTTAAATTGTACATAATGAATTAACAAGAAAACATTGGGAAGCCATATGATGTTTGAGCACTAAACTGATAGACTAAATACAATGGTTCTATTTAATTGATCAAATCGAAATCGTTTTTTTTTTTTCATTTGTTAGCTGGCAATCAATCCATGAACCTTTCATTTTTGAATCTTCATTTTATGATGCAATGCTAAGCTCATAGTGGTCGTGTGAGGAACTCAAAAGCTAAAGATTCATAGATTGATTCCACATTGAAAAATAAGAAGAAAAAAATATCTTGGTTTACTTAATTGAATAGAAACATTGTATTTAGCCAATCACTTTGGTGTTCCAATACACCAAGCAAAAGACCACATATTGATGATTATTATCATAGATTTTCTGTTATGCAATACTTAAAATTTCTTTATTTGTAGAACGTAATCAGAAGTTCAGTAACCAACTTGTCTTATTATAAACAATACTAAAATCAGTATGAACGATTTAATGTTAGATTTTGAAGTGAACTGAAATAAATAGAAATGGTGTAGCAATTTATTATATAAACGACATTTATGTTCAGTTCATTTAGAAAATCAAAAATCATGCTACGGTTTGTTGGATATTTAAAAAATGTGAAATAAATGACATCAATTTTTTTTAAGCGTATATTGAGTGAATAATAAATATTTCACATACTGGAGTTGACATTTCTTTTGATTTATTTAGTTCGTCATAGCCATGATTACGATGCTCTGCGTTGAAAATGCATTAGGCTAAATTGAATTTGTATTGTATTTTATATTTATTGTTATTAATTTCAACAGCATGTAAACAACTTTTACTATTGCTTAAATATATAATGTGTAGAAATATAATCAATCTTAGAACATTCTCTTTCAAATATGTTACCCCAAATTATTTGTTAGCAGCCTCATAATGAGTCATTTTTCATAAACTTGCAAATACAATTTTACTTTACAGAACATTCTCGTTGAAATACTTACCCAGAATTATTTCTAAGCAGACTGATAATGAATCATTTTTAATAAAAATACAATTTTACTTTTCATTAAAAGCAAAACTGTATTTGCAAGTTTATTAAAAATGACTCGTTGTGAGTCTCCTTACAAATAATTTTAGGTAAAGTATTTGAATGAGAATGCTCTGAGATTAATTATATTTATTGTATACTTTGTAAAGTTAGATAATTATATATATATATGTTTGTTATACATATATATATATGCACACACTGCATTCATATATATATATAACTGAATAAAATAAAAATAAAAATCTTAATTTGGTCCACTAAATAAAATTCTTGTCACAATCTATGATTGTGATATTTGAACACCATAATTTACTTAAGTATCTACCCATGTGATAATGATGAACATTTGTCCAAAATAATAGTAATGATAATCATCATCATCATATGGTTAGTTGTTTAGGAAAGTGTGAGGTGTTCAAGCATCCCATGGCACATTAAGACAACAATTTCATTTAATAGATCAAATTAAATTTTTATTTTTTTAGTTTACTCAGTTAAATATATATATAGATGCTGAGTGGTTTATATATATACACGATCAAATCTGAAGGAAGAAATACGAACTCCACTGCAGGAAGTATTTATTATTCAGTTAAGATTCAGCTAACATACGTATAAAAAAATTACCATTCTGTAGTATACATATATTTTGAAAATCGCCGTCATTAATTGAAAACAAAACAAAAATTAATTGCCAATTATCCATATAAATATAACAACTGTATGTCTTATATAAAAAATATTGAATAAACCAATTTGACCTTAAAACTTGAATACTGAGCAATGCAATCTTTCTATAAATTACCCTATTCCAACAGGGCTTAAATACTACCCAAAGCAGATCAGAAACTTATTTTGTTAATTAAACAATAATTTAAAACCTTAAATCAAAATATATAATTAATAGATTAATACAACTTGAAGTATATGTAAAAAAAATTGGAAAGATGTTGGTTCAAATTATTTGGTATAAATCACTTTGCAGTATTTACACATTTGGTTATCTTTCTTCATCAGCTGACTATAGTGACACAAATCATTCAAGTTAATATAACAATTAACTGATTTGGTATTAAAGCAAGAATATTCATCACTGCGTTCTTTCTATAACAAATTGTTACATTTACTTGAATGATTAGTATTGATCCAAGTCATTGATGAAGTAAGTGTCTCAAAATGTATACATACAACAGAATTGTCACTTTTTTATGACCAAATAATGAATTCTGTTTGGAGATGACACCTTTCCAGATTTATTTAAATATATCTCAAGACATATTTATATACTGGACTATTTCTTTCATCTAATATTAAGTATTGAATGTCTTTAGAAAAATGTAACTTTATTTGAATTTTCCAATTATCTTCAACTGCTAGTAAAAGCATACATTTAGTATCTGTCCAACATTTTGAGTGATATTTTTCTCCTCTCTTCTTCAAGTGTTGCTGGCATGACAAGTGACAATACTAGCATGGGAATTGAATCTGGACCCTTAGATTTTTTTAATATTGAATTTTAAGTAATGTTCTAACCAACTGAGCCATCTTGTTAAAGTCAACAGTCAGTAGAAATTTTATATATGAGGTTCCTTCTGATTTCTTCCTTTTTTTCTTAAGAACAAAGTTTATTAGTAGTTTCTGTACATTATGTATAACCACACTAGACTGACTTATGGTGTTTTCACCATTATTATGTGAATAGTTTCTTTGAATTTTTTTCTTTATATCTTTTCCTATCTATCCAATATATTTATATTTTTCCAATTGAACATATGTTTATTGGTATATACATGGTCTGCTACCTTAGACAATCTGTTTTCTCTCTTCTAATAATCTGTTTGGGTTCTTGTAATCACTTTTCAATGGGATGACTGGTCTCACCAATATACATTCTTCTACATTCACATGGTATTTTATAGATGCAGTTTTTGCTTTTCAGCATTTCAAGTTTAGGCTTTATAGCTGTTAGAATTCCTGGCTCTGGAAAGCTGTTCTGATGTTATACTGATTGCAGATTTTCTATAATTTGTCTGCTGATTTTGGTACATATGAATATACTATAGTACCAATAATTGTTTTTTGTTTTGAGTTTTTTTGTTGTTTATTTAAGGCTTTTTTAATGACAGCTGACGGTAACCATTTTTCATAAGAGTTTGTTTTATGATGGGTTCCTCATTAGTTATCATTACAAAAGCCTTAAATAGACAACAAAAAGAACTATCAAAGAAAAAAAAACAATTATTGACTGTAATGTATCCAAACATACCAAAAATAACAGACAAATTAAGGAAAATCTGCAAGCAGTATAACATCACAACAGCTTTCTAGAGCCATACCTCACTATGAAGAATTGTAACATCTACAAAGTCTAAAGTTAAAATGCTGAAAATCAAAAACTGCATCTATGATATATCATGTGAAGGTGGAGGTATTTATATTGGTAAGATTAGTTACCCCATTGAAAAGTGATTGCAAGAGCACAAACTGAAGATTAGAAGAGAGAAACAGATGTGTCTAAGGTAGCAAACTATGGATCTACCAATGAACATATGTCCAATTGGAAAAATACAAGAATATTGGATAGATAGGAAAAAGTACAAAGAAGAAAATTCAAAGAAGTTGCTCCCATGACACCCCATAAGTCAATCTAGTGTGACTATACATAATGTACGGAAACCACTAATCAACTTTACTTTTAGGAAAAAGTGGAGAAATCAGGTGGAACCACATAGATAAATATATGAAATTTCTACTGTCTGTTATCTTTGGCAGGATGGTTCAGTTGGTTAGAGAATTATCTTAAAATTCAATATTCATTAATCTAAGGATCCAGGTTCCGTTCCCATGTTAATACTGTCTTTGGTAAGGCTAGCAATATCTGAAGAAAAGAGGAGAATAATACCACTTGAAACATTGTGCTATTACTAACAGTTGAATGCAATTAAAAAATTTAAATAAAGTTAAAAATCATTCAAAACTTAATATTAGATGATTGAAATAGTCCAATATATAAATACAACTAAAATACCATCATCACAAATCTTCAGGAAAACACATCTCAAGATTCTTTAATCTATTTTTTATATATGAGTATATTGTTTGTATTGTTTTATATCCATTATAAAAAAAAAAACTCTGAAATTTCCGAGTAGGGCTTATAATATATCATCTGCCTACTCTGTGTGGTTTGGTGCAAGGGTAGAGTAGCATTCTCTGGAGTGTAATATCTATAGATTGGAACCAGTTCTGAGATTCCTATTATTTAAGCTTCTTATGAACTTCTCATCAATAAAACTTTTTGATTAGTATAAAAATATCTTAAATACTTTTCTGTGATTGTGTATTGCACATTCATCTTGATGATTTAAACTAAATTTTTCAATGATAGTTTTTTTTGGGGGGGGTATTTACTTGTTATTTCCAGTCATTTAGGACAAGGTAATCATGACTCTCTCATGCCCTTTATCATTTCCTATACAATTTGTGACAATAGGATTGTACAACCACATTTCCATTTTTTAATTATATGCCAGGAAATTCTGATTTTAATCTCTTCCTTTTTTTTTTATCTTTTTTTCAATTTTTTTTGTCTTCTTGGATTAGAATGGATTGATAGTAAGGTTTAGTGCAGTGTTAGAGTGACAAACCAGAAGTGCAAAAGCCATGGATCATGGCCCAGCCCCTGAGTAATAAACCATTTACTTTAATGAGAATTAAAATATTTTTAGTTCATAGATTACCCTTTCTTTTTGTTATATGCCCAATTCAGTTTCTTATAAATTTTATTATTTGTAATTTAAGATTGTTTGTTGGACTTATATATATTATATATAAGTATAAAGTGGTTTATTTAAACTTCTTTGTATCAATAATTCCAATCTCTGTGGTCAAGTTGCAATCTTTAGGGTCTATATAAGTATTAAACGGAGGTTGCCTTAACAACAGTTTAAAATTGTTGATTGTTATTGATGTTGGGATTGTTTAAGTGTTGACTGGTTTTTAATGATATATATATATATTTCATAGTTCTATGTTTCTGTCATATACATAATAAATAATGCAAGTCTTAGAGCTAAAATTTATAGTTATAAATGCATTTTAATATTATAAAGAACTCTTTAAAGTTTAGAATGTAGCCTATAAATATCTTTGTAGCTCGTAATTATTTTGTATCTAAATACTTAATAAATGTATAAAATGCTATATTTACAAATAATTTTTTTTTCCCTTTTCTATACATAAAACGTGATATTGCTAATTTGTTAATTTCTTTTTTCATTTTTTATTTCTAAAAATCATTTCCAGTCATGAAGTAGCAGACTTAGAACTAAAATCTCCAGATCAATTTTCAATTGATTAACTTATATCTAAAAAAATTGTTTCGTATTAAATGAATAGAACTATCAAATACTCAATCTGCGGTTAATGTGTTAGAACATTGTGACTTCTCAGCTATTACCCATAGGATTATATAAACAATAGGAATTATTTAAAGTGATACTAGAAGACAATAGAGGATATGGACAGTGATTCATATAATACAATAATTATTTTTAGAGGATATTACAATTTTATTTTATCTAGGCTAAAGTCAGTAATCTTCACCTTTTATAGTCAACATTAAACATTGATTAAATAGTCTACAGATACACAACTCTAAACATTGAATTGACAGTATAATTTGCATTAAAATAGTGGAAAGTATTGGAAAATCACCTGTAAATTATAATAGAGGGTATAACTTAGTTACAAACATCTATCTTTGCAGTGACAGCTTAATTTACAAGGCTAAAATACTAGAGCTCAGCTTTTATAGAATTAAGATATAAATCTGACTCGTAGTGAAGGTCACTTCGTTATTACAGACAACACAGCACGAATTCAACATTCCAGATCAACTAGGATTTTTATTCTCAAATTAATATACTCATTTTCTGGATAATATTGAATAGCTAGATAATTTGGTGTAATCTATTTATCACTTAAAAAGCAGCCCTACCACTAACCTCAGATCATAGGATTATAGATGGACATATTAGCTACTATATCATAAGACTTCTTGAATATAAAGTAGCTTAGAATATAATTGCTAAGATACTTATTCGGCAAAACAAATTTTCTGAAAATAAAATGCTTCGATATTAGAATAATGAGAAAAGCTTTAAAAAAGCAGAATTCACACATATCTTTTTTTGTGCCAAAACTTATTCTGTAATCAAAATGTTTATCATCAGGTGATCAATGGTTGTCATGCTACGGAAATAGGCTTAAGAAAGTAATGATTTATTAAAAAATAATTATTTCAATATCTTTCCAAATCCAATAGTTTTTTTTTTTTTGCTGCTGCTTTTTTTTTCTATTTTAAAGAGAAACAGGATAATCCTTTAAAATGGACAAATTATATATAAATAGATATACTGCATTAAAGAAAAAGCTCTTCTTAATAATGATGTCATATAATGCTCTTCATTATTTTCCTTTGTACTTCGCGGTTTTGGATTGTATGTAATATTTTATGAAACTAGCTAATTGATCTGTCCATCACATTGGGAAGTGACTAATTCTTCAATTGACAAGTTTTTTCTTTAGTTCTAACATCTTTTCACTTCTTCAGAATATGTTATGCATTTTTTTATTATCACTGGCAGTCTCTTGTTGGCTTAGTTTTTTTGAAATAGATGTATTTGTTCTAAAGGAGGTTTGTGGAATTATAAGCATTCTTTGATATCCCGTCATCTCAAACCCATCTTTTTTTTATCAACTTTTTCCAGGGTCTACATTCCAGTGACCTAAGTGGTCTTTGGAAAAATATGATATTTAATTTTAATTTTTTGAAATGTTAATATATAACTAATGTTTAACAAATTGAAGTAGTGTACGCTCAATATTCAGACGGGTATTGTTGTTTGTATAATTTATTATTATTTATGAAACAGGATTAAATCTTTCTATCTCTAGATTAATAAAAACAAATGTTTATTTCTTATTTATTTATATATTTGTCAACAATTTTTTTTTTTTTTCGCGATAAAAGGAAAGATTGAATAATATATTATAAACTTTTATTATACTTTTTACTTAAAAAAAAAAATCATTATACTGAAATTAATTCCACTTCTATTACTTCATTATATAAAAGAAAGATCTTACATTTCGTGTGAAATATTAAAATAATTACATAAATAATAATAATAATTGAGTAATGACAATGATTGTAAAGGTTAGCGTACTCAGAAAGTAATTAAAAGAAATTTCAACAATTAACTTACTAGATAAATAAATAAAAAACTTGTAGAAATAAGGAAGGAACTGTTAATTTTAGCAATAATGCCAATTTATATTTTAGTGAAACATGGACTGCATATTTTAATTAAGGCTTTCTTTTTTTTTTTTTTTTACACTGTTATAAAAGTACAAAGGGACATCCAAACATTAATTATATAAAATGTGTGTGTGTGTGTGTGTGTGAAGGGAGAATATTTACAGTTTCAAATAACTTGTCTCAAAATAGAAATCGGATTATATATTTACAAAGCAGTTTTTTAGAATTAATATACATATTTTCCTGCAACCCCTAAAATGTATGCATGTAAAATACGCATATTTATATATAAATAAAAGGTAAATAGTATAAAGGTCTCTCCACTATCTCTCTCCAGTCAACGGTAATGGATAAATTGCTTATATTAAGCTAGTGAAATATTAATATTTTTTATTAGTCATTTATCAGACTAACGATTGTCACGACTAATAAAAATTATATATATACTTTAATTAAGTGATTTTTTTTCCTCATGTGTCATAGCATCAGCCGGGAAGCGAACCTGCTAACCCGGGACAACTGCTTGTAAAGCAGCTGTCGCTGACCTCTCGACCCCCAATGCTTTAATTAAGTGATTTGTGTCAAAAAGTTATGAGTGCAGCACGTTTGACACTTACCAATTAAACTGTAATAATTTGCTATCTATATATATATACATACTGAACTATGATAAAGAGATGTGCAAGTGATTGTAGTCTGGGCCAACTGATGAGTGCTGATTCAGCATGAAATGTGCATCTTGGGGATCGTAGAACTTTTTCACATATCTTTGGTCATATGTTTATAAATACATTCTCCACAAGGTGTTAAAAGTGGATAGAAACCATTCTCTACTTTGCATGGGAGTGGGGTAGTGAAAATTACACTACAGAAATATTAATCATTACTGGATGGTGAATGTTTTATTGTTTTCCTTTCTTGTTTTACTCTCTACTAAAAAGAATACATATCCATTTACCAATCATTATGGTTAGCTAGATTAGTTATTGATCAGTTATCTAAAAGAATAATCTTAAACTTACTTTGGAATCTTAAAAAAATGTTCAGATTCAAGGTCTTAAGACAAGGCAATAGTCACTACTACCACTGTACCAGAGCTTCATCATGTGTGTAGAAACTCAAACTTTAAAAAAATTAGATTTTAAAAATGTATACCAAAGTTGCTCTCTAAAGCATTTTCTAATTGTAATAATATTCAGTTAGTGCATTACACAATGATAGAGTGGCGAATTCAGAACTAAAAATTTTAGAATCAATTCTTAGCTGAGCAAATCAAGAAAATTAATTCGGTTCAGACTAGGTGAATGAAACTGTTAAACGTCAATCTGTCACTAGGTTGCGTGCACGTTACATGGTTGAGCAATAAATAAATAAATTTGTTTATTTATACTGAAATAACTTGAATTATAAATATAATAAGAATTTAAATATTCAATAATTTATAAATAAAAATTTTTTAACTTGATCTTCAGCTTTACTGCAAAATTGTTCTTTTGATTGTCTATACGATATGTATTTGTGATGACACAGGTGTGATGTTCTTATAAAGCGCCACCCATCAGTTCAACCTCGACTTTTGGTAATTATATAAATGACATTTTTCCAGAGTAACTTTTTATTCGTGTGAGTTTAAGACTCGTGCAACACATTCATTATTTACTATTGTTTGAGAAATCATGGACACTTTGCACTAATATTGCACCGTTTAAACTCTGCTAAACTAAAGTGATCATGACATTATTTTGCTGATGAGCTCATTTATCTTATTATTGACAATCTCTTATTTTCTCACCAACCCTTTTTAGCATTATATATTTATATAATAAAATGTTCAATATAGTATGTAACTGTAGTTTTAATTGTTTTTTCCCTTCAGAGATTAAAATATTTGCTGCTGATACAATTGATCAGTCGATGGCAATATTAATTTATGTCATTATTAATACAGGTATTAGTAATGAGATGTAACAGGAAAGTAAACTAAACCAATAGAATAATGCAAGTTAAAGTAGAAATAAGATGATAAATATTTATTATAATAAAATATATTGAACTCTTCTCATTATTAATGATTTTTAGAAAAGAAGCTAGAAAAATCAATATAGCATAAAATGAGAGATATAATAAGAGATAAAAAGATAAGCTCTTCTTTTACAATAGAATGATCACTCTACCTTGCCATTCACCCCCATCTTTTTTTTTAAAATTAGCATACTGTGCTTTATATTTGATTATATCTTGATTTTGATACTTTGTAATATACACTACGATGTGTTCAAACTTAACTGTATTTGTTAGTTGTAAGTTATTGCCAGGTTCATTTAGTTTGACATACATTTATTTTTATTTATAATAAAATGAAAAATAGGAATATCCTTTCATGTTATCCATTGTCTGACTAAGTTCTTTCTAATTTAAATTCTTAATTGGATGACCAATTGGTTTGATCATTGAGTCATTTCCCTGAAAAATAAAAATCCAAAACTTGTTTTGAAATGTTCAGCTACTCTAATTTGTAATAAATACTTTTAAATGCTATTAAGTAAAACATTGTATATAAATAAAATGAAGCCTATCAATGTTGATTCGGTCTGTAAATGGATACAAGTATTTCAAGTATAATTGCATCATATATATCTTCTTGTTAGAGATGCACCATTGATCAAGGAAATCATTGAATTAATTAATCCACAACAAAAGTTTTTTTAAAATTCTTCACTTTATTTAGATATAATTTCTGTTTTAAAAAAGATTATACACAATATATTGGGAATATATACATAAAAAAGTGGCAAGTTATATCTGAACTACAACTGATGATCAAGTATTGTCACTTTCTAGCTACCTCACTCAGTCTTCAAATAGAAGTAAAAGATACATACACACATGTATATCATTAAAAGCCCATCAACACTTATATATATTTATTGTTAAAAGAAGGTTGCCTTGACAACAGTTTGAAATTGTTGACTGTTATTGATATTGGAATGGTTTTAATGATATATATATACCCTGTGCATTTTGTTTTCGATTCTGGTGCTAGGGATCTGATAGTGGAATTTATTATGAACTCCAGAAGAAAAAAAAGCCATTAACTTTTTATACATGTGTGATTACAAATATTTCTTAAGCTTTTTCTTTTCCATAAAAGTGAACTCAAATTCAGTATCTATAAGTTGCACATTATTAGTCTCATCACTAGGAAAACTTGATTCACAGCATAGTATTCGATATTCATCCATTTTACTTTTCTGGCTATCAATAACTATAAATACCCATTTATTTTCTAGTAGACTAGATCCTAATTGTGCTTTAAAATTCTTTATATATATATATAAGTTCCTTTAAATATTTGCTGTGCCATTCATTAGTTAAAAAGCACCATTACTCATTTGATTCTGTTTTTAAAATCCATTTTTTATACCTATAGAAAGTTATAAAAAATATTATAGCTCATGAAGTTATAATGTTGGAATTATGGAAAAGATATTCAGAGGCAGAGGCTTTTTTTTAAAAAAAAAAAATATTTCTTAAGCTTTATATCATAGCTTTGTTCAATGTTGGTTTGACTGCTTCACTATTTTTATGCTAAATTATCCAAATAGAGTAAAGTGATCAACTTCATTATTGGTTTTAACATAATTTGCTGATCTTATTTTTAGTATCTTTGTCTACCACATATTTAAAAATAATCATTTGATAAATATTTATTAATAGTTTTTATATCTTTGAAGATGATTTTAAAAACAATTGAATAAAGATTAAAAACTAGCTATTTTCATTGATCACCTGCTTCAACTAGACTATGTGAAGCTCCTCTCTTTTTGATACACCTGATTTTGTTTTAAATAAATGACAATAAGCATGCATTTCAAATCAGTCAGATTCTATAAATCTATTTACTAACTAATAGGTAGATGATTGTAGATTGATTAGCAATTGAAAAAAATTCAGAGCTTATTTAAGGTACTTAAAGAATTTCTGATTTCATCCTTGGAACTTCAAATCATGGGCATTTCATAGTGCTATATTTAAACCACAATGGTATTTATTCAAAAACATTCATTAATTTTCCTATTGAAAATAAAGTAAGTAAACAGAAATTTCAACTCTGTTCTACTGACTCTGTATATTAGAAACATTGGAAATGAAGAGCAAATTTGTTTTTTAATTACAAATAGTACAAATATATGTGGTGTGTAGTAGCATGCATAAGTGAATATATGTATGCTTATTCGAATTTTTTCAGATACGATTTTTTAATCAGAAACTTCTGGCATACACTCAAAAGCTATTTTCACACTAATACTATCGATTATACTTAAAATCTCTTGAAAAAGAAATTGAAACCCCTGTATTTTTTTGCTATATACTTTAAGCCATTAGAAAATTTTCTAAATACATATCGAATTTCAAACGAAATGGCTTAATTTTAAAAAATTAAATCTATAGCTGATATTTCAGTATGATCAAACAACACTGTCTTTACAATTGAGCTTTCTTAGGTTATAAAAATGTATGTGGTATTTTAAATCTTTTTGTTATTATCCCCCATTTTCAAATTTTATTGTTTGTAATGAAACTATTTTATTTATTTACTGCTATATACTTTTATAAAAATCTTAGCCGACCACTAATAAAAAATGGCCTTGGCCTACACAGCCTCAACATTTTCCACATGCAAAAACAAAAAAATACAACAATTGCCTTAATTAATCAATTTACAAAATTAAAACATCTAATTAAAATAACACCTACTGATCAACCACCCCCAAAAGACTCACTCATTCAATTGGCAATATACCACTGCAATGCAATAGGAAAAATCCCCCAATGGACAGAAAAATATAAATATTGGGAAATCTATGAACTAATGCAGAACCATACCACCAACAATCAAATATTACCACTATTAAAAATAAACAATAAAGTATTAATAAAAAAATACAAGAAATAAGAGTTAGAACCAAAATTTTTCAATTTCATTCTTAAAATAAACTTAGATGCCCTCCCAACCACATACTTTCTGGTCCATAGAAGACTACATAGAGACTTGGATCCTTTATGTGGCTTATGCCATCAGAATGAAGAAACTGTCCAGCACTTACTGTATCACTGCAAAGGTCTGGAACAAATAAGAGTTATACTTTGCAACACCTATAGGAAAAATAAAACCACAATGGAACAAGTAATGATGGCTTTCCAAAGTAAAACAATACCACTGATTAGGGCAGCAACTTTTGTTCTATATTCACTATGGTGCACAAGATGTACATTACTAAATAACGCAAGGCGGCATCCATCAACTTTTGAACATAAATTAATGCAAATACAAATCCGGGACAAATTGATAACAAGTCCAGACATCTATGCAGCTACCTGGTCTCTGCTTAAACACAGAGCAAGGTTGTAACATAATCAAGGAAATGATAACTAAGTAATATGATCTCCAGCAAGGGAAAAAACAAAATAAATAAAGAATAAAACAGGAAATAAAGCAAAAGAACAGAGCCCATCCCTATCCAGTAATAGCTACAGTAACATCTGTGCACCTAATAATTATTCAAATGTAACTGTTTATAATATTCTGAACACTTTATTTGATAATGAACAACTCTGTAACATTAAACTAAGACAATATAATATAAAGGTGTTATCTTGTGTAATGGGCACATACGTATGTTACTTTGTTTTTTTATTAGTAAACATGAAAAGAATAAAAGTTCGCAAATAAAACTTCCTTTTTAAGAATTAAAAATTGAAAATTAAAATTTTATACTAAACTCATATATATAAAATCGCACAGATAAAAAAAATTATTAAAATAAAACTTTATTAAAAATAGAAAAGGTATTTTAAAAACAAAAACTTAAAAAAATTTGGAGATAAAAATATATCTTTAAGTTTGAAAACAAATTAATTGGTGTTATTGAAAAATGGAAATGATTGCTTTAATTAGTTAAATGTAAACTAGCCTTGGGCATTTAGATGTATAAGCAATGGTCAGATAGGAGAGAAAAACAATGGAATCGGACCTCAGCGAAAGGACCATCACATCGATGATGTAATGTCAATTGAATCCTTAAAATTAATATAAAAGGAAAAGTTTGGAAATTATTAGTTAGTTATTAAGAGATGACAGATATGTTTTAGTACGGAGTGAAGGAGAAGGGATTGAAAGATGCACTTTCAATTCCTTCAGTTGTTCAAAAAATGAAACATTGTTTTCCAATATTGTGGACCACAGGACATCAAGGCCCAGAAGAATACCATCAACTATAAAGGACCAACGGTTAACTGCACACCGATCTCCTTATGACTTCGTGGGAATTAACACCTTCCATTACAAAAAAATCGGAGACTACGGACATTTTTCAAAATCATAAGAACTTTATATTCATTTGAAAACATTAAGAACTTTAAAATATAAACTTTCTCCATATTTAAAAAAAAAAAATAGAAATAGATTCCTATCTGACCAAACTAAATTATTTATTAATTAGTTATAATTTTATTTGATGTATTTCTTTTTTGTAAAATCATTTCCATTTATTTTTTTTTTGTTCTTTAAGTTTTATTTATGATTTTTGTTTTGTGATAAATTAAATTATATAAATGTTAAACTTAAGTAGGGCATGAATGACTATATAGATTTGTAAAGTTATATTAGGGGAGAGTAATTTTAGGTTATTTGTTCCGTAGTTGAATTGGGTCAATGGATTGGATATATTGGTGTAATTAGTAGATGTAGTATGAGGTTTGCTATGGGCAGAATCGCTTTATACGCTGCACACTTCCTTTTTGGCCTATGGATTGCGATTCGTAAGTCGGCAAAATGACCGCAGTCCTTTCCTATGGAGTTTTTTTTTATTGCTCTTCTTGTCAGATAGATGTAGTATTCCTATCTGACGAGAGGCAATTTCTTCTCTTAACCTTTTTGTGCTGCCGTATTTTGTATTACATTGAATGCATTGATATATCAGATGAATTGATGTTAGTTTGACTGCGAACTTTTGGCCTAAGGTTAAATAAGGATAGAATATTTTCTTTCAAATTCAAATCTATGTAGACTATTCATACTCGATACTCTAAATAAAAATGCATTAAATTTAAGTTGGGTATGGAAGTTGCATGGATTCGTTATCGGTTAATTATGTTTTTGGTTTTCATATTTGATCAAAATATATAGACATTTGGTAAATAATGATACCTTACGGTGAGTATCTAAAATGTATTTATTCGGATGTCTTGTAAGTTATTGGTGTCACTGCGGTATCTTATGATGAATACCAGTGGGTTTCTTGTATTCCCTATGCAATTGACGGTATCAATGATTTTGTAGTTTGATCGTTTATGTTTATTTTGAAATGTTTTTGACCGTGTAATCTATGTAACCGATCTATACTCAACATTTTAAAAAACACATTTTATAAATCCATCTGTGCGAACTTATAAAATTTAAAATGTAAATTTATAAAAATTAAAATGTAAATTAAAATCAAAGTTAAAAATGTAAATTAAATTTGAAAATGTAAACTGATACTAAAATAATTTTAAATATTATATATGTGCGTAAATAAATGTTTGTGTGTATAATTACTGGCAGTGGCTTATTTTATTCTTTTTTTATATATATCTTAGATAGAAATTTAATATAAAATAAAAATATCTGCTATTCCACTGAGCTAGTGACAATGGGCTAACGACCGGAATCAAAATGTATAAATAAAAGGAAAAAAAATTTTTTTTTTTACTTAAGTATCTGCCTACTTTATAAATTTTCTAGGTTCAAATGCCTAGTGGTGCCCTGTAGTGCAGATTACGTTAAGTGCTAGCTTCTCCAGATCATTATACTTGATTCTTGTAATAACAATTGTAACCTGGTTGTAACTGGAAAACTTGTAGCACATAATTTACTATGTAACTATTAATGTATTCTTTTGAGACAATAAAGGCCTTTTGAAACATAATAATAATAATAATAATAATAATAATAATAATAATAATAATAATAATAATAATAATAATAATAATAAATCAGCATTTATTTTTTATAGCGTCTGTATACAATTGTAATCACATTCATATCGGCTTTTTCAAACCAAATTGTGCAAACGCTTTTTGCGAGTGTTAAATAATAAATGAATACCCTCTGACCCATACAAGATATAGAATTTATGCAGCAATAAAAACACTCGCAAAAAGCGTTTGCACAATTTGGTTTGAAAAAGCCGATATGAATGTAATTGTAATAATAATAATAATAATAATAATAATAATAATAATAATAATAATAATAATAATAATAATAATAATAATAATAATAATAATAATAATAATAATAATAATAATAATAATAATAATAATAATAATAATAATAATAATAATAATAATAATAAAAAAAGGAGACCAATTCTCTTAGATTTAAATACAATAGGTATTACCAGTCAAAATTATTTTCACTCGTATACACCAAATTTCTCTATTAAAAAATATGATAATTGTTTATATTTATGTAATAATTTAGAAATGTATTTAATCAATCAGATTTAAAATTTTTGTTAGCTATCCCTCATCTTGAAATTTATTACGTCACAATTAACAACAACATCAGAATTAAAAAAGGACAGATCATTCTCTCTTACAGTGCATATATTTCATAAAATAACTTCAATTATCAGATACTGTAGGGACTGATTTACCTATGTAATTCTATGGTTTTTTGTTTCATGAACAGAACTTTGGTAATATCTTTATACATTTCGAGTCATGCAAGCATAGTCACCAATCTCCAAGATATCAAAGTCTGGGCCCTTCACTCGGCTTCTATGAACCTTTTAATCATTGTAGATTGTGCAGAGCAGGACGTTTAATCATTGAACTTTCCCTTTTTTTAAATACCATTTAATGTATCCCATCAATAATTTGATCATATAAGTTGTATCCAAATTTCAGAATAAAATTTTCTATATTTTTGTAACAAAAAAATTAGCTAGAATAATAGATATATATAATTATCCAACTGTGCCACCTAAATTATAAACTATTTATTGTAAGCTAACCAACAAATGAAAACACTTCTCATCTGCATTAAGATTTTATACATATATGCTGCAGTTTCAACTATGCTACCTGTGTTTAAAAATCCAATTCTGAATTACAGTTCTTAGATAGCAGTTGGTTATATTCTATTACTATATGGATTTCATCTAGCTTTATGCATTGTTTAATATATATATATATATATATATATATATATATATATATATATATATATATATATATATATATATTAATGTACATTACAAAAATGATATAATGATCATAAGACATTATATAAACGTGTACAGAAAGAAAATATATCTTCAGTAAATATGAATACTCCATCAATTATATTTGATCATAATAAAACATGTAATTATGGTTTTAAATTTAATAATAGAGATATAAAAATTATTCAAATTGAAAGGTGTAGTGAAAAACGTAAAATTAAAGAGGCAATGATGATATCTAGGAATAGAGGTGGTTTAATGAATAAACAATCGGCTAATATAAAGACAACAGAATTGTGGGAAATTTGAATAGATTGAATGATGGGTAATGCAAGTTTTTATTTTTTGTACGTTTGTATTAACAGTTGATAAAGATTGTCAGTGAAACAATTGAAAGTACTTCTGGTAAAAAATATATTATTTAATTTTGAATACTGTGTTAAATATATTTGTTTGAATTATTATTATATAATTTAAAAATACAGACATTTAATGGTTGTAGTTATATATATATATTGGTCAACACAAATGAATATCAGCTACTTTAGTACAAAATCCATTTAATTAGTCAGGTAAGTCGTCTTCATTGTTTCTCTGTATATGATTCTAAAAGAGTATTTATCTTACAATGGAACGCTTGATGGCCCATATTCTTTTTAACTATTACAAATCTTTTTTTTTTTTTAAAAAAAAAAAATATTGTCATTCACAAGCTTACATTTAACATCTGTATTAATAGTATAACCAATTCTATACCATTCTATTCTTGACCTTATTTATGTAAGCATGAGCTAACAGTGAACAATCAGTAGTTTTTCTGATGATTGCTAACTAGAAACAGGTCTGAGATCTGATGAGAGTATTATCTGGTGTCCATTGAAGTGATATAAAATGGATAACTGATATTATTTGGCCATTTGAATTAAAAATAAAATATTTTAAAATTTTGAACCCAAACTATTTCAGTATGGCACTCAATTTTTAATGCACATTTCTAAGAAAATATAAATTTTTTATTGCATATATATATATAGAAAATAATTATTGTAATAAAAATAATAAAATATAAGTAATAATGTATCTTAAAAATAACTGTAAAACTCAGTAGTACTTTCAGTTATTTTATGAAAATACTTCTGAGTTTTATTCTTTGATATTTTTTAAAAATAATATTTAATGTATTATTGAATTTAACCTTTTTTTTTGTTTGTTTGTTTCAGAATAATGTTCAATACTCAAATGAAATATATATTCAAATGCATGAAAGCCTCATAACTGTGAATGATGAAAGCCATAAGGTCAGTTGTGTTTATAATGGAACTGACCAAGAATCACTCATATCAAATGCCATAATGTAAGTTCAAATTCCTCTCTATATATAGATTTATGTAATGTTATATGTGTTATTTAGGAAAAAAATAGATTTAACAATCTAGTCAAAAGAGCATTCTATATATATATGCATATGTATATGTAAAGAATAAATAACTCTGATTATATGTAAGTGAACAAAAAGTAACTTAAGCTTCCAGTTAGAAGTTTTAGTTCTTTGGTGTTCAGTTATATATATATATTGTTTAAAAACTGTTCAATTATATATATATTGTTTAAAAACTATGTAAATTACCACTCAAGAAGTTTAATGATTAGTTGCATTAAAATAGACTGCATTTTTATGGAGTTTGACATTAAGTTCACTCTAAATTATATTACTTGTTAGATTTGCCGTATTTATAAATTCCAAAAAGATAAATCAATTATCATTTTACATTTGCTTGACAATCTACTAAAGAGGCATAAGTGCTATTTATTTATAGCCTGAGGGAGAATTGTCTGCCCTCCTTATAATTAACTTCTGTTTGATAATCAAAAGCAGGTTATTAAAAAATTAGATTCTATTTTTCTTTTCTAATTGATTATTAATTTAATAATTATTAATGCCATATTTTCATCTGGCTGGTATATTCATTTTCCTTCTTGAGTTTCCACTAATATTAACAAAGATATGCTTATAAACACCAAAAGCTTAAATAATAGATGGTCCAAGTACTATTCTTGAATCTTGCAAACATACAGAATGCTATCTATTCATAGACTGAGAAAGAATGATTTACTTATTTTAATTACTTTTATATGTAACACTATTTTATTTAATATACATGGAGAAAAAGGCAAATAATTTTTAAGATATATTATTTCTGCTTAAATCGACACTTTTTAGTTTACCCAGGTCATATCTTTTCAAATATGTTCATTAGTTTTTCAATACTTATCCATAATAAATTTCCATAATTCAATATACAATCTTTCCCAAGCTTAACAAATATATAAGTGATAATCATTAATATATTATCTCTAAAGGCAATGTAGTCAAATGCAGAAAAGTAGCATTTGTATTTTGAATTATATTATGCAATTACATGTATCTAAGTGACTAAAAGCATCATCATAATCTAGTAAAAGTACATGTTTATCTGATGCTCATGACCAAGCTCAAGTAGAACTTTTATTTCAGTGGTTTTGATTTAGATAATTGGACTGGAGATGAACCAGAAAACAATTCAGTTTTCTGCAGAGTAAAATAAAGGTATAGAACTATTCAAGACGAACTGACAGCTGACAAACTTGATGACTAAAGATGCTATTTTCATTGTTCTTTTGTCAAAGAATACTGGAAAGATCTTTGACCTGCAATGTAATATTTAAAGTTGCATTACTATTTTACAGTACATTTTGTGTGTGATTTTGTTAAAAAATATTTTAAATAAAATTGTCTAGTCTTTACTGTTAAAACTATATAAAATAAATAAATTATTTCTGACATCACTGCTTTTTAATATGAATATCATGTTTCAGCTTGCAAATAAAAAGACTGAATTCTTTCTACATTTTTCTAGTTATGGTTCTATTAATTGTGCAATATTCTTAGATCAGCCAGGTCATATCTTAAAAATAAAGCAGATCTACTTATCTAAGGTAGTCCTATAAAAATAGGTTATTAGATATAAATAAGACAGCCATTTTAAAAGTTATTGATTTATGTTTTATATAGTTTTAAATTTTGTATCTTCATGTCTAATGTTGTGTTTTCTGAATGTTTAGATACAATCTAGTCCCTATTCTGTTCAGAATTACAGCTCTTGAATGTTCAAATACAATCTGTATCTTTATTATATTCAGCATTATATTGACTATTAATATATTAATGCACTTTATTATGGAAATGTAGTGAATATCATCCGATTGAAAGATAGATTAGCTTTGTTGTTTATCAGGGGTGATATTAATCATTCTGTCAGCTTATCTAGATTATATGCCTGATAAAAAAAAAGCCATAAACTTTTTCTCATGATGTTGTTCAGAGTTTATTGAACTTGAGTAAATTGTGTTCTCTCTCAATGTAAGCATATATACTGTATATAAATTTCTCACTTTCAAATGAGATGTGATGTAATGTAATTACACCTTGAAGTTATCGATAATTTATGTTCACTACTACCAATTTGTTATAATTTATATTTCTAAAAACCTTAAACATTTATTTCCATTTTTAATACCATTTTTAGTGACCTTTTCTATATCCTCATTTACTTAAATAAAAAATAAAAAACACAACTTCAATAAGTATTTCCCACAATTTCATTATTTGACTATCTTTATTAAAACTGATATATTTTAACAATAAATATTGGCAAAATAAAGCCTTTTTTTTATTTCTTAGTGCATATACCTTCTCTAGACTTTATTGCTATCTTAAATACTAATGCACTTTCTTTATTGTTATTCAAATATTTTCAGCTGCAACATTGATGGTTCTTTTTTTATCATATATTTTTAATTTTCAGTATTTACATATTAAGCTTTCTATCTTTTTATCTCATTCTTTATAATCATCTATCTGCTTAATGTTGTAATAGTATATAGATGCATTAAAATATTTTCACTATCTAATTCTTTGACATATATTACTAATTGTTTAACCACTGACTTCTCCCTCTCCCCCAATGCAAAAATTATTTTGCCATTCTGTTCCCATTTCATAAATTGTAGTCGTTGAAGCATTTAAAATTTTCTAGTGGTCTTTCAATATCAAATAAAGTCATCTCATTACATTTGCTATTGTTATATCTACCATCCACATATTGTTCCTAAAATGCATGTCTTCCCACATCTTTTTGAATGTTATCCAAAGCTATCAAAAATTATTGTTATTACAAAATATATCTAGTGGAAATTAGTCAATAATATAATAAAAATAATCGAATAGTTGGTATAAGAAGTGATGGAATCAAAAAAGTAATTCATGAATCTTAAGCTTTAGAGTTTGCCATTTTACTACTGCATTAACCTTGTAGCACTGATGAATGATGAAACCACCAAGTCCTAAGGGTACTAATATTACAAAATTTTTATTAATGAATTATTAATTGTTTTCCAACTTTTAACCTATCTTTTGTGTATTCTGTAAACAAATGTCAATTCATCTAAAGTTTTTATAAAACTTTATAAAATAGCATAAACAAATTATTAAAGTTTAAGATGTAATTCTGAATATTTATAAAGATGGCAAATATTAAACTACCTCTAGAAGATGATCCGGTCTTAACTTCAAGCAAGAATATATGCATATATATTTATGAACAGTATTTTTGCACGCCTACGTATACCAATTATTCGACCTCAAGTTAAATAAATTAGTTAATTTTTTAAATTATCATTTAAATTTTAGAGGAAATTAAATGAAAAGATATATACCGAAAAAAGTATTTTTTTTATTTTAAACAACTTTCAGGTCAATGGACTCCGATCATGAATATAATTATGCTGCATATTTTAAATAATTATATGTATGTTAAAAATAATTTTAAGTAGGTTTTTTTTTTTAAATAAAACTAAATTGTAGCACTTTCCTAAAATTAAATTCATACTTCTTCTTTGTAGAAAGTTAAAAATAGTGAAGTAATTTTCTTATCAAATTTATATTTTATACTTATGCCCCTTGCATGCGCGCACACATACATATATATTTCACTGATGAATTGTTACATATTCACCAGTTAAGGGAAAGCCTAATAAAAATTTGAAATCTACTTGGTTATGTTTATTCCATTTGCTCTTTTAATTATTACATATATTGATTACAATGCAAAATATACTGTTCTCCAAAGTGTTTGCAATTCGAAATATTCACCAGTCTATATGAGATCGATGCAATGAAGAGTAGATAATTCCCACCCCTTGCTGCATTCTATTACTATTTATCTTATGAAGTATGATATTTGCTGTTCTTCAATGTGTAATGTAATGAATAGACAACACCTTCACCTTGGATTAGAGAGTTGTATTATTCTACTAAGTCTGTACCAACAGTTGGCAAAATAACGAAGCGCAAAGTAGGAAAATTAAATTCAAAATCTGTTCGACAAGCAGTGTTCTACTTCGCCACTGATAATTATTACATATATATATATCATAGTGTGAGAGTAAATGTCTCATGAGACCTATAAGGTAGATTGATATTCTCTCTCTTCTATACGACTTGTGTTGTTATGGTATTGAAGTATTAGCGTAATAGAGACAGATGTTTGGACATATGATTGCAAATACATTCAACATCTAAAATAAAACTGGTTGTATTTATAATATATAAAATATTGGATTATCAACATGAGTGTGCAGATCTAAGTACTTCAAGGCTCTAGCTCACTTGATGAGTAAAAAGATTATATGGAATTATTGCACTGATAAATAATTGTGACATAATGGATTTTGAGAAAAGAAGAGCATTTATAAAAATTTGAAATCTGCTAGATTATATTCCATAGAGTTTCATTTATCATACTTAACTCATTGGATGAAATATTTATTGCTTAAAATCTTGTTATATATAAATATAACGTCATGTTAAATTTACCAAGTCTATTTTAAATAATATTTGAAATGCCCTCTAGATGCCATATTAAACAACTTTTTATAGTAAGAAAATGAATCACTTCTTGTCATATTTTACATCTTTTTATTTAGAGTTATTTAGAATAATAACAACCAGAGAGTAAACTTAAACCAGACTATATATTTTACTATAAATTAATTTTTAAGAACAAAGGAATAAATCTTCCTCCCTCAGGCTATGAATTAAAACCATTCTAAATGCTGAGAACAAAGGGTCAAGAATAGAATGAGACTACCTATTCTAGGAGCTCTGATGGTTATAAGTATATTTTTGTCAACTTTGTTGGTAATTGAGAGTAAAATTAATTATTATAAACAAGATGTTAAAAGAGAGATTCTATCTCCAGCCTTGAATAATTGATTATTAGTTTAATAACTATTAAGTGTCAAATTCCATCTGGCTGAAATATTAATATTCTAAATTACAATAATATTCACAAAGATATGCTTATAAACATCAGAGCTTCAAGAATAGATGGATTCATTGTATTCTTGATTCTTTGCTCGATATTTACAATGGTTTTAATTCATAGCTTGAGGGAGGATAATTTATTTTATTTGTATATATATAAGTGTGTGTGTATATATATATATATACAAATAAAATGTTTCTTAATTAAAAACTATTGCAGTAACAATAAAAATAATAAATATAACAGTAATTAACTATTATATACAGTCTTTCAATCTGCAAAGTACTTTTGATTAATTTCTTAATCCTCTTCAACTGCCGTTAAATTCAAAAAACATAATGGAAGCAAACACCATCAACTCAAATCCTATGAATTCTGAATTTTAATGTTAGCAGCTTATCTATTAATTATATTTCTATTTATTAAAATTGCCTCCTTAATTTTTCTTTTATTATGTTTTTCTCTTCATGAAGAATTTTAACAGTTTTAAGATCAAACTTAAATTTACATTTATGTCTTTCATGATCCTAGAAAACTGAAGCAGTCATTAAATCATTATTATTTTTACTTTTCACATGCTTGTATAATAATTCATGCTCCTTTAATTGTTTTTTAATACTGCACATTGATTCATCTATATATGATAATTCATCTATATATGATAACGTATATTAAAAAAAAAATTGATACACAACATTACTTTTTTGCTTGATAGATGTGACACTTTTAAAATTATTTATTAACTTATTAATGTTATTTGTAACACAAAATGAAATATTAAACACATTCTTATTTATATCCTTAAAACATTTCACTTGAGCATTTGAAATATATGGAATAAATATCCATTTTTTACTATCAGTCTTCAACTCCTTTAAATCATTATAACTCTTTTTAAATTGATATAAAGTACTGTTAATCTGTTCATTCTTTTAAATAACTTCAATCAGTTCCTTGTCAAATATCTCAATATTTTTAAATTTATCACATTGGTAATGACATAATTTTTCATTACGAAACAAAAAAGATCTAAAACTTGTCATCTTATGCATAATTGGAACTTTTGATTTACAATATATATATATATCAACTTTTTTGCAATGGTTTGATTATTAATTTATAACTTAATATACTATTATAATCTCTTGTAATAAATAAATCTAAATACTTAATATTTTTGTCCTGCTTTTTTTTTCAATAGTCCATTTCAAACCATTCATTCTTTAACTCCTTTACAAGCAAATTTATAGTATTGGTATTTCTGCAAACAAAAAAACATCATCCACATATTTATGTGTACTTTTAAAGATATTAAAATTTACAAAAGATATGTGAATGATGTTTTTATTTGCAAAAATACCAATATTATAAATTTTCTTGTAGAGGAGTTAAATAATATGAATGGCTTGAAATGAACTATTGAAAAAAAAAAAAGGCAAAAGTTTTAAGTACTTGGATTTATTTATTACAAGAGACAATAGTATATTATGATATAAATTAATACTCAAACCATTGCAAAAAAGAAGATATATAAATTGTAAATCAAAAGTACCAATGATGCATAAAATAGCAAGTGTTAGATCTTTTTTGTTTCTTAATGAAAAATTATATTGTCACCAATGTGATAAATTAAAAAATATTAAGATATTGCCAAGGAATTTCTTGAAGTTGGTTATAAGATTGAACAGATTAACAATACTTTATATCAATTTTAAAAAAGTAATAATGATTTAAAAGAGTTGAAGATTGATAATAAAAAGTGAATATCTATTCCATGTATCTCAAATGCACAAGTGAAATTTTTTAAGGATGTGTTTAATATTTCATTTTGTCTTACGAATAACATTAATAAGTTAGTGAATAATTCTAAAAGTGTCATACCTGTCAAAAAAAAAAAAAAAGTAATGTTGTGTATCAAATTTTTTGTGGATGTACATTATCATATATAGATAGGTCAATTGAGGTGTATTATTGAAAAAAGATAAAGGGAGCATGAATTGTTGTTATACAAGAATGGAAAAAGTAAAAATAATAATAATTTAATGACTGCTTCAGTTTTCTTGGGTTATGAAAGGATATATAAATATAAATTTAAGTTTGACATTGAAAGTGTTAAGATTCTTCATGAAGAGAGAAACAATAATAAAAGACAAAAGAAAAAGGCAGGTTTAATAAATATAAATAAAATCAATACAATTAATATACAAGTTGCTAACATTAAAATTCAGTTTTCATGGGATTTGAGTTGATGATGTTTGCTTCCATTATATTTTTTTGAATTTAATGGCAGTTGAGGAGGGTTTAAGGAATTAACTGAAAGTACTTCTGCGGATTGAAAGATTGTATATAATAGTTAATTACCATTATATTTATTTTTATTATTTATATATATATAATTCAAGATTAAGACTCAGATCACTATACAGTAAATATTTTAAAATACTCTCTAACCCAGCTTAAGATAATAATTAACAAGAAAAGAGCAGCAATCTAAAACACTTTGGTTAGAAAGAGTGAATATTTAAATCAATCGTGTAATGTATCTAAATAAGTTTCAAATTGATTTCTTTCAATAGTTGACATGCCCGAGGGTTTTCTCAATTTAAACGTTGTCAATAATGATTCAAACATGAAAATATGTACAGCATTAATAATGTATAATAACTGAAATGATAAACTTCAAGCATTACTTATATTATGACAACTCTGATATCAACAACTTATTATTACATATTAGATATTTGATTGGTTGTTTGCAATGTTACTAAAATGAGTAAAAAGTAATTCTGGCTTGCAAATTTTTAAATATGAGCAGATTCAAATGATGCTGTGTAAACAATTTCACTAATTTAACATTTACCCTATAATTGTTTAATTTATTATTCTTATAAAATTGTACCATCACTTTTTATTTACAGATGTTATTAACTTTGATACTAGAAGTTGCTGCATTAATATAGATAGCACTTAGAAATTTATCATTCTGATTATATACCTACTTGTAATTAAAGCCCAGATTTATATCTTTAGAAGCTGAATGAAATTATGTGACATTTTTAAAGTTTTCTACAAATATATATTCAAGCGCCAATTCACTTAATCTGAGATTTTATTTTATTTTATTGAGCAGAAAAATTAACAAGAAATATTTCATTCTTGACTTGTCTTTGTATGATTATCATTATGGGGCGATGGTTGAATGACTGACTCTGAAGATCAAAATCCATATGTGCTTGAATTTCTTACAAACTCCTAAGTAACAAATTATTTGATTATTTATTTATTATAGTCAACCTTAAATTGCTCAGGGTTCTCAAGTAGCATATAACATTCAATCAACAGCTATAAATTTGTAGAGTCCTGGAAATTCTTCAAGCACACTGCCATCCTGCAATCTCTATCTTACATGTTATGATATATGAGCACTGGATTTTCACAGGTTTATATAAAAATATTAATGAATTTCCATTTAAACTTGTGTGATTTGAGGCAATGGTAGAGTAGCAGACTCTGGAGTTCAAAGACCATGGACTGTCTCTCCAACTCTGCCACTTCCAGTGCTTTTATAACCTTCCAAACAATAAACCATTTGACTATTTATTTATGAGTTTATATTTAAGCACAAACCTGTATTATGACAATGATAGAGAATCATCTTTCCTTTTCTCCTTCTATTCAGAATTTAAAACTGTTTTTTTTTTTCAAGGATATACTTTTCTTGATCTGAGATTAGATAAAAAAAAATTTATCATAATCAAAACCAATCATGCAAAATCTATAAAAATGGTAGCAACAGTAATAAAGATTGTGTCGGATTTTTTTTTCCAAAATAGTGTCAGATAACGTAAATTATTCTGTTGGCATTTCTCTATTTTGTAATTATATTTTATGTATCACTGATTATTAGTAAAGTGTACTAGTAATTTTCTTCTTAAAGGCATTTGATATAAGCTCATTTTTAATTGTTTTAATCTTTGCTGATACCATTAACAGATAACCTCAAACCTTTAGAGTTTAGATTTCATAAAGTTATTTTTTTCTCCAATCTACTAGCATACCTTTCATATCAGTTTGGTGCATTAATAGCAATAAAAATATAAAACAAAACCATTTTTAAATGACTTTTTTCACAGTCTCTCTATAGAAATAGTGAAGAATATATTGTTCATCAGATTTAATGGTTGCCATTTGGTGGATGTAGTTTGAATAGATTTTTTATTCTTGTCTTATTACCTAACAATTCTCATTTGCTGACCAATATTAGGTGGTTCACTAGATTGGCTATAAGTAAAGTACTTGAAGAAAAAAAATCTAGTCTTGATTGGAATTTTTCAAACTTTGACTAATCTGGATTCAAATTTAGGTCATAATAATATCAAAAAATATATATTTAATATTAGTAAAATAAAATTGTCATATAATATTATATAATGATTGTGAATAGCTCTTAACAAGCTTTTCCTAATAAATATTCCTATCCCCAGACTGGTTTCTAGTTGTTGGCTTTTGACAGTAAGGCACTAGGATATTCAGACATTATATCTAAAAATACCAGCCTAAGCCCAGCATTTATTTAATAGTTAATTATTAAATAGAAAATCTGAAATTTTCAGGCATCTATGTCTTCAAATCTAGCTATCTAACTTAAATAGCTATATGGAACTGAACTAAGTTCAGATACACCATACATTAACAGCTTTAGCAATATGATATTAACAAAGCTTACTCTTGAGGCTTTGGTGATGTTATATTGTTAAAGCTGTTAATATATGGTGTATCTGGACTTAGTTCAGTCCCATATGGCTATTTAACTTAGATAGCTGGATTTGAAGACATAGATGTCTGAAATTTTTTATTTTTTATTTAATAATTAGTTATTAGATAAATGCTGGGCTTAGACTGGTATTTGTAGATCTAATGTCTGAATATCATAGTGCCTCACTGATGAAAGCCAACAGCTAGAAACCAGTCTGGGGATAGGAGTATTCAAAAAAGCTTGTTAAGAGCTATTCACACTCATTTTATAACATTTGTAATACAAGCTTATTAAATTAAGTCAGTGATATAGGTCTTGATTTTCTTGCAATTAAAATTGTCATCTCTCAATTTGTAATATTTCTGAATTACACCAAATGTAAAAAGATCAGTAGCATTACGAAAAATACAAGAATGATGCAGTATAAAAAAGAATATAACAATGATTTTATTTTAACTAATTAAAACTAAACTTATTAAAATTATTAAATAACAAAACATATTAGCAATAAAAGAAGAAAGGAGGAAAATAAATATATAATTAAGTAAGATCCCGTGGTATAGTAGTTAATTCATATGTCATTCTCAAAACTTGATATCTATATCCTAGTAGAATTTTTTTTTTATTATTGAATGTTAATTCACAAGCAAACTTAGGGTGTTTTTTTAGACTATCAGCTCATAAATAGCATCGACAGTCAATCCATTAGTTAAAAGAAAGCTCTCTAGCAATTCTTCTATAAAAAAAAGTAATACAAAGATGCAAAATCGTAAAATTCTCACCAATTGCCAGTCGACTAATAAATAATATCTTCTCTTTCACGTTTTATCAGAAGAGGAATGCTAGAGTGTCTTTTCAATGAAGAATTTACGATTGTTTCAAAATTTTCGTATCAAAAAATAAATATGTGTTTTATTTTTATATAGAACTCATCCAGCCGAACCTATTGCTTTACCTCTTACCAATGAAGTTTCCTGTAGTATTGAAATTTTCCGAGGTGCAAACACATTTGGTGGTGAAGAGGCAGAGATTGTAAAATTGGGAGAAAAATTAACACTTCTCATTAGATGTGACGATCTTTCAGATGGTAAGTATATAACTTGATCTATCTATCTATATATATACACACACATAATATATCTGCAACATTAATTTTATGTCATCGCACACATTCTACTATCATTCTGAATCACTTTTTCTAACTCTTCTTATTCTTTCCTCTTTCTTTAAAAATCTTTCTTCCCTCAAATTTTCTTTTTACTCATATGCAGCATATTCCCACCTTTTTTAAAAAATATTTTTTTCAACAAGTATTCTTTTTAAGTGCAATGTTCAAACAATGTTTTGTTTAATACAGACAAATAAAGAAGAAATATTAAATTCACTTTAAATAATATCTTATTGTAAAATGTAGAATTGATGAGGAAAGCATGATGCTTTTGTGATGAATATTGATTCCATGTTTTTTTGATGATGATGAATTCTATTCACAAAAAGTAATAATGCTGAATAATTTGTAAATGGAATCTACACAAATATTAAAATTGTTTGCCCTAAGCGAGAGGATAAAAAACGTAAAGTGAAAAAGGCATGGTTTATTGGTAATAACAACCATGCCATTAATAAAAAAGAAGGTAGAATCCAATTTTCTCACAAATGGAATATTTTAATTATTAATTTAGTTGGAAGGATTTAAACTCAGAATTTCAAACTCCCTACAGCTATTCTCTCCATTGTATGCAACTGACTTACATTCCTTCTAATTACATTAAGTTTAGTATAGACAATATACTTGTATTTAAATATATCATTAATTTAAATAAATTAGCATTTTACAATTAAATGCTACAAGGTACTCATCCACCTTGAGTGCTATGAACCTGGTTTCACCAGCCAAAAGCATGTTCAGTTATAGTTAAGAAAATTAACATACAGAATAAATAAACATTTACTTAGCCAATGGCAGACCAATTACATTAATAGTTTGCAAATTTATTAATAATGTAATAGAATTGTATTTTATTTCTCTGAAGAATACTAATAAAACTGTAAGGTAAATGGAAATAAAAAATTATTTTTTAAAAGATTTCTTAATAACTCACTGCAGAGCAATAACTGGATCCAAATCAATTTTTTTTTACTCACATATAAATTTCTGATAATCATTTATATATATCACTGTGCAAATTAGAGAAATTGGTTAAACATCATTATATATATATTGAACCGGTTCGAGAAATGAGATATTTATTATTTAATTGGTTTAAATCCCTTTTATAATAATTTTTAAAACCATACTCAGGACTGGACTGGTCTTTTAAGCAGAGGGGAGAATATCATTGATAGGAGAGCCAACAACGATACCCATGGTCAGATTGAGCTATGCAAAGGATTTCCAGACTGTGGCTAACCCTGACTGCTAGATTTACCTGCCATCCAAAACATTTTGAGGATCAATCTCAGGCACCAGCCAATCATAAGTTATATAATCAGCATGCTTTGCATGACAGGCACACAATCCAGCTCTTGAAATATCCCATGACTAGGTCATACTCTACTAATTTACTGGTGATGCAATGACAAGAGAGAAAGAGAAAATAGACAAAATAACAATTATATCAAACTTTAATATTTTTTATACACACATATATTTATCACACTATAACAATAAAAGTTAAGAAAAATATAAATAATTTTAGGCTATAATTATAATAGTCCATTAATTAAAGTTCATTCATTTAAAATAAAAAGTCTAGACTGTGATCACAATATATTTAAAACTATCTTTACCTAGGCTTTCATTTGTTTTATTTTTCAACTGGTTGGCCTTTTGTTCCTCCATCAATCGTTTCATGGCTTTCCTTCCAGATTTATGTTGAATAATGTATGAGAGAGAGGGGATATGTGGCAGCTTCTACTTTACAATGCCAGCATTGATTACATGTACTGATTCAGGCAGGATAGTTAATGGCTGAGGGCTTGGTGCATGAAACCCTGTCGGACCCTTCTATAGCTTATACGGCCTCTCCATTAATGTTGACTGCAGAAGTAATGATTGGCTTACTACTGTGTTTACAATTTCCAAATATTCTGCATTCTTTAAAAAGAACCTGACTCTGGACTAATAGCAATGCAACTGTATATCACAAACCCGATTGATAAATGATCTCGCAGAATGCAACCCTGAATGAAGAACAATAACTAAGATATAACTTTTATATCTTAACTCTCTCATTGTTTTATTTTATCTTGACTTGAATCTGTCTTTTAATTAATTTTACATTTCTTTAATTAACTGATTTTTACATTTGCTTAATTTTAATCCATTCAGATTCACCTTCTACCTCGATAAGATAGTGTATGTGGTTTTCTAATTAATACAATTTAACTAGTAATCTTATAAACTAATTGCATTCCTAAGCTTTTACAAACAAATTTTATTTTAATTTTCCATATTTACTCTTTTAATTTATAAATAAAAAAAAAGGTTTTAAAAGGAGAGTTTTAAATCTTTTCTTATCCCACTTTTTTTTTTTTTTTTTAACAAATAGTTTTATTATATTTTAAAAGCAAAATGACACAATACTTTGCTTTTTAAAATTTACTTTAAAAACATGACTATATTTTTCTACTTTTGTTTTTAATAATTTAATCATTTATTTTTAAATGAAAGATATGTAACACCGCTATATATGCCAGCGGTACAATATATATATATATATCATTGCTAACTCGGTAAGCTGAGAAAATTGTGATGTTTTGTATTTTTTTATACTGATAACTGATTTTTGTCTACACTTTTTTTTAATTTTTTTAATCTATTAGTAAAATACCATGATTATTTCTCAGTTCAAATTATAACAAGCCATCAGGTTCCATGAATCTAATGATTGTATTAGAAAATTCATAGTTAAATTATGCATATTTGGAATAATATATTGATTTTGGTTCTATAATATACTACTCAAAATTGATATATTTTGTGTGTGTGTGTCTCAGTAAAAAATAAACTATTATATTGGCAATATTTTTGATCATCTCAACAAGTTTGGAAATGGCATGGTTTTGTTTAGAAATTGTATGATTGTGACAATTTCTCAGAAAATTTTCTGCATAATCTCTGATATCATTAATGTCTAGTAATTTGAAATTTTCAAAATCTTTCTCAGCTGATGTCTGAGAAAAATCATTTTTATTAATTTTTTAAGACTTAGTTTTTTTTTAATAAAAATAATAGAGATACTTTTCTTTACTTATAGTATTGGAATTTTTAGTTCTGATTTGCCATTTACCATTGGGTTAAACTGCACAAAACTACTTTCTTCATTATTTTTGAATGGGATTGTGTGTTTATTCAGTTATATTTCTGTTTAATTCATATAATTATTTTAATTACAATCCCTATTGTTTTTTTTAATTTCTTTATGTTGTTTCTTTGTGGTTTTAATCTTTCATATTTTTTAATGTCTTTGGGGTTTTTTTCTGGAGTTAGTATGGCCATAATTGTTTCTAAATGGCTGTTAATGATGATGGTTTTGACCAAATCTATACTTCTGAAGATATCAAATGAAAGCGCAAGTTAAGTATAATTAATTATAAATTAAAAGTAGATTAACTACATAGTAGAGATAGATGATTTATTAACTGAAGGACAAGTTTAATTATTCAATTTAATGGTAGATATCAAATGCAGATAATTCTTGTTCAGGCTCCAACAAGTTCTCATTGTGATGAAGAAGTGGAGGGTTTTTATATGATTATATAAAATGATTTTGATCAGACCAAACAACACTTGAAAATTATTATGGAAAACTTTAATGTTAGAATTGATAAATGATTGAAAAATAAAAGTGCTGTGAGCAAATTTAGGTATGGCCATAGAAATGAGAGAGGACAAAACTGTATATTATGAATTCTTTCTTTTGAAAAAAATGCTAAACTGAAATAATCATAAAAGCATCTAAATAAAAGTACAGCAGAGTTGGATTATATTTTGCATAACAGAGAATATGAATTTCAATATTGTAATGTTCTTAATAAATTAAAGACATGAAGTGATTTTTAATTACTGGGAGATAAAATATGTATTAATGCAAAACTAGAGAAATAAAAATTATTCAGGTAAACAATATTAACAATTGATATTCCTAACCATCGGAAACATTCCAATAAATTTAAATTAAAACTTACAAATCATTTTAAAGTATCAAGTGATTTTAAAGGCGGCTCAGACTTAAATGAAATCAATAAAAATATAGCTGATATACTATTAAAAAACTACAAGAAATGTAATTGATATATAAAAAAAAAAAAGCAATATGTCAGTAGATTTTCTATTGAGATAAAATAATATATGAAAAAATATGAAAATAGTTTTAAATAATCCATTCATAAGAATTGAATATCTAGAGTTTTGTAAAGTGACATAAAAAAAGAGTTGATAATGACATAAGAAAATATAATTGAAATGTCGACATACGTATGTAGAAAGCTATAAAAAAATCTCATAAATGTAAAACAATATTTTAATATTGGAAGAAATGTTGTTTTAGAAGTATATTCTTATTTTTCTCCTTTTACTTTCTTTGTGTTTCTTCATATATTCATATATATTGCTATATACACTTTAATGCAAATTTTTTTAAAATAATTTCTTTATTTTCCTGACAGTTTTGACTGTCCTGCAGTCTTCATCAGAGTGATCTTAATCTCCTCTATTGAAGGACAGTCAAAATTGTCAGGAAAATAAAGGAGTCATTAAAAAAAAAATTTGCATTAAAGTATATATATGAGGGGAGTTACTGTAAGCAATATATATATGAATGTTGTTTTATTAATAAAAAACAAGGATGGAACTATTACTAAAAAGAAAAATGACATCATGAAATGTGTAGAAAAGTTTTATAAAGAATTATATAGTAATAAACAATACTAACAACAACAACAATAAAAATTCCCTGTAGTTGTTACATCTCTGGAATTTTTTCACATTTTAAATGAAGAAATGAAATATACAATGAAATCTATAAAGAAGAAAACGTTTCAGGAAGTAATGAAATTATAATGGATAATTTTAAAAAAGCAGGTGAAAAAATAGAAAATTGCTGGGAAAGCTTTATACCAAATGTCTGTATGATAAAGGTGTACTAGATGATTAAAAGGATGCAATTGTAATATTAATATTAGGAAAAATTGTAAATAAAATATTAAAAATTATAAACCTATCACAAAATCTTTATCAAAATAATTACAATTCTCTGTATTAGACATTTGGGTTTATGGATAAAAGTGTTTTTAGAACAGTTGATCACATGCAAGTGTTGAAAGACATTACAAAAAAAATCAATGAGTATGAGATGCCATTATGAATTGGATATGTAGATTATGAAAATGCATTTGATTTTATAAGTATTTCTACAGTGATTAAAGCTATGGATTATTGAAATATAAACTATTGTCATATTCTAAAGAATATTTATTCACAAAGCAACAGCAATGATCAGATTACATGATGACACTAAGAAGATTAACACTTCAACAGGTGTATGACAAGATGATTCTATATCTTCAAAGCTTTCTACAGCAGTTTTATAAGAAATATTTTGCCAATTAAAATTGGAAGCTAAGGGAGTAAAAGCAAATGGAGGTTATTTAAGTTATTTAAATTTTGAAGATGATGTGATTACTTTTTTAAATAATGTATGCGTCAGAGTTTCAGTAAATGTTGCAAGAGTTATCTCATGAAAATAAGAAATTATTCTAAAGATAATTACTAAAAAAAAACTAAAATAATTTTCATTGGATTTTTTTTGGAAGAAGATAATAAAGATTGATAATCATGAATCAGAAGTTAAGAACTACAAAACCTTAATCAGAAGGAAAACAGAAATAAATCATAGAATTAAACTTGGATGGAATGCTTTTGATAGAAATAGTTTAATATTTTTAAAAAATATCTATATTTTTAAAAAGAAAGGTTTTTAATATATACAAGAAGGTACCCAAAAATAACCCAAATCGTTCTCTGGTAGCCATGCCTGTTGTAGTACACACTTCTGCTGCTAAATATTTCTTTATTGTCATCTTTCTGCATAAATCTGCCAAATGTCTATGTACTTTGAGCTTCAGAATTCCACTAACCAATGTGCTAAATCACATTTGCCAAAATAAATAATTTAATCTATATATGCACATAAAACCAATTAAGCTATTAATACATTATTAAACAATATCTTATTATAGCATTACCAACAAGAGTATTCAAGAACTCTTTATTAAACTCATTGTGAAATAAAATATAAGATTACAAATAACTAAATTTTGAATTATAAACTATAACAATATAATGCTCATAAGATTGGTTTCAAGGGAACACCCTTTACCATTTATTCCACATCCTAAACACTAATATTACTTTTTAAAAATGTAAATAATGTTCACCAAACTGCTGAGACAATGACAATATTTTTGTTAGTAAACTTTCTGGTTAAATTAAGTTTATTCAGCTATGTTAGCAATATTAAATAACTAATAGAGAACTTGTTTCTTGTAAAGTTATGTGCTGTTCAAATTCCAAAATGATTGGCCGAACACAAATTCTACTCAATTAACCTTTTTTTTTTTTACCTCAGTTGAAAATTAGTTTGGGAACTTTTAGCTCTTAAATCTGTTGTCATTATTATTACTCTCTAATATAACATAATGCTTTTTTATATATAAGTATGATATGAGAATAGTATTTGATCTCTAATATACAAAAAAAAAATAGTATTATATTGTAAAATCATGATACTTCAAGACTATCTAGAGAAATCACTTTAAGCTTAAATTATTATTAACAACCATAATCGAAAAATGCTATGGTCTCAAAATGCATAAAGATTCAAGGGATTGATATCTGATGAATAAAGATTGTTTGCAAAATACAATGAAAATGGTCTGGGTTTCTGTACTGGTGAATGTTTGTGATATGCTGGAGTTAAACTGAGAGATATACTGATTTAAAACAACAACAACAACTTAATAATAATTATTAAGCAATGTTAATTCTAAATTTACAGTTAAATTTCTGATGGGTTTAGTTGAAGGTGATATGGATTTTCTAATTACATATACTTTATTCCTGTATCATTACTTATTAAACATTAAAGTCAAAGTTGTACTAAGATTATTCAATATGAAATTCTTGTATATATTAGGTGAGATAATGATTGTTGGAATCTAATGTTTTATTTTAAAGTGATAAATAGTCAATGCCTCCTTATGCAGTTTAATTTACATAATTTCAGATTTATTTTCCATATATATATATAAAAAATAAGAATGCAGTATATTTGCGAATAAAAGAGAATAAACATCAACATTTTTTAAACTGTCTTTATTAATATTTGAAATACAGACCTTCTTCATATACCTGGAGCTTAATTGTAAATATAGGAGAGTTGAACACAGACTTTCAAGCACCCTTCAACTAACCACGCTATCTCATATCATTGATACCAACTGATGAGTGCTAGTTCAGCACGAAATATGTATTTTGGTGATAATTTATCTTTTTTACATGTGTGTGGTCATGTGTATCAGTGGTGTGAGATAGTGTGGATAGTTGAAGGGTGCTCGAAAGTCTGTGTTCAAATCTCCTATATCCACGATCTTATTCTTATTTGAATTAATAAACTAAAACCTAATAAAAAATAAAATAATAAATAATAAGGAAAATTCATAAGTGTTTGACACTGAAGTTTAAATTATAGTTCACTATAAGCTAATAAAGCTTTTGAATTCATAATTCAAAAATAACAAAATAAGTTAATAAAACTAAAAGCCTTCAAAGCTTTATTTTTTCTATTATTAGTAAATAAATAAAAAACAATCGAATAGCTTTATTGTTCGAGACTTCGTAAGAATTTAGAGCCCAGAATTGTCAGAGATGGAGTAATTATTATTAACATTTTAGACTAATTTCCTTTCTCTCTTCATTTTCCATATGTTTAAACCTCTAGCATACCTGATTACTCAAAATATTGATTGATACAATGATGAGAGGGCTAGTCGGATGCTTTATATTGGATAGTGGTTAATGATCTTTAAAACACATTTATAATAAAATGTATTAAAACCCGCATGTCAATATATACATATATACAGTTCTTGTGGAAAGTAATAGTTAGTATCGTGTGTATGTGTAGGTGTATAACTATATGTATTTGTAATGAATAGCAGTAGTCAACAGCAGAAAAAAAAAAGTCAGATTTAAATCTATCTATTTTTTTAATAGTTGGTATTTAGGTCAAGAACAAAAAACTCCTCGAAGGCATTACCAAAATATTATTCTATTTGCCTACATTAAGAATTTTTATGATTTTTTTTGTTTTAATATTTTTAAATATTATCACGCATTAATATATATAAAGGTTGAGGGGAAATTATTACTGCGTATTTATCTTTATAAAACTTTTTAAATACAGTTATGTATATGTACTTCTAAAATTGTATAATTAATATACGTTTTTCCGATTTAAAAATAAACTATATTAATTCTGCTTAATATATCCTCAACCAACTAGAATTCACTAGTTAGATTAAAGCTAAATGTCTTATTCGTCCGTTTTATATTTGTTGATATAAGTAAAATAATCCAATAGTTTATTGCTCAGAAATTTATAAAAAAATTCGGGCACCGGAAGTGTCAGACTTGGGGCACAGTTGAGTTCCGGAGTCTGCCACTCTTTCACTACACCAAGCCATGCATGCATTGTTGTATATTATACCAATTTATAATTTCATTTTATCTATTTTCAAAATCGTAAAATAAATGCCTAAATGATGATGGCTATTATTATTATTATTATTTTCATGTATTCACATCCTCTATATTAGATCTAGATTTCAGGTATATAAAGTATACTTGTATTTAAAATATTATATAATTATTGGATAAATGTTAAATTTAATAAAGCACAAATTTATTTAATTTTTTTTTATTATTGCATATGGTAACCAGATGACTGTGCCAACCAATATTCAGACTAGTTTTTAAATGTTCTTATAATATGTTGGACTATTTCCATTATGTATAGAAAATTTTAAACTTTATTTGAACTTATCAAATACTAACAATTTATTAATAACAACACACAAATAGTCCACAGGTTAGTAATTACACAACGTTTCAAGTAGTATTATTCTCCACTCTACCAAATGTTGTGCCTATTGTTTTTATTTGAAAAGTTTAAATAAAATGTAAAATTTTCTATATATTCAACATTTATTGGATGAAAATAGTCCAACATATTATAAAATCTAAAATATCATTTATCACAAACTTCCAAACATAGTTTTTAAATGTTGTCTTCATTGTATCCTACAACACAGCCCTTTGGATTTTGAGGCTCCAGATACAAATATGGAGTGGAGCCCCCAGTAAATAAAAAAGTGAACAAATAAATAAAATCTTTAATTTTTAATACAAGAAAGGAACATATACAGCATTTATTCTTATTTAAATACAAACTATCAACCGTTTGCCTGTTTATAAAAACATTCAAATGATGAGATGTTTGGAAATTTGATGCGCTTCATTTCAAAAGTAAGCTTTAGCTTTATGTATAAGAATTTGCATCAAATGTCAATCCCTCAGTCTATTTTATTAATATATATATATATACTGTGTTGTAATTAAAATAAAGTATCTCAGTGTAAGACCACTAGCCCCTGGCACCCCAGTCATATGGTTGGTTGACTGACTTAGGGATGCTACTGTTATCCCAAGTATCCATATAGCATTCATAATTCTATTTAAAACATACCCAATGTATTCAAATATTCTAAAGTCTTGAACTCAAGATAATCTCCTTGGTATAAAGTTCTGATATCTGGTCAATAACTGTACCTTTTCAGCTTAGTCTTAGTTTATGCTTTCAAAACCAATTTTTCTTGTTCTATTCCAGAGCTAACTATTGTGAGCCTGAGTAGATAATTAACAAGAAATAGTAGCACTATTATATTTGCAGTTCATTTTTTCGGCTTTAGCATAAAACTGAGATCACTTAAATATGTTTCCTGGCCTGATATCTTATTTTTTAAGCAAGTTATATAGGTTCAAAAGTCTAAGATTTAAAAATCGTATGCTTTTTTTTTTTTTGGATAGTATATTAAAGATAGTTTCTAGATGTATAAATGCATTAATTTTAGTTTTGAATCTAGGTTTTCATTGACGAAGTACAAATGTCATCAAAAGGTCTAGGGACATAGATATAGTAATATCATTGTCTAGTTTTCATTGATTATTCAAACTTATGGTAGTTGAATCTGGAATAGTGTGAAAAAACTGTTCTTGAAGGGCAAATTATATATTTATGATTTCATCTTTTTAGAAGCTAACTGTAATCATAATTAACTTTCTGGAAAAAGAAAATATATCTCAAATTAAAGTATCTCATGATTTCGCTAGTTTATATTTTAAATTATCACTGATATCAGTAAACCTTTTTATATTGCTTTAATTAATTGTTGGTTATTATTTTTTATGATAATCTTTTTTTTATTTATTCCTTAGTTAAAAATAACTAAATACCTGTAGATGTCTGGCTATCTAAAAAAAAAATCTAAATTTCTAGAAAATATTCAGCAAACTGAAAAATCTTTTAAATTCTCTCTATATTTGAATGCCAAGATATGGGCAAGATGATTTGTTAACCATTCACCCTAAATCTTTCCACTATTTTTTTTAATATATTATCACAAATATTGATATTGTATACTTATAATCTGGGATATTTACCGTAGCAAAATATTTCTTTAGATTTCATATAACAATTTGCGTTTGCATCGCTATATGTTAAGTTCACTGTCTCAAAGCAAATAAAAGTAATTGGATAATAATTATGAATATTTTAAAAGGCAAAAATTGATCATTATTAATGATAGTTTGCATTTATTTTAACTTTCCCTTGTAAAACAACCGAGATAAGAATAATAGTTTAGTAAATACAGATTAAATAGTAGACATGTTAGTGGTTGGTTTAGGTATATAAAATGTTATTAATTCTTGAGGAGTTCTAACTATGAGAAGTCTAATATTGTGCATTATTAATGGACTAAGTTGAAATTATTATTCATTTTTATTTAACAAAATATTTATAACTACATTATAATTTCAGTGAACCCTCTAAATATAAAAAAAATGTTAATAAACACATTATAAATGGTTATAAATAGTAAAACAAATGATATGAACTTTAAAAAAGGCATTTATTTTTCGTCTGTCGGTATTGCTCTTTGAAAACATGAGCATAAAAGTTTTTTGTCAACCATCAAAAATACTTCACTATTTTTTAATATCTTCTTCATCAGTAAAACATAGCTTGATGTAACAACAAATTTCACTTTTTAGAAAAAATAATTTTCCATGTATATCTTTTGCATAAAGTCATTTCATCAACAAAAAAGACTACTGATTGATAAAACCCTCCTCAAGCCACTAATTGATGTATTATTATTCAATCTGTGATCAACTATTGATACCTAATGGTTTTAAAAATTTATCACCCCAGCCATAGCTATTCTATAAGTGGAAGTCAGTAAATAATTTATAAATAACTGATTTTTAGACTCCCCCCTCTCTAGGTAAGCAAGTATATTTTATAATATTCAATTTTATTTACTAGCGCAGAGATCCTACATGATTTAAACAGAAGGGATTTACATCCTAAGCACATGTGCTGTAATGTTTAGTTACAATAATCTCAACGATGTTTGGTTGAGTATTGAGGATACTCTCAAACCAAAGTTTCTATATTGTGCTTTGGTTTGAGAGTATTCTCAGTATTCAACAAAATATTTTTGAACTATTATAACAAACATTATAGGGGCATGTCCTTAGGGTTTAAGTACCTTCTGTTTAAAATACATATGATCTCTATGCTAGTAAATAAAATTGAATATTATATGGTTTGTAATATTAACACATAGCAAATTGAAAAATTTAACAAAGTTATTATATAGAAAGAAATTAATGAATGTAAAATGAATAAAAAATATCTTCATGCTCTCAAACTGCTTTTATAACTAAATTTAGATTTAAAAGATATAACAGCCATCCATATCTTTTTAAAAGTTTCTATTTTCTTCTTTGGTTTGAGAGTATCCTCAGTTTTCAACAAGACATCGAGCTAATAGAACAAATACTACGGCACATGTGCTTAGAGTGTAAATTTTTTCTGTTTAAATATATTCTCTATATATTTATATTTACATCATGTGTGTAAGTTAATGCTTCTGTATGTCATCTCAATAATCTGGGTTTGAATATAGAGTGAACCAGAAATTTTTAGATAATTGAAAAGTTGTCTGACAATCTTGAGATTTTTTCATATCAAGATGATCATTAAATAATAAATAGATGCCAAGCTATTTTATAGAAAATTACGAAAACTACCATTTATCAGTATTTGACTAAACTTATAAAATATAGTATTATTCATTGATTCTGAAGGTTTTTTTGAAAGACTAAAAAATGCTCTCTCTTTATATATATATGAATCCTGTATTTTAATGTTAGCAGCTTGTCTATTTATTAAATGCATTTTATTCCTATTTATAAAAATTGTCTCCTTAATTTTTCTTTTATTATGGTTTCCCTCTTCATGAAAAATTTTCACACTATCAAAATCGAATTTAAATTTATATTTACATTTTTTCATGCTCAAAGAAAACTGAAGCAGTCATTAAATCACCATTATTCTAACTTTTTATATGCTTATATAACAATTCATGCTCCTTAAATTTCTTTTCAATACTGCACTTTGATTCACTTATATATGATAACATATAGTCACAAAAAATTTGATATATGATATTACTTTTCTGCTTGACAGGTATGACATCACTAGAATTATTCACTAATTTATTAACATAGTTTGGAACATAGAATGAAACATTAAACACATTCTTATATATATCCTTAAAACATTTCACTTGTGGATTTGAAATAAATGGAAGATATCCATTGTTTACTATCAATCTTCATTTCCTTTAACCATTATAACTTTTTTTAAATTGACATAAAGTATTGTTTATTTGTTTCATTTTATAACCAACATCAAGCAATTTTTTGGAAAATATCTCAATATTTGGTAACAACATAATTTTTCGTTATGAAACAAAAAAGATCTAAAACTTGCCATTTTATGCATGATTGGTACTTTTCATTTACAATTTATATATCCCCTTTTTGCAACATCCTGATTATTAATTTATAATTTAATATACTGTTATCTTTTGTAATAATTAAATCCAAATATTTAATATTTTTGACCTGTTCCTTTTTTTTTTAATTTAATGGCAGTTGAGGCAGGTTTAAGAAATTAACCTAAAGTACTTCTGTGGATCGAAAGACTGTTTATAACAGTTTATTACCATTTATTTTATTATTTTTATTAATATATATATATATATATGCTTAGTAAATAGAATTGAATATTACATAGTTTCTAATAATTCATAATATTAACATTACGCTAATATGTGAAAGAAAATAATGGATGTAAAAGTAAATAAAAAAAACATCTTCATGCTTTCAAACTTAGACACTTCAGATTGGTTGATATAATTAAAATTTAGGTTTAAAGATAAGACAACTTCTCTTATTATTTCAAAAGTCTCTATCTTGTGTTTGAGTTAGAGAGTACCCTTAATACTCAACATGACACTGTTGAGCTAGTATAAAATTAGTGTGGTGCATATATTAAAGGTGGAAATCTTTTCTCTTTAATTACATATAATCTCTGCACTTAGTAAATAGAATTGAATATATATATAGAATTCAGAACTTCAATCTCTCCCAATCACCATATATATATATATATATATATATATATATATATATGGTGATATATATATATATATATATATATATATATATATATGAACCCACTTTAACGGTGGTCAAAGATCTTTTATGGGAATAATCTTAGATAATAACAAAAAAGAGATTAAAATTATACTTACTGCAGATATAAATAACAATCAGGTGAAATTTTTACTGTTACATATTAATAATGATTTTGGTATTTCACAAGATTATTAAAAATATTTAATTGATTCTGCAATGGGAATAATAAGTTAAATTAATTTCACTTGAAAATTGTTTACATTTATAGTGAATACAACTTTATTCTTACATTTGTTGTGTAATATAAGATTTATAGACATACTCAAAAGAGGATAAATTTTTGCTTTCTTAATGATCTTGTCATTAATATTGTGAGGCCTAGAAGTTATTCATATAAAATGATTCAAAGATATAGTAGCTCTGAATATTTTCCATAATATTTCATGTTATAAAATTTTTATTATTGCATATTAATGATGACTTTGGTCTTTTGTAAAATTATTGAAAATAATACTTAGTGTCTCTGCCTTAGGAATATTGTTAAACTAATTGCACTTGAACACTATTTGTATCTACAGTAAATATAATTTAATTTTTGCATTTATTATTGTTTAAATGTGTTTACATATAAGATCTTTGCTCACAGGCAAGAGAGGAATTACTTTTGCTTTTTTAATAATTTAGATGTTATTACTGCAAAACTTAGCATGCTATTTTTATATAGACGGTGATTGGATGAGTTTGTAACTTTGATATTTGTAAATATTTTATACTGGAAATTTGTATTATATGTATATATGATATTATGGTGCAGTGATTAACATATACATTGCCATGCCCAAAATCTAACACTAGAATCCAGATAAGATAAAACATGAAAATATTTTTAATATTACAAAGAGGCTTATCATTTTTCTTTAAGATTATATCTAGCCTATAACCAATTTAGATAGCCATCCAATCTTGGTCTGTAAATAAATATTTAGTTATTCTTAATTATAGATACAACAAGAATGGAAATTCTCTATCCGATTTCACTGCCCAGCAGATGATAAGTTCAATAAGTAATGTCTTCTTCACTATTTTACTGTGAGATAGATCTGTCAGAAAGAATTTTTGTTTTGCAATGTATTATTTAAAGGCTAATTAGTTAGCAACAATAGCATAATAGATTTGCAGGATCATATTACTTTCTGTGTTAGATCTGCTTTCTACAGAACATACTTATATATAAGTATTGTCAAAACTCAATTTATAAATGCATTTCTTGCATGAATTCAATGATTAGTAATTTCATTAGCCAAATATATTAGGGCTCTGTGTGGTTTAATGTAATGATAAAGTGGCAGACTTTGGATCTAAATTATAATTCACTGTTAATTCTTCATTTCTAATGCTCAGTCTTCTTATAAACTTCTATCATTTATTATTTTTATCTTGCATAGTTTGGAACCACAGTAGGAGAAAGCTGAAAGATCAAAATATGTGGATCATAACTTAGCTTTATCACTGCTCATATTTGAACTTCTTATAATCTCCTGGACAATAAACTATTCAGAAGGTATTATCTAGAGATTATCATATGTTTTAGTCAGGTGTATATTTTAAGTGACATTAAATATCAATATAGCATTTCTTTTTAATCCATTGCATCAATACTTTTATAATTATAGTATATAGTTAATAATAAGACTTTTTCAATTAATGCCTTATCTCTTTCTCTATACATGCACAAGATTTTAAATATGTATGAAAACTATTATTTAATAATCTCACATTTCAAACATTTGTAGGAGAAAAGCATTTTTTTTCACACCTTTGTTCATTTTTTGCAAGTGGGAGATTGTTAAGTAGTAATACGAGTGTATGTGTGTTATATAACTAAAGATTTTATTTCTTTTTAATTAGAAACTCTAGGAATGAGAGTTACTGATTGTGTTGTTACTGATGGAGTAAACTTAGGAGAACAAAAGCTTTATGATGAAGATGGGTAAGAATATATTTATATATGTGTGTGAGTGTGAATGCGTTCCTGCATAGTATTTTTTTTTAATCCTGTTTTTTTTTAATCTTATATCAAAATGTATTTATCATCTTATAAGCTGGAGATTATTTATTGGAGACTATTATTGCATCTGGAACAATATTTTGATTACTTGCCAAAACTAAAATTTATTTTATTTTACATGCATTAGATATTCTCCAGTTTCAAAAAAATTTAATTTTTCAAACATTAATTACTATAGTATTATTATTATTTGCAGAGTTTCCAATCTTTTCACTTAAATCTTTCATCACCACTTTAAATGTGATTTATTGTCTTCAATCAATTGAAAAATCTCACATTTTGTATTCCAATGGTTGGTAGTCATAATGAAGGATCTTATTGATTTGGAGAATTCAAAAATTGAGATTGGACAGAATGTCTTTAATGAGTATTCTTCTGGGATCAGAAAACAAGAAAACTACTGCATTATACTTTCAAATTTGTTTTAGCACCGAAACTCAGATTACCCTTTTTCAAAGCTCAAAGACGTTATTTCACTATTACTACCTCCTTGAGTAAATTCATTTGACTACAGAATACTTCATGAAAAGTATTAACCAGTTTTTTTTGATAGAAATAATGATGATGATGAAAGTGAATTTCTAAATCACATGCTACTTCTTTTTTATAGTTTACAATTGAGAAGTTATTTATAATATAAATAATCTTAATAGAGGATGCTTAAATGTTCTGATTTGTATATTACAACCAAGCAATAATTCCAAAGATAGTTGAAAGTAATTTGGATTTAGAGTAATACAAATAACTGTAAAGGAAGATGGAAGTAAATAAGCAGCAGGATATTATGAGGAAAAATAATAAATTAAATTTTTTTTTCATTAAATGAAAAAGTATTAATTTTTACATCATATATCTTACTAGTCCATATGACCCAAATCAAATGATGTCACATAAACATTGAATTATTATTATTATTATTAAAATCAACATTATCCTTTTTAAAGTTTAATGAATTTCTTTGTATACTTGAAGACTTTTTAATCAAATACAAATCATATATAGTTATTACTGGTGATTTTAATATTCCTGATTTATATTCAGGTAATACTATCATAGATTCAGTCTCACTTTCACCTAAAGCATTGAGAATGATTCAGTTGTGCAATTTTTTAAATCTAAAACAATTTAATCCATACACCAATTTCAATAATCACACTAGGGATTATATTCTTAGTAATTTTTCTACAATTGAATGTTTAATTACTTCTTTTTCTTTTTCCATTGATTTACATCATCCTCCCTTAGAATTTTATATTAGTGTTAAATTTAATAGATTTTGTCCTTTTAAAAATATGAAATTACAAAAAGGGAAATTATTTGGATCTTTGTTTACAATTATCTAACTTTAACTGGAAAAATTTATATTGTTCATCAGATGTAGATTTCTGTATGAAGTTTTTTGAACAATCATTTAGTGAACTAATTGACAAATACATTCCTTAAAAAAAAATTTAACTAACCATTTTCCTGTCTGGTTTTCAGTCTCTCTTAAAGAAATTATTAAAAGAAAATCATTTCACCATCATAAATATTGAAGAACTAAGAATTTAAATTATTATAACATTTTTGTTAATTATAGAAGATTGTCAAAAGTTATATATCATAAAATTTTTCAAAAGTCATACAAAATACTGAAAAACATATTTCTGATAAGCCTTTGCAATTTTGGTCTCTAGTCCAGGATTTGGGTATTAAAAAAAAAATTACAAAGTAATAATTCAAATCTAGCTGCAGATCATTTTTGTCATTATTTCTCAGAGCTTTTTAAACAATCTAAATCTTCTACTAACTTAACTGAAAATAATGATCTAATTGAAGAAAGAATAGCATTTAATTCATTTATTAAATATGATATTATTTTTGTTATTAAGTAGCTTGAATTACATTCTATTGTGGGCCTTGACAATATTCCAGCTTTCATGTATAAAGAATATGCTAAATATATTGCCTTTTCTCTTTTGCATAATTTTAATTGCTCTTTAGCAAATGGTACTTTTCCACAATCCCTTAAAATTGCTAAAGTTGTGCCTATTTTTAAGAAATGATCTAGAAATTTGGTAAATGTATAGACCTATTTCAGTTCTACACACTGTTTCTCAAATATTTGAAAGATGCTTATAGATTATCTTTGATGTCAATAAGATTTTGGCACCAGAGCAGCATGGCTTTTTACCTAATAGATCCATTGAAATAAATTTGCTAACTATTTTTGATCACATTTCAAATTCAATTGAGAATAAATCTAGGTTGGATGTTATTTATTTTGATATGGCCAAAACTTTTGATAGAGTTAATCATAAAATTCTTCTTCAAAAGCTTTGTAGATTAGGTGTTTCCAAATTATTACTTAATTGGTTTGACTCTATTCTTAAAAATAGAATGTCTTGTGCGAAATTTAACAATAAATTGTCATTACCATATTATTGTTTCACTGGGTTGCCTCAAGGTAGTGTTCTTGCACCATTATTATTTAATGTATACATTGACGACCTAAAAAATTATATTAAATTTTCACATCTTCTATATTATGCAGATGATTGCCAAATTTTTTGGCATATTTATTTTATTAATGAGTGTTTTTTTACTTCAAAGTGATATAGATAATTTCCTGAATTGGTGTGAATATAATTATATAAACATAAATATAGATAAGTGCTCTGTTGTCTCTTACCTAGGAAATCTGAAATCTTAAGGTTTTCCTACTACATTGGTGACTCTAAAATTCTAACAAATGATCATCTAAGAGATCTACAAATAATATTTTCCAATAATGGGTCTTTTTATAACCACATTAATTTTATGGTGAATAAATCTCTTAAAATTGTAGGAGCTATTTACAGATATGAAAAAGCATTTAATAAATTTACAAAAATTAAGCTTTTTATATCTTTAGTACTTCCCATCTTAGAGTATGGCTCAATTATATGAAATCTTCATAACAAGACAGATATAAAAATTTAGTATGTTTTTGACAAGTTTTTAAAATTTAATAGTCTAAATAATGATCACTATATTGACTTAATGCTGAGATGAAAAACAAGAGATCTTAAATTTCTTCATAAATTTATTTCCCAGAATATTTCTGTATCTAATTTGCTTTCTAGATTAAGAATCAAAAAACAGAATTATAATAATCATACTCACAATATTTTTGAACTTAAAATGTGTAAATCTGATATATTAACATTTCCCCCTTTACTTAATTTACCCAAAACTTATAATAAAGATTTTGCTAATAATGATATTTTTAATTTAGATTTTAAATAATTCACTAAAATCATCTTTAAAAAATAGTATCCTTAATTTTATTTGGTATATTACCTTTTTACCTTTTTTTATTTATTTTATTGTTATTATTTTGCTTTTGTCTTTTTTTAATGCTTATTTAGATTTTTATATAATAATTAACTCACTGTGCAATCTATAATTGGCTAAATGCTGTTGATATGTACATTAAATAAAGAAAGAATTTATTATTATTATTATTATTATTATTATTATTATTATTATTATTATTATTATTATTATTATTATTATTATTATTATTATTATTATTATTATTATTATTATTATTTAAAAAACGTCATTTAAAAAGTAAAAAAAAAATTTTTTTCTTGTTATTTCCATTAAAAAAATTGTTAAATGCTTTAAAGAAATATATATTTGATGAGCTCCTATACATATATTTACTACATAATTAATTTTTAAATAGTCCACAGCATGAAAAAAGTCTCTTCCATCATCGCTCTAGACATAAAGTGAAGGAGAGAACATTACTAACCAACTTTTGCTAATTTTGTGATTATGGAGCTTTGAGTATTTTTTATCCTTCCATTATATTACTCTCTAAGGATGTTAGGTGCTCAATTACTGACTATTATTGGACTGTTGATTAGGTTTATCATGAACAGGCTATTTACAAGAAAATTGTATTTATAGTGTTATTTATAGTAAAGAAAACAGACGAAACAACCTTTTTAATAAATAACCTCATATGAGGCTTAAGAACCTTCTAATAGACTGTAAAAAGGCAGTACAGTACCCACCAACTTAAATTATATTATTTGAATTTTTGAATTATTAAAAAATTGATTAGAACAATAACAATAGTCTGACTGAAATAGTATTATTAAATATTTGGAAGCATATGTACATCGCTAAAAGTTCTGCCATTTTGTTTTATTTAATACATACTTTTATTACAGTTTTTAATGGCTCTTCCACCAATACTTATGCTTCAAGAATATTTTTGTCATTTATAACTATAAAAATTTCTTAAATATCAAATTCTCATAAGATTTTTCTATCTTTGCAACTTTTTCTGTCCTTTCTCTAGGCTGAATAAAATTCAGTATGCGCATCGTTGAGCCATAGGGGCAAAATTGCTATAATTGATACTTATATCAAGAAGTTGATTTAAAAGAAAATGAGACTTTTTCTTAATTAAATAAACTTATTTTTTAGACAACTAACTTATAGCAGTAATTGATTTTAGAAATTAGTTAATATTTCATTATTGAATCAATTTTTAAGAGTTCAAACTATTCAATTTTGTAGTTTTTTTTTTTTTTTCATATGTCAAATGCGTTGACTGGGAAGCGAACCCGGACCAGCTGCTTGGAAGATTGCTGTGCTAACCGCTAGACCATCAACGCTTGACCTTCAATTTTGTAGTTATACTTAATAATCGCTACTGCACCACACATTCTTGAAACATATGGATAAAGACACAAGAAAAGATAAATGCTGTTCAGTTTTAATTAATTTTTTTGTTGCAAAGATAACATTTACTACCTTTGAATCATTTTTTTTGGTTTTAAATAGTGATTGACAACACGATGAAAATATAAGGACCTAAGCATGTTACTTAAATATGGGCATTTTTTATCTTTATCTTAATGTATCCATGCGAAATAAAGATAGAGGGGAGAAAGATGTCGTGAGAAGGGGAGGGGTTCTTCACATTTTTAATTGATAAAAATATAATTACAGATTAAAAAAGAAGTCTGAATAGTCTATATTTTATCAAAAGTGTTTTCATTTTCATTTTAATTGTTTTGAATTTATTTCAGTTGTGCAATTGATGAGGAATTAATCGGAGACTTGTATTACAATCAACGATTAACTCGCGCCTATGTTGGATTTAAGGCTCATAAATTTCCCTACTCGCCTTCTGTATATTATAAATGCAATATCCATATCTGTAACAAAAATGATGTAAATTGTCTCTATGTAGTAAGTAAATTTTTTTAATATCTTTTTTTAACTCTCGATATTAGGCTTTTTTTTTATTATTTTCTTTGTATTTTCTAAATTCTGTTTTTTTCCATCATTTCTATTTCATCTTTCTTTCTCTCACCACACATACTATTAATAGCACACTTAAACATATAATAAAACTGGTTTATGAAACACAGCATAAGTTTATAAATAAATAAATTTATAATTGTTGTGCATATCAAATGTATTTCCATTCCATAATTAAAAACTCATTCATGGTGATGAATATCAAATCTAGATTAATTATACAGATATGACGATGATCACTACTTAAATTAAACACGTTCATAATTTAAATATTATATAATACTATACTGTCACAATAATTAAATTGTCTATTGCTCGGAAGTTAGTACCAGAAATGGCACAATTGTAATCTCTGGGCTTGTTCCAAAGCCTGCCATTCTACATGTGCCAAAATACACAGAGGGTAAGTGTAATTACTGGAATCCCTGAATAAATTTTAAATTGCAAAATAGAATTCATATAATGTCGGGTTGATCAGTGTCTTTCATTGTATTTGATGTGTGCAACAATCTGAACTTACATATTTACACATTTATTTGCCATTTGACTATACTTACATGCGATTTATATATATATGTGTGTGTAAATATAAATGATTATATATATTGTGGCTACAGAACAGATCAATTATTATGCAAGTTGCTTTATGGGAGAATAATCTATGTTGTGTATTTATTGCTATATTGAATAAAGCTTTGTTTATGTCTGATGTTGATTTAAATGTGACACTTATTGATATTTTTTGTTAGATAGCTTTTTTTTTTTTTTAAGTTCTAAGATGATAAGTATAAATGATTATATATTTTCTAGCTTTTTAACAAATAATGATGGCACAGTGATATTGTTAGAACATGGAAAAGGAAATGTACATCTATCTATAGACAGTCAAGAAAATGGAATATAAGTAAATAGATAGTCAAAGAAACCGAAAAAAGTGATAATTAGATAAAGCAATGTATAAATAAATGCAATGATAGATAATAAATAAGTAAAAAGATTTGATAATAGATAAAATAGTAGATAATATGGGATAGATATTTAGACAAATAGGCAGTCAATTAAATAAACTAGACTGAAAGATGTATAGAATAAATTTAGACGGACAAATATATCAATAATTTGACAAACAAATAGATGGATCAATAATAGAAAGATAGATTTATTGATGCATCAATAAATAGATGATATACATATAGACAAATCAATATACAGATTAGCTTACAGTATAGATAAATATATAGATAGACAAATAGAAAAATGCATAATAGATTAATATGTAGGCAATTGAGTAAACAAATATAGAGATAGACAAATAGTAAATAAATAGCACAATAACTCTGTCAAATAATGAAAATTATTGTACATATATAAAATGTGACAACCAGAGTAGAAAAAATTCAAAAACTATTAACCAGTATTATTATTTTGCCAAGCGCTTTTGAGAAGGGGAGAAAGAGAGACAGAGAGTAGACAGACAGGCAGAGAGATAGATAGCGAAATATATAGATGGATAGACAGATATAGATAGATGAATGAATGTACAGACAAACATTAAAAATAGGTACATAGATTAAGATAGATAGGTAGGCAGATAGATAAGCATATTGACAAGCAGAAAGATGATATGTAACTGTTAGTATTCATAAATTAGTCATTCATATTTTTATTTTATCTGCATTTGTAATCTAAACTTATCTTTAAATATAAAGGTAAGTGAGGGTAACTAGGAAAAAGAATATTATAGCCAAGACATAAAACTTGATTATTATCTTTAATATTTATCATTATTTACCAATCTCTCAATGTAATATTTTTTAGCATAACAATTGACTTAAAACTATATCATAAACTTTAATAATTTATTCACGTTATTTTCTGCTTATTCCTTGATAAACTAAATAAATAAACAATGTTTTCAAATAATAATAATAATAAACTCGGAAAAATATGGATTTAGAATAAAATTCCTCTATCCAGGAATTAGTTCAACCTAACATTAAAAGTTAAAGTACTTTAAGAAACAACAAATTGACTATGAAAAGTAAGGTTTCATTCTAGATCACAATTAGAAAAAAATTCCACAGATAAATATTAAAACATTAATTCTCAATTATAAAGTATAATTGTAAAAGTCATGAGCTTTATAGATGTAGTGTATCTGCCTGCCATACTAATTACCTGAGTTCAAATCTTATTCCAAATAGACATGATATTTTCTATCAGATAATAATGATGTTGCTATAAATTTAATTAATATCCACTGCGTCCGTAACTGAGCATTTACTATTCTTAGTTAAAGAGAAAAACAAAAATGGAAAACTTTTTAATATTACCTAGTGATTAAAAACCCTATCAAATAATGACTTCTTTTTTATAATTTCTCTATGAAAGATTGTTGAAGATATATTTGCTTTGATGCGTGCTATTTAAAAACTGTTTTATTTTAACCTTTAAAAGTTAATAATTAAATATTAACATTAATATTTTTATTAGTCATTCATTAGACTAGAGATTATATACTTAATGAATAATATTTCTGTAACGTAATTTTCTCTACTCCACTCTCACGCTTAATAGCGACTGGTTTCTATCCGCTTTAACACCTTGTGGTATGTCATTTTGTTTAATTAAATCATTCTGCCTTTGAACAGATTGAGAATATATATACAGCATATGTAATTCTCAGGCAGTATGTAATTTACTTATACTGACTGTTTCTTATATACATAAGTAGAATGATTTGAACTCAGAATTTTTCAGTTTATTCATAATGCAAAGGCTTCAATCTTCTCACCCTTCAAACTATTCAGCAGTCCACTTCATTGAAACACTAACGATGGAATGCTCAAATCTTTTGTTGGATTTAATATTATAGTCATACCCATGTAGAGTTTGGATACATAATGTCTGATGATAGGAGAGGTTAAACTGATGTGATGTCTACATGGGTATAACTGTAATATCAAATCCAACATGGGCTTTGAGTATTCATCATTGGTTTTTTAATGAAATGGATGGTTGAGTAGTTAGAAGGGTGAAAAGATTAAGCATGTCTATTATGAATAGACTGAAAAATCCTGAGTTCAAATCCTTCTATTGAAAAATAGTATTATTTTTGCAGTGACATCTAGTGTTTGTTAGTGCAGGCAAGATGAGCACAATAAGATAGAAAACTATGTGATTATTGGTTTTGATATTATACTGCTGTTTTGGCAAAAGATCAAAGGTTCCTGAAATATGTTTTATTATCAAGGTCAATAAATATGTAGCTGTTAAACTAGCTTTAGAATTGTATTAATCAGACCAGTTAATTTGAATTCAAATTCTTAGGATGTTGAAATGTATGTCATTATTTTAAATAATGTAATAAGAATGAAATTGTCATTGAATTGGTCATTGTAACAATAATATCTCTTCCATGAAAATGAATAATGAGCTAAGAGATAAGTGAAGTAGTCGGTTTGTATTATAATATGGTGACTATTAGCTTATTTTGTATATATGAAAATAGCTAGAATTTAAGACCTTTTGAAGGTTTTAAAAAGCATTGAACAATTTAGAAAATAAGATCCTGGGCAAAAGTATTTCTATATTTTTTTAAAAAAAAATGAATTGGCAAAACTTTGTAAGAATTATCTGAATGCACTTATTTCTCAACATTTCAACTTTCATGTGAAATAAAGTTTTAAATGGCTTTGAAAAGGTAACCATAGGCTGAGCACTCTTAAAAAACATGCCTCCCCCCCACTTCCACTAATAATGAGGCATCATTATATTATAATCATATTTCTTTTATTTTTTCAGTCTGCATATTAATGCTCATCCGATCATCTCACATTAATCTGACACTTAGTTAAGAATAGCTAGATACCCCAACCACTGACATTTATTGATTAGCTATGTACATTGACTATGGGCATCTATCTAAAAATATTTCCCAATTTACCCAGTCTGGAATCAAATTATGATCATGAATGTGGTATGTTCTATGGTGTTAACCATTACTACAAGACCCTATGTGTGTTTATTTTTAATTATAATGATTATGCTTACAAACTATCAATCCTTGTATTATATTTGTATTATTTTTTTACTTTTCCTTATATGATTGTTGTTTTTTTTTACTTTAGCCTCCTAAATGTGTGCATAAACGCCAATCACGTGAAGTAAACAACAGAACAGATTCATCTCCCGGATTCCAATCTAATACAACAGTTCAGGTGACAAAATCCCTTGGAGTTGATGATTCTGACACGCATCCTCAACCTTCAGGTAAAATAATGCTTTGAAATGTTTGTTTTTAATTAATGATTAAATTTTATAATCCAATAAAATTTTTATTCAGTAGAAAATCGAAATTGACTAATTCTTCAAAATATATTATTTCCAATATTATAATTTTCTTTAAATGCATATAACTTAATCACCATTCGTAAATATCTTGAGCAATTTAGCAGTGGTAGAATTTAAATCATCACTTCCGGTACTCGAACTTCATTTGAATTCCCGAGCAACAAACTATTACATCATTTACTTAACTATTTCTAAATTAATAGTCAATCTTACGCGAATGTTTTCTGATTAGTTTACAGATCAGATTATACTTTTATTTGGGCATTTCTTTCTTTCTCTCTAAGTGTGTGTACGTGCCTTTATCTGAGAGTGCGTGTATGTGAAGATCCCATGATGTAGATAGATAGCACATCCACTTACTTTGCTTTAGATATGAGTTATATTTAAGAAATTTTTCAAGCAACTAGATTTTTTCCTTAGATAAAGTCTCAAAGCTGCCATTCAAATATTGGTTGATAAATAAATATCTAGTTATTATTAGCTAGAGAGTAAAATAATGAAGAAAAACTGCAAAAACGTAACCATCCCCTGACAGTTGATATCTTCATTACCTACTCTATTTATGGCTACTACTTACTCATTTATGACTATTTAAGGCTGTTTTACCTTTTATGTGCACACATGCATTCGTGTATATATATAAATAATAATAATATACAAAAAAAATATCTAATTGCGTAACTTACCAAATGTCATACCAGAATTTTTTATAAACTGTGCGCGTCTTTTAAACTAAATAGTTCATATCCACTGTATAAACTATATGTGTGTGTGTCTTAAACCAAATAGTTCATAACCACTGTATTTATGTAGAGAGTTAGAATATCATTGTTAATAGGAAGATTCAAATGTTTTAAGCCTCTAGCTCGCTTTGGTTACTCATAGACAGCAATAATGGCAAAACAGATCAGACTTGCCAATTTTCAGATGAAAAGAATTTTATTTGACCTATAAGTGACTACAAAAACAAAAAGATAACAAGAATTAACCAGACAAGGTTACAGATTATACAAAGAAGAAATGATCCAAAAGTCAGTAGAATATAAAATGAATGTTAGTGAAGAACTTAGTCTGTGGATGCAAGGTGAATATTATTTGTCAAGTCTATAACAAAATACCTTTGTTAGTAAACCCTGTTTTGGCAAGTTATGATTGGAGGGTTTTATTAAATCATAATAGTTATTTTCATATAAATTATTTAGAGGTTGGTTGGAGAGGTGCTGTTTAGGCCAGTTGTGAATTCCCAGGTTAATATGGCCAGGTATGGATCAGCCTCTCTCTTGTCTGTTTCTTGGATATTTTTAATTATGTTGAGGAAACAGTTAGTGATTTCATCAAGTGGTAATTTTTGAAAAATCACCTTGCATCTGGTCAACCAGATGGCAAAGTTTATGTAAGTGGCAAGCCTGATTTCAGCAAAAATGCCTCTATTTAAAACCCCTTGAAGAGATGTTAGGTCTGGACCATTATTATCAATGTGTTTCTGGAAGTTTTGTCTTAGTCCTTGCCAGATTGGACAATGGCAAAGGATATGGTCCATATCTTCTGGGCTGGAAAGACAGAGACAACATATGGGATCTATGCAAAAGCCTCTTCTATTAAGAAATATAGCAGTGGAGAGACTACCAAGGTTAATTTTAAGAAGGAAGTCTGTGTGTTTAAGTGCTAGTTTCAATCTATGAGCTAGTTTGCGCAGTTTGTTTATGTCAATGGGGAGGTAAGGGTGTGCCTTCTGGGTATTTGAATTGGATAGGTTGAAGGCTTCCCAATAGGTTATTTTTGAATTGAACATGGTCGCGGAAGGTACTATGTGCGTAAAAATGTATGAGATCTGCGTTTGAAGCCAGATGGGAGTGAACCTCTGAGGGGGCGGTCTATCAGTGGGAAGCACTTGCTCTTTGGGAAGCGGACATTGGAAGGTCCTGCAATCAGAATAAAGTTTATGGATTATATTGTAAGTTCTCTGTATTGCAAATACCTTTATTGAATGTAGTCCCAGTCCATTCATGTCTCTTGGCTTTTGAAGGGTGCACAGACTGATAAATGATCTGCGCCCACCTCTACAGAGTCGTAGACAGTGGGATTCTACTTTTTTAATGAAAGCTTCTGTTGGTTTAAAACCCGCAAGATAATATATAATCTTGGGAAGTATGAGGGAGTTTAAGAGTGAAACCTTTCCAAATGTAGTTATATATATTCGTGAATTTTATTTGCTTCTATTCTTGTTTTGATGGTGCAATATTCATTTAATAAACAATATTGGATGATTGAGTTAACTATAGACCAGCTTCCTGGAAGAAAAAAAATCCTAAGCTTGTTGAAAATATTTTCAAATTCACTTATCTCAAGTTTAAACCCAGAATGTAGGTATAGCAGGAAGATGTTTTATAATTATACTACAAAGCCCTTCATATTTTCAAATTTACTTGTCCTAGGTTTAAACCCAGAATGTAAGTAAAGCAAGATGATGTTTTATAATTATACCACAAAGCCTTTCCTATGTATAATAATAAAAGTATAGCACATTTATATAATTACTGTCATAAAATAAACTATCCAAATATTCATAATTGTTTGATTTCACACTCAACTACAATAGCAATTATAGGTAGCCAGCCCTGAAAATTGCTGTTCATTTATCATCTTGCTCCACATATATGGTTAGCCTACCCAAGAAACCTCCCTCCTCTCCAATTTTATTCATGAAATTGTTCTTGCCAATATATTGCTCATCATAGAATTTGTCACACACAGAAGGAGTGAAACACACTGAAGAGACATCCAATACAGGATGTGAATAATATTTAATTTCTAAAGCAATATATTTCTAATTAAGAAATCATAATTGTATTATAGCATTGCTGACATATGTGTAATGTAGTATAAAAATAGCTTCTTTTTAAATAAAATCAGAAATTTCTATACATAGATTATATGTCCAGAATTCCTGAGAGTCATGCTAAGCAGTTACTTTCTCTAAAGCTCTTACATACCATAATAAATTCATCTATTTCTTACTCCTTATTACCAAATTATTTCTCTAGCCCTGATTAATTTCTTTTTCCCTCTTATCCCATTTTAATAATAGTTCCATTATTTTGTTCTCATATTCCTTAATTTTGTTATAAAAAAAATCATAAAATCTATACCAGCTTCCTTCAGTCATACATCTGAAAAAAGTAAATGATCTCCAATATACATATTTCATGCTGAACCGGCACTCATCAGTTAGTTCAGATCATCTCCCCCCACCTACACACACACACATATATAATAATAATCAGTGCTTGTGAAGAAGATTGAAGCCTGTCCATTAAAGTTTGAAGATTTGCTATCTTAATATAAACCGAGCACTGATTATATATATGTATGGGAGATGATAATCCGGAACAACTGATGAATGCTGGTTGGAGTTCATTTATTTTTTTCACATGTATGTGGTCATGGGTATCAGTTGTATAAGATAGAGTGAATGACTGAAGAAAGCTTGAAAGTCTGGATTCAAATCCCCTCTCATTACATCTAGCCCAAATATATATACTATACTTGTATCTAAATATTACAATTTATTTTACTAATGGTAGAGAGCTCTTCTGCTCCCCTAGATTTAAAATAGTCCCATAATTTTATGGCTTTATGGCAATCGTAACACACATAAGTTTCAAAATCATGCTTGATAGTGAAAAGCCTAGGCTTATGTCTGGCCAAAGTAGGAAGTAGATATTATTTTTAAATTTTATAAGGAATACAGAGAATGTATGGCTCACAGATCTTGTTCAAAATAACTGCAAAATTAATTAACTTACTAATATAATGGTAAGATAACCAGATTCTTCATTTAATGAGTAATAGATGCATGTCTTATAGTCACATCATTTCCATATAGAGGTTCAATGATTAGCTTTTAAGATGAAAAATGGCAGGTCATACTAATATCATCAAAGACGATTGGTATTTTTTGCTACTTCTGTTATCAAACTTATCAAATCATTCTTGCATCTCAATCAACATTTGAAGAAATTCTAAGCATAGATTAATCAATTGTAAATAGGTCTTTAATAACATGTTTTTAAAACATGTACAACTACTAATAGAAATGGTAATAAAGTTACCTAAGTATTTTTATTTATTCATAGGCTAAACATAACATATCAGAGAATCTAAATACAATTCTTATTAGAGCATAGAAGTATAGTTTAAAAATGTAACAGTTTTGAGTAAATTAAGAATTTAATTATAGAAGTTTTGTTTGAATGTTAAATGTAAGTAACTAAAATACAATTCCCCTTTATTAGTTTTGGCATTATAATAAAAAAACATGACAGCTTTGAATAAATTAAAATAGTGATAAAGAATGGAAGTTCAGAAATTTAATTTGCTATTAAATGTAACAAACAAAATTTGAATGATTTATTGTTTGGAAAGTCGTATGAGTTTTGGACAGTGGAAGTGAAAAATTATGAAATTTTGTTCCAGAGACCTTTAGCTCTTGAGTCTATTACTTTTCTTCTGCCTACACATGATTTTTTTAAAAATCTATTGCTTTTGGTAAGTAGATAAATAAATTTTTATTGTAAAACTTTTAACTTTTATATAGAGTGAAAACTAGCCAATTAAGAAATAATAATAATAATAAAAGATTGTACCTTTTAAGATTTGGAGTTGGAAGAGAATAAAAGGGATAACTGTAAAAGGGATACCTATAAAGCTAAGATTATTCCTATGAAAAATTTTGAGAGAGCGGAAAAGATTATTAAAGAAATTATGAAGAGTAAGAGAATTTAAATTAAGGAAACTATGAAAGGTGTATTAAAGGGGATTTATGGGGGGGGGGGGGTAAGAGAAAGAAATTGAGTGGAAATCTTAAGAAATAAAATAGTTATGAAAATTTAAGAAGCACAGGAAGGAATAGAAAAGCTTAGAAAAGGTCGGGTTTGATGTTGGAGACTTGTTCTTTGGTGGCTAATTAATGATATTAATGTAATTAGTGACATTACAGTGTGTGGTGTTGTCTTGCATGTGTAAACATAATAAATAATTTTGCTAATTTTTGACTTTATTTTATATTTCAGTTTCCAAAAAAGAAGATGAAATTTGCTTGGATAAACTTGGATTTATAATCGGTATTTCAATTACTGCTTTTCTTCTTCTTCTGGCCATCATTATACTTATTGCTATTCTGCTGTGGCGTCGCAGACGTCGTGTTGATAAGGACGGCATGTCAGATACAATGTCTGGATATACTAACAATGGTTACGCTGGCAGCAGAGCTTATAGTACCTAAACATGAGGGAAGAGAAAAAAAGAACAAAGAGTAAAGAAGTGTTACATTTCATGTGTCATATTTGAACAAAGTGCTAAAAAATTGTATAATTTATTTTATTTCAAACGACAAAGGAATATAAAACTATATTCTGAAGAAATAATAAAAAATACCAAATTTTTTTTAAAATTTAAATGCTAGGAATCTCTCGAAGAAGACTTTAATTTCTCGTGCCATATATTATTTTATCAATGGGACGATTTCTCCTCTGCTTGTAATTAATATAATTCCGCTAGTTAAAAAAAAATGTACATAATCTATTTACAAGGTATTTATATTTTGCGCTTGTATATGTCCATTTAGCCATTATGGGAATTAAATGGGCAAGTACAACCATTTAAGGGAATTTATTGTAAAAAAAAAAACGTGGTTTTTTTTTTTTTATTAAAATGTTTTCTAAAATCGACTCCATTCCATTTTTATAAGTTTCACGTTGTTCATTTTCCATTGTTTTACCTATTGTTGTAATTCTTAATTTATTTTCCAGGGGGCAGCTTTAATTTTGACCTTTATTAAAATTATATTTTTTAATGGTGTCATTACAGTTTAACCAATTCATATGAAACGCCAATCACATAATATAAATTAACATTTAACATATTACGGTATGAATGATATCACATTTAAGACTTAATTTAAATCACAGTTTATAAGGCGAAGTTAGTTTAAAATAGTCTGGACGGATACTAGAAAGGCCTCTGCCCTGCAGTCAGCTGTTTAAGATTGTTTCCATAAATCCATGATTTAAATATATTTTTGTATTAATTTATTGTATTTATCTTGCATTATTTATTATTTTATACTGAAAGCAATTTACCATTGGCATGGATGATATAAAAGTATAAATAATAAAGATTCATAATAATATGAATATTATTATATACAATTCTTCAGGTGAGTTTGATTTAATAGATTAATTATCATGGTGGCGCTATAATAAAAATTATACCTGGCTTTGAATTGTATAAAACTATCTCCATACTTGGTTAGTTTAGTGAATAGAAATATAAGCAAGAATTAAAATCAACTTTATATACTTCATTTATATTTTGATATTATTAACATTTATTTATTTATTCAATTTTTTAAATATTGATGCCTCATCTTGGGCATTTATAATATATAAAAAAATATTGTATATTAATTAATTCATTACTGAAATATAACAAACTCAGCATCTCATAAACAATCTGCCTTTCATCACTCTACTTTGAGCTACCCATGTAAGCATGAGTAAGCAATAGTTATGAGTTAGTAATGCACAGGGAATCCCAGACTACTTTTTGGTGATTGATCTTTCAAACAATCTAAGGTTTTTAAATGCAAGGACATTTGTATCTTTAAAATTATAAAACTAATGAAAGCAGCCATTAATTAGAAACTAGTCTGGAATCTGTTTACCATTATTACCTAGCATCTATTGATTGCTTATACATGTGTGACTCACAAGAACAGTGATGTTAATGGATTAAGTATCAATGTCATATACATGTTTTACATAAACTGTTATTTGTTTAATATACTGAAATATACATATTCAAATAATATACACGATTACTATAAAAAGATTTAGACAATTCTGTGATTGCTTGCACAAATTTTGTTCAGGAATAAACGTATCAATATACCCTAGTTCTAACATTTTTTATAAATTGTTTGACATTTAATATGATGGCCTCTTTACCAATGTATTTCAAATAATGCAGCAATCAAAATGAAAAAAGTTTTCCATCTTTTATGTATGGTTGTCTTGACTACATGCAGAGCTGCCCAAGGATGAAGGAGGAATGACATATTAGAGAACTTATGATGTTAATTAAGAACTCATAACAGAAATATTTGAATCTATTTTTAAAAATGAAATTTAAGATGCCCGTACTTTACCTGGGTAGATTTACTTTTTAAATAATTTACTTTGGAGTTTTATACATTTTTTTGTTAATTTGAATTTAAAATTAATTTAGAATAAAATGCTTTTTTCTCTCCATATTTTAGCTTAAAATAGTAAATATTGAAACTTTAATTATTATTGCCCTATCCTTAAAATGATTAATTATATATTACAATTGTTATAATTTGCTTATGAAGGAGAAATGGGCTTTTACTATCATGTAGTATATTATTTAAAGTTTTTGAAAAATTGTCTAAATTTTTACAGTAACTCGTATGAACATAACATTTTGAATCTTTACCAATTATGTGTTTTTTAGAATGCTGGATAAAAATATTACTCTGATGTATAATTGTTTATATGACAGCCATTTTGAATAAAGCTTTAATTGAAGATTATTTTTTGTGTATATTTCATTATTTATTGCATAATTTATATAATTTTTAAGAAAATATTTTAATGAATGAAAATTACATTCAGCTTACAATAAATGTCTCTACAATAAAAGATCTAGAATGAATTACTGCTATTAATATAGAATGTGATTTCTTATAAATAAAAATTTCAATGATGAATCCTTGATTCTCCTTCAGATTTCCCTGCATGCTTTAGCATAGTGCTAAAAAAAATAGACTGGAAAGCAGCATTGTCAAAGAGAGAAGAGTGCCCAGTACAATAGGTTTATGGCAAATGATCCCTTGCTTAATTTTGCAAGATGGAGGAGTTGCAAGTTCTTGACGCATTAAAATAGTTTTTAAGTAAATTTTACTAATTCAAAATTATTCTTATAAATCTTAGAATATTTGAAACATCAACATTTAGATACTAACATTTGTTTATATGGCTATAGCTTTTATTTATTTATTTATTGGTATATTAGGGATTCAAACTCAGACTTTCACATGACCCTCAATTCTCCATGTCATCTCATGTTGCTGACCAACCTGATCAGACATATATTGAAAAGATAAATAATCACCAATATACGTATTTCATGCTAAACCAGCAATCATTAGCTGATCCAGATTACTATCTCCACCCATATATACAATCAGTGCTCAGCTTTATATTAAGATAACCAATCTTCATATTTTAATAGACAGGCTTCAAACTACTCCAATCCACAACTCTTCAGCCATCCATTTCATTGAAAATCTGATGGTGGAATGTTCAAAGCCCACATTAAATTATTTATCTTTTCAATATGTATGTGATCAGGTGGGTCAGCAATATGAGATGGCATGGAGAGATGAGGATCAAATGAAAGTCTGAGTTCAAATCCCTTATATATTACATTATATATGTGCAGGTGTGCATAAGTCTGTACAGTATATTAAATTATTGGTATATTGAAAATTGTAATTTAATTCTAGTGTTTTTATTTGTGTGTGTGTATATATATATATTGTACCGGCTCATACTCCCTGCGGAATTCTTTTCCTAATCTTGCACTGAGCATGAAGTGACCAAGATCTAACAGGTAAAGAAATGGATATCAATTTAGCCGATTTCTATACTCATATATATCAGTACTTCCGGCTAAACTGATAGAAAGAGTGGGTTGACAGGAATCTTCCAGTTAAAACACCCTTTAGTTGATCTCTTATTTTAATGCCCGAATATTTAGAACAATGGCAAGTACACACCTTTGAAAAATCTATTTACAAAATAGACCTTTGCGCGCCACTTCTAGAAAAGAATCAAAAAAATGAATTTTTCACCCTCTTAGAAGGGTGTGCAATACCATATGTTCAGCGGAGCATAAGAATAAGATTTAACACCCCGGTAGAGCGATATCCCGTGTGGCTAGCTCAAGTCACTCTACATCTAGGGTCTTCAAATGGGTAAGTTAAATGATTATTACAGGTATGTGGTTGATAAGGAAAGAACACATTTTATCGATATAACTAATACTATAAAAACGAAACAAGTTTAATAATGTGATTAAATATTTATTTAGTCCCAAATACCCATTACCGTTTCATATAAATGATGATATAATAACAAAATACTAAATAATTAATTATCCCAATATATATAGATTTTCAAAGCGTTTAAATAGATAAAATCCAAATTTAAATAAGAACAATAATAATTCCCTAAAACTATTGACAATGTTTATAAGTAATGGAAGTGGTCTGAGCTCTTTTTACCCAATAGAAATAAATTTTAATTTGTGTGATTTGATATACAGATATGAGATTTTCGGTCATACAGGCATACGCTTTTACTGATAACTTTAAAACCTTTTTATTGATAGGAAATATAATAATGAAAACTATGCATATCTGCACAATGAAATATATCACTAATTTCATATTTTCAACAAGTCAATATGTTGCATTGGCTCAGATACCATATCGTACTCACCATAAGGTACTGTATCTATTTCCGTTTTGCCAAAGATAAATTTCTATACATGTATATACGTGCAGCCAAATTATACACTTACTATTATTTTAAATATAAAGTTATTAGAGTACTTGCTTCCAGGGAACCTATAATAAATCAATCCCTTCTTACACTCATCGTGAGGTGTAGCAGTCACAAAAAAAAATAACTTAAAAAGGATATCCGGTTAAATACATTTTTAGATATTCAGCATGAGATATCATATTTACCGAATATAATAAGCGTATGTACGCATACATATATCTACATGCATATTTATATTTGACGAATTTCAGGAATAACAACAACAGCAAAACGAATAGCAACAACAACAACAACAAAAAAAAAATCTCATTGCGATCTTTGCTGAAAATACTAATTTGAAATAGAAAAATTCACTCAAAGGATTTAAGTAAAAGCTTTACCATTTATGACCGCAATAACCGTAAATTTATACATATGCGAGAGACTCTCTCATTTTTAAATGATAAATAATAATAACAAAAAAAAATATATCTAATCGGAAATAGAAAAGTTAATTATTTCAATGTTAATAAATATCTTAAAATAAACTTATATCTGCGTCTTCATTCTTCTCCTCTGGGCTGAGTGGGCTTCAAGTTAACTGGCTGTGTGGTGACGATTTCTTCCATTTAGTAAGGCGGCACTGGCCATCCTCCTGGGCGGTTGGAATTGGCGTGGTCACATCTGGGCGGCTTAGGACAGAGAAAGGGCGGTGCACTGGCTAGTTGTCTACCCCACGGTCATTTTGCCGGAATCTCTAGTATATTGCTTCATATCCTCTTTTTTTATATATCTAAATAGTAACGAGGATTATTTAATAAATTTTCATAGGCTGTCTCCAATAGTTATTCGAATCCACAAAGATAAGAGTTCTTAAAAGAACTGTATAAAGGATTTGTTCTAACGAATGTCACTAATAGTACTATTCATAAATGACTCTCTAAGTAGCTGATCGCTTGGAGAATTCTGGAGCAATGAAAAGAATGACTTGCCCAGAATGGCTGCCAACGAAAGACTGAATCCCACAGCACTATCCATCCCACTAATAAGAACCAATTCAGATATCCCTCTGAGAAGAATGAATCAGCCAATCCTTTTAATCTAGCTTATCACTTAGATTGCAAACATTCCTTTATATTTTTCCGATTAAATTCTACATTTTAAGTTTGACATCCATCTTGAATGCTCAGACCACTTGATTACAGCTATTCATTTCAAAAGAATTTCTATTTAAAAAAAAAAAATAATAACATTTTAATTATAGCCTTATCAAACATTTTGCTTTTGGTCAGATTTTTGCAAAAGCAATTAACATTCTTTGTTTATAGAATAAAATTAGTTTTTAGAGGCAGTAATTAACAAAATGAAAAATGTACAAGTACGTTGGAACAATTGCTTTAATTATTTATTTTACTACTATGTTCCAACATTTGATTCACTTGTTTAATAAGTTTGCCTTTCTCTATTTGAATTTTTCAGAGAAAAGCCCAATACATAAAGTGATATAAAAAATATACAAAATAGAAAAATAAAAAAAATACATGAGCTTATTTTACAATATTTTCCATGTCAATTTCATATTATTTAAATTGGTGTGTGTGGGTATTTTAATGCTCAGACCACTCCATTATCAATATAGCACATTTATATATTTGTTGTGCTTAATCCATACTTTGTGCAAGGCCATTTGATAATGCCTGGCACAATATATAAAATGTTAAACACAATCATTTTTAATTGCTGCAACATTAAATATGCACACTTCAATCTACATGACAATAGTGAAATAGAAAAATGAAATCATTTCCCCATTGGTCCTCTTCCTATATAAAGAAAATTGTCTACAATATTTATGGCAGAGAGCATGAAATTTAATCAATCTAATTATTTATAGATATATAATTAATGTGACATTTGCCATTTTATATTTTTAGCTAGCTTATTATAATCTATCAATTCTTGATCATTAATCTAAATAAGAACCAATAAATTATATTTGATTCTTCAATTTTAAATAGAGACCTGAACGGCCATTTTTAATTCCCAAAAAAAATTACAGGACCTACAATTTTAAATAAAATGTCTAATTTATTACAATAAATAAATATATATATATATACATTTTTATAAAGTGCAAATATGAAAGAATGTTATAAAGCTGATAAAGTAGTCATTACCACAAAAAATAATTAAAAAAAATGATATTTTTCACATTTTTAAAATCTTTATTTTTACATTGGTTCACAAACTCTCAATTTTGAAAGGTATAGCCTAAAATGACAATTTCATAGACAGCTTCATCACATTCATCATAAAATGCAGAAAAAAATAATATATAACATGACCTACCTGAGTTACAGATTGTTGGTGTAATGTGGCAGAATGTGACAATTTCAGTTTCGTTTTTTTACTAACCACCCTATATGTTCAATTTTTGCAAGCAGTTGTTTTTCTAGGCCCTCTATGCGGGATATCTATTAGAAATGCAAGGTTTTGTGTGGATTAGAAATGCAAGGTTTTAGTGTGGATCAAAAAAAAAATAACAGTAATAACTTTAGTAAAGTGTAAGTTATGGGGATAAAAAATAATTACTATATTATTGAAAAATCATGGGCTAAATTATGCATTATTACATAGGAAACCATAATAGCAAAGTATGCTATCAAATGAATAAAAAGTTATCTATAATGAAATGAATAAAAATGTAGTAAATTCTAAGTTATGCATGTAAAAAATAATTACTACATTATTGGAATATCATGAGGGTAAGGGTGAGCTAAATTATGCATTATTACATAGGAAACCATGATAGCAAAGTATGCTATAAAATGAATAAAAAGTTATCTGCAAAGTATGCTATAAAATGAATAAAAAGTTATCTACAATGAAATGAATAAAAACGTAGTAAATTCTAAGTTATGCATGTAAAAAATAATTACTACATTATTGGAATATCATGAGGGTAAGGGTGAGCTAAATTATGCATTATTACATAGGAAACCATAATAGCAAAGTATGCTATCAAATGAATAAAAAGTTATCTATAATGAAATGAATAAAAATGTAGTAAATTCTAAGTTATGCATGTAAAAAATAATTACTACATTATTGGAATATCATGAGGGTAAGGGTGAGCTAAATTATGCATTATTACATAGGAAACCATGATAGCAAAGTATGCTATAAAATGAATAAAAAGTTATCTGCAAAGTATGCTATAAAATGAATAAAAAGTTATCTACAATGAAATGAATAAAAACGTAGTAAATTCTAAGTTATGCATGTAAAAAATAATTACTATATTATTGGAATATCATGAGGGTAAGGGTGAGCTAAATTATGCATTATTACATAGCAAACCATAATAGCAAAGTATGCTATAAAATGAATAAAAACTTATCTACAATGAAATGAATAAAAACAGTAAATAAAATAAAATAAATAACCCAAAGGAATTACAAGCAATTATTATATATCAGTGGGAGATGATGATGATGACTGTTGAATACTTACGGGTAATGGGGAATACGAAACCTCAAAATCAAACACATCAACAGAAAAGTTCGTCAGAATCAAAATTACGTTCAGCGGCGAAAATAATTGTTTTCTCCGTATATTTTTTTTATCCGTTGATAAAATCTAGAAAGATAAAAAAAATTTACAAAATTTTAATAATGTACTTTACAAAAATTGCTATAAAAAATTTAATTTTCATCGCACAGAAAAATGATACTGGTAAAGTAAACATTAAGAAGGGTGTAAGACAAGGTGACTCCATATCTCCAAAACTTTTTACAACAGTGCTGCAAGAAGTATTTTGTGGATTAAAATGGGAAACTAAAGGAGTGAAAGTAAATGGAGATTATTTAAGTCATTTAGATTTTGCAGATGATGTAGTTGTTTTTGTAAATAATGCTTCAGAGCTGCAGGAAATGTTGCAGGAGTTATCAGATGAAAGTAGGACTAAAGATAAATGTTAAAAAGTCTAAAGTAGTATAAAAAAAACATTAAAAAAAAGACTAAAGTAATGCTTAATCGATTTGCTCAAAATGTGAAAATAAAGATTGATTATGATGAATTAGAAGAAGTTAACAGTTACAAATATCTTGGTCAGATTATTAATACAGATGGAAACATAATGGAGGAAATTAATCATAGAATTAAACTTGGTTGGAGTGCTTTTGGTAGAAATAATTTGATACTAAAAGGAAATATGCCTATGTGTTTGAAAAGGAAGGTTTTTAACAAATGTGTTTTACCAGTTCTTACTTATGGATCTGAGACTTGGACACTTAATAGAAGAGCAATACAGAGACTTCAGATCACTCAGAGAAGTATGGAGAGATGCATATTGGGAATAACAAGAAGAGATCGAAAATGCAATGTATGGGTAAGAGAACAAATAGGTGTTAATCGACTTCATTAAAAAAATTTAAAGATTGAAGTGGAGTTGGGCTAGACATATTGCTAGAAGAGATGATAATAGATGGATAATTGAAACCTTAAACTGGATTCCAAGAGATTGTAAAAGACCCAGAAAGAGACCACATGTGAGATGGATGGATGAAATAAGAATGTGTGATGTGGAAAAGAGAAGCTAAAGATCGGAGATGGATTAAACTTGGAGAGACCTTCATCCTGCAGTGGATTGATAATGGTTGATAATGACCATAAACTAAAAGGATTTGTGTATTCATTAGTTTTACCCATGGCATGGGATACAAATTCAATTAAATTTGAAAGCTTTTTTCAAAATAGATGAGAATTATCAAATAAACTTAAGAATGACTGCAGATAAATAACTTTAATGGACCCAACTAGACATCTAATTATAATCATTATATAAGTATCTAGCTATTTTTAACTGAAAAAAAAAAAAGGAAAACCTTCAACCAATAGTTAATTATCTTGATAATATTTTCTCCTTACCGAAAGTCTATGGAAAAACATTGAAGATACATTAAATCTGCAATGAGTTTTTAAAAAATAATTAATTTATCGGTATTGAAACTTTCTATAGTTTTATCTTTCTGTTTCCAATAAGCATGACTTTTTTTTTTTGTTATTATTTAATTAATATCCTTTTTTTAAATTCTGCCTCCATTTTTTACTATTTCTTCTGTATATAATTAATATAAAGATTTTAGATAATTTTATGAATAACTTGTGAAAACTGTCTGAAAAGCATTAAAAACATGTGACAACTAAAATTCCAAGGCTGGTACCAACTGTATCTAAAACATGTTGAACTATCAATTTATCATAACACTGCACAGTATTTTTTATGTGATGAGCCTATTCAAAAATGCCATACTTTTATCTTAGCATAAGCTCTAATGGTAAGAAAAATAAAGAGCAACATCAGTCTTACCATCAATGATAGAATAAGACTCAGAAAACTATGAAAGAATCTAATGTGGGCATATTAAAAATAAGAGTTTGGACTCTTGACATTACCACAAATTTAAAATGCAATCAATTTTTTTGTTTGATTATGTTAAAAAATATGGAAAAATAAATCCAAATTAAATGATAAATAAGAAACTATATTTAGGCAAGCCACAAAATATCTGATTGTGTTAAGAATTGTGTCTCATGTTTGTTTATTGTAAATGTGTATGAAAGAGAAGAAATCTTTTGGGAGCAGTAGTCCATTTTATTTATTCTATTATATGCTTGAATAACTACTAGACATTAGATGATAATGTTACACCCATATTACTGCAAGACTAGCATATGGTATATGACCTTCATTAGTGAAAGATATGGATATAGCACTACCATCTAATAATCACTAGATTATTCTGAAATACAATATGGGTTAATTGTAAACTGAGAAAGTATGAGGTGCTACAATATATACGATTATTTCCACCATCTATCATTAAATGTTGAATTCTAGAAAATTTAAATTTTTTTGAAACTTTTCGAACACAAACAACTGTTAGTAATAACATGTGAATAGACAACATAGATTAGTATATTACACAACATTTCAAGTAGCATTATTCTCTGCTCTTCTTCAGTTGTTGGTGGCCTGACCAGTGACAATACTAACATAGGAGTTGAACTTACACCTTTAGATTCTTGAATATTGAATTTTAAGGTGGTGCTCTAACCAACTGAGCTATTCTGTCAAAAACAACTGTCAGTAAAAATTTTACTGGTTTAAATTCTCCTAATTTTTCCAACAACAAGACTTTTTTTTTTAAAAAAAAAATTATGATTTATATTTATTAATTACGTTTTATTTATTACTTTTTATTCCTCGTATTTCTCTCTACATATGCGCAATTTTTCTTACTGGCAGCACTTTTTAAACAAAACTTCAAACTGCAACTCCATGTCAATACAACAAATATATTTATACAATTTCAGCAAAAAATTTACGGGCATGATTCACTTTTAAAATTCTCAGGGTCAATCTCTGAGGTAAGGCCACACTTGGGACGCCAATTATAACGATCGAAATGTTTAAATAAAGTGGAATCTTAACAGCGCGTATCTGCCTACTTTATAAATTTTTCTAGGCTCAAATGCCTAGATGGCGCCCTGATAGGATAGTAATCTAGACCAGCTGATGACTGCCGGTTTAGCATGAAATACGTATATTGGTGATTATTTATCTTTTCAACATGTGTGTGATCAGGTGGGTCAGCAATATGAGATGGCACTGAGAGTAGTGGGTCGGGTGAAAGTCTGAGTTCGAATTCTGCATATATTACATACTCATTTATGTATTTTATTACACAAATATGACATCAGCAGAAAACAAAAGATAAATACCTAGGGTGTGTAATGCTTTTTCACCCACTCTCCAAGGTTGTCTTTATTGAACAAATGAAAATAATCTTTATGCTGTTCTTTAATACTACTGTCCATATTCTACAGAATCTCTTTCATATGTGCCCTATACATTCCATAAGTTAATTTTTAGTTTCTGATCATTATTTTTTCTATATATATAATCAAACAATTATACCTTTTTTAAAGAACATTTTTCAACAAAATTTTCATTTACTTTATTTTTTGTATGACTTTTAATTGGAAACCTATCCAATTCTTAATAACTTTATATAGACTGTTCTTTTAAATGTCACGATTTCTCTGCAAATATGTGCAGTACACATAATCTAAACAAGTTTATATCTAAATGCTTTTCTTTTTAAATTAACATAGACTAAAGATGGTTATTTAATGATCAAAACAAAATTAAAAATAGTTTGGTTATGATAAAAAATATTGAAAATAAAGTTCCTACTTCATTTTGAAATTTAATTATCACTTTTACAAGCATATGTTAAGTAGGTAAAATATTGTGAGAAAACTTTTTATTTCAAATGCCAAAGGAAAATTTCTTTAGATATAATCTTAACTAAAGTTTCTAAACTATTTTTATTCATCAGTAATTTTTCTCATACAGTTTGCTTTAATTATTAGTCTAATAAATAATTATCCAACCATTCAATTCTGTTCATTTTGTATAGTATATTCAGATAAACAAATTGGTTAAATATTACATTTAATTTTAACTGTTTGAATGCTTACCAAACTATCATAAAATATTTTTAACTTATATTAAACTGCATTAGTTGATGGTAACCTCTATATTCATATAGCTAATTCTGTGAGCATTGAATAAGCCAATAATCACTAACAGATGAATGAGCAGTTACTGCTCTAATTTTCAACATCAACAATCTGTAAAAAAAAAAAAAATCACTTACAAAATATGGGTCTAAAGTTTAATAAATTATTGCTACTAAAAGATGCTGAAAATAAAAACTCATGTATTCTTGATATATTCAATCCTTGCCAAATAGTAAAAAAAGTCTATGGTCAACATAAATATGAGGTCTTATAGTTGCTGGCCTAATTTTAAATGTATAATTATACAAGTAAGTTAACTTGATTTGAAATCTTCAAATGTTTTTGAATCTTAGGTTATTATTTGGGTACCAACTCTCACTGAAAGTACCATTGGCCAGAAACTAATATGGAAGTGTGGATATAGCACTACCAATTAATATTTACTAACTACTCAAGCTTGCAATAGATAGCTTTGGAATAGAGTAGATTGACAAATTATTGCATCTAATACCCATTTAATTCTTGGTTATTAGGAATTATACTAATTTAAGGGAATAACTATTATTGATGAAACAGCAGTATACTCTCCACAGAAATTTATTTAAGCAAAAAATACAGCATCCAAAAGTCAAATACATTTTAAATAATTATTGGTAAAATAAAGTTACAAGAAAATTAAAAGCTAATATTAATAATGATGAACACTGGCATTCCAATATAGATTATCACCTTTTTTGATACATGCACGACCTATCTTCTTTTCAGTTCTTTAGTCTTGACAGTAATAATATAATATAGTAATAATGTCATAATAGATAGTTCAGCTCCAATCTTTTAAGTTCTTTTCTATTTTTGTTTTTTAATATCTTACACAATATAAAGCAATGATAGAATTATGGACTCAAGAATTAAGAGTTCCTGAACTAAAGCTGAATTTGTCACATCTTATTCTTGAATATAAGTGATTAAGTATCCAATTATTCCCACCCCACTTTCCTTTTTTTTTTTAAAAAAAAATCAAACATATCTATTTTCATTTAATGTTTAGAAATTTAAGTTCTTTATTAATCAGTGGTGGAAAAAATCCTCAGTAACTTTTGAATTGGATGGATATCCAACTTGAGAATGTTACGTCAATTTAAATATCTTAGTAATTTTATAAGTAGAAAGGTAGATTTGGATGTTGAGGTGCAGCACAGATTCTAATGTTCTGCTGCTGCTTTTGAGAAATTAAGAGATAGAATATTTCATTACAGGGACATAATTACTGCAATTAAGTTGTTATATATAGAGCTATTTTTTTAATTAAGGTTGTATGGAAGTGAGACTTAGCACCACATTGCAACAAAATAAAGACATAAGAAATATTTCATTTATGGATACTCAGCAAAATTTTAAAAATACATTGAAAAGATAATAAAACCAAACAATATAATAGAGTCCACTATCATAAAATCACACTTTTGCTGCATTGAACATGTAAAACAAATGAACAATGAAAGATTTTTCAAAAGCATGCTTTATGGTGAACTTGAGCATGGTTTTCATGGAAGAAATTGACCCATTTATGTTATAAGGAATATCTCAAACACATTCTAAAGAAATACAATGTTTATCATTTTTTATTGGGAAGATAAAGAATAGAATACATTGGTGACTGCAATTAGACGTTATGTTGAAATATTTCAGAAAAAAAAGTATTTTGCAGAAAACATTAAAAAACAACATCACAAACTATCAAAAAACGGCCAGTTATGTTCTATGAGTAGAGTTTACAGATTAAATATTTTCTTCTACTTTTCATCTTTTTTTGGAGTTGGAATGACCATATTTATTTACAAGTGGCTACTATGTGCATATATTTATTTCATAAGCCTATAAAATAAAAAAAATCATATAACATTACAATACTAGCCAAAAAAATTTACTATAATTCTTCCACAACCATGGTTTCATCTATAAACAAATAGATTTTTTCAAGTGAAATTCAACAAGATACATATAACCTATATATACAAAACAAAGTAGCCTTCCGATCATTTCATTCACTTCAAAAACTAACTTTGTTTTGTATATATATATGTTGTATTTTGTCGAATTTCACTTGAAAAAGTCTATTTGTTAATAGATAAAACCATGGCTGTGGAAGAATTTTAGTAAAATTTTGTTTTTTGGCTAGTATTGTAATGTTATATGATTTCTATTTTATTTATAATTAAAACAGGCAAAACTCTCCATACAGCGATGGTATTTCATAGTTAAAAACTTTATTATTTTTATTACATATAAGTTCTCTACCCTAAAGTATGTTATTAATTAAATAGTAGTGTTATTAGCCATTACTTGTGACATTATTCTAGCATCTCAATTTTAAAATAACAGCATAAGCAAATGTTTTTAACAAATGCATTACAAATTTTAAAAAATCTCTTTTTTTATATTCATACATATTTTATGTAAATAAATAATTATAAAATACCCACGCCGTTTATTGAATCAAAAAACTAGAATCTAAGATATTATTTTGTTAATATAAAATTCTAGATTGTTTTTTTTTTTTAAAGTATAAAACCACTTTTTTAAAAAAAAAATGAACTGGCAAATCTTCAAAATTCTTAACCAGATAATTTCAACCAGGTCAGTCTTTTATAAAATATTACATAAATCAAAATGAGGGTGGGGTCATTTAAAATCAGGTCAGAGATTACAATTATCCTTGATCTCTAGCAGGTTAATAACAATTATATTTAGAAATAAAATAAATTTGCATATTAATAAAAATCGTAATAATTTTTTTAATTGCATAGATATAGTTGCACACGCGTTCAATATGTGTGTGCGCATGGCACAATATCAATATTCTAAATTACACCTTTCTCTTTTATTATATCTATAAATATTACGTAACCTAATATTTATTAGCCTAATGTTATAAATAAAGATTAAAATGCAAAGAAAAAAATTAAATGCCAATTAAAATAAAAGTAAACTATGGGCTAGTATCTGTAAAAAATATAACATTTCCCTCTAAAGATGAAGGTTATAGCATATTACAGTCGTACTTTTTTATATGGCCAGTGCATCAACAGTTATCAAAGCATCTCAAATTTACGCTCTAATTATGAATAACTAGGAACCCATTAATTGGCCCATAATTATTAGCTGATTTGTTTATGAGCTGGTTATCAAAAAAATTCTACACCTAATTAAAACTTTTCAGCTATTTGAAAATTTCTTAAAATCCACTTGAATTTGAACCCCAAGTCATAGACGAAGCAATTAAATAATTATCCATTAATCTATAAAACTCTTAAAAGAAACCAGAAAAAAAGATACTAATTTAAAACTAAAAATGTTGAGAATGTAATTTAGAATGATGGGAAAGTGGAAAGTTTAATGAACAATAGGAATGAAAGATTCAAATACATACTGTAATTTTTAGATTAATTTTTTAGATATGTCTTATTAAGAGAATATCAAAAAGTACGACTAATTCCATAATAAAACTATAATTACTAGTAGCAGTAGTAACTAGTAATAAGAGTTGGATAAGTTTAAACCTGCATCTCCATCTAGTATCAATCTTTCCCAACCTGAGAGTACACTAAACATGAAGTCTTATTTTTAATATGGTCATATTTCTTTTAAAAATGAATACATTTTAATATCTGAAATGTACAGAATATTGAAAGCAGATATAAAACGATTTCATGATTTAGTAATTAGGCAATCTCTTGTTTAAATCCAAGTAACCTTTTAAAAAAATTTCAACTGAGAATATCTAAGTCTAGATATTTTTTTAGGTAGTTATTCTACTGTCAATCTAGTAATTATCTAGTTATTGATCAGTAAATGAGTGTCTATCTATTTTTAGATGTGGACAATGATATAAATATCATAAAACAAATCCAAGGCAATGAATGTGTTTAGACTCTTGGGTCTTAGGCACCTTTCTTGATCATTATAATTTAACCCTTTAAAGCATATATTAAAAATAATAATAAAAGGCTATTTTTGAATTTTGGTCAAGATATCCATTTAATATTAATTGGATAGATGAGTGTAAGATAAAAAACAATAATTGAAATAAGCAAAATCATATTTAAAACAGAAATAGCATATTTTTATGAGAGATAATTCCGTGACTTTCTTTTTTTTTTAAATACTTGATTCCTTTTCTTATTTAATTTTGTACTAATATTTTTATTTTAAATATTTTTATATATTAGTTTTCTTATACTTCATATAGTCATGAACATGATAACTATTGTTTCATTAAATATCAAAAGCAAATGAATACATTACCACATTAAAAACCAATCAATTATATAAACCCTTTCAAAAAGCAAACAAATTTTAAACAATAACAAAAAACTGTTCCTAAATGTGGAATTCTTACCAATAAGATTAAATTACCATATTGCTAAAAAATATATCGAATAGTTAAATGCTTGGAAGATCATATAATATTTAAGCACTGCAAGTAACAAACTAAACTGCAACCCAGAAAATTTTAACTCTCAGATCTGTCATTCTATTACTGCTCCAAACCCCACAGGAAAGTATAACATAAAAATCTGTTTAGCTCTTGGAGAATAAACAAATAAACAATTGTATAATTTTCTGGTCAGGAAATCATGTGATACTAAAACATTCAAATAGAAGGTTGAGCTCAACAGTTCTTAACAAAACAATTTTTTATTTTTCTAGGCTTGAAAATAATTCAGAAACCATTAGCTCATAACTGCTACTTTACTACTGAACTAACGTGCAATAGCCTAGACAATGAACTATATTATAGACAACAGTGTTTTATATAAATAATTAGAGTCATATATTCAAGGAAAAATAATTCTTTTAATATAAACCGAGTTATCCCAATATCTGATTGTACTTATTATTATTACTTAAAAAAGATTCTATTTCATACATAGAATTATTTTAGATAAAAACATGAAAATTTATACTAAAAATTATTTAATATTGTCATAATATATGTATTTAAACACACAAAAACTGCAAAATTGTCAGCAAATGAAAATACTATAACAAACATCATTGGTTGATTAAGATAGAATGTGAAAGCACGATACAATTAAGACTTTTCTAAACAACTGAGTTAGAAAACTGATCAACACAATAAAAAGTTTCCATGTAAGAAAGCAAAAGTGAATTTATTTTTTATTAGCTTTAGTTTGTTTTAATTATTTAGAAGATCAATTTTAATTAACAGACTTAAAGTCAAAAACAAAAACAAAACTATCTTGCAAGAAAGCAGTAATTCTAAATAAACTCTGTGAATTTTTATTAGACAAAGTTTTTTTTACTCTTTTGATTGTATATTTTAAAAATGTTTTATTTTAGTTTTCATTAGAATTGAATCATACACTATGTATATGTACAGCAATTATTTTTATATATATTTACATCTAAATGTTTAATTTTGTATTATAGATTTTTTGATTAAATGGTTGTTTTATTCTGTTGGTCTTAAATGGATTACACTAAATACAAGTATTTCCATATAAGCTACAATGAGTGGATAATAAGTGACATTATGAAAATAAATAATTCATTATAGTAGATGCTACTGTATATATAAATTCATACCAAATAAAGAATGTGATTTCAAAATCACAATACAAGTATTGCGCTTATTATTAAAAATACTACTCAAAACATATAATTTGCCATATATAATATAAATAAAATGTCCATTAATTAAAACAAAATTGTAATAGTAATAATCAGACATTAAGCTAATGCACATGTGCTTTGTGGATTTTTAACTATAAACAAATATTCTCATTCTCAAATGCTTAAGATTTGCACATACATAAATGTTTGGGTAGAAAGGATAGATGGACTCATTCTATCTTTTCACAAAGACTTTATCTTGTGTTTGGAAATGAAAATATTCATTTATAGTTAAAAATCCACAAAGCACATGTGCATTAGCTTAATGGCTGATTATGACTATTACAGTTTATAAAAACATTGCTTATATAAAATAAAGATCTCATTTAAAACAAAATTGTAATTATAATAAAAATAATAAATTTAACAGTAATAAACTATTATAAACAGTCTTTAATTTAATGGCAGTTGAAGCAGGTTTAAGAAATTAGCCAAAAGGTACTTCTGCAGATTTAAAGACTGCTTACAATAGTTTATTATATATATATATATATTGAGGTGGTAATATCTCATGGCATTCAACAACATAATAGCGTGTGCACATATATAAAGTTGAAAGGAAAAATAGAAATGAACACAAACAATTTCTTATACATATTTAACATATATATTCAAAATTATTATATATTATGGTACTTTAAATCAAGCATTAAAAAAGATCTACTGAATGTTTTATTTAATTCTGATTTTGATAATTTAAAAACAATCTAAAATAGGATTGTTTTCATGTTATAATAGATAATCATAAAAGTCTATTTTTAATTGAATTAAGTAATAACTTTTTTTAAAAAATTAAAACTACTTTTGATAAAATTATTATAAAATACTTTGATTTTAAATTCTATAATCTGATTTTGTTTGAAGTATTAAGAAATTTTTTAGATAAAAATTGGTTTTGATTGATGTGAATGGAAAAGTCATTAACTGGGTTGTTTTTTTTTTTTTGATCAAGATAAAAAAAAATTAATTAGTTATTGTATTTTCAAATTTCACCAGTCTATAAAAGGTGGGTTTGAAAGAAAAAAGAGGACAAGATTATTAAGTTATAAAGAGAAGGCAGTTATAGAATGCTAGCCAGCTGCTGCTAATTTCACAACAATCATGTTTGAATTCACATGGAAGTAAGGACTGGATTTTCTGTGGTTCATGGCCTATATGAATGTACTATACTGCTTGCCTACCCAAAGTCTATTGAACTATAGAGACTTAGTGTCTGCCATTTACCTAATATATGCTTAACCTGAAAATATCAATTAGCTAGTCTACTGTTTTATCATTGACATTATTAAAATAAGCCAGCTTATTGAGAGGCTATCATGCTATATTTTATATATTCCCTTCTTATCTATATGTAAAGAAGCACAGATGAAGTTACTGCAGTCATATATATATATATGAAAAATAAAAACAAGTTAGTCACGTAACCTGCTATCACTTGTTATTTATGATCAATAGATGGCGTCTTTACCAAAACCGCTGAAACAAGTGTAAAATATTTTTACATAAACGCAGAGACTTTGACTATGTGGTGAAACTGAACTGAGATCAGACCCATATAGATATCTAGCTTGCTAGGCTGAGTTTGAAGACTTTACCGGTCTGAAAAATTCACGCTTGCAAACTGATATAAACGTTTTGCATAAACGCTTGAGAGTCAGTCTTTAGACCTAGTTTCTATAGCTCTATCCTTCCACTGACGAAAGCAAACCAGCTTGAAATCAGCTGATCTGGAGGTGAGAAAAATGAAAGAGGTAGTTAATTCTGACTCCTTTTGCGTTTATGTAAAAATATTTTACACTTGTTTCGGCGGTTTTGGTAAAGACGCCATCTATTGATCATATATATATATAAAGTGCATAGCATAGTTCACAAACAGATATTAGCTAGTAAGTAGGATATATTATCTATTGAAAATGACATTATTTCAAACATCTAATGTTGCAGTTAAAATTAAATATTTAATTTATACGTTTTGAAATAAATAACTTTTCACTAAATTATCCAACTAAAAAGAAAATAAGCCTAAATGGCCGGTTAATCTCTATAGGATTTATTCCAATTATTATTCATAAAAAATTTTATTTTGAAATTAGAAAGGTTAACTCAGAAATCTTTCTTAAATATTAGAAATGAAAAAAACAAAAGCCAGAGTTTTAAAAAAACTTTCAAATCGAACTGTTAAAAATAATGCTTTCTTTTAAATTTTTTTACTTAAAATTAAAAAAGTAATGTATTAATAACTTTGATTTGTAAGAAGCACTGTTATAGGTATAAAAGAAAGATGGATTTATTTCATTATTTTATAATAAATTGGCCAAAAAGTTTTGAATGTTGGCTAATTTATTTTTATTAAACATTACTGAGTGCACTGTCAGCTTTTAAAACTAGATCCATAGCATACTCATGGGTTGGCTGGGTGTACCCAAACAACCTATGAGTGCTATGAATCTGGTTTTATAAGCTAAAATACCACAGTATTTATTTCTTAAATAAATACAGCAGCATATCCAGCCAACCCAAGAGTACTATAAATCTAGTTTTATAAGCCAAAATCATGCTCAGCTATTTTTAGATAGAAATTTATCACTTGCAGGCTTCTTGGTGGTGCTGCAGTGTCACCTAGTGGCCACAGAAATCATAACCAAAAACTACTGAAGATTATGTGGTGACCTATTAAACTTAATAAAAAGGTTTTCTGAACATTTTGTTTGGAGAATAACAAGGCTTTTAAATAAGGGCTACAGAAAATATGTAACACTTAATTGCCTTAGTCAGTAATATTACCTTCTATCTAATAATTTATTATATTTTAGATGCAAATACTTTGATAGAGTTTTGAGATTTAGTCAGTAATATTAACTATATCTAACAATTTATTATATTTTAAATGTAAATACTTTGATAGAGTTTTGAGAATTCTTATGCAAATTGGCTATACATAAAAAAGATTTGTAAATAATGTTGTTATATATTATTGAAAATAGCAGACAAGTATTAGTGGACTAATTGTAGCATGATTGTATAACTGATTGTTTTAATGGGCACATAGAGTTAATATCAATTTATTGTTGATAATAATTTTAATAAATATAACATATATTTTGCATTTTAAAATTAAACTAAAATATTATTAACTGCTATCTAATGTACAATTAACAGATTAATTTTTCATACCATATATATTCAGCTACAATCTAAGCCCATCAAATATGCTGAAGTCTAAATGTAACCTGTCCAAAAATATTATAAAACGATTGTTTGTTAACAGACTCATATCCTAAAAATAAAATATAGTGCATGAAATTATTTATATATAAAATTCTAATTACTACTTTGATATAGTAAATGGGTGTTTTAGATCTTATAAGGCTAGGTTTTAGTTGAAACAACAGTATAAAAAATCAATCTGTTTAATTTCAATAGCAATTAATAAGATTAAAGTTATTTATATAGCACTAAAATAAACTTTTCATTTATATGTGAACAATTTCACAAATGTTTTAATACTTCAACATATGCTTATAAACATTAAAAATCTATAATAACTTTTTAAAATGTCTTTTTTCCAACCAAATATTATTATACAGGCTAAATAAACTCAATAAGCTGGCTTTTTCTGATTACATTCAACATAAGCTTTTTAAAAAAGTTCCATTCTATTCCAAAGTTATCTATTATAATCCTGAATAACCAATGAAGATCAACAACTAGTTTAATGGTAAGGATATAATAGTGTTAACATTATATATTCATAGATTATATAAATTTATTACAGAAGTTGTATTCTTATATTGGACTACTTTCATCATCTAATATGAGTATTGAATGTTTTTAGAAAAATTTTATTTTATTTAAATATTCCATATACATTCAACTGTTAGTAATAGCACATCAAATGAGTTACTATATGCACAACATTTCAAGAAGTATTATTATCCCCTCTTCAGGTGTTTCTGACCTTACCAGTGACAGTACTAACATAGGATTTGAACCTGGACCCTTACATGCTTGAGTATTGAATTTTAAGGTTATTCTTTAACCAACTGAGCCATCCTGCCAAAGGCAACAGTCAGGAGAAATTTCATATACTTATCTATGAAATTCCTCCTGATTTCTCCACTTTTTCCTAAGAGCAAAGTTTATTAGTGGTTTCCATACATTAAGTATAGTCACCCTAGGTTGGCTTATGGGATTTTTTGCCATTGTCATGTGAGCAGCTTCTTTAAATTTCCTTTGTGGCACATGTTCATTGGCACATACATGGTCTGCTATCTTAGACACATGTTTTCTCTTCTAATCATGTTTGTGATCTTGCAAGTGCTTTTCAATGGGACAACTGGTTTCACCAATATATGTCCTTCCACATTCACATGGTATTTCATAAATGCAGTTTTTCTTTTCAGCATTTCAAGTTTAGGCTTTGTAGATGTTAGAATTCCTCATAGTGTGGTATGCCTCTTAAAAGCTGTTATAATGTTATACTGATTACAGATTTTCCTTAATTTGTCTGCTTTTTTTAGAATGTATGAGTACACTACAGTCTTTTCTCTTTATGGTTTGTTTTTGTTGTCTATTTAATGTTTTTTTAATAACAGCTAATGGATAACTATTTTTCATAAGAGTTTGTTCTATATAGATCTTTTCTTTTTCCAAATTGCTGTTTTCTGAACAAATTTCTTTTGTTCTGTTCTATAGTGATAGTATAACTCCATGTTTTGTATTTCAGGTATGATTGGTATAAGCTAGATATTTTCCTGAATGTATAGGTTTTCAGTAAACTGTAGTTTTGATTTTGCCATGAGGGAGTCTTGTCACAAGAACATTTAAGAATGCCAATTTTTGTTCTTGTTGATTCCATTGTGAATTTAATTGAAAAGGATATATTGTTGATGTGTTTACAGAAAGTTTGTAGCAGTGTTTGCCCATGTGGCCACACAACAAATGTATCAGCCACATAGCAAAGCCAAACTTTAGGTGGATATGGAGTAGTTTTTATGGCTAAAGTTTCAAGTTTTTCCATGTAAATATTACTAATCAGGGGAGACAATGGTGAGCCCATAGCCATTCACTGATTTGTTGGAATTCTGTTATATGAAAGTAGGTTGTTTTTATGAAGAATGTTAATAATTCCATTATACTATCAACAGGAAGAACTGTTCTGGTTTGTAAACTATTATCACCATTTAATCGTTTCCTTACAATAGACAATGCTTCTTCACATGGTACATTCATGAATTAACTTTCCACACCAAAGCTTACCAGTAAGTCAGTTCTTTCAATTTTCATGTTCTTGATTAATTCTACAAAGTATCTAGAATCCCTGACAAAGGACTGGTCTTGTATACCAAAGGACTTAGAACTGAGAAGAAATCTTGCCAAATTTGGCAAGGTGAATCTCTAAAACTAACAATAGGTCTTAATACAGCATGATCCTTATGGATTTTAGGTAGACCACAAAGATGAGGAATTTTGCTGAAATATGTTATTTTAATTTTTTCTGAATAAGTGAAGTATCTGTGATGCTTTCTGACTAATGCATTGTGTGCTGTGAGAAATTCTTGTATTTTGTTGTCATAATCAGTTGTATCCATTACAACTGTTGCATTGCCTTTCTCAGCAGGGAGAATAATTATATATTTATCTACTTTGAGAGATTTAATTCCTTTCCTCTCACCATAGGAGATGTTTAACTTTAATTTTTGTTGCTTGTCAAGTGTTCTTTTTATTCTCCTGCATAATTCTGCTGCTTCTTCTAAAGGCAATTTTTGAGTGACTTCCTCGGTGGCTGCCATTATATCTAATAAAGAGATATTAGATGGTGTTATGGCAAAGTTTAATCCTCTTTCAAGAACAGAAATTTCAGTATCTGTTAGATATTTAGAACTGAAATTTTTTACAGATGAAGTTGTAATATTGTTTGGTACATTTTAATTTTTGATATGCCCATGCCTAAGTTAGCAAGTTTCTTCTTTTGGCATTCTTTTACTTTTCCATGTAAGGTAGAATATGATTTTCTTACTGTTTGAGAAACTCTGATGAAGTCTTCATTAGTAAGTTTATTTTTTAGAAAACATTCTACATTAATAATGGAATGCATTATTTGATACTTAGAAAACTTTTGAGCATCTATTCTTTCTCTTAATAGAGCTTCACTTGCTCTCTGAGAAATTTTTTCAGCTCTCTGAGAGTGAATTGGAAATTTTAGTTGCAAACCTTTAGGAATTATCTCTTCAGATTTATATAAGAAACTTAAATGATTTTCTACTTTGGCCAGCTTTAGACATAATTTTTTATGTCTAATGTTTGATATAGTATCTTGGTCCATATTGAATACTTTATGTTTTCCTGAAGGTTTGTGATAATAGTGTTCTAGTTGTATTTTTATATTGGACTATTTCCATAATCTAATATGAGTATTAAAGGTCTTTAGAAAAATTAACTTTATTTAAATATTCCAAATACATTCAACTGTTAGTAATAGCCCATCAAACAGTTAGTATATGCACAAAACTGCATCTATGAAACATGTGAATGTGGAAGAACATATATTGGTGAGACCAGTCATCCTATTAAAAAACACTTGCAAGAACACAAACTGATGATTAGAAAATAGAAAACAGATGTGTCTAAGATAGCATACCATGTTTGTGCCAATGAACATATATATGTTCAATTGGGAAAATACAAAATATTGGATAGAGAAAAAAGTACAAAGAAAATTTAAAGAAGCTGTTCACATGACAGTGGCAAACAATCCCATAAGCCAACCTAGTGTGACTATGCATAATGTATGGAAACCACTAATCAATTTTGCTCTTAGGACAAAGTGGAGAAATCAGGAGGAACCTTATAGATAAATATATGAAATTTCTATCGACTGTTGCCTTTGACAGTTGGTTAGAGCATTACTGTAAAATTCAATATTCAGTAATCTAAGGGTCTGGGTTAAAATCCATGCTAGTACTGTCACTGTTCAGGCCAGCAACACTTGAAGAAGAGGGGAGAATAATACCTCTCGAAACATTGTGCATATACTAACTGTTTGATGTGCTGTTATTAACAGTTGAATGTATTTGGAATATTTAAATAGTTATATTTTTCTAAAGACATTCAATATAGATGATGGAATTAGTCCAATATAAAAATAGAACTAAAACACCATTAACACAAACCTTCAGGAAAACATTATTACAGAAGTCTTTAGAATACAATGAAGAAAACTGCTCTTAAAAGCTAAGCTAAACATACATAATTTTCAAATGTCATACACTTATTCACAAAACTCACATTTTGATACATACCCAAATGTCTGGTTTATTTTTTATGTAACTTCTAATATGCTCTTTGAATTTGGTGCAAGCATATTAGTGATACCTTTGCAATGACTCTGATGAACAGCAATTTTTTTAGCCTTTTCTCTTTTTATTCATAAAAATAAAAGGGCTTCTGGAATGAGAGTAGTTTATCATCTAAAAGGATACATTATTGTTAATTTGTGCTTTACTGAATTGGGACTTATATCTGAAATTGTGTGAGTTTTAATAAAAATAAGTACATATAAAAAAAATGCACTCATATCCAGAAATTAAGATATCCAGAGAGAAACTTAATCTGAGATATCTCTAAATGTTTCTGTACATTTTGTTTCAACATCCTGCTTTTACTGTTATAAGATAATTTTGTAGCATAAAATGTCTTTGAAATGAGTCCATAAAAACAATAAATAATTAAATAGGCAGACTGTAGAGGTTAATCAAGACAGTCCTTCATTTAATAAATCCATCTATTTGAAAATGTGATAGTCTGTTCTATCTTAAATAAATTTTGCAATCATCTACAAAAAGCCTACAAATATGTAGGATGATTCCTGAAGTTGAATAGGCAGCATCATAACAATTTTGTACACTATATATATATATATTACTACAACATGGACAACAATTATCAAACTTCCTGCACCCACACCATCCATCCCAGATAAATACATTAATACTCATTATTAATCATCTATTAAACCAGAGATTATATCATTCAAATAGTTCAGATATTAAACATTGTTTTTTTTAATTGCATATATACATAAGGTATCCTTAATCCATTTTATCTCTTTTTTCCAGATATTTTTATTGACGTTTCAAGAATGTACAATGGTATGGAAGATTGACCACTTACTTGAGGAATCATTTGTAGAACATGCTAATATATATAAACATACATCCAACATGCTGCTGATGGTCAATATATATATACGTATTATCTACAAAACGCGTATTTTTTGATAATTTTATCAATTTCGTAATTTTATTTCTTTTAGAGCTGTAAAGTAGCCAGCTTTGAAGTCAAATTAATATCTATGCTTTTATCCATATGTATCGACATTCTTTAAATAATTCTTTTAATTAAATAATAATAATGAAATGGTTTCTTGTAGACGATCATGTGATATTTGAGCTAAAGACGAGACAGATTTGATCTTCAATCGTAATTCTTGATTTTGTCATTCTATCAATGTACTAATATATGTGTTGACATAATTTTATATATTGTATACTATAAAGTGTTTGTGTAAATTAGATTTATGTTGAGAACGATTTGCAGTTTTAATTTTATTGTTTTTCATATAATCTTTCTATTGTTTTTATTTGGAAAGTCTTCCAATAAGAACTGAATGATTTCTCATGCTAACTTTATTTAATATTCTGTAACTTGCTGCAGTAATATGATTTATTATATGAAAACTTGTTTGCGCAGTTTTCATTTTAATGATTGTGGAATAATTTGTTTTTAAAACAGTTAAAGTACAAAATCCGCCAGTAAGTTTAAAGCTATGTCTAATAATTTTGGGAACTTTTTTGCAGTAACTTATCTTTTCTAACGTGTAATAATTGTTGATTCATATTTATTAATTTTTGCCATAAAAAAAAAAAATTATCAAAGTAAAATTGATCTTTAGATTTTAAAAAACCCTATTTCACAACTTTCCAGCACGTTTCCCTGGTGGCAAAAAAGTAAACTATTGTTTTAAATTTTTAGTATGTTTAAGAATGTTCGTACGAAACTTGAGTTTTGTTCATTAGATGTTCTCCAATTATGTATCTGCAATAAACACGTGTGTTTAAATGTAATAAAGAATTATTAATTGCCTTTATATATTCACCATAAAATATTTATCAAAAATTCAAGATATGTAGAATTAAAAAAACACTATATTCTTCATAATAAAGAACTATCAACTTAACTTTTTTATAAAAAAAATATATGTATATTTACAGCATTCATCAATACAAAAGAGTTAGAACATATTTAAAAATAAAAGTTCTACGAATAATTTTTTATGCGGAAATTGCTTATTAATAAGGTTACGCACATACATGGTATAGTTAAATGATGAAATAAAATTAATCACGATTTGATATTCGAGAGTTCATATTTTGAACACTGAAAGTGACAGAATTGAGTGCTGATCCGTGGGCCTTGAGCTCCAGATTACCATCCTACTACTACTCTAAACAATGCAGAGCTAGTTAAGGGATTTGAAAAGTATATTTGCCAAGCTTCAAAAAGTTATGACTTTTCACCAATCCATGATAGAAAAAAGTTGAAAAACACTGATCTAATGATTAAAAGTAGAAATTGTGAAATTGAATGAGATTTTATATTGCTTCTAATCACATTGCAATCAATATGAAAAATGAATTATGATCACAAACCATACTCAGCAATGCTTTTTAAAAAATATTTAAGAAAATGTGAAAAAATGAATGACCATTTTTTATATATTTCCAAATCAATTGGTTTATGATCATAATTCCACTATTCATTTTTTACGTGATGACAATATGACCATAAGCAATACAAATCTCTATTCATTCTTAGACGAGTGTTTTTCTCTTTTTTTATTATGGATATGTGAAAGGTCAGATAATTTTTTGCAGACACATTACAAATAAATTAAACTTTATTTGAGTATAATATGCTTTAGAGCTTCAAGAAATGTTGCAAGAGATATCTGATAAAAGTAACATTAACTTAAAAAAGGTTAAAGGAATGTTCAATAGCTTTTCTCAGAAGAAAATATAGAATAATAGTTACTTGAAATATGGCCATAGAGTAGATGCTACAAAAAATATTAAATATTTAAATTTCATCAAAGATCAAAAAAAAAAAAGACAAATATATGAAACATATTATATTAAAAATAATTTGACTAATTGTATGAATATTTATAAGATTTCTACAAATTGGTTAATAATTGGTTGATTAAAAATGAATGAAAAATTATATAAGATGATATATATAATTGTATAAAAAAATGCATGTAATATTGTATGACATATTGTTATGATATAGTTAATTGTTTTGTAATTATTCAATTTATATATGAGGGTTTTGATTTGTTTTAATGATTTATATTATTATTGTTTGTTTTAATTCCATTATTGGACACTGGATGGTTTTATGTCAGGTGATTCGTTAATGTTAAATTGATTAGTAACATTTGAAAAGGGTACCAAAGCAAGTGCTGAAAAAAACTTTTTATGTATAAAATTATTATTTTATTATATAGCTGTTGTAAAGAATTATTATTTTCTGAATAATAATTACGAATTAAAAGTTACCTATTACAAATCCTTTGGTCAGATTATTAATATAGATGGAAGCATAATGAATGAAATTAATTATTGAATTAAACTTGAGTGGAGTGCTTTTGATAGAAATAACTTAATATTAAAAGGAAATATGCATGTGTCCAAATGTTTTTAATAAATGTGCTTTACTAATTCTTAATTATGGATCTTTGATTTGGATATGTAGCAGAAGAGCAATAGAGATTTCAATTTTTAGTAACAATAAGAAATCAAAAGTGAAATAGTTGGATGAGAAAATAAACATATTACTATTGAGATCATTGGTTTTAAAATTAAGAAACTGAAATGGAGTTAGGCTGATCATATTATTAGAGATAATGGATCAATATTGAAATTGCATATGAGATAGATGGAGGAAATAGGTAACTTTGTTGGTGTTATGTAAAGAAAAAAACAACTAAACAGAAAAACTTGATTAAACTTGAGACCTTCATTCTGTAATGGATGGTAATGTTTGAATATGATGATGAATATGTATTGCATTTATTCATACATTTTAATTTATTATAGTAATTTTATGCATTAATATAAATGCTTCTTGTGTGGAATAAAAATTTCAAAAATTATTATTATTCAAATCTTTAAATACATTTTAGTGCAGAATACAGTTTTCAAATAGCCATGTCAGAAAAACAATGCATTTAAGTATATTTAAAATTTTTGCTCCATGCAGGAAACATTTATATTAAAGCACAAAATTATTACAATATACTTAGTGTTTAATTTATATTAAATTTTAAACATATGTATATAATAAATAAAAAAACATCAGAAATATTACCAAAATCACCTTTTCCTTTATTTTTGCTATAATATCTTAAATAAATCCAATTTATTCAAATCACTTCAAACACTTTTTAGCAAAAATCTTTTGTACATATGTGTATATATGTACAATAAAAGGTTTTTGCTAAAAAGTGTTTGAAGTGATTTGGATAAATTGGATTTATATAATTAAAAAACATATTAAAAATTTAATTACATTTGTGTTGTTGCTTCCATTCAACCATTTAATTAACATTTGTTTGCAAAGTTGTTTGAATATTCTCAGATGTTACAATTTGGTACCACAACCTTATAATGTCAATGGAAAGATAAATGGATTTGATTATATCATATTAATCTTAATATTTTGCAATATATATCTATTAAAAGAGATTTAGTCAATTCAATGTAGATTGTTAATAGATATTTATCAGGATTTTGATGAAAATTTATTAAGTATAATTTTTTTTTTAAATTTAGATATATTTGGTTTGAAAATGTTACAAAAAATGACATCATAACCCAATATATTTAATTTTATGGCAATCAAATTTTCTTGTATTCCAGTTCATGGGCTAATAGTTAAGTAATGCCATCTTAAGTCTAGTATTGTATTTAGATGTTTATTTACTTGTGATCATGATTCCATTCCTACCTTCTAGAGATTCACAGCTATACATTTAGTAATAAAAATAAAATTAACTTTTCCTATCCACTGAAATATTTACCTGTTATTCTTTCTTTCCCTGTGATATATAAATTAAATTTGTACAAATAATGTCAATTGAAACATCAGGTTATAATAAGATCAAATTCTGATTTAAGCATGGGCAATAAGGTCTGGTTTATATAAGCTCTAAGCATAAATGATTCACTTACATTTTTAAAACCTTTATTGACAGGTGACTGCATGCAAATTTAATATCAATCTAATAGCACATATGTAAAAACTAATTTGTTTATTACACATATTCAAACTAATATAATTCAAAATTTCAGGAAGTTAAAAATGAGAAACATTCTATTCCCTATAACATATAAACTAAATTTGTACAAATAATTTGTCAATTGAAATATCAGGCTCATAATAAGAACAAGTCCTGATTTAATCACAGCCAATAAAGGTTGGTTTATATAAAAATAGACTCTAAAAATACTTATTGATGGGTGAGTGCATGTAAATTTAATATCAATCTAAGAGAGCATGTGTGAAAAGTAATTTTTTTTCCACAAGATTACGTACATATATATAACCATATCTCTCATAAATTCACAGTTAATAAAATATTTAGCAATAAGTAAAAAAATAAGCTTTTTATATCCCTTGAAACATTAATTTGCTATTTTTCCTTTTAGTTTTTATTTCAACCATATATATTTTTATACATTTATTACCTAATGGTTTATTGTTCAGGAATTTAAAAGAAATTCAAATAGTGAAATGACATAGCTAAGCTATGATCCATAGACTTGAGCTCCAGAGTCTTCCATGTACCAAACTATGCAAGACATTTTTGTCTTCATATATGATAAAAGTATGAGCAGAAGCAGTAATCTCTGATTCCATTTCAGCTTTTATTAATTCTTAGATCGGCATTTCTTTTTTTTTTTTTAATCACAAATTGATAAAAAATTTTAAATGATTCATTTCTGTATAAAAATTATCAACTACATAAAATTCTTTATATTTTTAAATAACATTGTAGCCACTAATATTGTTGAATTAATTGAAAGATAAAAGAATCAATATTTTTGACATATTTTCAGAAATCCTATTTTTGAAATTAGTTGACTCAAATGCATCTTTAATGCTACATTATTTAATGAATTTTCTTGATGTATGCTTTGTATATACTTTCAAAGTATGGGTCCTGATCTTGGAATACTGGGTACAACTATTTAAGACCATTAAGTTTATTGGTAATAAAGCACACACCACTCAATTCATGGAGCATTTTTCAATCAGATATTCAGAAGACATATGGTCAGGTCTATAACATTTAAACAGTCCAGCTATCTTACAAGGATGTGTAATAAAGATAAAACATCAAATTTTCTTAGCTTACTTTTAATAAATTCTTCTCAAAGCTTTTCTCTTTACCCTATATTAGAGCTTTTAAATATAAGCTTGAGTAATCAATGAAGACTAGATGATAATGCTATTACATCAATAACCCCAGACAAGTTTTTCAGCTTTTTTGTTAGAGAACTTAGGAATCAAGGCTAAAACTAATGCATCTAGCAACTGCCTTTAACACTTTTAAACAAGTGACCTGTCACCCTCTAATTTCTATTTGATTACCCCAGTTCATTGTAAATATCTTGAGAAGAGAGAAGACAACTGATCTACGAGGTATATATGGTGATTAAGCTGAGAAAATTGTGTGATGTTTTGTTGCTGTTAATTTTCATAATCAAATAATAGAAGAGATCATAGTTAGAATAAAATTGAGGTTGCTAAAATATACTGTTAGTGATCAGCTGTAAGGTATATAAATTTGGATGTGAGTTAGGTTAGATTCAAAACCTTATTAGTTGTTTTTTTTTTTTTTAACTTTAGGCTATTAGCTTGAATAGTATAAAAAAATTAAAGATAGATGCTACACATTAGTTTCAGCCTTGAATCCAGTTCTTGTAAAGAAAAACCCATCTGGAAATGCAGGCACTAACTAATTTCCATTGATTATTTAAGATCAGAGTAGATGACACTGGAATAGGATGAAGAGAACAGTTCTAGACATGTGTAATATACTCAGGAATATGTCAAATGACAAAAAATAATGCATACTCTCAATAATTTTTCTGAACTAATTGCAATCTAAACTTAAAGCTGTTTCTGTTCCCATTCCAACTCTTTTAGTAATACCCTTTAAGATAACAGAAAATATTCATAGAATATGTGTGATCCACAGAGCAATAATAAGTTTAGATCTTTTGACATATAATTGTAACATGCTCTGTTAAGAGAGTGGTAAGCAATGGCAACCTAGAACTTACAATCATCACATGATCACCATTTCTTATGCTTGCTCATAACTGTTATTAAAACAGGCAAAACTCTCCATACAGTAGTGCCACTGAATGCAAGCCAGAGTAATCAATGGATGCCAGAAAGTTTGTGCATAAATTTCCCTATCTAGTGCCTACTCATCCAATATCCCCAGACTAGTTTCTGGCTTGTGACCTTTGTCAGTAAGAAACCTTGGATCTGAGAGCACTGCATGTAGATCTTAGGATCTAATGCAACTGTCCAGCAGCAACCTTTTATGTCTACTTAACTACAAAACTATGAGAATAAAGTTGAAGACTGTGCTCTCAGATCCAAGGGATCCTCACTGACAAAGGCCACAAGCCAGAAACTAGTCTGGGAATATTGGATGAGTATGCACTAGATAGGGATTTTATGCACAAGCCTTCTGGCATCCATTGATTACTCTGGCTTGCAGTGAGTGGCACTACTGTTTGGAGAGTTTTGTCTGTTTTAATAACAGTTATGAGCAAGCATAAGAAATGGTGGTTATAGTGGTGGCTATGATTATTAAAGAACCAAAGGCACCAAAATGTATGGGCACTAAACTGAGTTCAGACCTACATGATTATATAAGCTAATGAACTTAGATTAAAAATATTATTGTGTTTTCAATTTTATTCTCATAGTTTTGTAGTTAAGTAGAGATAAAAGGTGGCTGCTGGAGGGTTGCATTAGATCCTAAAATCTATGTGCAGTACTCTCAAATCCAAGGTTCCTCACTGATGAAGGCCAAAAGCCAGAAAGTAGTCTGGGGATATTGGATGAGTAGGTACTAGATAGGGATTTTATGTACAAGCCTTCTGGCATCCATTAATTACTCTGATTTGCACTGAATGGCACTACTGTATAGAGAGTTTTGCCTCTTTTAATAACTTACTATGATGAAGTGTTATTGGTATATCATTGGACTCTGTTGTTAAGTTGTTCTGCCCTCAGCGAGAAAGCTTGACATACATAATAATAAGTGCTTTACCCATGGTTATAAAGATTTTTTTTCTTGCCTTTTGACAATCTTCAATAAGCATAAACTATTAGCCAGTACCCCCGTTCCAAATTATCACTTTATTTCTTATCCTGCTTTTTCAATGTCTAACTTTCACATCTATAGTATAAAATTGAAAGAACTATCATAATTTTAAAGATCTTGACCTGTATTTTTAAAGCACACTTTCTTCAAATTTTCCTTTGCCCTTCCTGGCTCCTGAATTTGTTGTTTCGGCTTAATTGTTAAGCCAACACTATGTCAACATCTGGCATCTTCGACATAACATTCAATTATTATTCCTGCCATCACAATCATTTTTCTGCATATATATATAAAATAAAATTTAAAGGTGACATAGTATAGAGATTAGAACATTTGTCTGTCCTGATCATGACTGCTGTTCAAATCCAAGTGTAACAATTTCTTTTCAGACAGCTATCCCACAAACATTGTAACTATTCTAACAATTACTGATTGATTAACAAATATTTAGTTGTGAAGGCATATGAATATATCTTTGCTCTATGGTGCAGTAATATAAGACTGCATTACCATTTATTTATAATAAAATGTATAGGTTTGAAAGATTTGTCTTTAATTTTATTAATTTTCAAATGTCTATTACTTTTATAAATAATTAATATTTTCCCCAGTAACCTCAACTGTTAATAATATAAACTGCTCATTAGTAGATTTGTAAGTTTGTATCATATTGCATTCTTGTTTTGTTAATTTTTGCCATACATCTACACTTATTGGCACAGATTCATAGGGATCTCTTTTACTTTCAGTTAAGAACAGCTACATAGCCATTTACTGATCAATTCTAGATAGTTATCTGAGATGGCTAGAAACTAATCCTTGGAAAATCTTCATATTCCTGGAAAAATGGTACTTATTTTTTAGACCATATAAGCCGCCTGATGGTGTTTTTTATGTGCAAAAACACATAAAAATGCCATTTACATGGCCAACCTTAAGGCTTCTTGAACAGTTCTGTTCATATTAGCTGTTAGCAGGCCTAGATGTTGTTGCACACCAATCCTATGGCCTGCTGATGTGCTTCACGAAACTCTGCACATGCACAAACTTCACAGATTGCTGCCGTATCATGTGAGGGTGTCTAGAAATCAACTGGCCATAACTCTTGAAATGTACATTCCAAGTAATGTTCTTAAATCCTAGCTGACATAGTATTACATAGTAATAATTTTAAATGCATTGCCGTGCTTCCATACACAACTTTCAAGGTTTTTAATAATTGGAAAAGGGTAGGGACAAGTGCCATTACAGAGAACTCACGCGAAAACTAAGCTTTGTGCGAGAACACATATGAGACAAATCAAATGGCTGAGGTTGCATTGCTACTGCATCTTTTGGATGATCCTTTGGATTGTCAAAAACATCGCCCCCCCCCCCCACCAGCACATTCCATTGCTACATGCTGACATATTCCCCCTTTCTGACCCTGAAATCGCACAATAAAAAAAAAAAAATTCTGACATGGTAAGGTTATTAAAATAATAGCATGTTTTTAAAAGCCAAAACAAAAAAGAATTTGTTCGTTTCCAATAATAAATAAGTACATAAATTAATTTATACTTTGTTTTCAATCCAAAAGAAGTACAGCAATTAATTTATACATGTATTCTTTTTTTTTAATTAATCTCAATATAATACCTGAAGTCGAACAATAAAGACAAAAAAGTCCGGCACGGTAACATTATTAAAATAATAGCGTGTTTTTAAAAGCAAAAACCAAAAAGAACTTGTTCGTTTCCAATAATAAATAAGTAGATAAATGATTTTAAATGAATTTATACTTGGTTTTCAATCTAAAAGAAGTACAGCAATTAATTTCTATATGTATTTTTTTTTAATTAATCTCAAAATAATACCTGAAATCGGACAATAAAGATAAAAAAGTATGACACAGTAACGTTATTAAAATAAAAGGGTGTTTTTAAAAGCAAAAACATTGTTCATTTCCAATAAAAAATAAGTAGATAAATTAATGTAGACTTTTTTTTTTTTTATATAAATATAATACCAGACATCGGACAATAAAGAAATGGGACAATAATTAATGTAAACTTTTTTGTTTGTAATACCATAAATCGGACAATAAAGAAAGGCCGGCCAGGTAACATTATATTTATGTGTATTAAAGAGTGTAAAGCCCCATCAGGCGGTTTGCATGGTCTAAAAAATAAGTACCAAAAAATTTACTAAGATTCAGTCTAGATTACAACATCAAAACTTGTCCATGGAAGATGAATATTCTAAGCACAAGAACCAAGAGACACATTAAACATTGATAATGCTAATAAGAAGAACAAATTAAAAAAAGGACAAACACAGTTTAATATCTAAATAGAATTTACTCAGTATTAACAAAAATTTTACAGAAAAATTATCAAAAAATAAAAATAAAAAGCTTAAGCAAGTTCTAATAAAGATATTTTTAAAAAATGTATGTACATATTTATATTTTTTCTAAAAATCATTATAAGCAAAACCAAGACTGACTCATGATATGTTTAAATAATTTAAGTCCAACATCATGATCTTCATCTTGAGAGGTTTCTCAGAGATCTACAAAAGTATATGTATGTATTAATATTTTTATAAATCATATAAAATATGAAATATATATATATATATCTTCATCTTGAGAGGTTTCTCAGAGATCTACAAAAGTATATGTATATATTAATATTTTTATAAATCATATAAAATATGAAATATATACATATATATATATATTTGTTAACACTAAATAAATGTAGAAAAGTTTATAACTTAATATTTTCTTCAATTTTATAAATCAAACTTAGAATAATCAAATGATTTATCACTTGAGTGGTCATTCAAAAAATAAAAGTGACAAAGCTGAGCTTCAATCCAAAGACTCTCTATACCATGGCATCAAGGGTATAATATTATTGTATGATAACAGCTCAAAAAATCGTATGACATTCAAACACCCTGATGGCCGATTGAGCTTTAATAATTTCATTCAGTTATCTGAAGCAAGTTTTTTTATATATATTTTTACTTAACTCAGCTGAGAATTAAACTCAAAATCTTTAAACTCTGAATCTTACATTTTATTACTGTGTTAAATTACAAAAAAAAACAATCAAAATAAAAGCAGTGAATAAAATCAATGGAAAATAGATGATAATTAAAACCATACTCTATAACAATTTTCCTGCCATTTGTCTTTCTTCAGGTAAGACTATCAACTTTTATGCCATCCAGCCAATGAACATTTTAAAGCTTATTCTGCTAATCAAACTTGGGATTTAAAATGTTAAACATCTGAAAATTTTGTAATTATAAGAAACTAATTTAAATAGCCTATTGTAGTTCTGAAAGTAGATTATCAATTATATATTTTAGTTACCTTTGGGATATTGACAAAAGGATAGGAAAAATACTATTAAAAACTATAGACAGCCCAGCTTACATTTAATTACCAGTAATAACATCCCCTTTTAATTCTAAGAGTCCCAATGTAAGTTTTAAAAAAATCTAGATACTAAATGACAATAAAACCACCTGTTAAACAAATCTCTTAAAATTAGTTGACGTTATTCTGGACAAAAGTGACTTTTATACTGTTAAAACATCAGGGAGGCAGAAATATATTACAAGAATCTGGTTTCACTGTTTGACATAACAACATAGATATGTTAATTAGAATGAAAGTAATAGGTTACTTGAAAAATGAATATGAATATTTAAAAAAAAGTTCAAAATTACACACCTCTCATTGAAAAGATGATTGGTTCTTTTTATACTCTGCCTGCAGGACCATCTCTGAATCAATGTAATGCGTTACATAGTAATGTGGTGTAGTTATTTACCACAAAAGTTTTATTGTGCAAGCATGTTACTATATGTGTTTCATATCTTTGTAGATCAACTTTGATACTCTTCTCGCCATCATGAAATCATGTAATTCACTTGAAAATGTTCTTATGATTCATGGCTTTATTCTACAATTTAAAAATGTTTCAGTAGCAGTTTTTTTTAAAAATTTGAAACAAAATTTAATGTTAGCATGTTATTCCATCATGAGTTAAGATCCAAAACACACTATTGCTTTTGATATCACAACTCGTGATACAGACATGATAATGCATAAATTTTTGAGGTTAATAGCTAAAATATGGCACTACATAGAGATGGTAGTTCAGGCAGCTTAGAGAAAGAATTGGTTACAGTATCATTTCACTGAATCACAATGTGTATAAGATATGAATATATATATATACAAAATGAGTAAAAATTTGAATTGCAGATAAGTTTGTAGAGATAGTCAGAAATGCAAAACATGTAGATTTTTTTATTTTAGGCTTTCATGATGAATATGGATAATATTAGGAAAGAAAATGAACAAATGAAAAGAGCTTTTAGTAAAATGGAACAGAAAGAGAACAGGGAATGCATTCAGTTTAAAAGAATGGTATGGTAACTGTATATTGGAAAGGATAATGAAGACACAAAAATAAGAGAGGTTTAAAGTAATATAAAAAGATTTCAAAAGGAAATGTTTCACTTAACTAATAGGTTTTTAGGCATATTTCTAAGCACAAAATCTGATTTTATCTAAGGGGAAACTATTTTACATCTCATGTGCTCATATCATAATAAAACCTACATAAGTATCAAAGACTATACACTATTTATATCTCATATTATTAAATACATAATCCTAAATGCACTGTCTTTTTATTATTCATTGTATAATTACACAATATTGAAACTTATTAAAGACTGCCCTCTATTATCTCTTCTTCTATAAATGAAACCATAAAAAAAAAAAACCTTTGATTCTACTGTCAAATAAACTAAAACTGAATTTTAACTGCGAGATCAAGATCATTAATGTACCACTTTAAAATATTTTATGTTTTCACTGCCTATAAATCATAACACCATTTAAATCAATAAAGAAATCTCCACTAACCTATGGAATATGGCAACATGTTTTATTTCCATTAGAATTATCAGGATATCAATAAGCATGAATGACTATGGATTAATTATTTCAAGATATTTTTTTAATACATCAATATTAATAGTTTTAAAAGAAAGTATATAACAATGTTAACATTAAAAATATCTTCAGTTCAGACACTGTCATTATGGCCAAATCTTCCATTTTTCCTCAAATATTGAAGACCTTGACAAAAAAGTGATCTATCATATAATGCACTACCTGCCACATATAGTATCCTATTGAAGCACAATTCCGCTTAATAAGACAATTCGTTTAATAGGAAGAAACTGTGTATGGTTATAAAAAAACAACATATGCTCTTTCTTTACAATTTTCAGATCTATATTAATTACATCTGTAAAAAAAAAAAAAAATAATCTAAATATTATTAATAGCCTTTAGCTTATATCCAATAAAAAAATATATTTCTTGAGATTTGCAAAAAGTTAATATTTATGCAGGTAAATATTTATAATAGATCAGATCTCTGTTTTATAACAAATTTTATCTGTGGAAAATTATGAATTCAGAACTTTTTCAGGCCATGAAATCTTTCTTTGATATCCTGTTTTGCTAACTGTAATAATTCTTTCTTTTGGCAAATAATTAAGTGAATGAAAACACAAAAATTCCTATATTATTATTTTATCCTCAAATCATAAATTAATAAACTAATAGTGATTTTTCTGGCTCATCAACCATTTTGCAAGTATCTCCATCTAAACTACTAATCAGTTTATATTTCATTTTGATATCATATTCTTGTGTAATTATTCAAAATTATAATCACGTAAATATATTTTTGTCATGTTAAACTTATAATTTCATATATTCTGTTTTTTTATTTATTGTTATAATTTTGATAATCCAATATAGAGTTTAACTTAATAATTGAATGATATATATATATATATGAAGTCTGCTGCTTTAGATATTCAAATGATATTTATTTACCTACAGTAAGTTAATCCACAATATGCTAGTGGATTTAGAATTAATTAGAAAACACTTTTACTTAATACCGAAATGACACAATTAATTAGAAAAGTTTAGAGCCATTAGCATGCTCATTATATTACATTTGTAGTACAAGCTTATTAAACTAAGTCACATGATGTATAAATTGATTTTCTTACTATTAATTAGAAAAGATTTATGAAACAAAAAGCAGAATTAATTAAGGCAAGTTTAAGCTGATTAATGCTCAATTAGACTTGATCCTTTCACAATTCATTCCCTCTTCAATAAACTTATTGGTTAGATATTGCTTCAAAAAACAAAAGTTTATAAAAACTTTAAAAAAAAAAAAAGCTTTTGGCTCAAATTCAGAGAAGCTTAATTGCATCATAAAGAAGCAATGAAACATAGTTATAGGAACCTATATTTCTGAATCTGACACTAAACTATAAATAAAGATTTTTGAATCAAAACTTAATCGGTTATTTGTAGTGTTCAAACATGATCTGATCTCCTTAGCAACAATATTCAATTAACATTTTTAATGATGAAATGAAAGAATTACACAACCAAAAAGCATTAAACCAATTTAAAATTTAATCATATAATAAATAATTATGCTGCTCAAAATACGTTTGACCTTCATTTAAAAAATTAGTCTGAAGAATGCTGTATTGGATTTCTTCTATTCTATGGGTGTAAATCTTAGACAATTAATGATATGAAACATAAAAAAAAAAATTATACGTATTTGACATTAATGAACAAACAAACAGCAAATAATAAAACATTACTAAAGATCTATAAAATTAATGCAAGTGACCAAAAATCGCAATGTCATTAAATTAAAAAATAAATGCTGGTAAGAGTACTTTTAACCGCACACTTTTTGGATGAAGCTATTTCTATACTGTGTATGCAGGCCAAATGCTTAGGTCAGTGATCCCCAATCTAGGTTTTTACATGTGTATTTTCAAAGCTTATAAACTACTTCATTTAGGGATACATTAAAAGGAAAAGAATTGCAGAAAAAAAAAAAACATATCAATAATACAAATCAAAAGTTACTACTAATTCAAATTACAGTCTTCATTTTTCAGTCCTTCAATTTCTAGATATAAATGTTAATTGCTTTATTATTCTCAAATTGCAGACAATTAGCCTTCAAATAAGAGATATTAAACTTTATTCACTCCATGACATACACAATAATTAAATTTAGAAATGAAATAGGTGATATAAAATATAAATTATCAGAATGCATAATCTTAATATCCTTTCACTCATGCATCTTCTATAAACAAATGTATTTTTAAATTATTGATATTAATTTTTAACTCTTACTACTCTAAATAAGAAAAAAATTGCAAAAAAAAAAACAAACAAACTGAAGACAGAATTTAAAAAAAAAAGGAACTTGGTGCAATAAAACTTCAAATGCTTGATAGTAAGTTTATTTTCAATATCCTATAAATATTTGCATAATGTAAATGAATAAAATGTACTTAAATCATTCACTGCTTTACACATTAAAAATCATTTCACATTATAGCTTTAATATCTAAAATATATGACCGAAAAAAATATTTAAATGTAAATCTTTTGATATTGTTATATTTTATTATTAAAATGTTTAAGGCAGTGTGAGCTCACCCATCTGCTACACATACAACTTAAAATTTGACTCCAGCCTGATAAACTTTGAAATTTTTTTAGGTCACCAAAGGCTTACAATTTTTCTTTTAGAGAGACAGTCTTTACACAATCCAGCCAGCTTTTCAACGTGGTCAGTAAATGGGTAATTAACTAGCTGATCCCAAACTGAGTTGGTCAAGAGGATTGTTGCAGACTATAAAAATAAAAGATTTAATTTAAATATGATGCTGTCTTTACTACTAATGGGTAAAATATTTTTACATTTACATGTGAACCTATGAGTTACCCTTTCAAAACATGAGATTAAATAATTATTTATTTATAAAGACTGAAAAGGGCTACTAAAATAATTGAAATAACTCAAACATTTTAATAACACAATATTATTGCAATTTGTATATATATTTTTTAAAAGTTAATTTATGAATAAAAATAATTTTTCCTAACCTGGGCTGAATTTTATTTTTAATTTCATGCTTCATCTTCATTTTGAAAAAATCGCTTTTCTATTTGTTGACAGAATAACACTAAGTTATCAAATTCTCGAACCATGCTTGCTAAACTGTTATCAGGTAAAGGAGTTGTCAAGATAGTAAATAAATGGCCAAAGACCAAAGCATCAAGTTCAGTTGGCCTAAAAAGTAAACAAATAATATTCATTAAAAAACATTTTATATTATCATATTTAATATTAAATGAGCTAGAATAAAATAAAATATATAAATCAAAGATTATATTTTACTTAATAAGTTCTGCAAAGATCACAATAAATAGGAATTAGATAAAATATAATAAATTACTGATTACAATTACTATAAGTGATAAATATTGAAAAAAAAAAATTGCTAAAATTCATGTATTAATTCTCAACTCTTAGATTCATATTGTATTAGTCATCATTAAGATTATAGAGACAAATATTATACCATAGTCCACAAATCAAGAAAAGACAGCAGTTAAATTTTCCAATGCTGGCATTCCATGACAAAAAAACAATATTCAATCAAAGAAAAAATTTAACAAATAACAATCCAGGTCAGAAAAAATCTAAATCCTTGCTTATTTCACTCTTGATCATTCCAACACCACTACTAAAGGACCATTTTTCTTGTTTACAATTAATTATTCAGTATCAACATCTGTCACTTAAACTCAAAGCCAAAATATATAAAAATTGAGTAAATCAATAAACTTTAGATATCAGAGTATACAGACTCCTACAAATGGTTTCTACTAATTGATCTATTTTTGTAGAACCTTAACATATTCTAATTGGCAAATTTCTATTACTTATTTTTCTATGCATTAATGCTTTAAGGTCTTTTTAAAAAATAATTTATGCTTTGATATTCTTGATATTTGTATTTATTCATCATAGATAAGTAAAGCAGTTCGCTAAATCCTATCATCAAGCAATTATAATTATATATGATAATAATCATATGATCAATTGCTTGAGAAGTCATGTGATGTTCTAACATTCAAATACATTAGACTGAGCTATTCCATTCAATTGACCAAATTATTATTTATTCTTTTCCTCAGCTGGAAATTGATCCTGGAATTTTTAACTGAATCCATAACTCTGTCATTGTACTAAACTGTATAGAGCTACCACTATAATGTAGATCATTTTTAAAAAAAATTTATTGAACAAAAATTGAGAAATTATATTGTATATTAAAAGTGTTTTCCTGTTAAAACCTAATCAAGTTCACCTATCCACTTCCCTCCTGTAAAGAGAATCTTTCTAGTTGTAAGGATTTGTAGATAATACGGGATATATGTTGATTTTCGTTCACTTGCAAGTATATACTAGGATATATATCTTTTCACATAAATCTTGCTTACCATCATATATAAAATTCCAAATTGAAATCTTTTGAGAATTCATTTCAATGTAATTTAACATTTTTAAACACTGCTACTGTCAGTGGAAAGCATCAAAAGCACTTCACATATCAACATCTAAAAAAACATTACAACCGTGCATTATCTTCTGGATAGATATATGGTTTTGCCCCCTACTTTTAATTTTATGTGAGCTCTGAATATTTTACCACTAGATACCAAAAATGACTAGAAATAAAACTCAAAATTATTCCATATTATTTGAAATTTTAAAATATGAAGTTGAACCTAAATGAGTTTTAGTATATGTTCTGCTCTAAACAAACAGTAAACAAAATATTTTTTAAAAACTGAATTATTTATATATACTCCTACTTTGACATAACATTTTATAATTACCCCTCCCCCACGAGAACTGATTACATTTGCATAAATTAAAAAAAGATTCAAACAAAAGTCTTATTTTAAATAAATAGTATGGTCAATTATTGAAGAAATCATTTAATATTTAAGCACCAAAATATTGGGTGAACACAATAATTTCATGTAACTGATTTGAGTTTTTTTTTAAAAAAATATATTACTCAGCTGAGAATCAATTCAAAAACCATTAACTCTTGAGTCTGCTACTCTTATCATTGGACTAGACTGCAAATGGTATCCATATTACTAATTTTACATTACATTCATAATGCTTTGCATGGTTTAGGATAGTGATAGAATGGTGGAATCTGGAATTCAAGGTCTATGAAGCACAATTCAATTCTATCACTTCCAGTGCTTGAACTTCTTATGAACTTCTGAGCAATAGACCATTCATTATTTGCAATCATAATAATCCATGATAAACCTTCATTTAAATATGATTGTGCAAAGTATTTCTAAATACAGTACTTATGTTGAGCAGTATATATTATTTTCAAATAGTTTTTCATATTGGAACATTTTCTTTAAAAATAAGACATTCATTTGTTTCTTAAGCTATATTAAGCAAGGATAGATTTTGTCTCCATTGTCAAAATAATTACACAATTATTAAATATATTAAGACCCTAGCTAATAATGCAAATTATATACTACAATTAGTTTCTAATTAATGGATCTTTTAATAAGAAGTTTGTTGACTTATTTCAAGCATGCATAGTTAGTTTTAAAATAGAAATAAAGATATCACTACTATTTTATGCAGATTAATATGAAGTAAAAAGGATATACGATAGTAGTATTACAGGGTGATTATCCCCATTTAGGGCAAAGAAAAGAGTTTTGATTACCCAAAAAAAGTGGAAATGGAATCAGAATTTGCATTTAGATGTGATTTACAAGAAGAGAGAAGAATATAAAATGTTTATTTTTGAAATATAGCAAAATGATACAGAAACAGGATACACTATATGGTAAATTGAAGGAACAAAAGTGAAAGATGCAAAACAGAAAGAATTTTATGATGTGAACTGAGAATAAAAGATATTGGAATTAATGAAACATTTTTTATTAAACAGTACTGATAAAATGATTAGATAATACTAGATTGGAAGAGCAAGGAAAAATGTTTTATAGTGGTATAGAAAGAGTTTCAGTGGGAAAATGTTTAATTTGATTGAGAGGATTTTAGACTTATGATCTTCTATGCATAGAAACTTTGACTTAAACTAAAACATTTCATAGCACAAGAAAACTAAGAAAATCATATGATATTCTTGAACAATGTTTGAAGTTTTAAACCAGCAACTTCATAATGGCAAAGAATTTCTATACTAAATTCAAAATTATGTAAATTTATTTTAAATGCAATAACAAGACAAATAAAACCGCAATAACAATAAATGCAACAAAAAGAATATAGTATAGGCATGTAACAATTGATGTCAATATAATATTACTCGATCTCAAAGTTTACAATATTAACAAAATTAAAGGAGATATACACTATACTTGTATTCAAATATTATATATTAACAAAGGCATTTCTCCTCTGTATTCTATCGCCATCTAGTGTAAGCTTCAGATATCAGTGGTTATGCATATAGCAGCATTTTAATTTCTTTTGTACTATTAACAGTTAAAAAATAGCTGCCAGATGCATAACTACAATGTTTCCAGCTTTGAATTCCAAATCCTCATTGATGAAGGCACAATTCAATAACTGGCCTGAGGGATGAAGATTAAATTGTACTACAATCTGAGAAACCCTGATAACTCAAACTTACACAAGATGGCATTAGAGTAAAAAGATAAGAAATGCTCTTATTAATAATGAATGACGTTAGTGAAGTACAAAGTACATTATAAGATAATAAAATGAAAAACACCTGCTATTATAATAAGAGCTTGGGAAATAGCAATGATGAACTATTTTCAATGCTCATATAACCAATATGACTTTATAATTGTTACTGAACCTGCCTTAAAATGTATAAAAACATTAAAATAAGGCATAAAAATACTCTAAAGGTGAAAAGAATAAAAAACAGAGATTAACCATGGTTTATTTAAGCTTAAAACTTACAATAGATGGCTCTGAAGTAGAGTAAAATGAATTGCTCTTTAACAACAAGGAGCATAAAAAAAATGATAAAATATTTTTACGACTTATATATCAAGATAATTTCATGTTATGTCTGAATTTATCTTAATATACAAAAGCAAAGCAATGACAAAAACATTTAAAGTAAAAAAGATAAATTCTGTATAAAATATGTTCAATAAATGAAAAATCAATTACGTATAATTAATACATTACAAAGCAATATCTTTATAGTATTATGATTGACTGTATTTATGGCCCCTATTAGCTCACTATTTAACTAAAATGTTAAATAAGCCACAAATTTAGAATCGTGGAACTATGATAATAAAAAAGTCACAAGGAGGTTTCTCTGAAACTAGTCTTATGAGCCTTGTAGTGTCATAGTTCATATTTCAGAATTTGGTTATTATATATTTTAGTAAAATAATGATCTAATCAAGTGTTTGAATGCATTCATTCATAATAAATAAAAAACAATAAAGCTGTTCTAAAACATAAGCTTCCTTTACCTGCTTTGACAAAAATATGAATTGTTTCCTATTCTTTCTGATAAAGCACAGCAGCAATTTCTTACTTCTTCATGGACCTATTAAATACAAATTGAAAATTAATTAATAAAAAAGGTAACAATGTTAAATTCTCCATAAAACAGAAGGTTTGACAATTACCTGGTTAAAATAAAGAGAGTGAACAATAATAATAAAAAATTAAATAAAATGACAACAAAATATAGGATAGAGATTCATAAGATGAAAAAATTAAAATTTTCTAAAATAGTTTTCAATTATCATTCAAAAAAATCAAAGCAAAAATTAAACAAGCCCAGAAAACCATAAGGTTTTTAAGTCTGAATTGCTTTAAAAAGAGGAATAAATTATTTAAAAATAATACCAACAAAATATCACTGAATAAGAATTTATTAAGCACCACCATCTGACAATTATTGTTTGCTTAAAGTTACACTAGGTGGCAGAACTGGGAGAAATAGATTTGCTATTTAAAAATAATAATATATGATACTTTTTGCCAAGTTTCACCAAATTATTCTTTTCTAAGTTATGACATTAAAGTTATTTTATACATACATATATATATATAAAGAGAGCAGATTTTCTTTAAAGTTTTATTTCATGTATTGATTACTTCAAGTTTTGATAACAAAAAAATTATTTTAAAGTGATCACTTAGAATGTTTTATAGATATGATAATGAAATCTTCATAGATATTATATTAGAAAAACTATCAGGTTTGAATAGAAACCAAATCCTTCTTAATCATTTAAAGATAAACCAAATGCTTTGTTAATTGTTACTAATACTTTGTTGTCTATTGTTTTGAACATTAACTTTTATAATTATTATTATTGAACTAACATTGATATAGCTTTGGTTTTTGTATAGTTTGAAAATTTATAGAGAATATTTATATTGCGATGGACAAAATGATAAAAATATAAAGGAACAAATAATGACAAAAATAGAGAAAACTTTATAAAAAGATTAACAAGGAAATGAACAGAGAAAAAAAGGATAAATTTATTGGGGGAAAAATGTACAAAAACAGAAGAACTGCAAAGAAAAAGTATGCACATTTTAAATTACAACAAAATTAAAATACTGTAGTCATAATAAATAGCAAATTAAATATTGATATTTATAATCTATCCATATAAAACTTAGATATCAAAGATGGAGATGAATGGGCTACCCATCCAACAACAACAAAAAAAAAACGTTGCATGGAAAATTTTCAATATACCCGCAATGCTGATTTATTTTTTGTTAACTAAGCAATAACATGATAATATGATTAAATAATTCAACAAATCTATCTAAGATACATCTCAGAATACAATAGTATAGATACCTAAAATATTTTATCTGTATCTAAATCTTTGTAGAAACTGACAAAAGTTAACAATGTATAAAACAGTTTTTGCATGATCATAACTAAAGCGTTTATTTACAGTAATAAAAAAAAAAAAACAATTTCATTACTGCAGAGTTTTTAAGAAAACCAATTAGACATATATGTTTGCCTACCATCAACAGTAATATATTTTAATATAAAATTAACAGCATTCATGATATCTACAGCTAATGTAGTTTCTTTTAAATGACAACAAATCAAACAATTCTTTCATATTTACATCTTCACAAAGAAAATGTACAAAAATTAACTGTAGTTTATCTTAGATTTTTGTTTTGATTTGTTTTGTAAAATTTAAAACTTCTTAAGTATATTGTTTGGATTCAAAATTTTAACCTCATTTTAATCAACTCACTTTTTATACAGAGATATTTAACATAAATAGTTTCAATTACTGCTATAGGCTTATTAGCTAAAAGTTGACTGTAAAATCTTACGATTAATTAAAGTTGACTTTAAAGATTTTAGATTTTAGAAATTGAAATGGAAAGGTCTTGTAGCACAATTATTAGTGTATTCAACAGTCATGATCATAACGTGGAGATATATGGGACAAATGAACTTGAGGGATATTTTTTAGGTCATAAGTACAATTAAGATTTTTCTTTCAAGTAGCCAAGCTCACAGCCAAACTAACTAGTGATTCAATAATGGTCAGTAAAAAGGTATCTTGATATTATTAGCTAAAGAGTAAAGATTCCTAATTAAATTGGTTTGGTTAGATGGGTGTTAATGCAATGGCTATATAACAAAAATATGATTGTAATATAATGTAAATTTTACCACTAGCGGCAGAGATGTCTTGTTCCTAACAACTCAGACTTGTTTCTTCTGGGAATGGGTTTACATTCTTAGCATTATATATTTAATAAACTATACAATTATTTACATGCTCATTAAAAATCATTAGAATATGTATGCATATATATGATATTATTCAAATTAGCATACTTTAGTCTGTCTGCATAATGAACTAGTTTATCTCTTCTTTATAACCTAAAGCTGAGTGCACTTTCTGTAAAATTCACCATAATCATAGCTCTCTTCACCAAAAGTGAACCCAGCTCTAGGTTATAAAGAAAAAACTATTTCATTATGTAAACGAACAAACGTGCAAATTTGAATTACAAATATAATCGATGGGAAAAATCAATATTTTGTAGAATATTACTATAATGTATATGAGTATAGATATAATATAATTAATATAATGTATTATCAATCAGTTCTAAAAAATATGGATAGTAAAAATGTATTGTGAATTTAAACAAGAAAAAGTATATTATTTTATTAATATTTAAAGTCCTTTAACATCACGTTGATTAAGAGTCCAGTGACCAGAGTAAAAATGATAGCATAATGTAATAATTGGCTTTCAATTCTTTAACAGCTCTTTCTAAATTTATTCAGTGGTGTACAACTGGAAACAGCAGGATGCAAAAAATCTTACAAATGATGTTAGGCTTCCAAATGAGATTCAAAAATTGAATTGAAACTTTTCTTTTTTTTTTTTTTGATAAAAAAAAATTTAGCACCAGCGATAAAGAAATTCTGCTTGCGATGTTAGCAAAAATATTTCTCGACAAAAATGAAATAATATATTTTAAAATAATAATCTATTTGTTTGTCTTTTGCTTTATCTTTATACTTTTCAATAGTGTGGTGATGAAATATTTCAAGTGTGTTTAAAGCCATTACCAACATATTTTTTAAACTACTAGTTTAAAATATTTTATAAGCCAAGAAAAATAATGATTCAGTAGTTAAATATATACTATGAAATACTTATAATAATAATAATAAATTACCTCTTCTAATGTTTTATAGTACCAAGAATTTGCTTTGAGTAAAGAACAAACATTACGCTGCTTTTTCCAACACAAAATATTATTTAGAGGCCATGGATAAATTGAACCATACCGTGGTTTTGTTACCTATACAAATTAAAAATCACAAGTAAAATTCAATGTCATAATCAGAAAGAATACTTTCACACAAAAATAAAATAATGAAATTTATATAAATTTAATTAATGAATTTCAATTTAAATCAAAAATAGTTATTTTTAAAAAAAGTCTTGCAAGTCGTCTATAGTAGGCAAGTAAGATAATATGTTAAGTAGTCCAAGCCAATGATACAAATGATCATCAATGGTAGTAGTCTGTCATTGTTTGCCACATCTGTCACATAATTTAATCCATTATTTCATATTTATAGTTTTCACAAATTTTAAGAGACTCTGATGTTTAAAACATCACTGTGAAATAATAAAAGCACTTTTATTATGCATAAGAATAATGTGGAGACATAAGGATTAATGTGATTCCAAACTCAGGATGTCAGAATATATTGTATTAAAGAGATAATCCTAAATCTTAAAATAATTAAAATTGTTAGGTTATTAAATTTATATATATATACTTTTTACTAACCTCTTCAAATGTTTGCTCATGAAGCCATGATATATATAACTGAAATAAAAATACATATATATAGCCAATTGCTGATATGAAGATTGAAAACTAAAACTAAAAAAAAAAAAAATTAATATAATAATTACAATTGCAGTATATATTGTCAAAATAATTTTTGCATTATAAAGTATTTCCATTTATACCTTCATTTAAAATCATTTTTTGAGCATATGGAAAATATGACATCTCATCAAAAACAAGATTAATGACAACAACTACCGTTTTCCTAATCCACTCTTCTCTTTCTGCAAATTAATCCCTTTCACTTTTCTTCCTTGAAATTAGAATCCTCAAAATGAAAATAATAATTTACTGTCAAATAATTTTTTTTTTTCATTATTATAATCAATTGGGAGTTCTCCAAATTATAATAAATTATCACTCTCCCCCCTTAATTATATAACTTTCTTATTTTTTTGATTATCTTTATATAATCATCTTAACTTGGTTATTATAAATTCTACAAAAGTCTACAAATTCTTTTAATAATAAAGAGATCCTATTTATCATTAAAATAATTACATTTTGAAAAACTTATAATAGCAATTTGAAAATGAGTGAAAACATAAAGTGATAATTAATAATAAATTACAATACTTTTTTCTTCTGTGATTTCTTATAATTCTTAGACTTAATATGTTTATGAAAGAAATGAAAGCTCTTCATATTGTTTAAAACATTGTCATCTTAAAACCTTATACATCTTCTACAATTTTTAAAATCATTTCACACTTCATTCCTTTGTGGAAACACGTAAATATTAATTACATAGTTAATTGTTTGAGAAGCCATGTGATTTTGGAATAACAAAAAAAAATGGCAGTATGAGCATAACGGTTCTAGCCAGACATTTTTTTTTTAATTTTATTCGCTGAGAATCGATCCAGAAGTGTTAAGAGTCTGCCGTTGAGCTAAACCATATAGAGGTGTAGAAACAAACAAAAACAAGTATTTCCTTAAAATCTTTGCAGTAGATACATTAAACTCCCTGAGGTTTATTCTTTGGACATTTTTTTCTGAAGCGAAATTTATTACTTAAGATTTTTTTTTTTTCAAATTGAGAACAATTCTTGGTCTCACCAATCAACTTGCTCCATACTCCTCTTTTTTATACTGCCTTTGAATCACATTCATATAATCCTCATCTCTTCTAATCATAAGCACTTAGCTTTCTGTTTTTATTGCAGTGATAATGATATTTGAATATATTTATCTCTTTCGCAATTAGTCTTTAAGAAATCCACTGCAGAGCAAAAACCTTTCCAACAGTAGCCCAAAAAGAAACAATGAAAGAGAAGATATTACTCACAGACTAGGAAACTGCCAGATGATTTAAAGTTTTCACTTTTTGTTTAATACTCTAGAAAAGATTAACTGAATATCTATTTATTAACCAGTAGCTGGATCACTATCTAGATTAAGTACAGTCCCACTAAATCTGTTTGTAATAAAAAAATAATAATAAAGTTTTACTTGATCACAATCAAACTTTGAACTATGATCATGACAAAAATATGATTTATCTACTGTCCATGCAGCCATTATATATACACTGCAATTTCACCATATTGGACTATTTTCTTCAGAAAAATGCTATTAGATAAATATATAAAACTTCTATTGACTGTTGTTTTGACAGAATAGCCCAATTAGCTAGAATGTCACCTTAAGTTCGGTTTTCATGAATCTAAAGAGCACAAGTTCAACTCCCATGTTAGCACTATCATTGGTCAGGCCTTTAACACTTGAAGAAGTAAAAAATATCTTCCAAAGCAATGTTTTATATTCTAATTTGTGTGAAAAGTTTAAAGTTTGATTTTTTTCTAAAAACATTAAACAATTAATTCTAGATGATGGAAATAGTTCAACATATAATCCACAATTACCTATATATAAATATGAGCATTATAATGTTACATCATTGATTATCCACTAAGATATATGTATGCAGCACACACACACACATATAAAGAAATTATTCAGCAATAGTACCCTCTATACATCATAATTAACAAATTAGAATTAATTACAAATAAGATATTAAATTCAAAAAAATCAGCCATTCATAATGCCAAAATTATTTTTCTTTTCAGATACTGCTTCATTAATCATATTACAGATAGAAAAAAGCAGAAACATAAAAATATATTTTATATTTACATGAAAAAAAGTACTTTTAAATCATATCAATAATTTCTAAAAATATATTTAATATTAAAAATAAAATTCAATTTTTTAATTATTTTCAAATATATAACTATTTCTTACCTCTGCATTACCTAATACATTTTCGACTAAGGACATATATGCTCTCATATCAGCCTTTTGAGCACTGTCTAACTGAGAACTTAAAGAATGGCCCTATAAAAAGAAAAAATATATATGTAATTTTTGAGATAAATTAGCTGACATTCAGAATTTTAATTGAATTTTATACATAGTTATGTACAGAATTTATATTCAATATGTGTTTTGATTATATTCCTATGTACTTAATGCCAACTCTAAACATTATAGAATAATGTGACAACATGTTATATGCATTCTTTATTTTAAATCAGAACATATATACTTTTTTATTCAATTTTATATTTTTCTTTATTCATTACATAATCATTTTTTAAATCTTTTTATTTCCCCCAATATTATTGTTTTTTTATTTTGCAAATCTTCCTAAACATATTTCAAATTGTGCTAAACACATCCATTAAATTTCTCTACATTCTCTTCCTTCATACCCTTTTTTTGAATTAAAAATTTGTATTGATTTTCTAATGTTTGATTCTTAATATTATTCGAGCTAATTGTGATTCTCCATTGTATTCTATCCCCAACTATGTCCCAATAAAAAAAAATCAAATATCATTGTAATGTAAATAAAATCAAGCCCAAGTTTACCATAAATTACTTTTTTAGGAAGTAGCCCATATTTGTTTGCTTTACATGATCAATTCAACAAAAATCAACCTAATCACATCTAGAAAACTAAAAAATGTATCAATTAAGCATATGAGTTTGCCATCATATTTTCACAATATTTCAAAGTATCCTTAAATGAAATCTTTATGATTAGCAAAGATAATAAACCATTTAGAAGAAAATATTTTTTTTGTTTTGACTTTTAATTAGCTCAAATTAAAAACTCGAAGATCAAATTTATATCTAAGTTAAATTATGCTTTCATTAAGCTATCTATAAATCTATTCCAAGACTGTGACCAAATATTTCAACTGAAATATTTCTTATTAATTTTCTGGATATATTAATATGCACTTCTATATTGAATTTCATTTTAATAATAGATCAAATCAATAGCAACAAATTTTCTTTTAAAATTTTAACTTTTAATTACTTAGGTGCCATCTGGCAACAAAGATAAAAAGATATTTCATAATTCTATTGGCATTCCATTGGCCATATCTCTAATGTAACAGTAACATATATCATTAAACATAAATAAATATTTGTGAGAATCCTAATTGGAAAAATAAGGTTGTATTAATTGACCTTAAAGCAATTACTGTTGGTAAGTCTTGGAATTGATCCACTCTTTCCTATATAATTTTTCTAATTTCCAGTGCAGACACTAACTTAGTAAAAATGACACATTTTCATATTTCATGAAGATCTTTGATCTTTGGATACAAGAGCTCAAATGAATATTTCTAAACTATTCAGCACAATATCTGTACTGTGCACTGACATTTAAGTTTACATTCAAATATCTATTGAGATATTTAAAATTGATTCCCATTTTCAAGCTAATAAACCAATTAACTTAAAAATTTACAAAGATGACCATATAAATAAAAAAATTTGTTCATAAAAACCAATAACGAACAAAAAACTCAAAAACATAATAATTAAACATAAAAAAAGTGAAAGACTTATTTTAATAACAAATAAAACAAAAAAGTTACTATAGAATATATTTTGAAAAAAAAAAAAGTTTATTTACAGTATGTATATAAATACACACTTTTTTATAGATGAGTAAATTTCCCAGAATTTTACAATTAAAATTATATATAATGAGATGGATTTGTTTCATGGACACAATATAGTGTAAGTAACATATATATTTAAAGCTTAAAAAGGAAAAGTCGCAATGAATACAGATAAAACACATGTATATAATTATTTAGAAATCAAGATTAAATAATATTAATTGATAGTTTGACAACATTGTAAATTATTTAAAATCAACTATCAGAGATTAAATAAACTAGTGTAATAATTTCTCATAAATGAGCATTTTCTTTGTATAAGAAGAAGTGGATGACTGAAAGGAGTTTGAAAGTCTGGGTTCAAATTCCCTCTAATTACATCTAGCTTAAGTATATATAGTATACTTGTATTTAAATATTACAGATTTAGTTTGTATTCTTCCCATTCTTCTTCTGTATATTTAAATGGTCTTAAGGTCCTACATATGAGAGATCAGAATGATTTATGGTCTGCGTGGGTATAACAAGAAAATTGGCAAACAAGGGCTTTGAACATGCCATCATCAGATTTTCAATATGGATGGCTGAGGGGGATTGAAGTCTGTCCATTAAAGTTTGAAGATGTGCTATCTTAATATAAACTGATCACTGATTATATATATATATGTATGGAAGATGATGATCTATGATCCAGACAAACTGATGAGTGCTGGTTCAGCATGAAATACATATATTGGAAATCAATCATCTTATTCACATGTGGTCATGTGTCAGTTGTATAAGTTGGAGTGGAAGACTAAAGGGAGCTTGAAAATCAGGGTTCAAATTCCCTCTAATTACATCTGGCTTAAATATATATACTATAGTATACTTGTATTTAAATAAAATATATTAAATAATGTAATACTTAAAAGTGAAAAAAATGAAAATATAAAAAATTCAATTATAGTTTTGTAATAAATTTATTAATAAGTCATGATTGTTTTGAAAAATAGCCATATACAGTAAAATTAACTGTTTTTAAATAAAAATAAGTACTTGTTGTGTGATCTTATTGTGTCATAGAATGAGAAAAGTATGTAAACCATAATTTAAAAAAAAAAAAACACAGATAGACTTTTGGAAGAAAGTAGTTATCAACTAAATCCATGCCAGTGAAAACCATAACAAATAGCCAGCAAACCAAATAGAAAGAGAAAAAAAATTGATATCACCGTCATCTGTAGTTATTGACCACAAAATCATTGTGTTGTGGAAAAAATTCATTGAGTTATTGGAAAATTAATAACGGAACACTAGACATAAACAGCTGTCCTGATCAGCCAAAATATAAGCTTGTCTTGAAAAACTTACCTAGATAAAAATCTTTTGCAAGTTTTCCTAATAAACGTCAGTTGACTCTGCCAGTTTTAATTTCTCACTGATCAATTGCAAATATTTACTTTCAGTATTATGTATGAAACTAGTAATTATAAAAAGTAAGAAGAGGACTTCAAGAATTGAACACTTACATTGGACAATCATAATTTAAGTAATCACTAAAGCAGCAATTAGTTTTGCATTTCTAAAAGAAAAGTAGTCTGAAGGGAATGAAGATATCTGTTCAAGGAAAAGAAAAAGACCAAATTGAATATGCAGAAATAATCAAAAGAGTGTGGTAAAAGAGTATATATGTTTATTTTAGTTTTTTCTGTTTGAGCTCAAAAAATCAAAAAAGTTGAAAACTAAAGATATCTGGGTGAGAAATTTATTTTAAAAAAATTCATTATTTTTTTTTTACTATTATTAGATTAAAAACATATTTTATTACTATTACTTAATTTCAAATAAGAAATTGTATTTTAAATATTTATTCATTATTATTTTTTACTATTATTGGCATATATATTTTCTTCATAGACGTTTTATATTTGTATGTGTGTGCGTGTGTACTGAAGCAATCACTCTGTAGTCAGAGTGAACTTCATGCTTTCTTTCCTAAAAACTAACCATTTACAAGGGTTCGAACCCAGCAATTATATTTAATGTACTAACCTTGCCATCACCTACTATGTGGCAACGTATATATATTTTAAAATATGATAAAACTTTACCATATAATAAATATTTTATAATTTTGATTTTGATATTTTAATACTTTTGAATATTTTAAACTTGTGGTTTTTTTTTTAAATTTAAAAGAGAATTTGCTTAATCATATAAAGTTTGTCATTTGTGAAAATGTATGTGCTTTTAATTTCAATTTTGTAAAAAATTTAAAAAAAAGAATATATAACCAAGATGGTAGGTTCAAATCAACCCATTGTGAAGTTTTCTTCACTAATTAAATATTTTGAAAAAGCTTGATTTTCATTAATCAAAATATTGTCTTATCATAGTTTTTATGTTTATAATTTAAAGACTTTAATTAAAAGTTTTGCTAATGAAAGTGATTTGAACCTTATTTTCTTATATCTTACTTTTAATTAAAATGGTCTGTAATTTGCTCAGGAATTTAGTAATTGTCTCATCTGCCTCTGGCAAATGAATCAAAGCATTCCTGTAACTGCTTGGGTGGTATAAATAGAATAGATTAGAGATAAGGGGGAGTCTTAGCCTGAGTCTTACAATCTTATAGTCTTTGACAGTATTTGCTTTTACTCTCTTTTTGCACTTAGTTTTTAGAATGTCTACTGAGTAGGTAAACGAACCGTCTTTCCCTCGGCCTCTCGGGGCTGCCTCTAGTATACTGCCACGAAACTCCTGCCATGAAAGAAGGCTGCTACCGATGAAAAAGCCGTAGTGACCGAGACTGCTGACCACCAAGCTAATCCCTGTAAACTAAAGTTCAAAGAATGACCCATCTAGCCATTGTAACATTGCCGGGGTAACAGTTCCATGCTTACCTATATCTGTACTAATAATGCGGGTTTTTTTGTTATATATTTGTACCTAATCTCTGCTTGAAAGTCTCTCTATAATCCTATCCGTTATATATATGTAAATGCTTACATCTATTTAAGTTTAAATCTTACATTTTATTTAGTGCAGAAAATTTTATTATTATAATTATTTGCTTTTTATTTTTATATGTCATTTATATGCCAAATCAACTCAACTCCGCGAGCCTCTATTTTAGATTAGTCTTTTAAATCCCCCGCGCTTCTGGGATATTTTAATTACTTTAAATTATTTGTTTAAAGCCATTGCTCACTGGGTTGAGAAATAGTTAAACAATATCATTTCTGTTTCTAGTCAGATTATTATTATTTTAATACTGTCATATGTATATATTTATTGAGTGTAAATTGAATGTTATTCAAGAACGTTATTGCTTGAATTCTAGTCAAGATATTTTAAATACTAATGACCGATATTTTTTTATGTAATGATCATTTATATGTAGCCTCTTGAGCATTATAGTATTAAATAATGCTTATTGATTCCAAATGCATGTGGAACCCGTTTAATGAAGGGAAATGTAATCGTATGTCATTAAGACATTCATATAGTTTTATGTTTTCAATTATTTAATCTGGTTTAGTATACAAGTCATGCCATTACGCCCAATTAAAACTTTATATTTAGGCCATTAGTTATTTTGACGTCATTAAAGGACGTATCATACTTTCACAGCGTTGCCAGCACAGGTCAGCCATTGCCGTTATTTGCTTTGTCATAACTTGAGGATGATCGGAAACTCCGAGTCCTCCATCTTCACTTATATATTTTAGCTGGCATTGGAAGTGCCCTAGGACACCTTCGGAAAGAGTAGCGGAAGCTCTGCATTAATATCCTATGTGGACAATTGCATCTCCCTACCTTCCTTTTTCTCTGCAGGTATAGCCTGCCAGAAGAACGGGTGTACCATTTCTTTATTCCCACTTAAATGATGGTCTACTCGGCCAAAATGGACTGAATCTTATATTTTGTTGCCTCATGCTAGCACCGCGGTTTCTTATAATATTTTAGAATTACGCCTAAACTAATCTGTAAGCCGTAATGCTGTGATATAACTAAACCATTTTGTTATTTATTAATATAATTATATTTGGAGTGTCACAAAAAGCTTGCATTAAGCTATTTCCCTTAAATGAGTGACTCTCATGTGCGTAAATGAATTTTCTTTATTTTATTTCAATTCAAGAATTAAAATATAACGTTTGTTGTATTGATGTTTGTTTTATAAATTTGATGTTTAATATTTAATAAATATAACAGATGTCAGAGACCAATTTACCTGGCATCGCAGTTATATACATGCTGTCTTGTATGATTGAAGTGGCATTGGTCATAGTTTGTTAAATACATGACATTATTAATTTATTCAAACATTAGAGTGCCACTCGCTGTAAATTCTTTTGTCTAGGTCATTATTGAATATGATAAAATAGCGTTTCTCTTCTTAAACCCATTATGTAACTTTTTCTTTTAAACATTGGCATATAAATAAACCATACTATATATGTATAAGCATAACATCCCATAATAACTACAGATGTAAGCATAATGAAACTATTCTAGCATGAACTATATAAATAATGTACATTTAGAATAAATTGTTTTATAATATTAAATTAAAGTATCTTTTAATCCTATCCAGAGTTCGAATATTTATTTTGGTTAGTTTTTAAATATAAAAAGGTTTTATATAATTATGTATTATTATAATTCTTATGTCTCATTCGGGGATTCATCCTCAATAGTTCTAGTTCGAGTCTCATGTCTCTGTACTACTGTGTGACGTCCGGTACAGTATATATATATCAAAATACACATGCTTTATTCACATCTTTATGACAGCTATTGTTTGGTTTTATTAAAATAATTTTGTTTTGTTAAAATTTAAAGTGTTTAACTATCTTTCTTCTCTTCTATGCATTATTATTATTAGTATAACAAATTAAATATTATTTGATGTGTGTCATTATAGAGTATCAATTTATTAGTTACAAGTGTTATATCTAATTACCACATACAAATATGTGATAGCACTCACAATACATTCAAATCATCATCATAATACTCTTAGGCCTATATTGGTTAATCAACCCCTGTTTATCTGTAAATTCTTTTATTTCAATTGAAAACTGAAGATGAGCAATATATAATTTTTACATATTTTTCTAGCATAAATTTTACCATCACACTTATTGGCACAAATGGTGAAACCAATCAGCATAATAGAATGGGGAAAAAACCTAGCCATAAATAAATAATGGTAACTGACAATAATCAATCTGCCTCATACTGGGCATTCTTCTTAAATGTATAAAAAAAGAGAAATCAGGTGCTTAATATAAATAATATTAGAAATTTTGGTTGATATTCATCATCTTCCAATGGGTATAAATAATAAATCACTATCATCATTAGCAGAAGCCAATAAAAAGATATAATATTTATAAAATATTATTATTATCATCAATATTCTGAGTCATTCGATACCATGTGTACTGGCAGATATAAAATTGTAATCAATAATAAAATATATAAATAAAGCATGTGAACTTTTGAAAGTGATCATCAGCTCTCAGCACCATCTAAATAATTCCAAAGTGAATTTTATAGAATCCACACCCATATACACATAGAATTCTGTTATAGCCAGAGTTAACTTTTTTGACTGCAACAACACTGCTGAACATAAATGTACAAGAGTAAAAATATAAAATACGTAATCTAGTATTAAATAAATTCACTATAATAATAAAAAAAATTAAAGGTTTGACAATTATTCTGCAGAATATCCAACTTTAATTGAACATAGATATTAAATATTCTTGAAAATAAAACCATACATGTAGTATTGTTTAAAATGTAGTTTACAGATATTTATATATAAATTGTAAGTGATCTTAAATATAACATTTATATATATGTGCATAGATTCGTGCAGCTAGTAATATAAAATACTGTATTTCAATTATTAATTTATTTATTTTTAACCTATAAGCTAAATTATTGCAATAGTATACAATTCCATTTAATTTAAGTATAATGGTTACGTTGACCAATTATATAAACATATATACATGCACAGACATATATTTTACGATATATAAAAAATTACATTCTTAATAATTAATTTAAAATATATAAGCTAAATTATTTTATATGTAAATGGCACATGAATCTAGATAACAAATAAAAATATTTCAATTATTCATTTTAATTATGCCCAGATTAATTTCACAAAATATATAAATGACTCTTTTAAAGATTGGGATTTTATTCATCATTAATATTTAAAAAAATAACCTGAAGGAAAAAAACATTTGACAGTTCTATTATTTGTTATTTAAATAGCCCATTGCAAGGCAATGGTTTATTTTCCAACTTTTTATAAAAAAACAATGAAATGGCCAGCGGTACTCATCAAGCTTGCCAATTACTAGGAAGAGAATCTAGTATTTTTCCATTCCTGATTTATCCTCTAAATAAGATAGATACCCATTTCCTGACCAATATGTAATAGCTAAGGCTTTGATATCTAAAAAATCCTAAGCCCACTGAAAAAAATTCAAGTTTATTGAAATCAGGTTCAAACATAGGTCAAAGGAATAATAGGCATATGTCTTACTATTGCATCACAAGATCCTTCCGATAAATAGATATTGATATATAAGTAAATACAATTTTGAAAATCTTCTAATAATACATTGACAAAAAATATATATTGTAAATTATTATTACTAAATAAAGGTTGTCAAACTTTACTAATTTTATCAAGATTACAAAGGACAGTGTGAATTTGTTGCTTTGTTAAAGGAGGCTTTTGATTCCTCATTGAGCCTTTAAAATAACTGAGCAAATTCCTAATGTTCATTCCGTATGTTCTTGTCATTACAGATGTTTTTACTATATATTTTATTCATATAGTACTCATTAATACCCATCAGACAGAATGATACATTTATTGGAGTTTTATTATATGAGTTTAAGAACTAGAAACATCATGGCTTTTCTTCTCAATTGCATGATAGTTTTAGTTGAAATATTAATCAAGTTTTCTTGAAGGCAAGATGAATATGTGTGTGAATGAATTTTTATCTATATATATATATATTGCTAAAAGAAGGTTGCCTTGATAACAGTTTGAAATTTTTGATTATTATCTACATTGGGATTGTCTAAGTGTTGATTGGTTTCTAATGGTTATATATATATCAGTGACGAAATGTGACTTTTTTTAGGAACGGAAGCATACTACATAATCTTTTTTAATAATGTTTTATTTTACTTACAAATCTCACTGTGATTAGTTTAAGTATAGAGAATATATTATCAAGATATTTTTACTTTCTAAATGCTTTTAACATTCTTAAATCTTAACTATTAATTACATTTTAGCATTGTTTGAACTTCTTATAATCAAAGAATAATGTGAATAATGCGATGGTCAAACTCATTATTTGCCTTATATAAAAACAGTTCAACTGTTAGTAAAAAAATTGAAAGGTAACAGAAATTCCATACAAAAAATAATGAGTTTGAACTGTTCATTCTTTTTTATGTTTGGCAAAATAATTTAGAGAAAAATATGGAACTCTCTTATCTATTAATCAGACCGTCACTATTTTAAGTATAGATAAGATATTTTTATCTTCCAAATGTTTTTAACATTCTTAAGTTTTAACTTTAAATTACATTTTAGTACTGTTTGAACTTCTTATAATCAATGAATAATGTGATGGTCAAACTCATTATTTGCCTTATATAAAAACAATTCAATTATTGGTAAAAAAAAAACAACAACTGAAAATCAACAGAAATTCCATACAAAAAATAATAAGTTTGAATAGTTCATTCTTCTTTGTTTTTGTTTAATAAAATAGTTTATATACGCTAATGTACTTATTGTTCTTACTAAACTATTGTATGTGCAACTTATTGGATTGATTTTATGAGCTTGAATATGTACCTATTTTAATGAATTTTTAAAATTGAATTTTAGTTAAAGCTTTCAAACTTTTTAGTGAATTCTTCTACGGAAGCACTCAATACATTCAGTACATGAAGTTTTCGTCCCTGATATATATATACATATTTAAAATCATGACACATAAAATTAAATTATGCCCTTATTGGTTTCTTGAGAGCTCATGTATAATACTAAAAATTATATGCTCAGTTTTTATTTAGAAACTTTTAGCTCTCAAAAGAACTATGCAATAAAAGGCACAAAGCAACATTCCATTTAAAAGTGAAACTACAATTGGCTCTGTTCAATCTAGTGTAATTATAAGCACTGGTTTGGAATAAAAAGATTTATTAATCTTGTAAACAATAATTATGTAGAAATTAAACTACTTTTTAATAATGTTAAAGTGGCATAGGTTTCTTGAAAAGATTAAACTACTTTTTAATAATGTTAAAGTGGCATAGGTTTCTTGAAAAGATACTTTATTTTCCTATAATACTTTTTTTACAATAAAATTTGTGTATCAATGAAATATGATTATTTTGAAGAATAACCATACACTTAAATAATTGCACAAATTTTAGAAGTAATAAGCTGTTTCTATCTTTTATTTATCCTTTATGAGGCCATTTGATGTCATAATCTGATTGAATAATTTTAAGAAATGATGGTTAATCTTATATTGAAAAAAAAAGTACAGGAATGGACAATATGGCAAGAATTCCCTCAAACGAATTGTTCATCTAATAAATGGGATTGAATGATCACTAACAAGACTTATTTAAATAAATGACAAAACCATATAGAAATCTGATGCCAGTAAAAAGCCTTTTCTAACAACATATTTTCTAAAAATTTTATAATACTGATATCCAAACCATTCATATATACACATGAGTATATTTTATTAATGAAAGAATCATTATACTTTAGATTGGACAAATTAGATACATCCACTTGATCTTTAGCATTCAAAAAACAAAGATCTTCAGAAAATATAAATTGTCATCTTTATTATGTTAATTCAACCCAATTTTTTTCCAATTCGGATTCTCACTAATGTATACTTATATGGTTATTGATATACATTACTGTTACATTAGAGATATAGCCAACACATGCATCGAATACCAGTAGACTTGTGAATTAATAATTTTTTTTTTTGTTTCTAAATGGTATCTAAAAAAATGAATATTACAATTTTATTGCTTTTATTTATTATTGATCTAAATTTAAATACTGAAATGCATAGTTATTAGTCACTGACAACAGCCAACAGCTAGAAACCAGTATGGATATAGGGATATTCAGAAAAGCTTGTTAAGAGCTATTAACGCTCATTATTGTAGTACAAGCTTATTAAATTAAGTCACGTGATGTATGATTTGATTTCCTTGCAAATATAGTTTTGCTTTTGAGGCTTTGGCTATGTTATATTGTTAAGGGTATTAATATATGGTGGATCTGAACTTAGTTCAGTCCCATATGGCTATTTAAGTTAAATAGCTGGATTTGAAGATGTCTAAAAATTTCAGATTTTCTATTTAATAGTTAACTATTAGATAAATGCTGGACTTAAGCTGGTATTTTTAGATCTAATGTCTTAATATCCTAGTGTCTCATAGATGACAGTCAAAGGATAGAAACTGGTCTGAGGATAGGGATTTTCAGAAAAGCTTGTTAAGATCTGTTAACACTTGTTATTGAACCGGGTCCCCTGAAATTATTATATTAACTAAGTTTAAATATCTTTTATAATAACTTTTGGAATCTAAACTTTAATAAGTTTTATTATTAAGCTCAATACATAACTTCTTAGTAATTATTATTTTATATCTTTAATATTACAGGAACGGATCAGTCCTTCAAGCAGAGGGGAGAATACTATTCATAGCATAGCCATCAATGATACCCATGATCAGATTGGGCTATACAGATCATAACACAAACCACATTTCCTGACCGTGGCCCACCTCGACTGCTGGAGCAAAAACTCTGTCTTCCAAAGCATTTTGTTTTGAGGATCAAACTCAGGCACAAGCTGACCATATTATATAGCCGGCATGCTAAGAACAACAGGTACACAATCCAATGCTTGACATATGCTCTTAACCAGGGTCCAGCGCATTTACTTAACACATATGCACATTTATTTCTTTAAATAAATGAAAACGCAGTGATGAAAAAATGAGAGAATAAACCAAATAATACTTAAGCAAACAATATTTATTCAAGCACACATATAAAATATAATATAAAAATCTAATATTTTACATAAAAAAATATAAATAATTAATCAAGCTAATTTTTATAATCGTCCTTCGTTAATTAAAGTTCATTTCATTTAAAAATAAAGTATCTATACACAGTGATCAAAATATATTTACCCAGGTTTCATGATTGTCAATTTCCAACCGGTTGGCTTTTTGGTCTCCATCAATGGTTTCAGGGCTTGTTTTCCATTTCTTTGTCTTAACAATGAGAGAGTTTGCAACAGCATCTATTTCATCATTTTGGCATCAGTTTCCAGTGAAGGTTCAGGTGGGACAGTCGATTTTGTGGAGGACTTTGGGGCCAGAAGCTGAGTCAAACACTTCTAAAGACATTCTAGCAACACATGTTGCTAGTTCTGTGGTGTCTGCAATGATATTTTCCGCAGTAGCAATAAATAGCTCTATTTTGTCCCTAGATTTCTGGATCTCTGGAACAATGAATAATGTCACAGGACAAAATGAAGGCCTGGAATGGTTTACAGACTCAAGAGCGGAAAAGTGGAATAGCTCAATCACAAAATGCAGACCGGACTGAATTACAAATTGAAGACCAGAGTGAATAACAATAGATCGTTGCAACTTTATATACTTTTTCTCTCTCATTGTTTTAATTCCTTATCATAGTTTTTTAATTTTGATTGTAACTTAAATCTGTTTTTAATTTATTTTTACATTTCTTTAATCTAAATGATTTTTACAATGCACGTTATCTAATCTTTTTCTTAGATTAATTTACTATCGCTTTTATGGCATAGTTTACATCTTTTTCTTTTAATTAATTCAATAAGTAATCTTTTAAACTAATTACACTTTCAAAAGTTTTTCTTTTACAAACTAAATTTTATTCTGATTTTTCATATTTACTTATTTTTATACATTTTACTTTCTTAATTTACAAAAATGAGTTTTCTTTAAAAAGGAGAGTTTTTTTCTAATTCTTTCCCTACCCATTCTCAATGCCAAGCTTTATTCTCTTTTAAAAAAAAATATAAATCTTTTTATTTTATTACATTTTAAAATCTACTTCTTAATAATTATTTTAACTATTCTCGTGTATTTGATTTGCTTTTTTAATAAATCCGATCATATATTTTGAATTATAAAACATTTACTAAGGCAATAAATCTAAAGCATGTGCGCTTGAAAATGCGAAGGTAGGGACCTCTACAGGTCTTAACCACAAGCTTACGCATTACCTTAGTAAATATTACTTACGTAATCAATGTGTGTTAAATAAATTATAAACATGTAAAGCAGATACATGTAGGTTTTATAACATATATCCTTCACTAGATATAATTAGTATACTCAGAAAATTAATAAGAAAGGCCATGAAGTCAGAAGAAATAGATCTTTCAGTTGAGATAGCCAAACTGAAGATTTATTCATTAATACAGATATTTAAAAAATTGTTTATGACATTTCTAATAATTACCAGATAATAATCATATAAGCAAAAGCTGACATCTTTTCCGAGAACTGAATAACCATGCTAGGATTAAGATTTGTGATTTCCCTCAGAACTGATTCAATAAATAGTAATAATCTAAAAATTTATTGCTTGGGAGTTTATGAGAAAGTAGAGCACTAAAAATAATAGACTTGAACAATAATTCATTGCCATGGAGTTCCAAAGTTTGATACTTTATCACTGCACCAAACCATGCAGAAAATTCATCCAATATAAACAGCAAAGAAAATACTAAATTTTCCCCTGAGGAAAAAGCTTTTTTGCTATTTTTTTTTAAAAAAAAAACCAACAAATTTATTGCAGTTGATCAGATTACATATAAGAATAAGACATTCTAGGCCAAGATGATTTCTTTTTCTAATGTCTGGGGATTAATCTAGTGAAAGTTTCTTTAAAAATTAATTCACTGAATACACTGTTTAAAATGTGTTATTTCAATTATAGACTAAATAAACTAATGAATTTAGCTGAATGTTTACATTCTAAAAAAGTAGCATAAACCACTTGAACATTAATTTGCACCAGGCATATTATTATAAAATATAAATTATTACCTTAAAAAGAGATGTTCAATGGAACATATATATTGAAATGTTTTTCACGATGCTAACCCTAATTTGAAGTCAGATCATTTATAGGCTAACTCATTTATATTGATAAGTACTAATTTAAAAAATAATAATCCTCACAAAAATTAATAGGAAGGAAATGGCAGATTAATTTGGTTTTATGCAATATATTAAAAGATATGAATAAAATGAAGTTTACTAGTTTATATAACTTATTCCAATTAAGTATTTCAGATGCATGCATCATAAAATGTTCATATTTAATAAAATACAGAATTGTTTATGAATAGGTAAGTGCTTACTAATACATATGCAATCACCATGGTTACCTAACAAATTCATGCTTAATAATCAATCAAACTGCTTTTCAAACATAGAATATATTATTTAATTAAATAACAAATCTAAAGAGAATGTTTTGTTAATAATAATAATAAAAAAAGGTGATTAATTATTTAAATTCCAGATTTTATTTTGTTATTTTTGTTTTTATATTATTAAATGAATGGGATTTTAAATTAGAATACATATTGTAATAAATTTAGTGTTTAAAAGCAGCAATTAGAAGAGACAAGAGTTTTCAAAAAGAAAAACTCATTTGTCATTTTTGTTTAAGAGGAAGGAAGTAAATTTAAATCATTAAATAAAAATCAAATCTACAATAATCATCTCTCTCCAATCTGTGGATATGAATTATTATAAATACTTCTGTAAATGGAAAATAGTCTAGTCATAAAATTTTAAAATTAAAAAAGTGATCTCTTTTCTTTGAATGGCAAATCTACCTTTGTCATCCTTTTTGCATAACTTCAGCTACTATTTCTGCAAATTAAACCTGCACAGTTAATTTAAACTAATGGATGAAAAAAAAAAAGCAATTTAAATACAATTTTTTAGGCCACAGAAATTAAATCTATAAGAGATTTTCAGAACAAAAAGATATCTTTAAACATGGTTTCATATTCTCTGGAAAGATTTTTCAGAGGAGTGTCTTTTGATTTTATATCAGTTCAGAGAATGGATAAGCATTTTAAAAATATATATATAGTAAAATAAACTCAGTTCGTTTACTGAAGATTAATTGTAATATTTAAACTATTTAAAATTTTTACACATATAAAATATTATTTATATGATAATAGACTATGTTTAATTAATCACCATGAAATATATTTCAATTTAATCACATGATTAACATTAGGAATGGAGTTCAATACTTCCAAGATTTTTTAACATTAATATTTAAATATTTCATTGAGATATATTATATATTATAGATAAGGGATTATAGAAAAATTGTACAAAATATTTCATATGTAATTTTAGAGATTTTAAAAAATTAGTCAGAATTTAAATGGTCACAATAATCCTTAATAAATATTATACATAGCAAATACGTAAATGGGTACTTAAAACTAAGATAATTATTATTAATCAATTATTACTGTTATAATGTTATGAAATAATTTATTTTAATAAATAAGCCAATTTTCTTTATTATTCTTGATATAAATATATATACAAATAAAATGTCCTCTCATTAAAAAGATATTATAATAACAATAAAAATATAACAGTAATTATCTATTATATACAGTCTTTCAATCCGCAGAAGTACTTTCGGTTAATTCCTTAACCTGCCTCAATTGCTGTTAAATTCAAAAAACAAAACAGAAACAAATGACATCAACTCAAATCCCATGAATCCTGAGTTTTAATGTTAGTAGCTTGTTTATTAATTATATTCATTTTATTTCTATTTATTAAAATTACTTCCTGAAGAGAGAAACCATAATAAATAAAAAAATTAAGAGGGAATTTTAATAAATAGAAATAAAACTAATATAATTGTCAAGCTGCTAACATTAAAATTCGGGATTCATGGGATTTGAGTTGATGACATTTGCTTCCATTTTGTTTTTTTAAATTAATGGCAGTTGAGACAAGTTAAGGAATTAACCAAAAGTACTTTTGCCGATTGAAAGACTGTATATAACAGTTAATTACCGTTATATTTATTATTTTTATTGTTTTATATATATATGGAAACCTTAAATCATATGTTATAGGGCAAGCAAAATTGAAACAGGTGCATTTTTGTAGAGATTACTAGAATTTACTTTATATGTATTTATTAATTATAAACTTTATTATAAATATGAAAATGGTTTGTATAATCAACATGATAAGTTTAAATTCTAAATTTTTTTTTCTAGTTGCCAATTAGTCAACTACAAAATTTTATTTTAATTTATATAGGTATAAATTTTCATAATTGGTTGGTTATTTGAATAAAAAAAAATGTCCTAATTTCACCAGGTAATGTGTAACATTAAATATGAATATGTAAAAAATTTCAATAACAAAACAATAGTAATACGTTATTTTTATTGTTATTTTGTTTTAAAAAGTTGATAATATGAATGAATCAATCATGGGTAAATTGATATTAATATCAAAATTGGTAGTGAAGCGATCAGTGTGTGTGCACACACAGAGCTTCATGTTAGTTGTTAGAAATAGTATATATCTATAGATTTTTAAAGATCAAATATCTAATTTTTCATTTTTCATTTGTTTTTTTTTTTTGTTAAAAAGAATAATATACAGATGCATGTTGATGAATGAGAGGGCTCATATATATATATTTATCTTGTTTTATTGAAATGCATTTTTTATATATATTTAGAAAGAAAAATATATTTCCTTTGTCTTATATATTTTTCCTAAAAGAAAATTCTTTCTTTGCAAATAACACTTTTTATGGTTCTGTTTTTTTTTTTAAACATTCATAGTTGCATGGAAGTGTTAGTTATTTTCTCATCTTTAAAGGCCATTAAAAATGCAATTAAAATTTTCATACCTTAGATGGGATTTTTGCCAACTGATTTACATTAAAGATCAATCAAGCAATTTATTTATCATTTCTAACAAAGGCAGTTATAATATAGGTGTTAAGAAAAAATATAGGATTAAACTGAAGGCTTTGCTGAGTAAAAGTTTTCATATAAATACTGGGCTAATTTTTCTAAGAAGGCAGTCAAAGAGTAAAAAAATTAAGTTGTTGGCAGTAAAAAGAGTTTTTAAAAGCAGAGTCGTTGGCAGTCAAAAGTAAAAGAAAAAGAAAAAAGTTTTTAAGAGTTAAAAGTAAATGTGAAAGACTCTCTCTAATGGACAATTTGAATATATATAAGCTGATGACAGGTAATCGCCATGGTCTGTGAGTAGATCAAATTTACCTTTCCCTTTTCTGGGAAATCTCCAGAAAAATGCATCTGTAAGAAGAAAGAAATCCAATTAGTTCCATGCTGCTGCCTGAAAGAAATGGAGAACCAACTTTGAATTCAGTCTATCCTGAGTCCAGAAAAGCCAATGGTCGATCCTGAAATAATGAACCAGTGGGAAAATGGCTGCCTCAATCAAAGTGACAGTAATCATTGCAAGTATGAAATTTCAGTCTTTAAAAAAAATATTCATATATTAGAAGTGCCTTCTATAAAAAACTCTAGAATATTTAATTTCCTCATATTTATAAAAATTTGTAAAAGACTCTATCTAAAGAAAATGTGTTTCAAAAGGACAGTGATATATATGAGTGTTTTAATTTCTTTTATTATTATTTTTAACAAGTTGATTTGCATTATCACAAGATTACTTATTAATGTAGAAAAAAAGAGTGTAATGTCTAATTCTAAGTGGAACAAAAGATTACTATAGAGTTTGTAGATACAGCTTTTATATATTTATTTTGAGATATGCCAGTATGTTTTCTTTAAGTATGGTAATATATATTTTATTGATTAATTTATTTATGCCAATGGGGACAAATGATATTTTACTATTAACCCAATTTATGTATAAATTTGTTTGCTTTATCCCGAATCTAAAGTGGGAGGGGGGTTAACGATTTTTATAATGGTAAAATAAGAAACAGTCAAACTTAAATTTCTTAAATCGTGTCTAATTCTGGGTTAGTTAAAAATGTCATTTATAAAAAAAAAAAAAGAGAGAGAGAAAAAAATCAAATATCTGGATTAAAATTTGCCATTTACCTCTATATACCTTGGTAATAGAAATAAAGAATATAAATGAGTGCTAAAACCATTATCTATTTAATTTTGATTTAGATTAAGATTCTTTAAGACAATTAAAAAATGAAATAATATATATGTGCGTTTATTTGTGTGTTAAAAAAAAAAATAATAATAATGATAGTGCTTCTTTTCTTAAATATAAAACGGGCAATATTATTTATTACAAAGATATGTGCTTATCTCACTATATATATATTTAGTGATGCATGCATTTGGGGAAAGAGTAATATCTCAGCAGTAGTGGTTTTTTTTTGCCTCTTTAGCATTTTATGGTTAAGCTTTATATTTGAAATACTTGGGCGTTTTATAGCCTATAAAATATGGTTATCTTAAAATTTCTCATTATTACTTATGAAACACATGGCTTAGGAAAATATCTATACAGATATAAATTAATGCTTTTTATGGGCAAATATATCAGGGTTGCTTAATAGAATGATCTGTGCCTATATGGCTTTTAATAATAAATATATGTCGAGTAATGCTATGCGGACTGCCAGACAGATATTTTACCGGTCCTAGCGATACAAGATAGCCATGTTTTGAGCCAATAAATGGGTACTCTATGACGATAGGGTTTCAAAGCCCATGCTCTATTATTTACTACACATGCCACGCTGATTGCGAATGTGTTTTCATAGGAACTTCTATATATATTTTATTGCTCGACAAAGGAGATTGGCCCATGTTTGCCAATGCCAGTAATAATATAGCCGGCACAGGATTCGAACCCAGATGCCACTGAACACTGTAATTAGATTTCTTGATCATGCCTGTTGGTAATGCTGGGTGGGATAGATAAACCATATTTAACATATAACTATTGATAAGGAAGGTAGCTAAAATTATGCTTTGGTCCATAACTCCTGCTGGGAATACTAAAAGTAATTATAATAATAAAAAATATATATACTTAACTTTCCCTATGTATGTGAACACACACATAGATTTATTATACATATATTTCTGGCCTCTAACTTAATATAACCAGATATTGTGTTTACTCTTGATAGTTGGCATATTAATTTTATAGTGGCATATTTCTTAATCAAAAATTATCATTATTAATATAAACATTTGTTTTATGCTTACACACGTATAATACTGATATTTACTATGTGTGTAACTATTATTTCTGGTTAATTTATAATTATTGTTTTTGATTCACAATTGTTGTTGTCATGAATTCCAGTATGACTTCATTGTAATGCGCACACACATCTAACACTAATGTTTAAATACTATTGAAATTATTATTTCTTGTCCATAACTTCTATTGTCATTATTAATAATATGACTTCATTGTAATGCACACACACATCTAATATTGATATTTATTATTGTAATTGATATTTTTTTTTATGTTCATAACCTTGGTTGTCATTATTGACAGGTAATTCTTTGTAAAAAATCATACATTTATCCTAGTGATGGATATTGTAATTCTTTATAAAAATCATACATTTATCCTAGTGATATCAACATACTGTATCTTTATAAATAGCTGATAATTGAATATTGTAATTCTTTGTAAAAATCATTCATTTCTCCTATTGATATCTAAATACTGTATCATTATCAATAACTGATAGCTAAATATTGTACTTATTATTTTTCTGGTTTAATGAGATCCAAACATGGTCATAATAAGATCCAAACATTGTTGTTATTATTTCTACCATCTATTGAATTGTGTTAATAAATCATATATATCTATATAGTTGTCATGTCATTCCCTGGTTCATTATATCCACCCAATTATGTCTACACTTAGTTAAGTCATACATGTATATATCCAAAACCTATGAAATATTTGAAATAATATTCTGAGCTATATCAGAGTATTTGGTGAGTATCTTAGCTTAAGTTAATAATTCTAGTGCATGATAGGCTAAATTTGAATTGATAGAGTCCTTGTTTTACCCTGACCACCGGGACCGAGGAAAAACGATGACCATTGAGTAGCATCAGGAACGTTGGTTGGATAGTGGAGATTTTGGAGCACTGGCAAATAGGTTAAAGCTTAGTACTGTTCCGTGACTACCATATCCTGAACATGCTGGGTTTGAAGTACTTTTGCTAGGTCTCTGAATCTTGTTGGCTGATCACACGATTCTGACCATTACAGTAGTGAATAAAAGTATATTCAAAGGTAATTAACTAAAAATGAAATATAACAAGAACTAAGATGTCAAATTATAATTCATCTATTTTATGGGAAAAGTTTAACATTTCAATTATATATATCATTCAGTAGTTTGCTTTATTAAATAAATTAATACTTTATTATTAAATTTATTTCCATTTTGTTAATCGATAAAGAGTGCAAATGAATAGATATTAGCACATAAATACTGCCCAGAAGTTCATTTCAATTGCAGTATATAATTAAAAACCATGGTAGGATACAAGCTAATAAAATTTTTTACTGTTCATTAAGCAATTCAAATAATCTTAAGCTCTTTTCTAATTGATTTGGATGGAATGTGATAATGATGTGATGAGAGGCTGCAGGATTCAAGAGACCTAGGCTAAAGTACTGGATTAGGGTATTATGGTAAAACAATTTAATTGGGGAAAAAAAAGGTATTATAACTTTATATTATTAATTAGAATTAGTATTTAAGTTTTACTGGCATATATGAATATTACATGTTTATTGAAAGTGTAGTTTCAGGAATAAAATTCATGGTTCAACCTATAATATTTTAAACATTGTTATAGCTTAATAATATCTTAGTGTATATACTATAAAAGTTTTAAAATTTCTCCTATGTTTACGCATCATAGGTTTACAGAAATTTAGATATCTTAAATATAATCATGCTTCACACATCAATATATTTGTTCTTAGATGTTCTTAACCTTGATCTTATGCTGTTATCCAGATGCAAGCTTCATGTTAAACTGCATTGAATTTTATATCAAAAAACAATATTTCTCTTAATATTAATATAGGCTATATCATATTATATTGTTGGGGTTTTTTTTATAATTTTTATAGTTAACACACACACTCATCTGACCAATTCTGATTAACTTAAAATCTTTGCCTTCTAGCAAATAACAGCTACATATCCATTTAATGATTATTATTAGATTAGTTGAAAAGATTGAATATGAAAAATCAAATCCTATTTATACATTATACCACATCAAATTTTCTCAATTTTCGAATTTTAGTTAATGATTGAATCTATAAAAATAATATCTAGATAACCTCTATATTTAGATGTTTTAATAATTCTGTTTCAAAATGACATTGATCTTTTGTTTTGTGATTTATAAAATTCTCTATAGAAAATATGTTATATCCTTAACTTGAAAATGGTTTAAGATATCTAGGCAATAGGGTTACTATGATAGGGCAATTCGATTTGATTACTATAAGAGATACACTTAACCTGAAAGCAGTTTGAGAGATCTATAGCTGGTAAAGCAATTACATTTGATTACTGTAAGAGGGACTTTGTTACTGCCTGACACTTCTTAACCCAACTTATTTAACAATCTTATATAGTATTTTAATTTTGTGATCAGAAGGATATCTAGATGGATTGCCTATGAAATTGCTACTAGAAAAACATAGTTCTATTTTAAGTCTTGACTATGTGAAATATATTTCAAAGTTAAATACGGAATCAACCCCAGAATGCAGTCATGGTAATTGGATGCACTAACCACTATGCCACAAAATCTTTCTATGGAAAGCAAATAATATCAATAACTGACATTATAAAATACTCAATTTCTTTTAAAAAAATATCTTTCAGATTATTTATTGTAATATTTACCTTACTCTCTTTCTTTTTCCATCAATTAATAAAAATCCCCTGCATTGATCTGAACATTTTAGTGCAGTGATAAATTAGATGACTTAAGGGATTAAGGATTCCTGGATTGATTTTCAATTATGTAAAATAAAAAAATTCAGCATGAACAATTAAATAAAAATATTGTGTTAAACTGACTATTTGGATAGTCAAATGTCACATGATCTTCTGAGCAAATAACTGCACAATTCTTATTATTCACTGGTTTAAACATACAAATCTTCTTGTACATTTTAGAAAAATAGAAAATAGTGAGCTATAAATCTGACAATTAAAATAAAAATAAACTCTTAAGATTAAGCCACAAACTGACTTGCTCAGACAGTCATGTGACCTTTAAGCACCAACCGAATGTCAAGTTAAGCACAATACTTCCAATTATTGGTCAAATTGACATGTTTTTTTCTTTTCTATTTAACTGAGAATCGATTCAGGAATCCTTAGCATTTATGCCTTCTACATAAAACATTCAGAAATTATAAAGAACTATGAATTATTGTTATTACCTTAGTATTGACAAAAGCTACAATTGGATCAAGTTCAGAGATGACAAATGGTCCAACTTTGATGAATGGCACTTTACCTACAAAAGATAATTAAAAACAACATCAAACCTAAACATGAACATTAAGATTATTTCAGTCTGCACTAGAAAGTTATGGCTCCATTTTCTCTCTAACTAATTGCATTAGCATTGAAAAAGCCAAGTAAACATTAGATAGCAATACTAATGACCAGCTTCAATTCAGACTAATTGACCTTCTTTATGACAACTGCCATACAGAAAGCTAATTAGAATTACCATGTCTATTTGACTTACTCAATGATTATAAGTTGATTGGGAAAAAAATATAGAGTTATCACAAATAATAATAGCATCATCAATAAAAATATAATAAAAAACCTGTAGAACAAATTGATTGTACAGGATAATAATAAAAAAACTCATTATACACTTACTTCATATAATTATACTCTAGAACATGAGTAATCAATGAATTAGACTGGTTGGCACTAGTCCCTAAACTAGTCTCTGTTTATTTGGTTTTTTTTTTCAGTAAATAGTCTGGAGATATGGTTGGCACTACCATCTAATATTGATTTTTCAGGCTTATGTGGATGGATGTAAAATGTAGTCATGTAGAATTGTAGTTTCTGTTAAAACAGATTGCTGAATGTAAACTAGGAACCATGTGACAGGTTGATGAAACCACCTTTACTAAAAAAAAATAGGGTTTGATTATAATTGGATCACCATTTCAAATTATAATTCCTTAGATGAAGTTAATTTTTATCCTGCAAGCAGATACACCCACAATGCAGATAATGCTCAATATTAAAGCCTTTGCTTTCATTCAAATAGAATTATATATGCAATGCATGATTTAAAGCTGTATTTTCAATGCTCCATTAAATGACTGATTAAATATAGGATCTAGTTGATAGCATGAATTAAGATTCAAGCAATTGGAAATATCATTTTGAAGCAAAATCTAACATTTTGCTAAGCATCAAATTCAAAATATATATATATATACACATACATATGTAATATAGTGAGCGTGCTAATAGCTCTAAACAAGCTTTTGATAAATGCCACAAGAGAAAGCATTTAAAATCTCTATCTAGAATTATCCCTATCCTCAAACTGTTTTCAAGGTAATGGCCCTCATCAGTAAGGTGCTAGGACATTCAGACCCTAGATCTAAAATACAAACTCAAGCCCACGATTTATTGAATACTTAACTACTAAGTAGAAAATCTGAAATTTTCAGATATCTATATATCTACAAATTCAGCTATCTTACTTAAATAACCATATGGGACTGAACTAAATTCAGATATAACATCACCAAAGCCTTAAAAATCAAACTATAATACTAAGGAAACCAAGTCATACATCACAACTTAATTCACTTGTATTTACAAATATAATATAATGAGCATGCTAATAGCTCATATATGTGATCGCTTGTCTTATCCAGAAATCCAACGAGAATATTTCTCATTGGATTTCTGGATAAGAATTCTTGTAATATTTAAACTGAGACCAATAAAAGTGCAGCATCACCATTGGTGAATAAAAAGAACAAAAAAGAATCATGTTATTAAATAAATTAAGAGAGCTGAATTGTAATATATCACTAGAAGAGATGACAATACATAGATAACTAAAGCCATAAACTGAATCATGATAGATTGTAAAAGATCGAGAAGGACAACAAATGTGAGATAAATAAGGAAGTTTGCTGAAATGATGTCAAAAAAAAATGCTTTCCCTAAGTCTGAAGAATTGGATTAGTGTAAAGAGCCCTTCATCTTGCAGTTAGCTCATAATGGATGAAAATGATGATGAAATTATATTTTTAAATAATAATCCAATAGATGTTTGCAATAATTATATAGTAATATATTTATTTAAAATTAAATCGGAGATTTTATTAAAAAATGGTAAAAAAAATTCTGATGATGATAATAATGATAAGTGTTTTGTTTGCTTTACAGTAATTCAGATCAAAATCTAACATCTTTCACTGATTATATAAAAAATAAATTAGCCTTTAAATAGTCAATTGAACCAACATGGCTTCTCCATCAGTCCCACAGAGAAATAATGAAAGAAAAGATATTAATCATCAGGTTTTGATGGTGAGGACTTTAATAGATTTGTTTTCTCTAAATTAAAAATAGTGAGGCATTTACTTACAGGACAATAATTGAATGACTAGATGAAGTAGAGATGATTTAGCTACCTGAAAAAAAAAAAAAATTAAACCAGTTTAATCCTGATAAAAATTTCCATTTTATTCAATTCAGATTGAATCCCATATTACATAATGGGCCTGACAGTGAGGAGTTTAAATCTGGGATCTTGTGATTTTTTTTTTTTAGTTTTATACCATTCTCGACAAAAGATAAAGGGAAAATTACAAAAAAAATCAAATCAGATGTCACATGATCTAATTTAATAAACTCTTAACAAGCTTTGAGAATATCCCCAATCCCAGACCGGTTTCTGCTACTCAGTGTCGTCAGTGAGGTGCTAGGATATTCAAGTATTAGGTTAAAAATACCAGGACAAGCCCAGCACTTTATCTAATGTATAACTATTAAGTAAAAAAACTGAAATTTTCAGACATTCATGTCTTCCAATCCAGCTATCTAACTTAAATAGCCATATGGGACTGAATTAAGTTCAGATACACCATATATTAATAGCTTTAGCAATATAAAATTGCCAAGCCTTAATAGCAAAAATTAAATTAAAAAAAAAAAAATCAAGTCAGATGTCACATGACCTAATTTAATAAGCTTGTATTTACAAATGTTATATATAGAGCTAGTAGCAAAAACCAGTCTGGGGTTGGGGGATATTCTCAAAGCTTGTTAAGACCTCATTTTGTGAGCTCTATATATAACATTTGTAAATACAAGCTTATTAAATTAGGTCATGTGACATCTGACTTGATTTTTTTTTTTTTAATTTAATTTTTGCTATTAAAGCTTTGGCAATTTTATATTGCTAAAGCTATTAATATATGGTGTATCTGAATTTAGTTCAGTCCCATATGGCTATTTAAGTTAGATAGCTGGACTGGAAGACATATAGATGTCTGAAAATTTCAGATTTTCTACTTAATAGTTATACATTAGATAAAGTGCTGGGCTTGTCCTGGTATTTTTAATCTAATGCTTGAATATCCTAGCACCTCACTGATGAATCCAGTAGCAGAAACCAGTCTGGAATTGGGGCTATTCTCAAAGCTTGTTAAGAACTTATTTTGCGAGCTCTATATATAAAAGCTAAAGGTATCTATAATTATTATAAAATTAAGAACATAAAATATATAGATATTGAATTGCTATCAGATTTATATAATTACATAAGAAAGTTGATCTGAATTTCAAGCATCAAGATGTTTTTGACTTCCGGCACATAGCTTAATAGTAAAAAGGAAGTAAAAAGTAGCTGGATAAAAGATGCATTATAACCAAAAAACCCATTCCAAAACTCCTCACTAATACACAAAAAATATTCCGGGGTTACAGAAAAATAGCACTAGATACGGATCTACCAATTATTCAAATTTGCAACAGTTGGCGATGGAGTAAAATAAATAGTTTGATACTGATTAAAATGTATTATATATGTTAAGTTTTCTGCTTGAAAGCAGATTATGCTAATTAAGCAACAAGATACTACAAACAAATAACAATCCTTGATCATAATCAGTATTTTGTCATTGCATATTGCTTTAATATAATTTATTCTGGTACTTCAAATTTAAAGAAATATAAAATAATGAATTCCTTTGCTTCAAATGCAAAAAAAATTAATAATGCTAGTGATAAATAATTAAATATAATTTTTAATGTTTACCTGATGGAGACATATTTTCAGCATTGGCACAAACTTCAACTTCAAAAGCTAGATTACACATTTTAAGAAAGGCTTGGACACTCAAACACCGAGCATTATCAGGAAGTAAGATCTGATCATCTACATGTAAAAACATGAAATAAATACATAAAATACACTAAAAGGCTAACAGAAAAAAACCCATTAAAACTTATCAAAATAATATAAAAATATTTATTTCCTTAATAACAGTTAATAGAACATAATGTAAAATATGTATCATATATTATAAATGACAGCATAATCAAAATTCCTCATATTGCTTTTTGTTTAGGGACTGATCTCATATTTTTAATATACTAGTAATATTTATTATTATTATTAAGTAATGTCAAGTCTTCATCAACTTTCTGGTAATCAAGAATAGCATAATTACGATCAATGATCATAAATAACATTCTGTCTTGCTGCTGTATGATATGGATATTAGATGTAAGATATTAAGAGACTGTTAGACAAAACAAATAAAATAAATATAAAAACAAAATTGAAGATAATAATGATTAAAAAAAAAAGACAGATACTATTCAAAAAGATTGGTAGTGGCAGAAAGATGAAATTTAGAACAGACTCTGCAAATGGATATAATAAAATGACCTTTAGATATGAGGAGAAACTGTGAATAACAAATAAATACTGGCCAACTAAAAGTACCTTTTGCTACTATGTAGGATAGCATATTGGTTCACCAAAAGTTAGGCAATGTTTCCAAAACAAAATTTTCTATCTCCATCTTTTTTCTTTTTCAGACATTTATATAGCATAGGGCCTGGTCATTACGAGTCTGTCATGCCATCAATCATTTCCCTATCCTAGCTTTAACAATGGGATTGCACAACAACATTTCAATCCTTTAACTACATGCACAGTATTTATGACTACAATTTACATTATTTTTTTTCCTTTTAGCTCAAGATCTCAAAATTTAAGAAAATCAATGACAGGGACAAATTTTAAAGGCAGGCAGTCTATAGTTGTGACTTTTTTCTCAAGATAGCACAATTACTAATGAGTTGTTTGTGAAACTGGTTTGAAACAGGAATTTCAAGAGGCAAATATTGTGTTTTTAAGTATTCCTATTTAGAGAATTGGACTTAGAAAATGTTGTCTAAAATGGTTTGCTCCACAAAGTTTGATTAGGCTGTTGTGTCTCAAGATTATTCATTAAACTTACAGAAATACTATTATCAGTATTAGTCGTAAAGCAGGAGACAATGATAGTATTAAAGTCAAGTATTATAATTTTTTTTTTCAAAATATAGGCACATGGAATGTGTAAATTTTAACTAATGCAAACTCTTCATGATCAGAATAAAGAACAGCACTGGTGTTTAAAGAGCTGTCAAGATTTAAGATTGAAATAGCTATTCTTAGTGAAACTCATTTTCCAGAAAAAGGAAATGTGAGAAAACAAATAAATGTATATCTGGTTTTTTTTTTGGAAGAGCAGATCAATTAATGAAAGAAGAATACATGGTGTTGGATTTGCTTTAAAGTCTAATTTAAAGTATCTTCTATTCTTGAAATTGTTCATCATATCAATGAAAAGCTAACTGTGTTAAAATTTGGCTTGCACAATAATAAATTATAATTTGCTTCAACATTAGATTCAACAAAAAATTCAGAGAAATATCATTAAAAGACTAAATTATTCTTGGAGATTTTAATACACATGTTAGTATAAATATTAGATGTTGGTCAAAAGTTTTAAGCCATAACAGTATCTGTGTTGTAAATTTAAGTAATTTGTTGTTATTGAATTTTTGCACAACGCATAAATTGACTATCATAAAGACTTTTATTGAATAGAAAAATTGCTGTAAATGAACATAGATGCATCTGTATTCAAAACAACGGCATTTAATAAATTACATTATAGTTAGTCAGAATACAGAAGTTCATATTATATGATTACTTACAAGCCCAGATTGTGGGATGGATCATACATTCCAAGATTAAATAATAGTTGCATTAAAAAAAATAGGTCTTAGTCCAATTATATTCATAAGAAAATTCATGTTCATCATTTAGAAGTATCTAATATATGTATTAAATTTCAATAATTAAACACTAATTTTTAATTTGGACTTTTAAGATTGTCATGTTACTGACATAAATAAATCTATTCTTAATATTGCTAAAAAGAAAAATTATGACTGGCTTTCTGATGATCTTATTATTAGTGATTTGATTTAAAGAAAATATATGGCTTTTTCTGCTTGACAGAATAATAAATTAAATGTGAAATTTTGTAATAAATGCAAAGATTTGAAGGCAGAATTTCATTGATTGTCAAGAAGATTTAAAATAATTGGTGGATTTAAGATATAGATATTCCCTAATTGTGGACACACTGGATCTTTTTTTGATGCAATGAAAGCATCATATGAATCTGAGAATTGGTATCACATTCCTATTAAATCCAGAAAATATTCTCTTATATGATAATAATGATATTTTAAACAGATGGAAAGAGTATAATGATGATCTTTTGAATAATGATAAAAGAATCGAGATGATGATTTTTAATAATGTATCTATTTTATTTACTTACTTAAATTTGTTCAAGATATTTAGCTTAATAAAATCAATACGGCTCTTTGTAATCTTAAAAATAGAAAGTTTGCAGTTCTGATGAAATGTCTGAATTTTTTTTTAAATATGATGGTGATACTACAGCAAAGATATTTTTAAAAAAAATGTTCAGTAGGTTGCTTTCAATTATAGATGAATGATAACTAGAAACTCAATATTGTTTTAGAAAATCAAAAAACACAATAAGACATAGATTTTGTGCTAGCAAATGCAAGAAAAAATATCAGGGAAGAAAGAGTGGTTTATATAATGCTTTTATTGATTTGGTCAAAGCATTTGACTCAATTAATTGAATAGATCTAAGGTTATATTTGAAATTAATTGGTTGTCACAAAAATTTATTAATATTTTACAGCTTTTATATGAACAAATAAGAGGTAATGTTAATATTACAGGTAAAAAAAAATCTAAAGAATTAGAAAATCAAAACTGGTGTTAAACAAAAATGTATACTTGCTGCAACATTTTATTTTTATGGCAGTAAGTTTTGGAACAATTTATGGACAGCTTAATGAGAAGGGATCTAAATGTGATACAGATTTGATGTGGAATTTCTAATTTAAATTGATTAAAAGTGAAAACAAGAATGTCCATTTTATTGGGTAGTGGAATTACAATATGCTGATAATTGTGTTATTTTTGTCAATTTAAAAGACAATTCACAGAATATACTTAATGTTTTGAATGCAATGTATAAATACATTAGCTTAATAATTAATGTTCAAAAAATTCCAAGTTCTTCATCAGTCAGTGATGGAAAAAATCCTCAACAACTTTTAGCTTGGATGGTTATCAATTTTTAATGTAAACCAATTTAAATATATCTTGGCAGTTTTATAAGTAGAAAAGTGGACTTAGACGATGAAATACAACACAGACTCCAATGGGCTGTTGCTCTTTTTAATAAGTTAAATAATAGTGTATTTTATCAAGAGAAATAACTATTATAACTAAATTAGCTGAATATTGAGCAGTTAATTATTTTTACCTAAAATTATTATATGGAAGACTTGAACATTCTATCAATGCAATATAAAAACAATAGAAAAGTTTAAGAATATTCTGTTAAATTATAAACATACAACGGCAAGATCCTAAAATCAATCAATATTTTTCAACTTTCTGGATTTGATACTATAAAAATTATTGTAAAACCACATCATTGGATTGGACATGTAAAATCAATCATCAATATAAAATTTCCTAAAAGAGAATTTTAAGGTGAACTTAAGCATAATTTTTATGTGAGAGGTAAACTCCATTTACATTATAAGGAATATTTTAAAAATATTCTAAGGAAGTGCAATATGACTGTTTTCATTGGAAAGATAGAATACATTAGACATCTACAATTAAACATGGTGTTAAAATATTACAGAAAGAAAAGTTTTCTTCAGAAATTAAAATACAGCATTGCAAAGTATCAAATAAACCGAAAAATAAACCAGCATGTTCTATATGTAGATGTATTTGCAGATTACAGATTGATTTATACAGTTATCACAAAACTCATCTATAGAATAGTTTTTTTCTTTTTGGAGTTATATTTATTTATGAGCCTGCTGCTGATAATAAACAAATGAAAATAAGTATAGGTAATATTGATATATTACTTTTTTCTATAAGTGTGGTAAGTTTCTAAGCATTTAAATAATCAAAAAAAAAAAAAATTGACCAAAAGAACAATACACCTTATCACTATTTGTCTTCTATTAGTTTTTGAACTAACAGAAAAAAAAAAAAAAGGTTATTTTTAGGCAAATATGAAAATTTGGTTTCTTGATATCAAACTAAATCTTATATAATTCTAAAGGTGGTATAATATGATTTCATATGCTATATACATACCAATCCACTTGTCTTTAATATCAGAAGCCATCAGTATATGATGCAAAATGATTTCTCTTTATTTCAATCTTACATAATATAGCAATGATATCATGCTTCTCTCTGAAGAATTAAGTAAGCATTAAGTAAAGATAATGGGTTCAAGCATAAAAACTAAAAGTCTCTAAATTGATTACTAATTAAAAATAATAAAAAAAGAAAAACCTCATTTTTATCAATTAATTGAAATTGTTTTGCTCATCCTGCAACTTGGGCGAAGGAATAGTACTTTCCACCCATGTATTTGAACATAGAATAAATAAATAATTAAATTAATCGAATACATGTTGCCCTGTGTGGTTTGGTGCAGTGGTACAGTGGCAGGCTCTGAATTTTAAGTTCTCCGAGATCAATCCCAGTGTTGTCACTTACAGGTGCTAGAACTTTTTATGAATTCCTGAGTAATAAAAGCATTCAAATATTTATTTATTTTTAATGTACATTCATATTAAAGTTACAATTAATATAATATCTAAGGCTACAAAAATTTTAATCTGATAATTAAATAAACTGAATAACTTAAGCTGGAAATATATGCAAAAAAATTGAATTATTAAGCTACATAATTTAAGAGTATTTATAATATATCTTAGACCTATAAAATTAATGGCTACATAATTTCTAAATGGAAAATATCCTGAAAATTTTTAGACTTTTATATTTAACTTAAATGTTAAATAAATTGTTGTGGATTTACTGCATCTGATAAGTAGTAGGTTAAATAGCTTTAAGTATTCCAACACTTTACAACAGGGTTAAATTTTTATATATAAACATAGGAATTTGAGCATTAAACATTCTGTGGAAAGCTAGCTTTAACATAAGATTTTCAGATGTTATTTCATAGTTATAAAGAGCCTTGTGGGCAATATTAGCATATCTGCCATGAACTGATTTTGAATCTGGGCTGAGTGATCTTGAATATTTTTTTAACATGCTTGTGATTTATTTTCAGGTAGTTAGCCCATAGACATCCAAGATTTCTGTCGATATAGATAACTAGCTAAAAAATAAACAAGAATGAAGAATTATCTAACCTCTTAATTGTTTTTTCTTTCATGGTTCTTCTATGACTGAACGAAATTGTAAGTTATAATAATAAAAGACTTGCAAAAATAGTTTGTTTGTTTTTTTAAAAAAAAACAACCTTAAATCAGCTATTATATATGATACATCAAAATTAGTTAAAATTTTATATTCTTAATTAATAACACAAATTTTATATACACTTTTTACAAATAAACCACATGGTTTAACTATCAGATATACATAATTATTATTTTACTCTACTTTAAAAACACTACCCTATGGAAATGCAGAGAACATCACTATACATCCAGGTCTTCTATAAATATTTTGATTTAGATTATCAATCCCACACTTCACATAGTGTCAGCGTACATCCACACCATATTTTGACCATAATTTTCTTCGGTAGGTATCTTAGGCATTGATTAAAGTATGTGCTCCAATCTTTATCTAGTTTTTTTAACCAGTTATACTTTTTATTATCAAAGATCGCATTACATCTTATGGACCATATTGTTTTCAATGTATGTATTATTGCCAATGTGTTATGCGGATTAAACTTCACAAAGTTTCTTTTTACTATTTTATTTAAGTTTATTACTGGTTTATAAAACACTTTATTTCTAATATGCCAGAGGGCTTTACACTCCTCAAATAAGTGCAACAAGCTATCTTCCTTTATTTTACATAATATACCTATTAGTTCCAAGTTCATATGGAGCCTACTATTCAGCAGGGCCTTAGTAGGAAGAAGCCCATTTAGGAACCTAAACGTAAACCTAATGTACGATTGTGGTGCATATATCTGTTGTAATTTCTTCAATATATTATTTATATTTAATCCAGGTAAAAATCCTTCTATACTTTGTGCATTACTTCCCTGGTTTTTTATCTCTCTATATTTTACCCCTTCCAAACCAATCAAGTCTAGATTGTCCTGTAAATCCTTGTATGCTATCGGCAAAAAAGAATCTCCTTTCTTTCCCTATTTCATGGTAGACGTTAACTTCAATCAGTGGAGGATCAAAGCATTTATCTTTAATGACATTTATATATGTCTTAGCTTTGATAAACATAATATATTCTTTTAGGTCAATTAAGTTGAGACCTCCCTTATTAATAGGTAGCTGTAATGTTGAGATCGAAACTAGACTTGTTGCCCTTCCCCATATATATTTCTTTGCCATTCTATAGATCTTACTTGTTGTTGTGTTATAGAGGTCAATCCATGGGGCATAATAGTTCAATATACCCATTGTTATGGCATTAAATACTCTAGCCCTTGTAACTTCATAAAGTTTTAATGACGAGAAATTGTTTATCCTCGTGGCTATCTTTTCTATAATTAATTTATTTAAATATATGTTAATTGAGGTCTTTGAGTTATATAATGGTATTCCTAAAAAATCTGTTGGTGTGGCAAGGAATTCACAGGGCATTTTTTTCCCTGTGGCCAATTGCCAGGGCGCAGAATTTGCCAGTTGAACAGATCCAGTTTGTTCTTGAAATTTATTGAGTATATTCATCACAACTTGGATGTTGTAGGCATTTTGAAAAATTATAATTAGATCATCAATAAAGGCAACAACTCCTACCTTTACCCCAAGATGCGGTAAATATATACCTGTAATCTTACCTTCTATATCTTTTACTAGAGGATCTATATATATTGCAAAAAGCAATGCAACCAATGGTGAACCCTGGGGAATCCCTTTATTTGGTATAAAGAAATCAGATTGCCTCATATAATTTTTAATTGAAATCCTGTTATTACTAATGTAGTTTTCAATTGCGTTTATCAACATACCATGTTCAGGTATTAATTCCGATAAATTATTTATCAAATAGGACCAATTCACCAAATCAAAAGCTGATCTAAAGTCAATCTTCACAGCATAATACTGTGTCAATCCCAGCTCTTTGGCATATTTCACAGCTTCTTGAATTTTCATTGCTGCATTGATAGCACATCTACCCTTGACTGCATGATGTGCCTTCGAAATCTTAGAGAAAACCACAGAATGAAGTCTCTTCAATAGTATCCTTGCTAGTATCTTTGAGTCTATGTCTTCTATTGATATATGTCTTAGCTCTTCTAATGTTGGTGTCTGTTTTTCTTTAGCCTTCTTAATACTAAACAAAACCCTATCATTAATGTATGGCCATTTTATCTTTTGACAGCACATTTGATTGAAAAACTTCCACATTGGCTCTATTAGAGCATAATCTATTAGTTTATAAATATTAGCTGGAATTGAATCATTAGCATTAGTAATTACTTTTTTTTAACCTTAATATTTCTTCTTTTATTTCTTGCCTCGTGATGTAATCTTTTGTAGCTTCCAACACTTCGCTTTTATAATCGTGTATAGACTCTTTGACTTCGCCAAATTTTCTTTTTATATTATTATAGATATATTCATCAACTCTAATCCCTGACACAATATCATCATCATTATTTTTAATGGAATCTATTCCTTTTGTGTGTTGTATATAAACTTTACCATAATTAATCATTGGTCTAGATAATTGCCTAATCTTGATATTAACTTTCTAATACATTTAGTTTGGGATTCTTGTTGCATATGGGAATATATATTAAAATATTAAAATTTTATGAACAGATTTTGCTTATTTGAAATGAAAGCATAAAAAATGTGATGCATACTATTACTAAATGTATTGTTTTAAATAGTCAATAAGTCCACATAAATATAATCTGATTAAATAAAACTTGTAATAAATTTCATTTTCTTATATGTCTTATAAATACATGTAAAAATAAAGATGTTTATTTTAATTATAGATTTAATAAATCATCATTAATGATTTGCTTTATCTTAATTAATAAACAAGTATATTCAAGCCAGATACACACTAATAATCTCACCAATGAAATGTGGCAAAAAACCATCAATACTCAGCTACCTCAATAAGACAAAAGTGGGCTCTCCATTTTACTTCCATCTAGTATAAGCTGATTACTGTAGGTTATAATAGATAGTAGTAAAATGGAAATTAATTTTGGATTAAGTGATAGATTTAGTTTTGATTGCATAAGACATAGAAAGGCAACAATTAAATTAAACAAATATATAGCATAATCAGTGAAAATTATTATTATTGTAATTTATAAATAGAAATTTGATACTACTGAAAGTGTGAAATAGTTACTTTTCAGCTTAGGGACAATGAGTGAGAGATGTATTCACTTAGAAACTAATTCTATAAGTTATACCTTTCAATATATTCTTTTTATGTGCTCTTTCTATTTGGGAGAATGAACTTCTATTAACTATTTAATATTTTGTAATCTATTAAAAAGAAAAACAAAAAATGAAAAACTAGCCCTATTAGTGGTTTTGTGATAAATTTTTGCTGGATGGATAAGTTTATCAATACTTCTACCTCCTCCTCTATTAATAAATAAAAACTTTTATTCAAATACACTTAGTATGTAAATTATGCTATGAAGATTAAGCTGCCATTAAGCAAACATTCCTGGAAGTCTAAACTGATTTAAATAAAAAATATTATATATTTAAATACTGTAATTGGGCTCATCAGTATATGCAGTTGTTTGATATTATTATTGTAACACTGATATTTAAGCTGAATCATACTATATGGATAATAGAATTGGCCAAATTGTCAGTGCTATAACAGCAAAAACAAGCAACCACACACACACACAACAAAAAAAAAATCAGAAAGAGTATTACCATCTTTTACTTTTGAAAATCTTAAAAGTTTAGCATTAATATATATATATACAAACCATCAAATGGTTGATATAACTTCACATCTTCAGGCCAGGGTTCATTAGCTAAATAAATTAAAAGAAAAAAAATTATAATTGCAATTTTGAATAATAATAATAAAATTAGCTAAAATAATGTTATATTGTTCTCTGCCCAAATTTGGAATATCATATCTAATCAAAAAGATACAATTATTACTATTATGAGTTAATCTTAATTTATCAATATTTGCCATTATTAACCCCTCAATATTCTTTATTACTTAATTTGTTACTGTTTTCCAAAAATAATCGATCAAATTACAAATAAATAAAAATTTGTTTAAAAATACAAAATATTTTCAAATTCTTATTTGAAGCGAGAAACAGATATGTTAAAAATTACAGCTCTATTATATTAGCAGCAGTAGCCACTAGCAAACCAGTATGGTCTTCCAATTTTAAGAAGAAAAAAAAACAGAAGCTAAAAAAATACACTAGAGATGAGTTTCGTGATAACTATACACGCTAATCTATGAACCACAAGCATATCAATACATAAAACATACTAGTGAAATTTTGTTTATTTAATATTTAGTGATGACATCTTTTAACGTCATTAGCAAACTTTTCTTTCTGACCAACTTCAATATCATATCTAATTGTAGCTTTCCATTATGCTTATACCCAGTCACAACTTCCTAATGAAAGAAATCAATACTACATTTCTTTAGAGTATTTTTGAAATAGAAATAAAGTATATATTATTTGACTAATACTGGATTTTCAGTTTGAGAACATTTGATAACCAACAAAGTTTCTTACTTTGAAACAACAGTTCATATAAATAGTTATATCATTAACAATCAAAATAAAGATCTTTTGACGAGCAAACAGATCTCTGGAGACCGAGATCCTTTAAATCAAATGAGATCATAATATGTTCCAACAATTATAACCCCGTAATTCCAATGAGGTTAATGAGCTTAAGAAGATGAAGGTCTCAATTGATATATTTTAAATAGTTTTAACTCATTGCTATATAAATATCTGGTACTCAGGCTTTCACTGAACTCCTAACATTTGATTCTCTTTTTACCTTTTTCACAAATATATTCACAAACATAATTTTTATTGACAATTCTAATGGTAGTATGGGTAATATCATATTTAGTAGAGAATATTGATAGGCAACTTAAATAAGTGACTACAAAGAATTGGAATCTACAGATTATATTTGTTTCTCTTGTAAAAAAAAAAAAAAGCCATGTAATATTGTTGTAAAAGAATAAACAGAATTCAATAAATGAATAACCGATTAAACTTTTATAATTAAATATCGAAAAGAATATTATCAGAAGCTGACTAATGTAATAAATGTTCACGTTTCAAAGTAGGAAGTTATTTCTAGAGCTTCTTAACAAATGATCTTTTATGCAATATCTATGTTCTCTATTTGTGTGTCATTACTAACAAGTTGTTTGTATTTGAAAAGTTTAAAATTTTCTATACATTCAACATTTACTATAGATGGAAATAATCCAACATATCACATCTAATAATATACCATCATCACTAACCTTCAAATATTTTATGCAATTAAATCTGTACTTCATTAAAGGAGAAGTCATTTTATATAACATCATAATTATTTTGTCATTGGTCAAGTCTCATATACTTTATTAAACACGGTGTTATAAGCATAAAGCATTTATAATCAATCATTAATGCTGCTGGAAAATTAATACTACAATGAAATAGCCATTACGAGAAAATCAAATTCATATCAGAATTATTTAATAATGAGGCTTTAAAATGTATATATAATGCTGCTTAAAAATTAGATGCGAGATTTAAGCTATACGAAAAGAAAAGAACTACTAATTTAATAATATCTTTCACTGCTAAACCATCCTTTGGGCAGAGAACTTCCATAGTTTGTAATCTTTAAAGATAAAAATGAATCACATACCTCCCAGTTCTACCGCTATTGATTCCGTTAATAATACGGAAGGCATAATATTATTTAGGAACTCGATTTTGGCAACTTACAATAAAACTTTTATATTTATTTAATAAAATCCCCCCAAAAAAAAAAAAATTATCCTGCCACTCCTTTATACATTTATGCCGAAATACGGATCTAGATTCTATCCGGTAAAAACTATCAACCCTTGCAGTAATTTTTATAGGACATGCGTGATGTTAATTTCCGTTTATTAAAAAAAAAAAACAATAATTAGGTGGAAGGTTTAACCTACTCGTATTTAATAAAATAAAGTTTATTAATTTTATTATTAAAAAGTAAGTAGTATTTAATTTTTTTTACTACATAGAAGGTAAAATATTCTTACTTTATTTTAGCAGCCATAAACTTGAAATTATTTGTACTGTACTAATTTGTTTTAAAATGTCGTCTGGTCGTTTAGCAACCAAAAACTTTACAAAAAAAAATTTGTGCAACTTGAGATGTAATAAATCGACTGCACATTTCATCTTTTAGCCTTTCCGAATGCTTGCCAGTTCTTTTTTTTTACCGTAAACATGTTCTCCTATTTTATATTGTTAGCGGGTTTTTTTTTTTAATTTTGCAAGTTGTAATTTTCTTATGCCCCCCCCCCCATCCCGCAATTATTAGTTAAAGATCTTCACAGAATTACTTGCTTTTATGAACTTTTATCATCACCTACCTGAAAATTATAAATAACACCGATAAAAAATTATCAATTGGTTATAGTAAACTATTAGTTATTTCAGAGTACCTTCACATAAAAATTCAGTACATATTTCAATCCAGGATATCTCTAAATCTGCCTAACTCTTTTATTTTTTTTTACAAATATTTATATTGTAATTATTTAATGATTTCTTTATTCTTATATATACAAATCATATCCATCATACTCATTTTCTTTACAAATTTTATCATAAAAACAAATTTCGGTACCATCTGTGTTTTGACTATATGGTGCAGTTATTTTCAAATCTGTTTGTACATATACATACAGATTAATAAATTATTCAAAATAATGTATAAAATTATAAATATCCAATAATAATTCATTAAATATTTACAAATCTGGCAATATTTATAATTTGTGTTTATAAAAAGGATCTTGATAATAAATTAAATCAATAATAATATTAACGTAAAAAAATTAACTTCTATAAATATACACTATAGTTTCAAAGACCAACATATGCACATATACTTTTGATTCAGTTTATCTTTATTTTTCTATCTCGTATTGATATATTTCCAAGGTTTAGTTTTATAACTAGATAATCTTGCATAATCACCTAGGTTTTGTAAATATGGTGATATCTTTTTTTATCTAGGAGGGAGATAAACAAAATTTTATTCTAAAAAATAAGTAGTAGAATAAATTTCAAAACATGATATTGCAAATGCTGCATCAAGAACAATAAATTTGAACAGTAAATTGCTAGTGATTGAATTAATTTCTGAATACCTTACACTTCTATTTCAAGATAAATATAAAACCATCAGTTGTGGTTGAAGAAATAATTATTGTGGGGCTTTTTAGTGCTCAGTAAATAGCATTGTTATAAAATATTGTTTTTATATATTATTTTTAATTTTGTAGTACTCACACAGTATATAAAAGCATTTATTATAAAATATATATTATTTTTAATTTTTTAATATTCATATATATTTTGTAATTATTCCTATTTCAAATGGAGAAGGAAAATAATGTTGCAATCTGTGTATGATTTTAAAGAAGTTTGTGGCACATTAAAAATTGATTCCAATATTTTCTTTATGAAAGACATGTTTTTTAAAAAGGAAACTTTTACAATGAAAATAAAATAAAATTTCATCGATTTTAAAAGGAGCAAATTTTACAAGCAGTTGAAATTAAGATTTGTTTTTATTTTAATTAATTATTAATATTTTTACTATTACCTTTTTTAAATAGAAGTATTTAAAAAATCTATCACACTCTCATATGAATCATTGAAAAATTACTGAACCAATAACAATCCATTTGAAATTTGATCCACAAATATCCTTAGATTATATAAACCACTTAATGTTGAAATATTTTGTCATATTAAATTGTCACCATATGTACAAAACTTGAAGTAAATCCATTTGATAGAAGTATATTAAATTTCCATTACAAAATGTATTCTAAATAAATAAAAACTTTTAATTAAAAAAAAAGGCAAGTTATTCTGTCCGCTCACTAAAAAAAAAAAGATTTTATTGTAAAAGACCTATTCATATGAAAAAGAACTTTTCTTTAAATAATTGCTCTTTTATTAAAGGACTTTACTGATTATTTTTACTTGAGTAATACTGCTTTTATTTTCTTCTCTCTCATCTATTAAAATAAATCTAGTTTGAATATTTATAAAATAATGACTTTTCCATGTTACAAAAAAAGCAGCAATCTTTAACCATTATTATTACTCAAAAGTCATATAATATAAAATTCTGTGATCCTCTACTTTGGACTTGTACTATATAAAACTTTTATTTCGTAGCCCTTGTTGCAGAGCAAGAGAGAAATGCTGCCATTTATTGTGAATATTTACTCCAAAAAAACAAATTAGAAGCCAAAAAATTTCTAAAATTATGTTCTTACTGATTTATCTTAATTTATTTAAGTCTTTCTTTATTTTAGACTTACATGTTTGTTTGTTTTTTGTATATTAGTATCTGCTCATCTCATTACTCTATAATGTGAAGATTAGATATCTTTCACAACTTCCAATAGCATCTTATTTTGCTGATTGATTTGGGTGAGAGATACTTAAGGTTGTAAATATAATTTAGTAGAATTTGAATTTTATTAGCTAAACAAATATATATAGAAAATGTCTTAACAATTCAATAAAATATATATAGTTTAAATTTTATGACAAATGTGGGAGGAGTGTGTCTCAAATGTGAAAAGATTTGATTAGTTACAAATCTTTATCAGATGCATTATTCAATATTTATCATATGGATGATGTATCAAATTCATTCTGAATTTTCATCAGGCAAATTGAAAAACTTAAAAAAATATATGGATCCAGTCTATTCTTGATCTTTTGTCAACAGTATTATTTATTCATAGTCTGAATTCCCAATATGTCTACTACGTGCTGGAAATGTTGGAACAGAGATAGATTATATGTTTTAATGTTTATATTGTCTTAAGGAATTATTGTTAACTTGATTGGACACAACCAGGTGCTTCCAGTATCTGGAAAGTGATTTATCCTTTAACATTATCAAATCAAAGAATACTTAAGTAATTATTTCTAAATGCCCGTTCTTATCTTTTTTTCATTTAAGTCCACAACCATTATACAATCAAATTATTTCTGGCATAAGTCAGGAGTGCATGATTTTTTTCTGTAAGAAAACGATGCTTACAAAATTATCATTATTTGATGATTCAATATTTTGGCATTTATCTTTATATAAATATTAAAATGAGCCGAACTTTCATTTTTATAATTTCTAAATAATGACCTTTTCTAATTAAATTATCTCTCAAATCTACCCATTTCTAACATTAATTGAATGTTATCTTTAATGTAGCATGATTGATGTCATAATGTGTCTATATTCATGAGTATAAAGTACAAAACCTTGTAAGCAAACATTTTTTTACCAAAATCCTTTATTACTAATCTAATGTCTTGAAAGTAATTTTAAATAGTCTTAATAAGCATATTGAATTATTAACATTTTAATGACAAGCCCAGACTATATAACCTAAGTGAAATCTATCAAAATTGAAATACCTCCTAAGAGGAACTAATCACAAAGAAGCTAAACTCTCCATACAGTAGCACTGCCAGAGATTTTAAGCACAAACCTTTTTGCATCCATTTATTACTCTGGCTTGCACTGGGTAGTGCTACTGCATGGAGAGATTAGCTTCTGTGTAAATAGCTTGTGTAAGCATAAAGAATTGGTGATTATGTGGTATTTAGGAATTAATCAATCGAATTACAAAGAAGTGTTACAATCATATCACTAAACAACACATCTCAATATAATCATATTTATCAAATTCTATATCTTTACTCATAATGCCATCCAAACAAAATAACACTTTAAACATCTTTATGAAGGCACATAGAGCAGGGCAGAATTAATAAATTAAATGCATATAGTAAATAATATTTATTATTGAAATATATACATAGGTTTCATGGTACAGAGCTTAGTTATCTGCCTCAACTAAATAAAAATAATTAAATCAGCAATCATCACTTTTCTTAAATCATATGAATGAGGATGGCAGGTGGTAAATAAGTTCCTTAACAATAAGTAACAATGATTATAATATAATTTATATTGATTCATAACAGCAATGCATATGCAACCTTTCATTCCATTCTTTAAAATCATTCTGTAGGTATTCAACTATATCTCATTTCCATTATATACAGCACTGGCAATGATGCATAAATTATTATTGATAACATGAATTCTCATTATTCAATACTTTCTCTTTGACTTTATCATATTTAAATAAGGTGAGATTCTTCTTAATAGTGGCAGATATTCATATAACTTTTTCAAAATTAAATAACTCATTTACTTCCAAAAGCATATTCTTTAAGATATCTAAATATGCATTATGAATATATATTCACACACATGTGCATTCATGTACTACTCTTAAATAAATTTTATTTTTGTTATTAAATAAATCCTAAGTAAATTTTTTTATATATATAAAGCTAATTTTAACTTTATCCTTGTTACTTTTTTATATGTAAACACTATTAGTAATTGTTAAAAAATAATAATTTTCACAAGATATATTCATATCATTTTAAATAAATAGTATATACATTACAAGAAATATGCTGCAAAACCCTCCTTTTTATTTATATTATTAATGGTCTCTTCAACCAATTAAATTACTATGGTGAGTGGCATAATCACTTATTTTGATTTCTTGTTCCCAAATCAGTGCTTATTCTTGAAAATCTTGAAACATATGTTAATTACAATAACAGCAAAATATAGCAAAATAAATAAATAAAAATTATATGAAATAGAAAGAAAGCTTCTAATTTTTTTTTCTTTTAGAAAAATAAATTAAAGCCAAGATAAAATAAGTTTATGTCTGAGAATCTTTTACTAAGTCTGCAAATGATAGATTCCATTTATTTTTTCCTAGAGTTTTTTATTTTATGAAAAATAAATTAAAGCCAAGATAAAAAATCTTTTTTTTTTTTTTTTGATTTTCAGGTAATCTGTGAGCATTGGGTCTCAATTATCTACTTATTCATGCTCTTTCCATTAGCAGACATTTTGGTTAGCATTAGAATTTTGCTGGTATTTTACAAAGTTCTTTTCCAAACTATTTCTGTGGTAGAGAGAAAGTTTGAAAAATTAATGTAGTCTGACTATTTCCTAAATCAGGTAACAGAATGAATATGAATCATAATATAAAACTAGCTATTTTTTTGCCTAACTTATTTAATAAAAAAAAAAACTTTGAACTTGAAATTAAAATAATTGCATACTTTTCAAGAATATACTTAATCAAATTATTTAATTAAACCTGAATTTTTAATCTTCCTTAATTAAATCTGTTTAACAAGAATATATATATAAAACAAATCAGACGATAAAATTCTTGTTTTTTGACTTAAGCTTTTACATGGTTTATTTGAAATTTTTTAATTTTCACACACACACTAATGTATACAAAAATAATTTAATGTGTCTGTGTTTGCAAATGTATATAAAACTAATAAATTAAATTTTAAATTGTCCTGACATTTAGCTATACTTATAACCAAAAATAAAATATTTCATCAATCTCTGTCTAACCCTATACTGTTCTCCATTCTTTCTCAACCTAACTTCAGCAACTGATCATTAATACATATTAAGTATTTAATTTAATTATGAATTGTGTGGGAGATAGATCGTTATGATTATATAATTTAAAATACAAATATAAAAAAATCAAAGTATAATCTTGATCTACTCCAGCTGCACTTTTAATATTGCAGCATACCGGCCCAACAAGTGAAGAAGTCAAATACAGAAGTTGAAAATCACCAATGGCACCTATAACCAAACCACAGCTATAAGAAACATAACCTGTGATCACATTTCCAGGTTATAGAATTTCCACTGCTAAATTTCAAACCCTCCTACCATTCAAATCATTTTTTTATTTCAAGGTAAAACCTCAGGTACCAGCTAACTATAAACTATAATTAGCATGCCTGGACATCAGGAAAACACATTTAGCATTTGTTTTAACCCTTTTCTAGTTCTTTTGTTTATTTATAAGATGGGGAAACTATAGTAGACCGTTTAATGACTGTACTTAACTAAATGGTTTCGTAAATGGTATACTGATTAAGAGAAATTACCAAATCATAACTCAAACAAATACTTTATTTTTTTTTAAAAAAAAACTCTTAATTAACTATAATAAAGAAAATTATAAATCATTAAACATGCTTTTACTAAATATATGATAATAAAAGATAATACAGTTAAATACTATAAACACACTTAAGCACACATACCATGACATTTAAAATCACTTAAGGAAAGCTTTATACATAGTAATTAAAATATATGATAAAAAAAAGTATACACGCACATACTAGGGTTCACTTTTAGGATAAAGATGGAAGGTACTCAAAGATTGCTATGGCTATTGGCAAAGTCATAATTAATTCATGCATGAAATAAAAGTTCATAATTACCTAGGATTGATACTTTATGCTTTTAAAGATACGACTCCTGGTTTCTTGACCGTATTTGATCACCAACCAGTTGAATTTTGGATTTCACTAATGATTTGGCTCCTGCTAACTTTCTATGTTTATTGAGATAGATATTCCTTGACTGCACAGACTGTTAAGTGGGCATGACTTCTACATAGAGGACTTCTGACATCCTGGAAGATCGGGACTGGAGACAGGCCACATACTTCAATGGCTTTCTAGTACTGCATGATTTTAGATGGATCTTTCATAGCTATGAAGATGTCCAATCATATTCTAATGACACTCGCAGTCATGCTAATCTTTCTTCTCTGGAACTTTTTTTCAGTGTTGATACTAGCAGTTTTAATATTGTTAATTGCTAAGATGCTACATACTCATCGCAACCCAAAAATCACGGATCAAACAGAAATTTAACTCAGAATGCCATGAATGAATTTCTTTTTTTTTTTAGTCTTTTTATATGATTTCATTTCATTGTCTCTTTTATCACTCCTAATTAATTTGTAAATTTTATTATTTAAATTTCCAATGTTTTCTTAATCTGCATATCTGCTTAGATTAATCTAGCTCTTAAATAAGATATCAACCAAGCAATCTTTAAGAAATTTTAAATTTATGTTATACATTTTACTTTTACTTATTTTAATTCAACTTTCATTTCTTTACACACACACATTTTCTTATTTTCTTTTAAATAAATGAAGGGAGAGAAATATAGTTTTTAAATCTTTCTAATTTTAAATGTATGTTATACGCTTTCCTTTTACTTATTTTAATTCAACCCTCATTTCTTTACACAAACACATTTTCTTATTTTCTTTTAAATAAATGAAGGGAGAGAAATATAGTTTTTAAATCTTTTTAAGTTAATTTCTCTCCCCTCAACCTGTATATATATTATAACGGTCACGGTGTGGGTGATCAAAGGAGTCATCGTATCTGCCGTACAGGGCACCACTAGGCCATTTGAACTTAGAAAATTTATAGAGTAGGCAGATACACACTGTTAAAGATCCAACTTTTATTTATTAAGACCATTTGCCCTTGCCACTAGCTCAAGGAGATGCAGAAACTTAATATAACTTAAAATATATTAATATTTAATAAAATAAGCCACTGCCAGTAATAAGACACACAAAAAAATTTATTAACAAACATATATAATATTTATATTTAAAATTGAGGAATAAAATTTATATTTATATTTTAACATTTTTAAATTTAAATTACTATTTTAAATAGACCGCACAGATAGACATTTTATTAATATTTTACTTTAGCATGTTGGGTATAGATAGGCTACATAGAGTCCACAGTTAATAACCTTTCAAAACAAATCATTCAATCTCAGACTAAAAGTTCGTAGCCAAACCAACACCTGCTTCCAGATATATAGTCGCAACCAATGTAATATGAAGATGCTAGCATAAAATCATGCTGACAGGAATGTGCATCTGACAGCGTGATATTATTTGAAGGACATGATCCTCATCCAGTACAGGAATGGGCATCTGTCTGGTGAAGGAATCATGTATATAAATTAATTAAAGAGTGCTACATATGGGGGAGAGCGGTCTTTCTGCTGACTTATAAATCCCTGTCCATAGAGCTAGAAGGGGTTAATGGCACAGGAAATATGTCTGCGACCATTTCAATGATATGACTGCCTCTTTGGGGTCATGCATTCAGTTGGGCATGTTGCCCTGTATGCTAAACACGCTTCACATTACATTGATATAAACACCCATATATCCCTCCACAAGCATCGTCCTAACTACGAAACAAATAGCCTGAAATTAACCCTTTAAATAAACAAATTTAAACATAGTTATTATTTTTTTATCCATGCAGCTATCTACACCCAACTTTAATTTGATACATTTTAATTAACATTTAACACACAAAAAAAGAAAAGAAATGGAAATGATTGCTTAAACAGACGCATAAAAAAATTACTAATAATTGATTCTGAATTCTTTAGGTCAGATAATAATTCTTATTTTTAGTTATTAATTGCAAATTCAGGAAAAGTTCCTATTAGATAAACACAAGAGTTCATACTTTACGGATTGAGCAGATTGAGAGATCCATCTTCGTGATCACTTTCGTAGATTGTTTGTCCTTCTTTGAAATGAAACCGCTACTTGCCATGCATTTGATCAGGAACTGTCATCCAGAGGCCTCAGCTGGTTGTCCGGAAAATTAAATTTATTGCAGACTTCCACATCGTGAAAATCTGCAATATAGCTAGTTATAACGGTATATTCATAGTCAGCTCTAAGATAACAATTATAATAATCCTTTGACTTTTATATTTTTATTAGCCTCTTATCATCCAATCTTCAGATTCAACGAGCAAGACGTCACTAATCCTCTTGTGTTTCATTTACGGTCTGTGCTGTCATTTCATGCTTTGCATTGGTCATTTAGTTTCTTTTTATTCTCTTATCTGACCATTTAATTATTCGAGTGCCCCAAGGGCTAGTGTGCTTTAGAACAATCATTTAATTAATAAAACAATCATTTCCAATTTCTAAGATTATAGAAATCAACATTATTTCTATTTTTGAAATATCAATCTTTACATCTTTACTTTTTTATAAAAAAAAAAAATACTTTCAAATACTTTCATTTTTAAAAGTTTTTAAAGTTTCCCATCTGTGCGATATATATACGTTAAATATAACTTTCAATTTTCAGTTTTTAAGTTAAGTTTTTTTTTTTCTTTTTAATAAATCAATTTTTATTTATGTCTTTTTATTTTAATTTTAAAATAATGTAATGGCAAATTATATACCGTTACTATATATATATATATGATCACTAGATAGAGCTTTACCAATATCTCCAAACAAGGTTTTTGCTTACATAAACGCTGAGACAGCATTCAATATCTCTTTCGTTATCTCCAACCACCAGACCATGGTTTCGAGCTAGTTGGCTCACCTCAGTGATGTGTAGGAGAACAGAAACTAGATCTAAATACTGAGTCTACAATCAGCATTTTATGAAACAAGTTTCTATCAGCCTGAAAGCATGAATTTTTCAGATACGTAAATATTTTTAAATCCAGTCAAACAAACTAGACAGCTATATGGGTCTGATATCAGTTCAGTTTCACCATATAGTAAAAGCCTCTGCAATATATATCATTGCAAAAACCTTCAAAGGTACATTTATGATAAACAAAAAGTTATAAATTTCGTAACTTCCTCTAGCTTGTAATTTATGATAACTAGATGGAGCTTTACCAATAGCTCCAAACAAGCTTTTTGTTTACATAAATGCCGAGAGAGACAGCATTCAATATCTCTTTCGTTATCTCCAATCACCAGACCATGGTTTAAAATAATATATATATATTATTTTAAAACTAGTAAAGCTTATATGAATACATGATGTGTTGATTTGTCCTGTGGCAATCTACACTTATAAAAAAAAAAACTCTTTAAACTTTTATGGCAAAAAAAAAACCTTTCTAAATTATACTTCTCTTTCTTAAATTTTTATAATTAATTCTTTCAAATGAGATTTTTTCTTGAATCATTTCTTGAATGATTCTGCAGTATAGAAATTTAAACTTCTTTAACTAATTATAAATTCTTTTCATATTAAAATTTTACACTTTATAAAATTTACGAACAGGTACCACTGTTCAATAGTGATACATTGCACTGCTCCCTACTTGAGAGTAAAATGCATCTCTTGACCTATTTTATCTCTGCCAATTTTCTGATACTTTCCACTGTAATAATTAATTACAGTATTGTTATTTTCTATGTCAATTTTCTAATACTCTCCACTGTAATAATTAATTACAGTATTGCTATTTTCTATGTATATTCTATCCTTTGCGTATTTCCAAAAAACTTATTTCATTTCGTGACCTACAGTTCTGATCCTGTATTGGACCTTTCCATTGTCTGAACGGCAGCTCTTTTTTTCTCTTTATCAATTGTAATGACTGGATGTTATCTGTTCCTATCTTTTCCATGCCCTGTGTGACCACAAACATGTTACTGAATTTTTGTTTTATTATATACGGACCTTCATAAATTGGTTGAAACTTCTTGAAAATTTATTTCTTGGGATGGCTTACAGGGTTGGTTTTTATCATGACCTCATCTCCTACTCTAAATCCATTCTTGGCCCTACCTTGTCTCTTCTGCCTTAATTCACCCATCTTCTTTAGCCTAGTATGTGCTCGTTCAGCATCCTTCCTTCTCAATTGGGCCTGCTTCCACTGGTGGACTGGTTCTTAATGGGTATGGTCATTCTTCCCAAAATGAAGCTGGATGGGTTTGAACTCTGTAGACTCATTTTTGAATCAGTTTATCATATTAAGAATATGCAGGATTTCCTTCACCCACCTTAGGTGATTATCATATATATATACATGAAATACATGCCCCAACTCTCTCATGACCTGTTCATATGTATTGGACTGCAGGTTGCATATTGACATAAGTAGGTGTTTTATTCCATGTCTCCATCCATTTTTTTTCATTCATCGGGTACAAACAGTGTCCTATGGTCAGACAAGATTTTACCTGGAATTCCCACTGTTCCAAAACATTGTTGCTCCAAAACCATATGGTTTGCTTGTCATTTGCCTGAGTCACAGGGTATGCTGCCACCAATTTTGAAAATACATCTTAAGCCATGACAGGTATTTCATTTTTATTAAATGAAGGCAGAGGTCTGTAAAAGTCTATTCCTAATTAATCATTCGGTTGGTGCATGTAAATGGGCTTCAATGGCCCCACCCCAGATGCATTAAGTGATTTAGTTTTTGAGCATGCTGGCATATATTCCTGACCAGTAGAACCTGGCATACATTCCTGACCAGTAGAACCAATGGTTCAACCATCTCTCAACTTTACTTGCTCCATAGTGTCCATATTTTTGGTGTATATGTTTAATCATATTTCTCATCATGACCGGAATAATGATATGCCTTTGTTTATCCTTTTCATTTTTACATTGTAACAGCCCTCCTTTTAGGCAGTAGCACTTCCTATCTCTACATGGTATTATTTCCCATTTTTGTCACAGGCTGGTGATGTAAAACTTCATTATTTGCTGGCAATCACCATCCTCGCTTTGCCGCTCTTTTAATCTATGATAAATTTTCTGCCTCATTGCTTTTGTCAATTTCCATTGCAGTGATATATGCATTGTCACAACTTAAATGATGCTGCTCCTGTACTGCAGAGTATCAGGTTAATGTCTCTGCTATGACATTTTCTTTACCTTGGCAGTATCTCGCACTATAATTGAACTCCTGAAGAAACGAACTCTGCGTTAATAACCAGCTGTTCATAAGGAAGCTATGACTTAAAAATTCAAGGCTTTTGCAATCAGCAATTACAATTACCTCAGATCCTATCAGATACTGATGAGATTTTTTAAACACCCACACAATCACCAAGGCCTCCTTCTCAGTTACGGTGTAGTTCATTTCAGGACCCTTCAATAATCAACTAATAAAGAAAAGGACCCCTTGCTGACCCCACTTCTTGTATTGAGACAGTGTAGCCCCATCCAAACCCACTGCTATTGGTTTGCACAAAAAATGGCTTATGAAAGTCAGGGTATGACAACATAACCTTTTCTAAAAACCCTGCCTTCACATTTTGAAAGCTAGATCATGCTGTTCAGTCCATGACCACTGTTTTTCCTTTTTGAGCAATTGTAGCAATGGTTCCATATCAAGAAAAATTTAGTAAAAGTGGTTATAGAAATTACATAACCCGAGGGAAAACTAAAAGGCCTAGGAAAATCTTGGATCGCCTGAATTTTTTTCAGGATTTGATCAGATCCCCTTTTCACTAATTATGTGGCCTAAAAATTTTACTTCAGTGGTCATTAATTTACATTTACTTAAGTTAATTTTTATTCTCTTTTGTTTGCACTCACACAACAGCTGCTCTAAATGCGTGAAGTGCTCCACTATACTTTCTCATCTACATACATTACTATTAAACTTTTAATACAGTCTGATAGCATATGATCAAGACACTGTATTAGACCTCTTCCATTATTTTTAAATCAAAGGGAATCTGATTGAAGTTGTATACCCATCCATTATACTGAAAAGTGGTATATTTCTGATTGTTAGGGTGCAGCTTGATTTGCCAGTAACTGGTGATCAAATCAAACGTCAAAAATATTCTTTTATTGCAGAATTTTGTTAAACAACTCATTCATATCTGGAGCAGGTATTTGTATCAGGCATAGTTATCCTATTTAATTGACAAGTATCCAAACACAGCCGAATGGACCAGTCCCTTTTTTACTGTTACAATAGGATTGTTGAAAGGGGATGAATATTTAGAGGGATTCCCCACAGAAGCATTTTCTCTATCTGTTCCTCCACTTCACCCCAATATTAATGAGGTATAGGGTATGCATGGGCCTGATACGATTGATCTTTCACAAGTTTTATTCTGTCTTATATCCTTGAATCACTTCAGGGATTTCAGAAAAAATGCTCTCGTATTTATTTAGCGCTTTCTTTAGTTGCTCCCTCCGACCTCTGTCTATCAATTTCGATTCCTTCACCTTTTCCTCTATTTCTATTTTTATTTCCATACTTTGCACACAATGCTCCCTAATATATATACCAGCTTGGTCTGCTGTGAACGTAATTACTTCATTCTTCAGTTTTACCTGATTTTGTTCATAATCCAGTGCATACCTGGTCTTATGCATAAAGTTTGACCCTAGTATATATGGCCTCATGGATCAGATCTTCCAAGGTAAGCAAGATGTGGCTATATTCATTTCCTACTATATGCATGCATAGCCATACTTGTTTTGACACCAGTCTCGCCCTTTTACTATTAGCCATCATGATGTATACCATCTAATGGCAAAATTTTAAGTTTAGAATTAATATAGTTTATTCTATTAAACACTTCCTGGGACATCACTATCACCTGGCTTCCAGAATCAAGTAAAGTACAGGTTATCACCCCTTTTATCACTACTTTCACTTTCGGACATCCCTGAGGTACCATTACTGCCTCTCCCAGCTACATACCAGGTTTGATACTTGCATATAGCTATATTCCCTGTCTCTATTCTTTATAATCTGTCTATTGCAATCCAATGCTATAAGTATTTCAGCCTTATGCTCTATCATTTCCTATTTTGCTCCAATTATCATTTGCTCTACGGTTATGTTTAACTCTTTGTATAATTTCCTGCTCAGATAAAGGGGGTGTCATGGATCATTTTTTTGTCAGCGAAAAAATATGAATAGTTCACCAGGCTGCCATTTGTCTTGCTCCACCTGGCGCTTAATAATTTCCTGATATTCATCCCCCCAATAGGTCGCCAGTAATAATGATTGTATTCTCCAAATGTTGCTGGTTTTGAGAATAATAAATTCCACCAGAATTGAGCCTGCCCCTGTATATGACTGTGAGCTATAGCAACCTTGGCTACTTTGTTTAATTTATTCAGTGCAAAATAATGTTCCAGACTATTAAGGTGTTCATTTGGAGCCTCCCCTATGTACCCGAAAATGTCTTTATTTTTAGCAACTGATTTACTGCATTGACTATCTCAATATGTGTGCATGTTCTTATACTTTCCTGTTCATTTTCTAACATTTCTATTATCTTAACTCATTTTTTCTATTGTTATCATGTCTTTCCTTATCCTCTTGTTGTACTGTTCTGTTTTTTGACCTCCCATTTCCTTATCCTCTTGTTGTACTGTTCTGTTTTTTGACCTCCCGTCTTATCTCTTCTATCAGCACTTCCATACTCTCTCATTTTCAAAACAAACAAAAAAAAATTATTTCTAATATTTTATTGTAAATGAAGCATGTGACTGCCTCCAACCCCTTTGGTCCTTTCTGTCTCTACATTGTTCTCAATACCCCGATCTGCCTAAATATCTATCACTTTTCATTGGACTTATTACAATTTGTTTGCTTTGGTTCATTCTCCTTTTGCCACTACACTACTTTCATAATTAAAATTATGTAATTTAGCATTTCTTTAAAATCTTATTTTTAAAAATTCTAATTACACTGTAATTTATAATTGCTTGTCACTATGACAGTTCTGCACCCACATTAGAAAAGCCATTTGAACCGGGTGGGAGATAGATTGATATGATTATATAATTTAAAATACAAAAAAAAAAAAAATCCAAAATATAATCTCAATGTACTCCAACTGCATTTTTAATATTGCAGCACATTGGCTCAACAAGTGAAGAAAGACAAATACAGAAGGTGAAGATCCCCAACAACACCTATAACCAAACCACAGCTATAAGAAACATAACCTGTGATCACATTTCTAGGTTATGGAACTTACCACTGCTAAATTTCAAACTCTCCTACCATCCAAAGCATTTTATTTATTTCAAAGTAAAACCTCAGGCACCAGCTAACTATAAACTATAATTAGCATGCCTGGATATTAGGAAAATACATTTAACCATTTTCTAGCTCTTTTGTTTATTTATAAGAGGGCAAACTATAATGGACCACTTAATGACTGTACTTGACTAAATGGTTTCGTAAATAGTATACTGATTAAGAGAAATGACCAAATTATAACTAGCAAACAAATATTTTATTTTTTAAAAAACTCTTAACTAACTATAATAAAGACAAATTATAAATCATTAAACATGCTTTTACTAAATATATGATAATAAAAGATAATACAGTTAAATACTATAGACACACTTAAGAACACATACCATGACATTTAAAATCACTTAAGGAAAGCTTTATACATATTAATTAAAATATATGATTAAGAAAATACGTATACATGCACCTACTAGAATTCACTTTTAGAATAAAGATGTAAGGTACTCAAAGTTTTCTGTGGCTATTGGCAAAGTCATAATTAGTTCATGCACAAAATAAAAGTTCATAATTACCTAGGATTTATACTTTCTGCTTTTAAAGATACGATTCCTGGTTTCTCAACTGTATTTGATCAACCAGTTGGATTTTGGATTTCACTAATGGTTTGGCTCCTGCTGACTTTCCGTGTTTATTGAGATAGACCTTCTTTGAGTGCACAGACTGTTAAATGGGTATGAATTCTATGTAGAGGATTTCTTATGTCCTGGAAGACCAGGACTGGAGACAGGCCACATACTTCAGTAGCTTTCTAGCACTGCATGATTTTAGATGGCTCTTTCATAGCTATGAAGATGTCCAATCGCATTCTAATGACACTTGCAGCTGTGCTCGTCTTTCTTCTCTGGAACTCTTTTTCAGTGTTGATACTAGCACAGTTTTAATATAGTTAATTGCTAAGACACTATATAGTCATTGCAACCCAAGAATCACAGATTAAAGAGAAATTTGTCTCAGAATGTCATGAATGAATTTCTTTTTTTTTAATAGTCTTTTTATATGATTTCCTTCCATTGTCTCTTATCACTCCTAATTAATTTGTAAATTTTATTAATTAAATTTCTAATGTTTTCTTAATCGGCATATCTGTTTAGATTAATCTAGCTCTTGGATAAGATATCAGTTCAAATTACTTTCTATTATGTTTTCCTTATTGTAATTTTATAGCTATTATTCCCTCCTTTCCTTTTACTTATTCTAATTCAACTTTCATTTCTTTACACACAGAGATTTTCTTAATTTCTTTTAAATAAATGAAGAGAGAGAACTATAGTTTTTAAATCTTTCTAATTTTAAATTTATATTTATACACTTTCCTTTTATTTTTTTTAGTTGAACTTTTATTTTTTTATACACACAGACATTTTCTTATTTTCTTTTAAATAAATGGAGAGAAATACAGTTTTTAAATCTTTTTAATTTAGTTAATTTCTCTCCCCTCAAATTGTTTTATATATATATATTATTTTAAACTAGTAAAACTTATATGAATACATGATATGTTAATTTGCCCTATGGTGATCTACGCTTCTAAAAAAAACTCTTTAAACTTTCTAAATTATACTTCTCTTTCTTAAAGTTTTATAATTAATTTTTTCAAACAAGATTTTTATTTGAATCAATTCTTGAGAAAATAATTCCATAGTATAGAACTTTAAACTTCTTTAACTAATTATAAATTCTTTTCATATTAAAATTTTATACTTTATAAAATTTACAAACATGTACCGCTGTTCAATAGTAGTACAATATATATAATAGTGTGGAAGATAACTACTCTTCACCCATACACTCTAAGAATAAGAATAAACAACTTCTTGCAGGCCAGGAGAGAGGGGATGCCAGCATAGCCATTTGGTTAGGGCCTACAGTGTTCAAGATGCCTACTTTTGTTGGGCAAATTTTTTAAAAAAAGCTACATATATCCATTTTTAACATATATAAATAAAAAAATTTATTCAACTTATTGTACCAACTTTTTTATGCCAACATTTAATAATTCATTTGAATACATTTCAATATTTTTAGCTTTATCTGGATAAAGCTAAAAATATTGAAATGTATTTGAATGAATTGTTAAATGTTGCCTAATTAAATAATAATGTTTCAGCATCCATTTTTTATGACCATAATAAGTCATGTATTTATGATTTTAACTTCAATTATAATAATGTAAAAATATTGCAAATTGAAAAAAATAACAACAAAAGGAAAATAAAGGAAGCTATACTAATATACAAATACAAACAAGACTTAATTAACAGACAGGCAGCAAACATTAAGATCATGAAAATGTGGGAACAGTAGCCTTTCAAAGTGTTAGTTGCAAAGACTATGAGGATAGTCAAAAGCGCTCCTAAGTGTGGATAAAAAATTTTAAAGTTATACTTTACACATATCTAATTATTTTATTTATAAATATTCAATTATAAGATTACATATATATTGAACCAGATACTCTATCCGCTTCAAATGTTCCATCATGAAATTTTAAATGGCTTTTGTATTTCTTTTTAAGTTTTTAAAAGAAAGATATCAAAGTTTTATATTTTATTATTTAATTTAGTAAGTAACACACATGCTTAATTTTTTTTTTTTAAAAAAAAAAAAGATCTGTGATTTTTATTTGCAATAGATTTTAATTTTAAAATCAATTTTCTTTTGACATTTTTTTTAATATTTTGTAAAAATATTCTAATTAAAAAGTTTTTTTTAATCCTTTTTGAAAAAGCAATTTAATTTTGGAAAGTTTTAATTACATTCCTGTTTTTTTTTTATTTTCAATTATAATCTATTGAAAATTTATTTTTAAAAGCTGAGACTTGTTTTTATATTTAATTTTTTTAATTAATTATGAATAAGATAAAGAGCCCTGGTCAGAATTTTTAATTAAGATTAAGTTTGAGATAGGAATTTGCCCTGGTCAGAAATTGCTAATTAAAGATGACACAGAAGATAATGGCTCACACAAATAGCCCCAGATTTTGGACTAAGGGATTCTCTGATAAATTTTCTGATGCTGCCTATTATAAGTACTTTGTTTTGCTAACTAATTTTAGCTGCTCAATCTGTTAATTTTGCTTGTGGTAATTATTCGGATTGCAGATATTTCAATGATATTATAGTATGGACTATTTTTCACTAAATAGTAATCATCCACACAGAATGTGAAATATATACGCTATGAGAAATCTTCACATGCAGTGCTAGATCCTCTCAAAACAAACTACAGTGCTTCAGACCATGCTGCCAAAATCATGTCATAAAAGTCTGATTTAGAATTGACTCCCAGATTGCCTCCAATCTTCTGAAATATAAATGGAAGCCAAAATCTATGTAAGAACATTAAAGACAACTAAACTGAGTGCCATGCTGAAAGACATCAGTCAGTCTTAACCTTATACCTTGAGGTAAAAAATTTCATATGCTTACCAGGGTTAATTCTCTTAGTTAAATCTCTTATGAAAATATCAGCTTAATCTTAAAAAGAAACCTATCTTTGTAATTTCTTCTAAATATTCAATTTAAGTATTTTTAGCATTTATTATATATTGTATTTATTTGTATGTTGGAATCTTAGTTTTAAGATTCCATGTTTCTTTTAAATTTATTTATCTGAGAGTCTATTGCAAGTTTATATTTGATATGCTTTGTATTTTTTTCTCTTTTTATATTACGAACCCTTGCTAAGTGCTTTGGCAGATCTTCATAATTTTATTTTAACTCGCCTGTCCTTTGTCTTATAATTAGTTTAGTTAAATCGGTTTTGTATTTTTCTGCAGACCGTAAATCTTTTGGCTGGTGTTTTATCGATTGCTTTGTTCTGTTTTCCTATTTCAAAGATTTAGTTTTCATTTACTTAAGATTATGTAAGATCATAATCCTTTCTTGTTGGCCTTTATGGTCTTGTACTCAAATTCAACCATGAATTGCCTTAAAGTGGTATATCATGAGCCATTCTGCAGACATATGGCATCCTTAGCTCTGTTGTTTCTGTCTCAAACTAAGGAATGCTCACATGTGCTGTTTCATTGAATTCCTTGCAAGACCACTTTATTTTCAGCAATTTTTGAATGGGAAAATTAGAATTGTTTTTTTTAATAAATCACTAGCAGAAATATATTATCAATCCCCTTTTAAATTATAGGTAAGAAAACGAACCTATCTGCCAAAGTGTTTTATGTTCTACACTCACATACACCTTTGGATAAATATGCCAGTAAAATCTAGGTCAAACTTTCATATTTTGTTTTCCAGATTTTTTTTTTTTGCTTGAATCTAATAAACTTTTGAAGTATTTAAAATTAGTTTGGCTGATGTTTGTCTCTGTTGTCTTTTCTCAATTGTCTGAACAATCGTAATGATCTCTTTCCCTGGGTCCCTGTAAATAAAATTTTCCAGGTACACAGTGACCTGGTGGCATCTTCAGTGATCAAAAGAATGTTTAAATTTTAGCAATACCAACTTGGAGCTTCGAGTTTAAAACCCATGTGAGATTTTGTTCAGACAATTGAGAAATATTTGTGGGAGGCAAGATTTAGTATTTAGGGATCAGTTTGTGCTAGTTGATATGTATTGTTGGTATAGTATGGAGTAGGGAATGTCTTTTTCAAATGAGAAATAAACAAACAGTTAAATAGTATTTTTTTTGGAGTTAATTTTGAACTTAAAAGACTAAAATAATTAGGTATTAAGAAGTCTTTTTTAAATTAAATAAATAAATAAATAGTTAAATAGCAGTTTGCTTTTGGATTTATTTGAATGTAAGAAGGTTAAATAAATAGATATTAAGGTTTTTTTTTTGTTGTGTGAAAACTGAAAATAAAAGTTAAATATTAAAATATTGGATTTAACCTTGTGTCAAGGAATGGAAGCTGGTGGATTTATTTGAATGTAAGAAGGTTAAATAAATAGATATTAAGGTTTTTTTTTTGTTGTGTGAAAACTGAAAATAAAAGTTAAATATTAAAATATTGGATTTAACCTTGTGTCAAGGAATGGAAGCTGGTGTAGGAATTGGTGGTTGGGGGGGGGGAGGGATAGTCTTGGAAGAAGGCACTGTTTCTTTTTAAAACCCCCAAATGGTTGAAATGGAAAAAAAGGTGTCAGAGACTCAAATGATGATGAAGATGATGATGGATATGATAAAAGTCAAAATGAGAGAAATGCATCAAAATATTAAACAAAGTCATCAGAAAATGGTGGTAGAAAATAGAGAAATAAGAGAGAATCAGCAGGCAATGAAGGAAGAAAATAGTGAGTTTGAAGCAGAAATGATTAAGAAAATGAAAGAAATAAGACAAGAAATAATGGAAAAAGTAGAGGAAAATCAGGAAGCTATAAAAACTATAGTAAAAGATATGAGTAAAGAGATTCAGGAAGATGAGGTGGTAAGAGATGTAAATGAAAGGAAAGATGAATTAAAACAAGATAATGTTAGAATAGATACGGTGGAAATAAAGATAGCAATAAGCAGAGATGGGATACAGATAGATAGTTGTGGTGGAAAAATTAGAAAATGCAAATGGAGATATAGAAGAAAGGTATAAGTTAAAGAGAAAAAATAATGTAAAGACGTCTTCACAAGAAACTAATTGCTCATTTCAAACATGAATTTAAAACAAAGAAAAGTGTTAGGAGAAAGATTAGGGAATATGATTTTAAAGCAGAAAGAGAAGCTATTTATAAAGCAATTTTATTTAAAACAGTCAAAAATACTATTCTTTCCATTTCCTAGTGTTGATACTCTCAAGAGTGAGGAGAGACTTTTTAAAGAAAGGAGTCTTCAGATATGTGAGGTAGAAAATAAAACAAAATGTGAAAGAGTTAAGACAAAAGTTTATAAGCAAGGAAAGGAGATAAGAAAAGTAACCTATATCAGAGAGCTAGGTAAAAAAGAAAAACAACCACCTGACAAAGGTTAAGAGATTTAAACATGGAATAATTGGATTGACTATTTGAAAAAAGATTTGCTTATTATACCAGACAATGAGAATGGATACAGTTGAACTAGGAAAATAAAAGTTTTTTAAACAGAGCACAAATTAAATGTTCAGCCAGGTTTCTAAGGGGTGTTTTAAATGTTTAATGTTTTCTTAAAAAAATAGCACTGGAATGCTTTTATATTTTTTGTGTGTGGTGTGATGGGGCAGTTGCAATGGATACTCTATCCACTTCAAAAGTTTCATCACAAAATTTAAAATGGCTTTCGTATTTTTTTAAGTTTTCAAAAGAAAGATATCAAAGTTGTATATTTTATTATTTAATGTAGTAAGAGCATGTGATATAACACACATACTTGCTTAATTTTTTTTTTAAAAAAAAGATCTGTGATTTTTATTTGCAATAGATTTTAGTTTTAAAATCTATTTTCTTTTGACATTTTTTTTAAACTTTTGTAAAAAAAGCAGTTTAATTTTGGAAAGTTTTAATAACATTCCTATTTCCTTTATTTTCCAATTATAATCTATTGAAAATTTATTTTTAAAAACTGAACTTGTTTTTACATTTAATTTTTTTTAATTAATTATGAATAAGATAAAGAGCCCTAGATAGGGATGTGCCCTGGTCAAAAATTGCTAATTAAAGATGACATAGAAGATAATGGCTCACATAAATAGCCATGGATTTTGGATTGAGGAGATTCTTTGATAAATTTTCTGATACTGCCTATTATAAATACTTTGTTTTGCTGACCAATTTTAGCTGCTGAATCTGTTTATTCTGCTGGTGATAATTATTCAGATTGCTGTACTATCTTGCCTGATATTTCGCTGATATCATAGTATGGACTACTTTTCACTAAATAGCAATCATCTACACAGAATGCAAAATATATACACTATGAGAAATCTTCTCCATATGCAGTACTAAATTTTCCCAAAACAAACTCCTGAGCGTCTGACCATGCCACCAAAATAATATCATAAAAGCCTGATCTAGAATTGACTCCAGATTGCCTCCAGTCTCCTGAAATATAAAAGGAAACTAAAATCTTCTTAAGAACATTAAAGAGAACTAAACTGTGAGACATGCTGAAAGACATCAGCCAGTCTAAACCTTATATCTTAAGATAAAAGATTTCACCAGGGTTAACTCTTTAGTTAAACCTCTTATCAAAGTCTCAGCTTAATCTTAAAAAGAAACTTATCTTTGTAATTTCTTCTAAATATTCAATTTAAATATTTTTAGCATTTATTATATATTGTATTTGTAGTGATTTATATTTGATATGCTTTATATTCTTTTCTCTTTTTATATTACTAACCCTTGCTAAATGCTTTGGCAGATCTTCGTAAGTTTATTTTAACTCATATGTCCTTTGTCATTATAATTAGTTTATTTAAATTGGTTTTGTATTTTTCTGCAGACCGTAAATCTTTTGGCTGGCTGTTTATTGATTACTTTGTTCTATTTTTCCTATATCAGAGATTTACTTAAGATTATGTAAGATTGTAATCCTTTCTTGTTGGCTTTTATGGTCTTGTATTCGAATTCAACCATGAATTGCCTTAAAAGTGATACATTGTCAGCTGTGTTGCACACATATGACATCCTTAGCTCTGTTGTTTCTGTCTCAGACTAAGGAATGCTCACACGCACTGTTTCATTCAATTCCTTGCAAGACCACTTTATTTTCAGAAATCTTTGAATGGGAAAATTAGAATTGTTTTGTTTTTATAAATCACTAGCACAAAGATATTATCAATCCTCTTTTAAATTATAGATGAGAAAATGAACCTATCTGCAATGTGTTTTATGTTCTATATTCACATACACTTTTGGATAAATACATCAGTAAAATCTAGGTCAAACTTTCATATTTTGTTTGCCAGATTTTTTTTTTTTGCTTGAATCTAACAAACTTTTGAAAAATTAGTTTGACTGATGTTTGTTTCTCTTGTCTTTTCTCAATTGTCTGAACAATCTTAAAGATCTCTTTCTCTTCCTGGGTTTAGGTGATGTCAATCATCATCATCATTATCTTCTGATCTTGATAAATAAAATTTTCAATGTGATGTGATGCACTGTGACTTCTTTTTATAAGGAGTCAGGAATCTCTCAGCAACTATGTCCAGAGAAACCTGTTAGCCACTTTACCTTTCCTTTCCATTCCCACCCTAAGTTTTCCCATAATCTGCTCCATCCCATTTCCACAAAATAATCTTTGTCAATTCCATGGCCTTCTTATCTAAATCCCCTTTAACTTTTCCCAAATCCAGCATCAAAACCAATAACCCATTTTCTGTATAATCACTTTGTTCATATTTATTCTTCCATAATTTCATTATTTGTATCTTTTCTGCTTTCAAGGATTTACATTGAATTAACAGATGCCTAATGCTTACTATGCCTTCCTTATTCAACTTGCAGACTAACTCATCCATATTTTTCCATTTACATGTAATTCCCTTGTCGCTAAAAATCTCATTCACACCTTAAACAATAAACTACTTTCCTTGCTACTATCATAAATTAAATTGCACCCAATGTTCTGTTTACTTCTATATATATTTAAACTCTTTTTACTCTCTGTACTAGTTCTCCATCTCTCCAACTCCATATTCTTTATTAATGCATCTATTCTTCTAGCCCCATTCCTTACCACTATAACACTCAACAATCCTCCTAACACAATCATCCCATCTTTTATACAAGAACACTGATATAAATTTCTTTATCCACATTTTTTGCATACCGCATTACCTTTATTACCCATCTCGTTGCCTGCTCTTTACTCATAACCCAATTAAATACTATTTTGGCTATTCTTTTATTATCCATAAACTGCAATCTACCGAACTTTTTCATTTTGCTTTTTGCATTTCTCATATAAAAACTTGTCCACCCCATTTCTCCTTGAAATGCCTCCTTTGCTGTTCACACATCTACTTTTAATGCATGTCTTCCTACTTCCCTTTGTACTTTTTCTAAGTAATCTAATACTCCTTTACTAACATATCGCATCATTGCCATATGTTAACCCTGCTACTGCCACTTCCTTCCATATAATTCTAGCTACATCATATTTATTGTATGAAAACACTGTTAATTTCTTTAACAATCCCTTTTCTTTCTTTGCTTTATTTATCAATTTTTTCTCCCATTCATGCAAGCAATTTTTCTTGATTACTTAAGATGATTCCCAAATAACTATATCTATTACACTTAACTTTGCATCCCCCAATAAAAAATTTTCACCTTCTCTTTCCCCAGTATTAGTCATCATTATATTTGATTTTTCTTCACTAAATTTAAATCCCATCTCTTTACCCATCCTTGCACATGTCCTCATCATAATTTCCATATCTTCTTTTTTTTCCTGCACATAAAAAGACATCACAAAAAAAAAGACCCGACAAAGTTTATACTTTCTTGCCACCTATTAACAGTATCTCTATTCCTCTTCCTAGTCTTTCTATTGCTCTCTCCATTTCACTCAAATAGAACAAAAATGAAATAGATGATGTAGGACAACCTTCCCTTAGTCCCACCCCATTTATTAACTTTTAACTGATTCTATATACCCTAATTGATATGTATAGTAATTATTTTCATATAATTTCTTAATAATATCCACTAAAGCTTCATCCCTTCCCAAATTTGCTAAACTTACCCATAATATATTTTTATTTACTCTATCATATGCCTTCTCTATATCTATAAAACTCATATATAACTATTTACCTGAATTCCTACTCATATCCATAAGTTGTGTAACTACAAATAAACTATCTCCTGTATTTCCCCCACTATATTATTTTCTTTCATTTATTTTTGCAACTCTTCCAGCTACCATATATGAGAAAACTTTATAAAAAACTGATGTTACCACTATTAATCTATAATTGTTTAACTTTCTATGATTCTTACCCTTTCTTTTAAATAGTAATCTTACTCTTGTATTACTCCAGCTATCCAGAAAAACTCTCTTCTGTGACATCTTATTAAAACATGATAATAGTTTTACTTTTGCCCTATGCCCTAAATTCATTACCATCTCTGCTATCCATCCATCTAAACCTCTTGCCTTTCCACTTTTTAATTTTTTCCCTTCCTCATTCAGTTCATTTTCTGTAAACCTAATATCCTTATTACTATATGTTTTTTGTCACTCTGTCCTTCACATCTAACATCTTTTTTATATCCATTACCTACCTATTTAAGATTCTCTCTAATTCTTTTCTAGAGCTACACTCTATTTCCTTATCATCTAGTAATACTATCTCTCTCTCCACTACATTTCTCCTGTTAATGTAATTCCAAAAATTTTTACTTCCATCTCTTCCACTTTTATTAATATCCTCCAACAATTTACTATTCAATTTCATTCTCTCTCTATAATTATCTATTTTAGCAACTTTTTCTTTTCTAACTACTTTTCCCATTTAGCATTAATATCTTTTTCACTTTCTTTGTTCTTAATAGCACACTTATATTCTCTGCATGCTTTTTTCCTCTCTTTTACACTTTTACTAACTCTCATTTTTTTAATTACTTTTATTCTTCTGAATATTCTCATCTAAAACCTATTTGCCACCTTTTCTATTTCATCACACCAGTCCTTATACTCACCCCCAACCAACTCTTCCAAGGTTTCTTCATCTTGTATTTTATACTCTTCCAACTTATTCTTATCATTCACTCTCCATCAATATCTTTCACTATTGTTTCTACTTTTATTTCTATTCTCCATCACATTACTCACCATTTTCAATACAAAGAATTTATGATCGGTTAGTTCACTTCCTGTTTCCAGTTGGAGCAGTTGTCTGTTCACTAGCTCCAGAAGGATGGGACTCGTTACCATTCAAGTTCTGAGTTTGTGGGGAAAAAGTTTGCTAAGATGTAGGTGAGTATTTGTTTTATCATTTTGTCACCTCTACAAGAAATTTTAAATCAGTTTCCATTCAAAAGTATTTGAAATTATCAATCGTTCCATTCTATGCAAATGGCTGCCATTAAAAAAGGCAAAAGCCAGTATAAGGAATTCTTAGAATCATTTCAGTAAGATTTAAACTTAGAAAAAGATTTTAAAATGAAACCAATGAATTTAAAAAAAGAATTGAGTTACCAGAAATCCTAAGTTTAATGATAGAATTAAATGAGAAATGGTTTGAAAGTCAAATTCCATTGAAAAACTTTATAGATTGTGCCTGTACAAGAATTAAATTTTTCTGATGATTAATCAAAGGTTATTGTGTCACTTCCGGAGCAATTGGGTCACCACAAAAGAATAAAAAAAATTTCAAATCAACACAGAATTACAAGAAGTCACCACAAAAGAATAAAAAAAATTTCAAATCAACACAGAATTACTAGAAGTGTTTCCTGAGCCAAAAAACAATGATTTAAAGATTAAAATAAGTTCAAATGATGTTATAGACCTAAACAGAGATATTGAAGCTGCAATTTCTCAACCTCTTTTAATTCAACAATTATTAGGAATAATCCAAAGATTAATTACAAACTAGCTTCAATATCTCTGTTTAGGTCTATAACATTATTTGAACTTATTTTAATCATTACACAACTGAAAACTGGATTACTAATGAAGACCTAATTTCAATTTAGATAAGCAGAATTCTGATGGGATCAATACAAGAGTCCCGGATTCCTACTACAATCAAGGCCACAGCATGGTTACAGAAACTTGTTATTAGAACAAGTTAGTTGCCATCAACCTGTGCTGTACAACAAAACAATAAGCGAGAATCCTACAATGCCAATCACACTTTTCATAATCAGAATAACCAAGTGGAAATATATAGGCTAGATTATAATCACTTGAGAACTTTGCAGTCGAATGAGCTGAACAAGTATTTAGAACATTTAACATGTATCAAGAGTTGACAACAGTGTGAAGTAGACTTCGATCTTCACTGACTTCAATGTATAAAGTGATATGGTCAAATGGTGTGTTCTCTTGGTTTTCAGGTAAGGCTAGCTGTGATTTCAAGACTACAATGAATTAATGTGGTAAGGCTAGCTGTGATTTCAAGACTACAATGAATTAATGTATTTAATTTTTGTAATCAATGTATTTAATTCCATGTATTTTGTGATTAATCACTTATGTAATTTCTCCATTGTCTAGGTGGGTGGGTAGATCGAATGTGATTCCAGCCCATTTGGACTGGCCCATATTAGTATTGTTGTCATGTTTCCTTGGTTAACAGTACATTCTTGGGCAGGTAGACTTGGTCCCTGCACATTTGGACTGTTCAATTGGAAGTCACAAGGTTTTGCTTGAAGCTTTGAACTCAAGGATTGAGGTGATGGTCTATGGAGGTGATTAGCAATCATCCTACACCCAGGGAAGAAATGACCAGGCACTGTTCTTGTGGTCTCTTTGATTCAGTTAGTGTTCTCGATCGGCTGAACCAATGGGGCACCCAGATGAATCTAACCCACTTAGGTCAGGGGTCCAAGGTAGATTAACCTTGTCCAAGGAGTGGGTATGGGTTCTCGCTCAATGGAGTTCTGGCTGGTCATCATGGATGGAGTCTGGGGGCCAGTCGGGCTGAGAGCCATTTCCCCCACATAGATTATTGCCTCAAAAGGACAGTTGTATATTCTTGATTGACTGTTTCTTGCTTCTCTTCTTTGTGGTTTCCTTGATGTTTGAACTTGGTATTTTTTTTTAGAAACCTGTAATACCTAATGTATTGTGTAAGGAGGTTGGACTGCTTTGAGCCATCTTCTAGTTATATTATATCAGTGTAATATTGTAATCTCTTTGGCTCACTGGTGCAGGTGACAGAATGTGGTCTCTGCACATTTGGGCTCATAAAACCCATTATAATAACTTAATAAAGGTTGCTTTTTGAAAAAAAGAAGTTATGATCGCTATTACATATTCTCTCTTCATTATCAAACACCTTAATTTCCCATACTTTATTCATTCCCTCTTTCTCTACCAATACATAATCTATTTTGTGGAATACATTATTTTTAGACTATGTGTATTGTCCCTCATAAATATTTGATAAATTTCCAATGCTCATATTCACTCTCTGACAAAAATTTTTCAAAGATGGTCCATTCTTATTATCTACATCATCAATTTCTTCAAAGGCAGTCCATTCTTATTATCTACATCATCAATTTCTTCAATATATTCATTCATATCCCCTATAACCAATAACCATTACCCTCTTCTTTTTTTTTAAAACTCTGTATATCCTTAACTAGGCATTCATATATGCTATTGTTCCATGCCATTGTATTTTGCCTATCTCCAGTAGCTATATAAACTATTGCCACCATCCATTCTTGTCTTTCCAACCTTATTTCAAACCGCAAATGTTCCATGTATGCAGTGACCTGGTGGCACCTTCGGTGATCAAAAGAAATAAAGAAACAATATATATAAACAAAAAACTTTAGAATAAACTTTACAATATTCAATATACCAATATCAAAAAATAAATAATACCTATAGTCAGTTTACAGCATATTTATCATCTGGGTGTGATTGTATTTTTCTTTGGTTTTTTATTGTTTATTATCAGTGTATCTGCCATTACTGGATTTGAATCTTGGTTACTAGGTTCTGTTTGCATTTTCCTCTGATTCTTGACATTTATCTTGGGTATCTGTTGTCTGGGTGTTTTCCTTGGTGTCTTCCTCATCCTCAATCATTCTCTGTATTGATTGGTGTATTGGTATTCATTGGGTTGGAAGCCGGCTTCTCTTTCAATTCTAGCAGCAAGTGCATTACAATGTCCATCTTTTCTTCCAGTTTTTGGTAACCTCTTGCCTATGGACTTTTATTTTTTCTCTTGTTTCATTGTTTGGTGTCTTCTCTTTATTACTATATTCAATCTTCCCCATTATCATTGGTAACTCTATTGTGAATTTATGCACGTCTTAGTCATTATCACTCTGTTGTGTTTCCTCTTGTTCTTCATCATTGTCTAAGCTTTTCAAGTGATGCTTTTTTCTTTATATGTTCAGAATGTCTCTTGTAGACTCTCCAAATGTTTCCTGTGGCTTTCCTCTAAAATTTACTATCAGTGGGCCTTGCCTCCTTTGAGTCCAAAACATATTTAATAACACTTGTTGATACATTGTCTGAAATCACTCACCACCAATCTTTTACCATGTCTGTCAGGTAATCTCTGGAAATTTCTGCTTTCCATCTTTCCGGTATATTGTGCCATGTGAACGCTTCTTTTAAACTCTCTAGATGCGCCATTGAATTTTCTCCCCTGTTCTCTTTATACTCTATTATCTTTGGTGGTCGGTTCACCTTCTAGTCCTTGTTCTTCTCATCATTGTCCATCATTGGCATTATATGTACTTGTATTTAAAGATAATTTTATGAACTAATCCACCTCTCCCAGTCATCACTACCTTTGCATCCCATTCCATCTGGTTAGTTTATTTCTAGTAAATTCTCTGCTTCATATTCATCCATGTTTTATTATCTGAAAAAAACTTCTGCCCTGTCTCTTTATTCTTTATTATTCTACAAAAAAAATATAGTTTCACATCGTCCATCTTCATTTTATAACACTAATAGCAAAATCCCTCTCTATCTACTTCTAATAGAAAGCAAGTCCCTTATATGTCTTTTCTTCATGTGTGTTACTGAAAGGATTACTTATCTGATCTGCAGAAGAAAGTAGACAATTATTATTTCATGCTTGTAATATTTATATAAGTGCTATACCTCCCTATGCATTAGTCATATTCCACTGCACTCGAAACACACAAAAAAATTCCTAATTTGCAAGTCCAGATAACACATCTAGTCTCATTTATTTGCTTTACATGACCAAACAAAAAAAAAATCTTTTACATCTTGAGAAAAAAAATGTTTTCTTTTTTTATACTTTAATAGACAGATTATATTACAAAAAAATCTTACACTTTGATGAGAAGTTTCTAAACCCTCTTTTGTATTGACCCACAGGTACCCTCTTGCTGAACAAAGATAGATTTTAAAACCACATGTTGACAGTGCCAGATTATACAAAAAAAAATTACTGTACCAGTCAAGATTTGTACAATTTGTCAACAAGACCCAAAGACCAAGCAGAGACTCTCAAACAGTAGATACCAGGTTAGGCAGTCCACTAGTTTAATCCCCTATCCAGCCTTCCAAACCTTAACTACATGATTAAGTCTTGACAGCATATAGCTTCCTTCTCTCTGCATAGCTCAATGTAGGTTAGGGGTTCAAACTTGGGTACTCTTTTCCAGGGTTCTTTGTCACTCACATCGTGACCAAAGGGCATTACACTCCAGCCATATGTCAATTTATTTGTCTATATTTATTACATACCAGGTTGGTTAATTAATTTCGAATTCTATTCCTCATAGATACTGTTTTAGGAATTATTGATTATCAAAGCATCACCAGTAACTATGTGTTTCTAATGGTAAAAAAAGATAAAGAATACGGCTCATAAATTTTATATTAATATTATATATTTATTTATATATGTGTGTTTAGCTTACAAAATAAGTGGATGGTCTGCTGGCAATGACATCATGATACAAAGGTAATGGCGACTTACAGAATTATGATTGCCTTATTTTAAGTAATTAAAACATAAACTTTATCAGCCAGTTCTAGTCTTAGACTTGTGATTAATTATGTTTAGTTACAAGAGGAACTTGAGAAGGGGTTTCATCCCAAGAACTGGGATTGCTACAATGAATTAATGGGTTAGATACAAAAGATAAGGTTTGCGGTTTTCCCTAAGGTATGTGAACAATGATAATAAGCAAATACAATTGACTTTGGCAACCGGTTGGTATGTGGTTTGGCACTAAGTTGGTATCTCAGGCCATAGAGGTACATCTGCTTCTAGCACTGAACACTCACCATTGGAGAGAGCGAAAATAGTGCAAAAATCCAGGATTTGGAGCTGCAGATAGTCTCCAGGTCCTGCGGAACCCGGACCAGGCTAATCTATGGATTAAACACCTGGACGCATTGCTCTGGTATGCTCTTATGCAGTTTGACAGATAAGACAAATGAACTACATAAAATATAAAAATCTGCAGGTAATAACAAGAATCATTGATATACATATAGATAGGCAGGAACGCAAACATGAGAACTAATAAAAAGATATATTAATTTTCCCACTTATGCATGAACATTGAGTAATGTATTTATCTATACTTAGTAGCATTCCCAGTTAGCTATAACAAGTCTAAGAGAAATTCGCACCCAGAATTGTTGTACATCTTAAAATATTAAATTTACAAGTAACATTAGGAGTTGGGGGGGGGGGGTATGGATACTAAAACAGACTGATAACTAATTTTGGCTTCATTACTGAGCTTGTACAAAGATTGTGGTTTTATTTATTAAATTGATCTCTAACCTTGGAACGTGCTGCTCTATACCCATACATATGATTTTATTTTTATTCACTTTACATTTTATAACATCTTAGTTTACATATATAGTGGCAACTTCAAGCAAACTTAATCGTTATTCAAGTGTATCATATATTATTTGTATTTAGTATAATAATTTCAGAAGTCAACCTTTTATTTATTTGATATTTTTCTACCAACTACAACCACATCTTGGTAAATTTAGACATAGATATAATTTAAAGATAACACTGATAAGTTATATTGGTTAAGTAGACAATAAAATAAACACACATTCCGTCCCTTCTTAGCATGAGCATAATTCTGAGAATTAACTTATAACTCTCCTTGATTTGATGGGGGGGGGGGACAATAAAAAACTTTTCTCTTTAAAAAAAACTTAAAAAAACAAAACAAAACTAATTTTAAACATTATATTTTCTTTGACAATGTCTTCTTGACGCAGCCATCTCTTGAGACTTAGAGAGTCAAGCAGCATAAACAACATATTCTAACAGGTTAACATTTTAATTCCTGCCATCATTCAAGTTAATACATTTATTTTTAACATAAAATGAGTTAAGTTCTAATTGATTCAATAATTTAAACCAGCAGACTTACCTTGATATATAAATAAATACATTATATTAGGTTAAGACATTTAAAGTTATATATGTTGGAGTTAATTTGCAGTTAGTGCAAACTATATTTAAATGTTTTCTGGTAATTCATAGAAGTTTCAGCACTGCTCTTTTCATAGATGAATCGACAGGTCTATACACTTTAGGCTGGAATCATGGACGTTGTAGATGCATTTTCCTTCCTTGCAAATGGAAACATTCTGGATGCCAAATTCCCCACAATGACTTATAGAAGGTGATGCCTGACAACTCACACATTATGGCAGGTAGTTTAAGCATTTTCTTAGATGGTGAAACTGAGTTTAGCAAGTGATGAAGCATACACTGACAAATTTAGGCTAACGAGAAAATTAATGCTTATGGCTGAATCAAAAAATTATTAGAGTTCAGATTGCTTCTTGATCAAATATTAAGTGCTCTCTAGAACAATATCCCTCTTTTTGCTTAGGGCATGCTTTTTGTTGTAATGGCTTTTAGATTTAATTCTTGATCGTAATTTTTTTCCATTAGTACCTATATTGCTACATATTTCTCTGCACCGATTTGGTTTCCTAGGTATTGTGATTTCTTTTTTCATGACAATATCTTGCACTGCATACAGAATGCAGAGGTGGCAAACTGTAACTATTTTTGTATAAGATAAGGAATACAGCACTTATTTTTACCTTTATTAATGGGTTCCAACCCCTCTACCATCATTTTTTCAATTTTAACATTTCTTAACTTTTATTTTGTTTGCTTTACTAAATTTTTAAGTAAAATTTATTGCAATTAAAACCCTTTTAAACAAGATATTTTCTGTAACTAAATATGTGGCATGATTAAAAGGAATAAATTCTTAATCCTTTTTCTACCAAGATTGAACACACATGCTCCTATTTCTAATGTGTGCAAATACTAATCAATAAATTATTTATACACTGGGAGATGGGTTGAATTTATTTAAACATGAAGCAAGTATATATATATGCATACATATATACACCCCACTTCAATATTAACACAATTATAGTATTTATTTAATAATTTTTCTGTCATATTTATAAAAATATGACTCTGATTTTTCTTTTCTACAAATCATTTTCCATATATAAAATAAAAATACCTTCAAAGCAAAAACTTTCATTACAAGTAACTGAATGCTTAGAAAATAGATTTAAATCTATTTACAGAATATATTGTGCCGGTCGGATTTGTATTTTCACGTAACAAGATCAAGCATCTAGGCAAAAGTACCTCGAATCCAATCGTGCACAAGATACACAGGTCAGGAACACTCATGGATTCTGCCCTATTTGCTTATTTCCCAGATCTATAACGTTATGAGCAACAATCCCGATGACATCGATTAATTTACTTCTCATCCGCCGGCATCGATCATCGGAGACACAAAAAGACTCTAGGCTAAACTTATGATAGATTAACATAATAACTAGCTACATTTTGTAAGCAATGAAGGCTCGTGACCTAGCATAGTAATTATGTATTGAGCGTAGATCATCTAGTCATATTTAGCATAAGTAATAACTTAATATGTTATCTTAACTAAAAGAAAGCAATGGTTCGAGTTTGATATATATATTTAAGATTTATTAATAACAAAAATTATGTCGGGTTATGTAACCGACATGAGCCTTGGAAGTATTTATATATGTTTGATTCATATTTAATAATAACATTAGATTTGTGGCTATGCCAATAATATATGTGTGATTTAATAAATTAGCGCTATTAGAATACATTACTGGAATACTATTACACCCCCAGAGACGAAAAGCATTTACTTAATTTAAACAATAATAATTTCATAAGCAGATATTATATTTGGTTACATTCAATATTATTAATTTGGAGTTATAGATCATTAATGTGCGGGATGGGTAATGAATAATTATATAAACGATACTAAATCTATCGCATTAATAATATAAACTAATGGAAATATGTCTGTTTAAAGAAATCATTTCATTACGGCTGATGAATAATTCTGGGCGACTAATAAGACACTGAAAGGCGGTGCATGCATGGCGGCTGATAGGGTTGGTCCAATTATGGATCCTGGAGTGTGCTTCATGAATTTTAAGAACGAAGTTGACCGATTTCCTCTGCAAACGTAGGCAGGGTCGGTTTGACGAACGAAAGAATCCAAGATTCCCTGGAATGAGGTACAGGCGAATCATGGATGATGAAGAGTGGTCGGCAATGTCATTATTGGGCTGGTTTCCCAGATCGCTCCCCATATAAAGCATGCACAAAAGACCAAGTATGTCCCCAGGGTGGTTTTACAGCCTGGTTTAAGGACATTGAGAACGACGATGAGGCCCGACTTTGCAGATGCCTCCATGTGAGAGAGAAGCACAAACATATATAAAATGAAATGGCCTTTATGCACGAAACGCTTAATAATATAATATAATTTTAAAATTAAAGATTATCAAAACGTATTTATTGCCCATAAATTATTAAATATTCGGCGTAATGATATGGCTTCACCAAGCAAACATGGGTAATAATTATACTTAAATATAAAACTAGGATGTTAAGATCCCCCTCCCCCTTACATTATGTTACTTAATATTATTCATTACTTCTTACACATTTAATAAATCTCAATTTTGGTTAATCAATGCCCTTGTGAAAATATATAAATGATTACAAAATAAGTGGGTGGTGGTAATAGCTAAGATGGGTTTTACATATATAATATAATTTAAGAATAAAAGATAGCGCATTATTTAGGAAGGAGAATGTGAAAAACAGATGTCAAATCTGTTTTTCTACAGTAAACATGAAAATATAATTAGTTTATTTATCTAAAATCGCGAGCACCTGGGCAAGTCGAATAAGACTTGTTTTGATCAAATTATAAATTATTTACCAAGTAAATGATGGGTGGGGAAACGAAAATAAATTATATGCTGGCGATTTTAGAATACTATTGGCATTTATTTTAAAATATAAATACATAAATCAAATTGAAAATTGGTTGCTGCTTGAAAATAAAAAAAAAGAAAAACATTATATAGGAGGCTTAATATAGATTAGTTATATAGAGTTATAGAATACATATTTGAAGACATTTAATATAGATAATTTAAAATATAAATATTACAGAGAAGGCAGGATTTAGGAATTATAAGTGGTCAAAGTTCTTTTACCTTGATTATTTGGAAGAGCGTTTCACTAGGAATCAGTCCATCGGTATTATTTCACGAGATCTCGGGTAGCATTATTATTTGAGAGATAGCATTTCATTTTACTGGAAAATATCTAAAGTTCAGTAGTACGGGATGCAGAGCTTCGTTCATGGGAACAGCATATTAGAACGGAGGGACAAGGCGAAGTTTCCTACTCATGACACATTGAGTGAGAATTACATCGGGCGTGGATTATGTTCAGCAGCATGGCTATTTAATGATCTCCTCTCTTGTGGATTCAAATCCAGCAGTATTTATACTTTTAATTTGAATTTGTAACTAGGCAACTACTGCTGGACCTGAGGCGGTTTAAGCACTTAGATTTCATTTGGAATCGTTTGGCCGGATACTCTTATCTGGTAAGATGTTTGAAACAATGCAAGTTTGTTATCAGTTTCTCGAACGATTGTTTTAAAATATATCTTGTGATTTTAAAACAAGCTAGCGTGGACAATTTCCACTAATGGGTTTCTTCTATTATTACTAATTTGTAATCTTCTATTTTAATCTAAAGGGTCTTCCGGGTTATTGTTTTTCGAGAGACTTACTAACAAGATTGCATCATTTCTGGCTACAAACTTATATATGAAAAATATAATAAGTATCATATATAATATCTTATATATATAATATACTATTAATTCAATCACAATCTCCTACGCTAAAATATACATATATATTTATTATTTACGCCCGCATACACATGAGAATATTATTATTAGATTAAATATTAAATTAAGACACATACGTTTACATTATTTTATACTATTGGGTAAAGAAATATATTATTAGTTATGTGTATACATGCTTAAGGATGAGTTTGAATACGGTTAGGTGGTAGGAGATTGGATGTGGGCTGTGAAGCAGGATCTGAGCATCAGATCATCTGCTTCAATATATATATATTATAATGGTCGGAATGAATTGGAAGATATGTCTTACCATATCTGCGCTACAGGGCACCTTGGGGGCCAATTATAATGGTCAGATGTGATATGAGTCTTACCGTATCTGCCACTACAGGGCGCTACCAGGCATTTGAACCTGGAAGGGCAGATACGCGCTGTTTAGATCTAACTTTTACATATATAGTTTATTCCGACCATCAGCCCAATGCCACTAGTTCATGGAGATAGAGATTTATAAAATATAAATTATTTAAAATATATTATCAATATAAAAAAAAAAATTAAATGAAAGAAGCCACTGCCAGTAATTAACACACAAACAACATTATTAATGCATATATATAATCATTTAGAATTTGAGGAATAAACACTTATTATTTTGGATTTTAATATTAATTTTTAATTTAAATTATTATTTTAAACCAGCCGCACAGATGAATTTAATAATATATTTTTTTAAGAGTGTCGAGTATGAATAAACTACATAGATTGCATTTGAAAAAGAAAATATTCTATCCCTTACTTAACCTTAGGCCAAAAGTTCGCAGTCAAACCGACGTCAATCCACCTGATACATCAATGTATTCAATGCAACATGAATACGACAGCACAAATACCATACTGTCAGGAATGTACATCTGAACAGCATGGTTAAAGAAGACATTGACTTTCATCCAGTACAGGAATGCTACATCTGTCTGGCAAGAAGAACAATAAAAAAACTCCATAGGAAGGGACTGCATTTTTCATCTTACTATCCCCTTCCATAGGCAAAAAGGGTGTGTGCAGTGTATAATGGTGATCCTGCATGTAGCGGACCTCATATTACATTTACTAATTACGCCGATATATCCAATCCATTGACCCAATCTAACTATGAAACAAATAACCTAAAATTAATCCTCCCTTAATTAATTAATATAACTTTACAAATCTATATAGCCATTCATGCCCGACTTAAATTTAACATTTATATAAGTTCACACAGATGGATTTTATAAAAGTTTGTTTTTTAGTGTTTAGTATAGATCGGCTACATAGATTACATGGTTAAAAACATTTCAAAATAAACATAAATGATCAGAATATAAAGTCATTGATGGAATTGCAGAGGGAATTTTACAAGAAACCCAATGGCATTCATCATAAGATGCCGCATTGACACCAATAACTTAAAAGACATCCGAATAAATACATTTTACATACTTAACATAAGGTATCATTATTTACTGAATGTCTATATATTTTAATCAAATATGAAAATAAAAACATAATTAAACGTTAACGAATCTATGCAAGCTTCTATACCCAACTTAAATTTAATGCATTTAAATAATTTATACAATAAATAATAAAAATAAAAAAATGGAAATGATTTTTAGCAAACTCAAATGTATAAAAATTAAACATTAATAATTAATTTGAAAGCTTAAAAGTCAGATAAAAGTTCATTTTAAAATTTAGGTTAGCTGAATATTAAAAGCTTATCAAATCTTCACAAAAGTTCTTAATTACTTTTAAATTTTACAGTTCATGTCTTACAGTAGAAGAATCCTGGTTCCTAGTGCCAATTCCCATGATGTCTCTATTTGAAGACTGGTATGTTGTTCCAGAGGTGGCCTTAGCTGGTTCAATCCTGGTACTATTTGATTGCAGAACCCATATGAATCGGGATCTGCAATAGTACCATTCATAATTCATCAGTCATTTCATTTGAAAATAAAAGTGAGAGTGACAAGTATGTCTTATCACGCCCCTCAAAAAAAAATCAAGCTGGAACTGTTCTTAATTTCAGTATTTTTCTTTTTATACCGATCGTCCGGATTCACTGAACAATGGTTTCCTGTTCCAAATTTTCATTACAGTCCGAGTCTTCATTGCTGCTTCTATTGGACATCTAATTTTTTTTGTTCTCTTATCTATATTTCATCTGACTTTTTTATATAAGAGCCCCAAGGGCTAGTTTGCTTTTTGTTTAATTTATAAAACAATCATTTCCATTTACAAAAATATTTTATCTTTAGATCTTGTACTTTTTTTTTATAAAAAAAGTACGTTCAAATATTTTTTTTTAAAAAGAAAATAATTTTTAAAGTTTTGCATCTGAGCAAATATATATATACATACATTGAACAACTCTTTTTAATTTTAGCTTTTAGTTTTTTATTTACGAACTTAAAAAAAATTTTATTCTAATTTTAAATTAATGTAACAGCATATTGTATACCGGTACAATATATATATATATTGTAGCCCTTTGGTCTATATCACCTATAAACCAGTTGTAGAGGAGGAGAGATAGTTGTGGAAAGAGGAAGGAAAATTATTTTTTTTTGGAATGTAGGAAAAATTAAAAAGCTTTATTGAGAAATCACTAATTAGATAGCTCAGAAATAACATATAGAGACAGTTTGTGTTTGTAGAAAATATAGCTAGCATTATTTAATGCAAGGGGGGATGATTTGATTTTTTTTTGTATGCTGCAGTAATGATTTGCCAATATAATGATGGAGAAATAAATATTTATATAGCTGGGATAGAGTTTTGTAAAGTTTAATGTCTATCACTAAAAAGTTGGTGAGAATTGAAAGTAAAATGATTATCAATAGCTTTTGTTTAACAGCTTCTTTCGGGAGAATAAGCTTAAGAGTTATAGAAAATAATAATGGGAATTTGTGTTATGATTAACATAAATTATAATTAATATTGCGTTTGTAATTATAAGAAATTGTGAGGGATATTTTGTGTTCATGTAGTCTAAATAAGCAATTTTCTATTAAATAATCTACAGATGTATGTGTGTGTGTAATACAGATATATGAGTTGACATTTTTTCTTTCCTTTATAGAAATTGATACCATTTTTTATATTATTTCCTGACAAGTGTGAAACAATGGAAAAATAAATGAATCTGTTGTAATTTATTATTAGTAATTCAAAAATATAAATCTAAATGGGAAATTGTTTAGATCAAGAGAAGTGTAACAATTGTTTTACCAAAAAGATTAAAAAAGCTGTCAAAATCTGACAACTGATAAATGGTTCAATTGTTTGTTCTGAGAATGGGTTATCTTTAAAAATTTGGAAGGCGACCACCTGTGGAGAGGGGAATTGACCAATGTTTTTCCCCCTCTCTCTTCCCTTGTGCTGGAAAATATAAAAAGGGAGTTGGAGAAAATGATGAGGGACTTTTAAAATTTTTGCTAGGTGGGGACTTTTAACTTTTTGCTTCTTGCTGAAAGAGCAGTTCAATTATCTCCGAATTTTTATTAATTTTCCGTCTCAGAAGTTAACAATGTACTTGAGTTGTATAGTTTACCGAAATATGAATTTCTAATTCATATATCAGTGGTGTGCATTTATTCTTCCTGAAGTTAATCATGAAACAATCAGCCTTCAATAAGACATTTTTTTCTGAATGCCAGAGTCTATTGGTTTTGCTTATTAAAATTTTATTTAAGGAAAGAACTGTCACACTATGGTATAACTATGAAGGATCAATTTATATTATCATAATTGTTTGGCTGGGTAAAATTCGTTTAAAAAAAAAAACTCCAGCAAACTTCTGAATAATATTTAAAGAAAAGTTAATTCATGTTTGATAATGAGAAGCCGCTTGTTGTATGTACTTTGAACCTTTGAAAAATGGAAAAGAAGAGGAAAAGAAACGAGTTCGATCCCGGAAAGAAACCAACAAAGTGGAAGGTAATTAACAAAACTCTTTTTAAGATTTATTAATTGTCCTGCAGCTACCTTCTGATTTAAAATAACTCTTCGTTTTCTACATTTTGATTTAAAATAACTCTTCGTCTTCCACATTTAATTTAAAGTAACTCTTCGTTTTCTACATTTGATTTTAAAGTAACTCTTCGTCTGCTACATTTGATTTAAAATAACTCTTCGTCTGCTACATTTGATTTAAAGTAACTCTTCGTTTTCTACATTTGATTTAAAAGTAACTCTTCGTCTGCTACATTTGATTTAAAAGTAACTCTTCGTCTTCGACATATGATTTAAATATAACCCTTCGTTTTTCATGCATTCTGATTTTAAAAAGACTGTCTTCATTTTTTTATCTATTGTGATTCAAATAACTATGTGCGTTTTTAGTATACATCTGATTTAAAATAAATGTCTATGATGTGCGTTTATAACTGCTATCTCCAAATAAAATGAACTGAGTACAATCAAAGGAAAAGAGATTAGAAAGAGACTATAGTAATGTTTGGTATTATTCTATATTTTATTTCGTTTATATAATATGGTTTTTTTTTATTATTTTGTTTTATAATATGTACATGTTTGATAGAAATATTTTTTTGTTGTTTTACCACTAGAATATCTTAATATAATAAGTTTTTTTTATTATTATTTATGTTTCAAAATATGCAAAAGGAAAGAGAAAAAGAATGATTTTGATCTCATTGAAAAGATAAGTGCTTACATAGATTTAAATCTAAAGAGAAGAGAGAAATGATATAGAATACCTTTTATATTCTTAACAAATTTTTATAGATATTTGTGCTTGATATTAGGTATGAATGATATGGATGATCGTGTGGAAAACCGCAGTTGTGCTATAAGTGTCAATGATCTGTTATTGATATAGGTGTTGGGGGTGTGTGATCGGCTCGGTTGTTTAAGATTGAAGTGATTCATACATGTTTTAATTCGGGGTCCGGTTAGTCTTTGTCATTCATTTAGACTGTAATCAATGTATGTGGGTGCATATATATAAAGCAGTAAAGGCTTAATATTATTGAGGTAGAGTTATTGTGCCACCTCATGGATGGAAAATAGCTGTCTCATGATTGATTTACCATGATAGTTGGAGATGACTGAGTTTCACTCCATTTATTCTATTAAAGATAGGGAATTATTAATAAAGTTATTGTTGAATTGAGGAAAAGGTTTTGCATGCCCATTATGAATAAATGTGTAGGCCGGAGCTCCTCACACATTCTAAGTCTTAAGAAAAGATTTCTCTTCCCCGGGCTGAAGCAAACAATTGGAGTTAAGAGTTGAAGTTGTCTTTGGTTTGGTTTTAATTTCCCTTATCCAGACGCTGCTGTGTGCGCGTTATATATATACTGCATGGTATTGAAGGATCTAGAGAGTGTTTTTCTGATGTGGGACAGAATAAAATTGCCCTGACAGGATAAGGATTCGGTCAGATGGAGGTATGATGAGGAATGACAAAGATTTTAATTGGTAAACTAACCGATCCGTATTGATTTTGTGAATATGATAAGTTGAGAGCTGTCGAGCTGGATCAACAGACTGACCTATTAAAATATCTACGGTTAAAAACGTAAAGATCTGACAGGCATTAACGTAAAAGTGTGGGTTTTTGAATTTAAACCAATCCACAAGACCAGTAAAAGTTTTTTTTTTTTTATTATATGTTATATCATCCATTTTTTTTCATAAGAATAGAAAGAAATTATTAATTAATAAAATGATATGGAATTTTCTGATTAGTTAACATTGCTGGTTAAAGTAAGTGAAACGAGGTATTATTTGGAATAGTCCATTGACAATGTTTACAAATAAAAGGGGAGTATGAGTTTATAGGGTTTTTCTCTTTCGAGATATAGATTTATTAAAGCTAAAAGAAATACGGAATTCTGATTCCATGCTTAAGCGTGTATTATTTTTGTGTGTTTATCTTAATAAATAGATGGGTCAAAAGCAATAAATAAGTTATCTAAAAAAAAATATAGTAATTTTAAACATGTATTCAAACCATGATATTTAGTGAATCTAAAATATGTATTTAAGTGTAACTATATTATATTTGGGTATGTTTTATTTTAATTCTTGTTCATATAATAAAGTTTTACTATTGTTATAAGTTACATTGTGTCTTGTGTTTTGATGTTTCCAATATCTACAGAATTTTCATACAGCACCTATATTTTAAGTAATATTAATTTATATTTAAATTTAATTATTCATTTTTCTATTGATGATTTATTTCCACGATCGATTTGCAGTAGTCATTATTATATTGTTTCCATATTCGATTCACATAGTTAATTTTATATTGACAATTTATTTCCATGATTGACTTACGGTGTTGATTTTTATATTGATTATTTCTACGTTCGATTTACACAATTCAATTTTATAAGTCACTTTTCTATAATTCAGTTTCACATGATTTATTTTTATAGTTAATTCACAAAACCTAATTTTGTGATTTATTTCCGTAATTTAATTACCAGTAAATTTTGATTGATTTATCTGATTAATGTCCATGGTTTACTTCCATAGTTTATTTAGCGATATAGGATAGATTTAAAGTTATTAATTAAAGTTTGGTCAACATATTAGATATATAGAATAAAATGACAGGGATTAGTTAAGTTAAATTTAGTCAATTTTATCTTTTGGTTCATGGTAATGTTGTGAATATTGGGAGCAGACATAAAATCCCTTTCCTGCTCTCAGTGTTTAGAGTGATCCCCAATAGTAAATTCATATCAAAATTTGACTTAAGATATTTGGGAGTCATATCCATTACAATGTAATCGTGTGTAAGTGCATCTCTTGACAGATCTAGACCTTGAGAAAGAGCAGTTCAATTATTAATCTAAGAGCTAGTTGGAAGTCAAGTAGCATCATATAATAAAATTATTATACTGTTGTTAAAGTAGGGATCATAACTTGATAGTCGATTGACAGGTTAATTTATATGTTTAGAAATAAGATTAGGGATTCTCAGATCAGAGAACATAACACAGACATTCCGTGTTATATAATTGTAGCTAATTTAAAGTGATAGATGCTGAGAACGAAAAATAAGGTAATGGAATCAAATGAGGAGAATTGATTTAGATAATTTTTTTTTATCTAGTGTTAAATTAAATGATAAATTTATATTATGAACATAGATTATGAGTCCTCTGCATCGATTACTGATTCATTTCCAGTCCGATATAAATGAGAAATGTATATAATAATTTCTGTAGTTACCACTCGAGATCAGATATTTATAATAAAGTTATGGGAGAAAGTTGTATTATTATTATTATAGATTTGATAATAAATTAATTATGAAATATTTGCATGACTCAACCGAGTTTGAAATTAAGACCACATAGATTAGATGGTTTTATCAATATCATTGTTGTTATTAATTTTTTTTAGAGACAATTATTTGCTTTCTCCAGTATCCTCTATAGTCCTAAATATGGCTAATGATGATGATCTCTGGTGGGCATTACAATTTATAGCTGCAATTTGGCACCCCAGGTATATTTGATCCCAAGTTAGTATTAAATTCAGTTGTCTAGCTACTTGAAATAAATTAAAGTTTATTGATGTTAAATGAGTGAAAGAGTGCCCGGAGAAAGTTGAGGCTACAATATATATAGTAAATTCTAGAAAATTTCATCGCGTCATTCATTCAGACATTGTATATAGTAATTTAAAAAGTGACCGTTCTATCGTCACGCCTTCTGTGCAAGTACTTCAGATTTGCTCATATATAAATATTTGAGTCGTAGGAATAAGAGGATTCTTTTTATTCCTGCGTAAATTCTATATCTTGTATTGATCAGAAGGCATTCATTTATTATTTAACACTCGCAAAGCGTTTGCACAATTGGTTTGAAAGGCCGATATGAATGTAAATTACAATTATATGCAGACGCTATAAAAATAAATGCTTATTAATATATATATATATTCAAAATCACCCCATAATGTTTATATATATATATTGAAATGAACAAGCTATTATTGATTTCAACAATAAAACAAAAAAAGAACTAAAAGAAGTTGTTTTAAAAAAAAGAACTAAGTTTTATATAAAATCAGTTTTTCTTTTCTTATTCAATCAGATTGGATTCTTTCTTTATTCAGACTTATGAAACCTTCACTACATGTAATGAATAGAATTTTTAAAAAAGGAACTCTACCAGCTAGCAATATATCTAACCTGGAATACTTGAATTACTTCAAATAGTTTCAGTGAAAAAATAGCAGAGATGGAACTTGTGAAAGTATATTATAATCCCATATGAACTGTTTAATATTTATCAGAAAGAAAAAGTAAATGACATCTATTTTGTTTTGTAAGTTTTATATTAAAAGATTGTTTGAACTTTATTGTAATGATTTTGATTTTATATTTAATGTTGGCAATCCGAATATTATGTATAGAAATTATTAGGTTTTTTTTTTAAAAAGGACAAAAAAAATTTGCTCTGTTATTATATATGTTACTGAAATGAATATCATTATAATAACTTTCTTTAATATATGTAAGTTTATGTTACTTTGTATATATTATTACTATATATAAAATTAAAAGCGTGTGAAGAACTTGAAAGAGAAGCTATACAGAGTGCAAAAAATATTAAACGCTAAGCGCTTTCGAGGCCATTTGTCTCATATTCGTAGCGATAATGCAAAATGCAGAACAGAGAAATAAAGGCGATATGCAAAGTATATGCAAATGGTTTAGATAGCCCAACCTTTGGAAATGTCAAAGCAGGCATCACATCTATTGATAGAGTTATTGTTGCCATATTTTTGTTTAATATTTTTTGCACTCTGTATAGCTTCTCTTTCAAGCACTTCACACGCTTTTAATTTTATATATCATAATATCGAGAGAGAAGTTTAAAATTCCTAATAGTTTATAAATTAGTACTTTAAAAGGAAAAAGTAAGAAATGATGATAAAGTGTAAAATGCAATACTTGTGCATAAATTGTCCAAGTCTTAAATAAGCATAGTTAATGATGTAATTATATCCATTGTTCATTCGTTCATAATTAACCCTACATTTAATTATTGAAAATTAAATTTTGTGTAAATGAATTTATATTTTATATATGCAGTTGTTTGTTCACTGTTAAATAGTTATATATATTCACATACATGTGGGAGAATATATCCCTATAGTTTTTATAAATTGGGGATCAGGATAGAAGCAAGCCATCCCTGTATATATTGTAATTATATTGAATTAGGATTAGGGCTAAAAGGTCACTCCGTGTAATTGTTGTCATATAAAGATAGCAATTATGCTTTACTGAATTAGGATTAAGATTTAAAAAGATAATTCTTTATAATTATTGTTATAGATTGTGTTGATATGTATCTCATATGGAATATATGTATGTGTTGATACTAGAAGATATATGAATCAGAGAAATATTTTATATTTATGAGTTCATGTGTAGAATTGTGTTTTAAGTTTATTGGTGTCACGTTCAAAGTATGATCAAATGTACTGTATTATCTACAAATATATTAATACTATAATGTAAAGGAAGATTACAATTAAACTCAGTAAGTATAATAATTGTCTTTTTGCCTTCATATGGAATAAGACAATAATGTATAAAGATTAAAAGACTTTGTTAAAAGAAAATTAAATTTATATTATTTAATAATTATATTTATAATCAATCTTTGTTAACTCCTTTATATACAAGATTGTATGGTCTACATGTGTCCATCAGGAGTAACTTGTGTTCTTGACTTAGCCTGGTATTGCAAATAGGCCTAGGTAATGGTCATCATTATATTACTAAATAAAATATTATTTTAAATATGTGTGTATTGGTTTATTTCCTGATGCTTAAAGTCAGTTAGTTCTCATGTAAATTATATAAATATAAATTGTTGAATTATTCTAAGTCCGACTATTACAATATATACCAAAAACCAAATCAAGACAGATAAATCTTAATTATGGTCATTATAGAAAGTTCAAGTCTTCCCTTTATCATTTTGAAACTATTTGGGATCAGTTTTGAACACTGCCATGGGTTTTTCACTAATTTATTATTCTACTTTCAGAATATATCACAAATCACAAAATGTACATCTTTTGAACTTTAAAGCAGTGGTAGCGTGGGGGATTCCTAGGAAGGGAAAGTTAAAAATTTTTTTAAAAAATCGCAAATTGGTCCATTTGAACGGGAAATATTCTGATGAGCCAGCACTTGCGTGTTAAAGCACTACATTACTTTCCAAAGCACTGATCATATGACTTTTTTTTTTTTTTTACTAAAAGATATGTGCTATTGTATTAATTCAACTTTTTTATTATTACTAATGAGCAGATTTAAAGTTTACATATTACTAAATCGTAAGTATAGAGGATTTGAACTCAGATTTTCAAGCAACCTTCAACTATCCATACTATCTCATACAACTGATACATATGACCACACACATGTAGAAAAGATTAATAATCACCAATATACGTATTTCATGCTAAACAAGCACTCATCAGTTGGTCCAGACTATCATCTCTCACATATATATATAATCAATGCTCAGTTTATATTAAGATAGCAAATCTTCATACTTTAATGGGCAGGCTTCAATCCACTGCAACCTCCAACTTTTCAGCCATCCATATCATTGAAAATCTGATGACGAAAACTCAAATCCCATGATATGGATGGCTGAAAAGTTGGAGGTTGCAGTGGATTGAAGCCTGTCCATTAAAGTATGAAGATTTGCTATCTTAATATAAACTGAGCATTGATTATATATGTGTGTGAGAGATGATAGTCTGGACCAACTGATGAGTGCTGGTTTAGCATGAAATATGTATATTGGTGATTATTAATCTTTTCTACATGTGTGTGGTCATATGTATCAGTTGTATGAGATAGTGTGGATAGTTGAAGGGTGCTTGAAAATCTGAGTTCAAATCCTCTATACTTACAATTAAGCTCCCAGGTTTGTGAAGAGTGCCTGGTTTTCAAATATTTACATATCAAGCCTGTATCCTGTCCATCCCTCTTATATGTATTTAATGGATGCTGTCCTATATATGAGGGGTCAGAGTGACTTCAGGTCAACATGGGCATGGCAATAATATTGGCATCAGCATGGGATTTGAGTTTTCATCATCAGATTTTCAATGATATGATGGCTGAAAAGTTGGAGGTTGCAGTGGATTGAAGCCTGTCCATTAAAGTATGAAGATTTGCTATCTTAATATAAACTGAGCCTTGATTATATATATATGTGTGAGAGATGACAGTCTGGACCAACTGATGAGTGCTGGTTTAGCATGAAATACGTATATTGGTGATTATTAATCTTTTCTATATGTGTGTGTGGTCATATGTATCAGTTGTATGAGATAGTGTGGATAGTTGAAGGGTGCTTGAAAATCTGAGTTCAAATCCTCTATACTTACAATTAAGCTCCCAGGTTTGTGAAGAGTGCCTGGTTTTCAAATTTTACTAAATCAAATATTTTAATATTATAAGATTTTATATTTTGATTTGTTCTCATTGGATGTTGAAAAGTAATTCCATAATTAAATAATAACATCTGTATATAAATTTGGTTATTATTTAAATTTATCATCATCATTATTAGTATTCACTCATAAGCGAACACGTCATTCTAGTTCCAAAAGATAAAGAATAAAAAGTTGGAATTTAAAAAGAAAAAATTGAAATAAGAATTGTTGTATATATTGTTGCGTGATCCCATTGTCACACTAAATTTAGATAGATGACTGATAGCATGAATGACTCATATAACCACACCCTATACTAACTCAATAACCAAAGATAAGAACAAAGACTGAAAGAAAGAATAATAATTATTAATTTAGTTATAAATATTAAAAATAATTATAAGTGAAATTAAATTAAAAAGTTAATTTTCATTTTCTTACTTAAATTTAGTTACATAATAATGGATAAGTGGCCCAGGGAGTGATGTATTGTTTGGGTACAATTCCAGTCAATTGATCAAATTGATTTATTCTTAAACTTTAAATCATTACTTTTTAAGTCAACCATTTTATTACTGTATTAAACCATACAGTGCATTTTTATAAATAAATTATATATAGCACGTGTTATATACGACATTGTCTCAAGAATCTAGAGTAATCAGACTGACTTGCCTGGGGGGGGGGGATATCCACTTCATTTTAACACTCTTTGTAATATATCCTTAATACTTCTTTGATCTCTAACTTTATCTATTTTTTATTAAACATTACTTTTTATAAAGTACATACTCAAACTACTTTTCTTTTTAATACTTCATTTTCTCAATATATAATCTTTTTATTTATCCTCTTCAATTTATTTTTCTTATGATCATCAATCAAATATTTATAATTTTAACTTCTATCTATTTAAGTGATTTAATTATTTGGATTTTGTTTGCCTTTCATTTGTCTTCTACTATGTTTATTTGCATGTATACTTTCAAAGCTTTATCTTTTGACAATCCTATAAACAAAATAGAAATAATAGAATCTTTGTTATTAAATAGTGGCATCTCACAATAATTTTACCAATTATCCTCAGACCTCTTTAAATAAATTTTTGACATCAAGGCAGTAAAAGTCACTTTCAAAATTGTGACAGGTCCAAAGTGAATAGCTACTGCATATAAATATTTTTAAGCCTAAATTAATCTAGAGTGATAATAATTTTCCTTAATAAGTATGTACTAAATGTAAAATTGCATTTGCTTACTTTTTTACGCTTATGATGTAAACTAGGTGCTGTAAAATATACAAAATATATGCATAACTCTTCTATAAACCAAAAATATTTAACATATATATCTTATTTACTGAAAATTTCAGCCAATTTCTGACTTTGTATCCTACATTCAGACTATCTGAAGCAGTCATTTGTCTACTATTTACTATTCTCATTCCGTATATTTATAGAATTAATATATGAATAAGAATATCTTTATGAAAATCATCATCCATCATTATTTTCAATTATTATTGATCCATTGTGTGATGAAACTTTTTAACAATAGACCAGCAATTTTCTCTATATCATCCATTTATCTTACATGTGGTCTCTTTCTAGATCTTTTATAATCTCTTGGAATCCAATTTAGAACATCAATTGTACATCTATTATGATCTCTTCAGTCCAACTCCATTTCAGTCTGTTAATTTTTTCATTGATATTAGTGATATTTACTTATTTCCTCACCCATATATATTACATTTTCAATCTCTCCTTGTTATTTCTAACATCTCTTCATACTTTGTTGAGCGTTCTGAAGTCTTAGTATTGCTCTTTTGTTAAATATCCAAGACTCAGATCTATAATTAAGAACTGGTGAAATACATCTATTAAAATCTTCCTTTTTCAAACCCATAGCCATATTTTCTTTTAATATTGTTATTTCTATTAAAAGTATTCCATTCAAGTTTAATTCTATGATTAATTTCATCCATTATGTTTTTGTGTGTGAAAAAGATATTTGTAAGTGTTAACTTTTTTAAATTCATGATTATCAGTCTTTATTTTTTTCTTATTATAAAATCTGTTTAATATTATTTTAGAGTTTTCAGCATTTATCTTTAATCCTACTTTCATCTGATAACTCTTGCAATATTTCCTGAAGCTCTGAAATATTATTTGTAAAAACAACCACATTATCTGCAAAATCTAGATGATATCTATTATCTTCATTTACTTTTAATCCCTTAGTTTCATAAAATACTTCTTGTAAAGTTGCTGTAAAATATTTTGGAGATATGGAGACACCCTGTCATACACTCTTCTCAATGTTAATCTTCTTAATATCACTATGTAATATAATCACTGCTGTTGAGTTTTGATATTCTTAATGATCTAATGCTTTAGCCACTATAGAAGTGCTTATAGAATCAAATGTCTTTTCATAATCTATAAATCCAAAGCATAATGGCAACTGATACTTGAATATGATCCACTGTGTTAAACCAATTTTAAATCCAGCTTGTTCTTTTGGTTAGTTAAAATCCAAAATTTGCTGTAGACAAATCGTATCTTGATAAAGATTTTATATAGAGCTGATAGAAGACTGATAAGCAAGCAATTTCTAATATCTTTTTTATTATCTTTCTAAAATATCAATATTACTATATTTTTCCATTCAACTAGCATATCTTTATCATTTAGTCATTTGATTGCCAACAATTTTTTTTATTTCGTCACCTGCTTCTTTTATGATATCAATAATAATTTCATCATTTCCTAGAGTTTTTCTCTTTTTTCATTTAAATTATTGAGAAATTCAAGATGTAATAATTGTAGATTTTTCTGTTCTTTATTACTATAAATAATTTGTTATAGAATTGTTTCATATATTTCAAGATATGATATCTTTCTCTCTCTCTTTTTTTTTTTTAAAGTAATAGTTCCATCTTTTTATTGCTGAAATAATTTTCCTTCCAATATCAAATTTTATTTTACACTTTTAAAACTTTAAATTTTGTTCTATAGCTTTCTATGCCTGATCATAATTATATTTTTTTATATCGTTAATAATTTTTTTTCTATATCATTTTACAAATCTCTAGATATTCAATTCTTTTTAATAGATCACTTTAAAAAAATTTCAGATTTTTTTCTTTTCTTCAAATAAAATTTTATAGTAAAGTACTTCGTTTTCATATTAGCTATCTTTCTTGTAGTACTTAATGGAAAATCTGCTATTTCTAATTGACTTTAGTCAAATCGTAATCTTCATAGTCTGTTAATATTTTTAAATGATTTATAAGTTCTAATTTAAATTCATTGGAGTGTTTGTAAAGATTAGGAATATCAACTGGTAATATGACTTTCTTAATAGTTTCTTTTCTCTAATTTTGTCTTATCACATATCTTACAACTCACTAATTGATGATCACACTCTGTGTTGAATCTATAAAGAACATTGTAATCTTGAAATTTATATTTTTTATTTGTCAAAGCATAATCAATTCTGCTTTGCTTTTATTTGGATGTTTCCATGTCCATTTCCTTTTAACATTGTTTGCAAAAAAAATTTATAACATAGTTTTTCTGCAAACTCTGCAAGTCTGTGTCTTCTTTCAATTTTATTACCAAGTTTATATACAGCATTTTCATCTTTCACTTGTTTACCAATTCTAGAATTAAAATCCCCCATGACAACTTTAAAATGTTGTTCAATCTGGTCAAAAGTATTTTGTACATCCATTTAAAAATCCTCTATTTCTTCATTACAAAGAGAATTTGTTGGACCATTCATCTAAATTAGCTGCTAATGAAATCTTCTTTTCAGTTGAATAACTAATCTTGCCACTCTATCTGATATACCATCAATCTCCCCAATGTTATTTTTCCACTTTTTATTTATAATGAATCCCATTCTACTTGTTTTTCCAATATTTGTATTTTTGTAGTAAAGTATGTCCAATTTTTAAATCAATTGTGCTTCATCTTTTCTTCTAACTTCACAAAGTCCAACAATATCCCATTTAATACTAGACAGTTCTTTTTCCAATTTATGCAATCTTCGTCCATTTGAAAGTGATCATCAGTTGTAGGTACCTAAATGAAAATTTATCATTAAATGGCAGCTTGGGTCTACAATCAGAGGATTCTTAGCACCACCTTTAATAGTCCATTACTGCCTTGGCTAGTGAGTTTACACTCTCTTGGGTCTAAGGGCCATATTTTAGTTTTATTTGTTATGATTATAAATATCTATTTTAAAAAAATATTTAATACATGTATTCATTCTGCCTTCCAGAAAACTCACCTGATATTTTGGTTAAGAATTGTCAGGTAGTTGAGAAGGAAAAAACCATGGCGTTTTTTAGGTTGGTGAGCAGTATATCCATGTTCATTTACTATATTAATAATCATGATAGAATGACAGCCTGTTAAGCTAAATTGCGCAGACGCTGTGAGAATGTTGTTAATAAATGAATACGCAAGACGTTATAAAATAAATGCTTATATTAATAATCATATAGTAATAACAGTTGCAAGTGAATGCTAGCAATTTGCCCTGCTCATTTCCTCTAAAACCTCAAAATGGAATCAAAAGCACTCATTTCAATTAATAGCAAACTACTTTCTTATTGTGAAAGTAGATATTATAAAATAACAGTCAAACTCTGAAACCACAAATCGGAATAAGCAGATCCGATTTACTTGATTTTAAAATGTGAAAAATAAAATACAACTATTTATAAACACAGATAGAATTTAATTGTTATCTTATTTTCACATTGAACTTATAATACTTAAATGATTTTATTAATAATAATATTTTAAAATATAATTCTGTAATATTTACTAGAAAATAATTTACTAGTTATAGATGATTACTATATATCAGCAGTTGGCAACCGATCGTCCATGGACCACTGGTGGTCAGTGACGTAATTTTAATGGTCCGCAAAAAAAAATTCGGATATAATTTAAATTCGCTAAGCTCATTTAATAAAATTCTTAAATAAAAATTAAATTTTGTTTAAGCTATATTATTATATGTAAAATAGAACAAGAACATTATATTGCTAATTGATTTGTTAGAAAATACTACTGTCACCTGCAAAACATTTACCTCAAAGGCATTTACTTAATCTCTACTCGGTCAGCGGCATAGAAAAAGTAACAAAATAAGAATACCGAATTCTGTACAATTGATAAAGGTATCAGATTTGACTACGGCGCACTCTTGGTAATTGGGTGAACTAAAACTCAAAATGTTTATTAAGAATTTTGAATGAAAACATATCTATAAAAATTATTAAAGAATTATTAATCTTAAATAATTTTTGTAGCAAATTAGAAAATTACACATATAAAATATAACAAATAACGTATTTATACTTTCATTTTTTTTTTTGTTTTCTCATGTGGCATAGCATTAGCCGGGAAGCTAACCCAGGGACAACTGCTTGTAAAGCAGCTGTCGCTGACCTCTCGACTACCAATGCTTGACTACTTTCATTTATTTTTATGAAATAAAATAAGTATATTAACAAAAAACAAAATAAAACAATTCTTTAACAAATTATAAAATAAATAAATAATAATATGTAAATATATATGTATATCATACTCAATGCTCTTATTAATTCATACCTTTAAAAATTATGCTAGTGGTCCGCAATATCTAAAAGATTGTCGACCGCTGCTATATATGACTTTGCATCACATGATCACCATCTCTTATGCTAGCACATAACTGTTATTAAACAGGCAAAACTCTCCATACAGTAGTGCCACCCTGTGCCAACCAGAGTAATCAATGGATGTCAAAGGCTTGTGCATAAAATCCCCATCTAGTGCCTACTCATCCAATATCACCAGACTAGTTTCTGGCTTGTGGACTTTATCAGTGAGGAGCCTTGGATCTGAGAGCACTGCACCTAAATCCAAGGCTCTTCACTGACGAAGACCACAAGCCAGAAACTAGTCTGGGGATATTGGATGAGTAGGCACTAGATGGGAATTTTATGCACAAGCCTTCTGGCATCCATTGATTACTCTGGTTGGCACAGGGTGGCACTACTGTATGGAGAGTTTCGCCTGTTTAATATGACTTTGCACATGTAAGAGTAATACAATGATGCATCCAAAAGATAATATAATTTTATTAAAGGTCCCTATAAGACCTTATTTGGAGTATCAAATATATCATAATTATATGGAAGGTAGAGTTAAGATATGCTATGGTATTTTCTAAATCTGGGTAATGATTCTTAAAGATAAATTTTATCTTCCTATACATCATCAACAACATACATAAGAGTAAAGACATTATACAAGCTTATTTTTATTTTGTGGGTTGATATTTAATCATGCCATAGATAACACTACTTGCAGATATACCCTGAAAAATTGCAGTTATCATAACCATAATTTTATATTAATTTTTTGATTAATTTATTGCTCGATTCAAAGTTGGATTTCAGATGTGAATTTTCCTATTTTTTTCTTTTTAATCAATCACATGCATACATACACACACACATGTGCATGAATAAAGGTAAACTAGAGAAATTAAATCATAATAAAAATTAATTTAATCAATTATTATAAAAATTTACAAAACCACAAATTGATAATATGGCAAGATAAAAAATATATATAGTTAATTGGATACACTATTACCCTACAATGACTATACAGGGTTATTAATTAAGCCTGTCCATTAAAGTTTAAAACATTGCTATCTTAATATAAGCTGAGCACTGATTGTATATATGTGTGGGAGATTATGATCTGGCCCAAATATTTGAGTGCTGGTTCTGCAAGAATTACATATATTGGGAGTCATTTATTTTTTTTCCATGAAGGTGGCCATGTGTATCAGTCATTTGAGATGGAATGGAGGATGAATATAGACTGAAAATCCTAAGTTCAAATCCCTCTATTAACAGATATAAAAGATTAGCCCAATTTCTGTTATAAAAAAGAGTGAACAAAAATACAGAATACTTTAATTTTCAGATAGAAAACAATCCTGCCTATTATGGGATCATTCAAATAACAAATTTCTCTAAACTTTTAATAAAATTACACCCTCTTTCAATAAATTTTCCTTCAATAAACATTATAATAAAAATATTGCAATCACAATTAGATATTTCCCCAAAAAATTAATCAAACTGCACAATATTTATTTATAAGTACTTCAAACATGAACAAAAATATATATTTCAAAGTGATGACTACAATCAATAGAAAAATTGGTTTTAATTTAGTAATTTAATAAATCACAACTATATAAAAATAACTAAGAATAATAATGAACTGAATGAGCTCATTTTCTCTTTTTTTTTCTTTCAAATATATGTCTATATGCACTAAGGTATTCTAATATTATAAACCATGGATTTCCATCTTACTTCTCTCTTGTACAGTTAAATTGATTTCTTTTTTTTACAAATAGTTATTTGTGTCCATGTTTCTTTCTGTTAGAACACATATTCTGTATGTAAACCCAAGTTTCTTTTCCTGGGAACATAATGGTTCTTTTTACATAACTTTGATGGAGTGGCTACATGGACAAGAAGTGCTTCTTAGCTTTAGATAAATGTGCACATAATGTTAAAAAGTTTTATACTTCTATTCATTTTGAAAATAATTATTTTCCGTTTTAGCAGAATGATTAAATTAATTATGTTTTATTAATAGCTAGTAAATTCAAATACGATCACTGTAAATTATATACCAGCAAGTTTACAATTTTTATAAAGTAAAACTAATTTCTTAGCAACATCAGCAACATTTGACTTATTTATTTTCTATCCATTTTGATCACGACTGCTTCAAAGTTAGCACATTGGCTTTCAAATATTCTTTAATAATCATTTAATCTTTTATAAGAAAAAAAAGTTTAAATAGAATTTTTCTTTTAAAAAAAAATTTGTTATGAAAATACATAGAACAAAATGGAATCTTTGTTTTCTAATAGTAAATTTTTTTATAGATGTTGATCTATATACATTTATCTAATCAAATCAAATTTTAATATTATTTTCCCATTTCAAAATTTAAATTTTCTTGTCATCTTACCTATTGATTTTTAATAAATAATATAACTCACCAATTTTATATTTATTACATAATAAACTTCTCTAAACAAAATGAAAAAAATAATTCTTTTTATAATTTTTTAAAATTAATTAGTAATCATCATTTTTTATGATATGCATTAAGCATTCATTAGTACTGGGAATTTATTAGAAGATATGAAATTAAATAATTACTCACAGTCAATCAAATGGTTATTTGTTTCTGGTATAGTATGTTCATATGTACGTGAAGGGTAAAATAATAAAATAAATCCATAAAAATCTTTATTATTAGTAATTAGTTAGCAAAGGCTAAACTCTCCATACAGTAGTGCCACCCTGTGCCAACCAGAGTAATCAATGGATGCCAGAAGGCTTGTGCATAAAATCCCTATCTAGTACCTACTCATCCAATATCCCCAGACTAGTTTCTGGCTTGTGGCCATCATCAGTGATGAGCCTTGGATCTGAGAGCACTGCACCTAGATCTTAGGATCTAATGCAACCCTCCAGCAGCCACCTTTTAACTCTACTACAAAATCATGAGAATGAAATTGAAAACACAAAAATATTTTCAATCTAAGCTCAATAGCTTATATAGTCATATGGATCTGCACTCAATTCAGTACCCATATATTTTGGTGTCTTTGGCTCTTAAACAACCATAGACACAAGCCAGAAACTAGTCTGGGGATATTGGATGAGCAGGTACTAGATAGGGATTTTATGCACAAGCCTTCTGGCATCCATTGATTACTCTGGTTGGCACAGGGTGGCACTACTGTATGGAGAGTTTTGCCTTTTTTTTCAACAATTATGTGCTAGTATGAGATGGTGATCATGTGATGTTTAGTAATTAGTTAGCCTATTGAATACTGTTTACTTTTACAGTATTTCTCAACATATGTTGAAAGGTCTTCAAAAAGATCTTTTCTTTGTAGTTGGTCTATTTAACATTGTTACTTTATTATACGTATGGGATAATAATTTTTTTTAAAATTCCTGTCAATATTATATATATATATATTTCACCATGTTTTACATTAGTAATGCTTGTTCCATTATACTAATAAAAAGTTTTGATAAGTGGTATTTAGGCTATCATTACATTTTTCTATAACAAGATCCATTAAATACTAGTCTTTGCAGTTGAAAAGATGCTCAAGATTATTTATTTATTTTATAATCAACTCAATCTGGTACCATTCACTAATACTTATTATTTTAACCTAGTACAGACCATCTTAAAGCAATTTAAAATGCAAAGTTTTATTAGATGAAATATAAAGTAGATTTTTAAAATGCTGAAAATATTTTACAACCTTAATCTGTATTATAAAGATCAATACCATAAATTAGACTAATAAATTAACATTAACACAAAGCAATTCAAATTTTATATTAGCATAAAAATAATAAATAGTTTCTCAGAAGATCAGGTGGCATGCAATCACATAATAATGATCAGTGGCTTAATTCAGGAATCTTTAGCTCTTGAATCTGTTATTCTATCATTGCATTAAACCATGTAAGGAAATTTTTGTAATAATGAATACTAAACAAGAAAACACTTAAAATATAGTCACCTTCTTAAACATAAATAAAATAATTAAGTTATTAAATTCATTCATTGTTATCATTATTTGTTATCTACAAAAAGCAGATCGTGTGCATCAAGTCAACATCTTCTTCAAGTTCTGTCCCTTGCTCTACTCTTCAAATACTAATAGCTAGGTTTTTTTTAAAATCAATTGTCTTCTCTTTATATACATTTTTCTTATACCCACAGACTTTACAAATTTTTTTATCTCTTTCTGTGTCATATCTTCTTTTTTTCCTAAATTATTTTTTTCAATAACTAATTTATTTCATTTATTCTTACTAGCACTTTAGTGTCACAACTTTATTCTTTCTAATTGTCTTTTACATTCTTATCCAAATCCACTTTTCAAAAGCTTTGATTTTGTTTCATCTTTATTTCTAATCATTCATGTCTCTGTTAAAGTTATGTTTCAAATTAAACATTTAACAAGATCTTTTTTGATTTTAATGAGTCACAGTATAATTTCCTCTTTTATTAAAAGCTTGTTTAACTATTGCAAACCACATTCTAATATCCTTGCACTATTACCATCATCAGTCAAACAGTTTCCTAAATATTGTACTAAATGTGCTAGCCTGTCTATAGTTTCCTTCTCAATTGCTAATTATATTATTTTCTACCTCATTATTCATTGGTTTAGATTTAGATATATTTATTTTTATCTCACACTTTTTTCAAATACCATTTAATCTTGTGTTAAACTCTCTTTGTTTTTACCCTTTTTAAAATCAGAATATTGTTATCAAGTTACATCTGATTTGCTTTCATAAAACTGGCAAAAGCAATGCATTCATAAATTAGGTGAACTCTGGAAATCATTGGAAATTAATTTAGTGAGTGTTTTGGGTTTTTTGAATCCAAATTCTCTATGAGTTGTCAGCACATCTGCCAAACCTTGGCTCTTCAAAATCCACTATTTTCTCTCTCTTTTTGAAAAAGGGATATATTGGGATAATTTGAATCAGTCATGATTGAAACTAGACCAAGCTAGAGTTGGACATCAAAGTGCAGAATAATGTGGGGATATACATTGTAGGGTAAATACTATGATACCTTCTATTGAGTTAAAAGTGAAACTAAGATTCTTTTGATGTTGTTTAATTGTTGAACTCTGAAAAAGTAAACAATAAAACACAAGAAGCTACTACTACAACCTTTAATTTTCAAAAACTTCCTTTTCATTATATAACTGTATAATTCAGAAACAAGAAGAATTTTGTTTTTGTAAGATCATGTCAGTTATCTTATTTCAAAATATGAGGCATGATTATACACATGATTAATTGCTTGGCTCTTTAATAAAAAATGATGAGATAAATTGAAGAAAAAATGGAACAAACTAATCAATCATTGATGAAATGTTTTAGTGAAAAAGGTAAATAAAAGATAAAAATGATGTAAAGAATATGTTGAAATTGATTGTAAAATATTAAAATAGTACATAAAGTTATAACATTCTGTTCCACGATAAGATAATCTTGAACATGAGTTGAGCTAAATCTCTTCTCTTAATATAAGAATAGAATGCAAGTAAATAATATTTTCTCCCATTCTGAAAAAAATACTTAATTTTACAATTAACTTCCTTTATCAAAATATGAATAATAGAGATAGCAAGCTGTGTTAATTAATATAAAAATTGCTTAATGCAAAGGTCGCATTTGCTCTATAAATCAGAAAATGACTGGCTGGCAGAGAATTTATTATTTGAGATAGTACTGCTGACAATCATGTTAAGATGTGATGCTGTCGAACACAATTATTATCAACTATTAACAATGTCAACCTATATTAGTATTACCCAATGTAGATACAAGTAATAAGATATATTAAAAAAATAAAATTATCATTTAAAAAAAAAAAGAATACAGTTCTTATAAAGAATTATTAGAGCAGCAATAAATTTGTATTTCAAAACAGGAAATTGAACCAATAGAGAAGACTCTTAACTATGGCACTTTAGGTTTTCCAAATCTGTATTCACTAATTGTAAATTAGGATTCATTGCTATAATGAAAAAAAAAATCTGTAATTTTTTTTATTTTTATCTTTGCTTTTTCAGTGTTTTATTTTCTGGATTGTAAAGCAGTACTCCCCAGATATAACTTCTTTTTTTGTTTTGTTAACAACTCTCTCTTTTTATAAAATGTTATTTTTCTATTTGCCACACTAAATTATAAGTAAATATTTATTTTTGGGTGTGTATGTATACAAGTGTTTTAGTTTTGTTCCGTTTTTTTTTTTCCTCACTTGTTTTCTATGGTGTTGATGCACGTGTGGCGTAGATATTTCCACTTTCTGCATAGAAAAATTTGGAGAAAAATGATTCGAAATAACTTATGGAAATTGCTTTGAACCAAATGATAATGATGACGTGGTTGTAATCTTATTTTTATATTATTATTATTGATTTAACAGCATTCACATACATATTCGCGCACACACACTTACCAAAATCTAATAGATTCTTTTTCCATATTCCTTCTTTCTTCATAATTTTATTCATGTTTAAATGCGGCCCTGCTAAATCGAATATTTTATTACTGGAAAAAAAAAACAACAACATGGAATTATTGAAATTACATGATTTTAATCACTTGAAATAACTTTTTTCTTTTCAGATTAAAAAGGAGAGAAAAATTAAGTAGACAAAAAATGTGTTTTGTATCAACTATTGAGATGTGACCTTACATTCACCTTTAAAATTTAAATAATTACGTTGTTAAGTCAATACATTGTAAATTCCTTTTTTTTTTAAAAAAATAAAAAAATATTACTGCTTGAATTGCATTTTTTTTTTCTATTGGTTTGATTTGTCTGTCTGTGATTTAAAATGTTATATGTGTTAAGCTTATATGAACTTGGTCAGGAAATAAAACATATCTAATATTGTTCTCGCTATGAAATATATTAAGTCCTAATTTAAATCTTATGCAGCAGAATTAAAATTGTTATTACAATGCCTATGTACAGTGATAACTGTGATTAATTTATTAAGATAAACGTTAGTGGTTGTACACGATTTTTTATATCGTAATTAATATTATTCAGTTATAAAATGTATTTAAGTTCCCTGCCTGAAAGCTACGTGAAGTAACTAGGCAAAAGAATGCTACACCTAAATGGTTAGTATGCCATTCTTTTAACATAACTTAGCATTTAATATGTGAAGCTATATGATTAAAAGCGGTTTTTTTATACTCTAGTGCCATCTATGATAAATTTGAGTAATCATCAATTTCCAGACGGTTATGTATTTAAAGCTCTATCTCAAACCAGTTTTTTAATTTTATCTTTATTAATGAAATTTGGTATTTAGTACTGAAAGCTTACTATTGATATCTTAGAATAGAAAATTACTCCTGTTTTATCATTTACTTGATCAACCATTCTTTATGCATACACAAACTGTTTACACAGAGGCAAAACTTTCCATAGAGTAGTGGCAAGCCAGAGTCATCAGTGGATGCAAAAATGTTTGTGTATAAAATTCCTATCTAGTGCCTACTCATCTAATATTCCCAGATTAGTTTCTAGCTTGTATCTTTCATCAGTGAAAAGCATTGGATCTGAGAGCACTTCACCTAGATCTTAGGATGTAATGCAATTCTCCAGCAGTCACCTTTTACCTTGTTAGCTAACTATAAAGCTTTGAGTCCAAAATGAAAATAATGTTTTCAATTCAAGCTCATTAGCTGTATAGATTTGAACTCAGTTCAGCATCCATACATTTTTGGTGTCTTTAGTTCTTTAATAACCACAGTCATAATTCTATTGGACAGAATTGGTATTAAACCACTAAACATCACATGATCACCATTTGTTATGCTTTCACAAGCTGTTTACACAGAAAAAACTCTTCATACAGTATTGCCACTCAATGCTTGAATTGAAAACATTATTATGTTTTCATTTTGGACTCAAATCTTTATAGTTAGCTAATAAGGTAAAAGGTGGCTGCTGGAGGGTTGCATTAGATCCTAAGATTTAAGTGCAGTGCTCTCAAATCCAAGGGTCTTCACTGATAAAGCCACAAGCTACAAACTATTATGGGGATATTGGATGAATAGACACTAGATATGGATTTTCTGCACAAACCTTCCTGCATCCATTGATTACTCTGGCTTACACTGAGTGGTACAATGGTATGGAGAATTTTGCCTCTGTTAAAAAGCTTGTGTAAGCGTAAAGAATGGGTGATTATATGATGTCTAGTGGTTTAATACCAATCTTACCCAACAGGATTATGGTGACTGTGGTTATTAAAGAACCAAAGACACCAAATGGTATAGATGCTTAACTGAATTCAGATCTATATGACTATACAAACTAATGAGCTTAAATTGAAAACAGTGTGTTTTCATTTTGGATTCAAAGCTTTATAGTTAGCCAATAAGCTGAGGGTTGCATTAGATGTTATGATCTAGGTGCAGTGCTCTCAGATCCAAAGCTCCTCACTGGTGAAAGCCACAAGCTAGAAACTAGTCTGGGGTTATTGGATGAGTTGGCACTAGATAGGGATTTTATGCACAAACCTTCCTGCATCCATTGATTACTCTGGCTTGCACTGAGTGGCACTACTGTATGGAGAGCTTTGCCTGCTTCTGCTTGGAATCTCATAGCTATTTGAAGAAAAAAAATTTAAGTTTCCATTACTCATTAGTGATTATATATTTATAGACTGCATGGTGAAGTACAGTGTTATAATGGCAGATTCGACACAAAATCCATGATTCCAACTCTATCACTTCTAGTGCTTTAAATTTTTATGAACATCTGTACAATAAATCATTGATTATACCTATATACATATAAACATTAAAAGCATAAAGCTAAACTAGCCAATAAATAATCAAAATTATATCAAATTCACAATTCAATCAGCCTAGTGAAGAAAATAAACTCTAAAGCACTCCCAATGGCTCCACTGCTACAAGCAGACTTCTTAAGTGTAAAGAACTACAAAATAATAACACACACATTATTTGAAGTTCTTTACACTTAAGAAGTCTGTTTATAACAGTGAAACCATTGGCATTGTTTTAGAGTTTATTTTCTTGGCTAGTCTGGTTGAGCTGTGAATTTGGTGTAATTTAGACTATATACATATATATGACTTTTTATTATTACTATTATTATTTTGCTGTTGGGGCTTTGGCTAAATTAAATGGCTAAGCCTATTAATATATGGAGTATCTGAATTAAGTTCAGGCCCATATAGTTTTTTCAGTTGGAGAGCTGACTTTAAAGACATGCAGATGTCTAAAGGTTTAGATCTTCTTCTTGAGAAATATATTTTAGATAAATGCTTAGCTTCAGTTGGTTTTTTGAATCTAGTGTCCCAACTCCTCACTGAGGAGACTCATAGGTCGAAACTGGTCTGGGGATGGGGACAATCTAAGATAAAGATGATTTGAATGCCTTCTCTTGTAGTAGCATTTATCATAATAAAAAAAATAAAAAAAAGCTTGTTTAGAGTTATAGCATGCTCTTAAGTTTACATATTGGTAAATGCAAGCTATATATAAGTCATGTGACATCTGACTTTTCATTATTACTATGAAAATATTTAGTAAATGGGGTTTCCCATTTTATATTTTTTAGTTAAAAACTACAAGGCATGTTCTTACTTAAGACAGCAGCCAATCAGGGGTAATTGCTAAGAACTGAGAGAACACTGCCAGCATTAAGATGGAATCAAAATCTTAGCATTGGCAATCTAGTCTCAGCTCTTAAGCAGCTAGCCTGATTGACTGCTCTCTTAAGTAAGAATGTGGTTGTAGTTTTTAACTAAAAAGTATAAACTCCATTTATTAATTATTTTTATTTATGGTTTTCATTAAAAAATTACATTATATAAGTAGGTTTGTTGGTTTAGTGAATTTTATCTTATCTTTTCTAGCAATACTTTAGAAGACTAATCTTTTTTTGTTCTATCTATATATTGATTATGATCATACTTAGTAACGACTTTGCTACACATATGATCTAGCTATCATTTATCAGCAGTATGTTATTGTAAAGTATTCTTATATAGAGTCTCATTGCCTCTGATTGTTGCTCATTTCTGATATAATTTTTAGCTTATTGACAACTCTATAGTATGTGATTTAAATTTTACCACTAATAAATTTACACTATTTTTTTCAGGACAACTTAGGGTCCTGTATTTTTGACTTCTACTAACAAGATTACAAATCTAGATGCTTTCTAGGCAGCTCTATCTTGTAACTGCTTATCATTGAGCATTTGTGAAATTAGTGGGTAATGCTAGTGAACCTTCTGTAAATATTTTATAACAACACACACTTATGCTCATGACTTCAGTTCATATCCAGAAATGAATTAATTTTATTTTTTAACAAGGTATCCAGCCATAAAAGTTGGTAAATGGGTATCTACCTATTTTTAGCTAAAGAATACAATAAGCCTAGAAATCACAATCACCACTGCCTATCAATTGACAAACCTTGTGAGTACTGCCTTCTCCTTCACTGTTTCTCTATGAAGAAATGTTGGAGAGGTCTTGCCCACCTAGTAGAACATTGAAAGACTGTTTGCCCTAATTTTATTTTATCAGAGACTTGTGATAATAACTACTCTTTAAATGTTGACATGTATTGCAAATATTTATAGAGATATTTATATTGCATTTTCACCTTGCATGCTTGCCTGTCACAGCATAATATAGTTTCAATACAGGATTTGGTATTTTTTGTTGTTAAAACTTTTGAAACTAAATATTATACACATGTATCTGAGAACTTTATTTCTTTTAGCAGCATTCGATTTTCTTAGGGCATTTTTTACCATGAACAACGTGAGCTACTCAATCTACTGTAGTTTTGATAGCATCATGAGAATATATTATATATTTTTTTAATTTTAAGAGGTTTTCAAGTTACAAATACTTATTTCTTTATTTAGCAATTAAGCAGCACTGCCTTTTAATATTGATATTGCATAGCTGATAAATTTGCCGAGTAAAAGTCTTTCTGAATCTGAGCCTGACTGACAAATAAATCATAAGTGTACATGGAAAATTTTTAATTATCTGAAATAATTTTCAAACTTTCAGTGATAAGTAGTTATGCTAACCATCAAAAAAATATGAACATACTTCTTAACTAATCATAAGTATTTTTTTTTAATATCTTATGTATAAAAAATGTTTGAATTCTATTGTAATATACATATAAATTTAAGTATTCAAATATTTTTTTAAGTCTATTAAATTCTTAGAATGAAAATTTTTTATATTTTTTTTTTTGCAAATAGATAACCCTTTTATTTACACAGTTGTTAAGAAGTATTGTATTTTTTTTTTCAAACTTTAAAAGCAAACATTTACAATATTTTTAAAATTAGTCATTTATAAGATATTTTAAATTTTAATTCTAATAAATATTTATACTACTCGTTGAATTTATTGTATATAAATATTTAAAAAAAACGTACCTTAGATATTATCGAATTATTATTTTATGCTCTTGAAACTACATTACTTTACCTTATCTATTGTTATCTCATTGAAGAATGGTTTGTTTTTATAAGAATATATATATGTGTGTGTGTAACATTATTAATATATATAATATGTAAGAACTCATTTATATAATTCTAGCACATTCATTATCATGTCTGCGTTCTAGGTTTGAATCCTGGGCAGATAAACTTTGAAGATACTTTCTGATTGCAATAAGGTTTTGAATTTTTTTTTTTACATGTAACCAACTGAGATAAATGAACATCTAACTATTTTTAGCTAGGATATCCAGCTATTTTTAGTGAGAAAGTAAATCAAGAAAAAAAAAAAATTATTCAAATTCTCACTACCAGCAATTGGCAAACAAGGTGAGTAATATCTTCTCCATTGTTTTATCTTTTACTATGTGTTTATCTTTTACTTATATGTAAAATAGTAATTGTAGCCCTCAAAAATGATGAGTAAAATAATTATAAATGCTTTAAGAATTTCAAATATTAAAATATTGTTGCTATAATTGTTATTTTTAGCAAAAAATAATATATAGTAAAAAAAAAAAAAATTTATATGACTTCCCTATTTTATAAGCACTTGATCTGCATTTCACAACAATTGTATTTTTATTCACTACTGAATAATATTTGCAGTACTAGCATTTAACAGATAAAAAATGATGGTGCCAAACTGATTCTTATATTGGTTTCTGGTATATTGATCTTTTTCAGTAAGAAGCACTATTTTTTCTCTGTTTCTTTCATCATGGATATTCAAGGAAAATTTTTGATTCAATCTATATTCTTATTAATATAGACCTGAGATAAAGAAATAGTTTATTCTAATGAGCATATAAGTTTATTGTAGAAATATCTGATTTTTCAACAAACAATACTTCTCATTGAAGAATCCCACTAAGTCACTGCTATCAAGTATTCAATGATTTCTCATGCTTATAGAAGTGAAGAGAAACATATTTCTATTGACAAACTATATTTGATGTTTATTAAAAATTAACCATTTAGAGATTCAAAATTAACTTCAATTAAAGTATAGTTTATTAAAATATTGCTAATGTGCACCAAAAATAAGTTTAGTATGAGATTCATTATGAGAAAAGAAGGTGGGAAGAGGGGGGAGCATTTTTAAAATACTTCCCAAACAGAATTAAAATGAAATTAAAAATTAAAGTTGAGCTTTGCAAAGACTAGAAAGACCAATCTATAAATTGCAAATACATCCACATGTGACACATGCTGGCTTTTTAATCAGTTTGTTTGATATTTTGTGATGTTCACTTTCAATCTTTTTTATGGTGTAACGATCCGGAGAATAGAGAGCTTAACGTGATCTGCACTACAGGGCGCCATCTAGGCATTTGAACCTAGAAAAATTTATAAAGTAGGCAGATACGTAAGTCAAAAAAAAAAAATTTTTTTTTTTTTTTTAAATTTTGATTCCGGTCGTTAGCCCAAGTCACTAGCTCAGGGAGTAGCAGAGATTTAGTAATATAATATCTTATCTAATTATATTTCAATATTAAAAAATAAATAAAATAAGCCACTGCCAGTAATTAACATACAAAAATTTATTTACGCACATATATATATATATATAATTTAACATTATTATTTTAGTATGTTTATTTTAGATTTTAATTTGATTTTATAATTTAAATTTACATTTTAATTTTTATAATATTATAAGTTTACATTTTAATTAAGTTCGCACAGATGGATTTATGAAAGTTTGTTTTATAATGTTGAGTATAGATCGGTTACATAGATTACATGGTTAAAAACATTTCAAAGTAAACATAAACGATCAAAATACAAAATCATTGATACCGTCAATTGCATAGGGAATACAAGAAACCCAATGGTGTTCATCATAAGACACCGCATTAACACCAATAACTTAAAAGACATCCGAATAAATACATCTTAGATACTCACCGTAAGGTATCAGTATTTACCGAATGTCTATATATTTTGATCACCTATGAAAACCAAAAACATAATTAACCGGTAACGAACCCATGCAAGCGTCTATACCCAACTTAAATTTAATGCAATTTTATTTATGGGTGTCGAGTATGAATGGACTACATAGATTTGCATTTGAAAAGAAAATATTCAATCCTTGTTTAACCTTAGGCCAAAGGTTCGCAGTCAAACCAAACTTCAATCCATCTGATATATCGATGTGTTCAATGTAATACGAATACGGCAGCACAATTAGGTTAAGAGAAGAAACTGCTTCTCGTCAGATAGGAATATTACATCTATCAGACAAGAAGAGCAATAAAAAAAAAACTCCATCGAAAGGAACAGCGTTCTACGTCTTATAATCCCTTCCATAGGCAAAACGGAAGTGTGCGGCGTATAATAGCGATTCTGCCCATAGCGAATCTCGTACTACATCTACTAATTACACCAATATATCCAATCCATTGACCTAATTCAACTACGAAACGAATAACCTAAGATTACCCTCCCCTAATATAACTTTACAAATCTATATAGCCATTCACGCCCGACTTAAGTTTAATATTTATATAACTAGTTTAATGAAAAACAGAAATCATAATAAAACTTAAAGAACAAATAAATAAATAAATGGAAATGATTTTACAAAAGAAATACATTAAATAAAATTATAACTAATTAATAACTAACGTTGGTCAGATAGGATTCTATTTGTATTATTTAAATACGGAAAGTTTTTAATTTAATGTTCATTAATTATAAAGTTCTTACGGTTTTAAACAGTTCATCTTTATCTGTTGCTTGCCATTTGAACGTGAATTCCCATGCCATCCAAAAAAGATTGGTATTCTGTTGGCCGTTTTATTCATCCGGAGGTTTTTTACTCCAGCTGGTCCTCAATGTAGAAAACGATAGTTTATTTCTCTTTCTTCCTAGCAGAACTGAAGGGATTGAAGAGTGCGTCTTTTCAATCCCTTCTCCTTCAACTCCACGCTAACACATATCTGTCCACTCGTAATAACCAACTAACTCTTTTATTTTCAAACCTTTCCTTTTATAATAATTTTGTGGATTAACTCAACATTACGTCATGATGGTGAAAACCTTTTCGTTGAGGTCCGATTTCCCGATGGATTTCTTTCATTTGCTAAAAGTTTCTATTGTTTTCCTATCTGACCGATGCTTATACATTTAAATGCCCAAAGGCTAGTTTACTAATTAAAATAATCATTTCCATTTTACAAAAGATTAATTAATTTGTTTTCAAACTTAAACATATATTTTTATCTCTAAATCTTTTCTGAAAATTTAGTTTTAAACTACTCTTTTTTTAATAAAGTTTTATTTTAATAAATATTTATCTGTGCGATTTTATATATATGCGAGTTTAAGATGATTTTTTAATTTTCAGTTTTTAATTCTTAAAAAAGAAATTTTTATTGGCGAACTTTTTTTTTTTTATGTTTACTAATAAAAAATAATGTAACGTACGTATGTGCCCGTTACAATGGGAAACCTTTTTTTTTTTAAAAAAAGAACTCCATCATCTTCATAAATTTTAGCTCCCTTTCCTTGACCATATAAGCCCAATGCATTTCAGATAATCATTAATATCACAGATGGACCCTGCCTCTATTATGAAAATTGTGCTTGAATTTACCATAAAATACCTTTTTAGGAAGTCTGTTGTTTCATTTACCCAAATTAATAAAGGTACATTTTTACAATAGTAGATTCTATAGTATCATATCTAGTAATTGAATAATATAACCAACTGGTCTTATGATCTTGGGTTTTATGTTTTACTAATAGTAATAACAATTGAATGATTTATTGCTCAGAAGTTTAAAAGAAGTTCAAGCATCAGGACTGACACAGCTAGAGCTGCAGTTCATGAACCTTTGAGTTCTAGAAACTGATTCTCTATTACTGAACTAAGTCATGCAGAACATGTTTTCTTAATGTGTCAGATCCTTTTTCTGGTACCTTTAAGTTGTAACCCATGTAATAAATTTGTTAAAACAACAGCTTTATATACAGTAATTTGAATGAAATATTTATATTATATCTTTTAGCAGTAGCACATTGAAGTTTGCATTACATAAATTCTAATGTATAAGAAAAAGATTGAGAAGAAAAAGCAAGAAGAAAAAAAAAAATGCTATTCATAGCAGTTTTAGCGTTATTGTTATAAACGATTTTATCCAATTATTATTGCAAAGTAAACCACAGTTTGACCTAATGATTTTAATTGCAAGTAATTCACCCTATTTAAATTTATTATTTCCTATGTTGTTATCTCCAAGTGTTTTCCTATTCTCAACTTATCCATCGCAAATTGGATTTCTCAATACTGTACTCCTAAAATACTACTCATACTTGAACTCTAGACTTCACAAATAATTCCTAATTAATTAATTACATAATGAAATAATTCCTAATTGTAACATTCATTTGTCTTTAATGGTTAGTATACACCCTTTCCACATCCCTTTCCTTTTCATATGTATCCTTCCCCTTTTACCATGTTGTTCCTGAATTTCATTTTTACAATTCTTTGTAAACCTCTTATTTAACTATATTTGTACCTTTTTTTATGAATAAACTTTCATCACTGAGAAAAAAGATTGAGAAGAAAATGACAATAGTTTTGAGAAGTTAGTCTAAATATATCATTTTGCTGCTGTATTAATTTTATTGATAAATAGTAAGGAGATATACAGACAATATTAGTCTAACATAATTTTGTTCATAAAAATAATAAGAATTGTAATATAGTTCATTGATATTCAATAATTATTTAAAATATAATAAATATACATATAATCACTTTCAATTAATATTGATCTACTCAGGGTGAAGATCTCTCCGAGTTTAATCCAACTGTCCAGTTTTATTTCAGTTTCTTAATTTATTCAGTGATATTAATGATATCATCTATTTTCTCTTATATATTTTGCTCTTGATTTCTCCTTGTTATTCTCAATATACATCTTTCATTTTGTTGAATAATATAAAGTTTCTGCATTGCTCTTTTGTTAAGAATTCAAATCTCAGATCCATAAGTAAAAACTGGTTTTAAAATGTGTTTATCAAAAATCTTTCTTTTTAAATACATAGGCATATCTATTTTAATAGTGTTCTTTTTACCAAAAGCACTCCATACAAGTTTAATTCCATGATTAATTTCATTTATTATGTCTTCATCTGTATAATTATTCTGATATTTGTTGTTAATTTCTTCTAATTCATGATTGCCAATTTTTTTTTCTTCTGGGAAAAACCATGGAACATTTCCTTAATGTTTTTAGTATTTATCTTTAGTCCTATATAGCTCTTGCAATCTTCCCTGAAGCTCTTTGTAAATAAAAAAAAATACAAATCTAGATGATTTAATTAAATTATCTCCAGTTATTCTCTTAGCTTACTATTTTAATCCATTGATTTTATATATATATGTGTGTGTGTGTGTGTGTGTGTGGAGGGGGGACATGATCTGGACCAACTGATGAGTGCTGGTTCAGCACAAAATATGTATTCTGTATATCATTTATCTTTTTCACATGTGTGGTCATGTGTGACAATGGTAGCTATAGAGAGCTCGAAAGTCTGTGTTCAAATCTCTTCTAATTACATTAAATTCGGTATAGATAAAATACTTGTATTTAAATATTACATGTTCAACCTGTATTCTTCCCATCCTTCTTCTGTGTATTCAAATGAAAATATTAAAATCCTATACACGAGGGGTCAGAGTGACTTGAAGTCAACATGGGTATGACAATGAAATTGGCATCAACAAGGGCTTTGAGCATTCCATCATCTGATTTTCAGTGATATGGATGACTGAAGAGTTGGAAGGTGGAGAAGATTGAAGCCTGTCCATTAAAGTTTGAAGATTTTCTATCTTAATATAAACTGAGTTTTGATTATATATGTGGGGATGATGATCTGAATCAACTGATGAGTGCTGGTTCAGCATGAAATACATATATTGGCGATGATTCATCTTTTTTACATGTGTGTTGTCATATGTATTGGTTATATAAGAAAATGTACAGCTGTAGGGAGCTTGAAAGTCTGTGTTCAAATCCCTTCTAATTAAAATATTTCTTGAAAAACTAGAGATATGGAATGACTTTATTATATACCATTATCATATTAATCTTTTTAGTACATTTTGATAAATATTCTTCAGAATGTGAAAAATTATTGGATTTATGTCTTGATAATCTTATGCTACCAAGATAATCAAATGCTTTTTCACAATTTACAAATCCCAAAGCATAATGACAATTCATACACGTTGGTCCTTTTTATAACTTTTCTTAAAACTTGGATGTGTATATAATATTGTATATGTTAAATATCTATGTTTTATTTAAGTCATGCATTTAATAACAATCTTTAAGCCCATAATCCTGTAAATATTTCATCTAAGCCATTGTTTATCTTTTAATTTTTAGTTTTTAGGTTTGTGAAATAATTTATGTTTAATAATAATAAATAGAATTTGTGACTGAAATATATATAAATAAACAATATATAGTAAGAATGAAGACATTTTTTTTTTTACTAGTCTTTGTAAGAATTAAAATATTGGGAGGAAAGTGTAAGAGAGAAATTATATTAAACTTTATTAGTGGAGAGATGAGATGAAACAAATTATTCCTTTTGTTTAATTAACGAATTACTCAATATTTAAATTATAACAAGATTGAATAAAAATCTGAAATAGTTTGGGAACAAAATCTGCAATAAAATATTGCAAACATTAAAGATAAAAGAATCAAATTATATATTTGAAAATGTGTTTAAATAGTAATAAATATTATTAATCTTGTTGAATTTGTGGTTGAAAGAAATTTAAATAAAATTCTGTATAAGTAATGACATAATTTAATATAACAACTTAATCCTATGTATAAACAAGTAAAGAAGAAAGTCCCATGTTCTTTTTAATAAATAGTCAAGAGTAATTTATAGAACAAATATTTTTGAAATAAAAGCAAAAATAGAAAGAAATTTGTATTAAAATCAACAGATATGATGTAAACAACCTTGAGGTATGAAGTATGTTTTTCTGGTGGAATCATCATTTATTCATACATTTATTAAAAATTTTAGACTATAAAAGATTGAGAGTTATTAATTCCTTAACTGTTCAATATAAGCACTGCTATTAAATGAGAAAACAGATAAATACTGAAACTGAGTTTCAGAAGAGAAATTAAAACTCCAATATCCATGAAGAAACAGACTAATGATCATCAAAGAATATCAGAAGAGTTACAAATAAAGATGTATAAGTATAATTATATTGTCTCTACATTGGCATTATAGTTGATTAATCTCTTTATGATCATGTATGTAGGATAACCAGTCATTGAAGTGATGATATTCAGCAAAAGCTTGAACTACATATCTCTTTATTAACAACCAGTCTGTTGACACAAAAAGAAGAAATGAGTAGCCTGGCATTATATTGTCTATTATTAAAGACAGCCCAGAAGTAAAACAAAATTGAATCTATTAGAAAGACTCCAAATAACAAAAATGAAGCCAGTAGGGATAGACTTATCTAAAGATTAAGAACTTGCATTATTAAGAATAAACACTATACAATTGTTCTACTGATAAATGTATATATAGATTTTGATGCTATAAAATCCTAGGTAAGTTTTTTATTTTTTTATGTAAAGATTTAGTTATATTTAAATATTCTAAATTAATTATTATAATATTGTTAATAGTTTAAATTATTTTACATTTTATAATTTTTATACTTATTCATAATTTATCTTTGTATTCCATTTGTTGACTAATGAGTATTAAATTTTAGATAAATTTGTAAATAAGTCGTACAAGAAATGAATATATGAATGCAGATTGATTGTCTTGAGAATATGACTTTCATAATTTATATATCTGTAATATCATTAATCTTATTATAATGTTAATATTCCTAATATTAATTTAGTTGTATTAAAATTATTGTTAATATAATTTTGAATCAATGTGAATTTTTTGCTGTCTGGTAAATGTTCTCTATCTGCTCATGCATTTATATATATATTGTACCAGACACTCCACTTCTTTTTAACACTGAGGATGCCACTAGGCCACTGTCGACCTACAACATTTGATTTATGGTGATCAAAAAGTAATGATGATGAATATAAATGCTGCCAACTAGACTCAGGGAGAAGAAAAGATCTTAAACATTGTTCAGACAATTGAGGGACAGGACACAGAAACAAACATCAGTCAAAAACCTATAATTATTAATAATTTCTAAGTTTTATTAAATTCAAAAATATTAGCCAAAAGAAATATATAAGTTGACCCAAATTTCCCAAATTTTTTTGCATAAGAGTGCACATGAATATTATGGTATATCAAACACTATTAAAACAAGCAAAACTATTAAAACACTTTGGCAGATAATTTTGTTTTCTCACCTAAGTTTAGAAGGCTTGTATGATCTTCATGCCAATGATTTATCTACTCACTTACACTTTCCTTTATTAGAGATTTTAATAAGTACAATCTTGTATGGAAGTCAACAAACAGCACAGAGTGAGCTTTCCTTAACTCCATAAAATAAAAAACATCAGGACAAAATAAGGATGTCATATGCTCTGTAAACACTTATAAGAGGTTGCATTTATTATAATTCTTAAGGTTACCTCCATGCAAGCAATAGAAAAGATTACAATTGTATGTAATCTGAAATATACTGAATAAAAAGGAAATCTCAAAATCTCTATAGCTTACAAGAAAAACAGACCTATATAATCGATAAATCACTAGCCAAAAGATCTATGGTCTGCAGGAAATGCAAACACACATTAAACTAAGGTAAATTTCAATGAAAATAGGGAACAGGTGAGATAAAAAGAAAATTACTATTATCTGCCAAAGCTTTTAATGACAATTAATAATAATAATAATAAAGAAAAACAATGATTATAAAATATTAACTCACAATATACTCTCTGACAAAGTGATAAAATTAAATCTTAAGCTAATTCTCTGCATTTTTATAGATTCCATAAAAAATACATATAATATAATAAAGATTTATAAATTGATCAAAATTCTAAACTTGGATGAATGAACCTATCATATGTTCATTTTGTTTTTTTAGTATCAAGCTTAGAGACTTAAGCCCTGGTTAAAATAGAAAATGTTCAGTTACCTTTGGAACTTCAATTTTTCTGACTGATTGAGTCCAGTGGTGTGTGCAAGGTTTTAGTTTTATCAGGAGTACTTTACTGTGGCTTTTGATCTCCATTAATCTGTTCGGGAAGCACAAAGTCAATCTTCAGGATCAGTCTCAAACTAGTAAATTATGACATGTTACTGATGACACAATTGTGGATTCTGAGGTCCATCTTGGAAGGTTTTTAGCATGGCATCCTTTTAATATGGTTCTCCTAGGTGGGTAGTTTCTGCATCACAACTGGATAATAGCAATTCACAGTTTTAAGTGTAGTTTCTTTAGCAGTTAATAATCAGGAATAAAATATATATCAGCAGTCTGCAATTAGCGAATATAAAATTATACAAGACATCAGCAGTCCACAATTAGCAAATATAAAAATAATATGTCTCGATCAAAAACACAGAGCTTTTATATACTAGTGCTATCTCCTGCCAGATCTTAAAATCTAACTAGGTCTAGTCTTTTTCTCCTGCCAGATCTCAGTTAAAAAGTTTAAACCAGGGCTATTATTTATCTCTCGTTAGATCGTAATTAGAATTTTTAACCAGGACTATCTGTTATGTTTTTACTTTTCAAATACCAATTTTAATCAATTAGAAAATGAGTTTCTGCTTTTAAAATAGATTAAAACAAAAAGAAAATCATCTCAATCAAAACTCTTTTAAATTAAGATATTCTTACGATTTCCATTTACAATTGAGTAAGTATGTTATAGCACATACTCTTAATAACAAAAAATAAAAAATACAAAACTTTTAAATACAATTTTCTATTTCCTTTTAAAATCTTTATAAATATACATTTTAGTTTTCATTTCCCACAATGGTTGCTTTTGAAGTGGAGAAAATATCCGGTTCAATATATATATGTGTGTGTAACTGTGTGATCTGAAATCTAGTTTTGTGATCTGAGAACTGAATATAGATTGTCAGGAATGTAATAATTAGAATTGAATTTTCAAAAGGTAAAATTTCACAGTGAACTAATCCATTAAGGAGACTAGATGATAGCAATTTCATGAATAATTTCCATCATTTCTCAAACAAATTTATGCTGATTTTCTCTTAATAATTTTTAATGTACTGTTACAGTGCAAGATATGTCAACATGATGATGATAAAATAATCTCAAGCCATATCTCTGGACTATACCTTGAGAAATTTCATTTTAAATTAGATAAAGTTATTTTTTGTCATCTGAACTTAAGTTGAGATATCTCATTTTAATACACTTTCAAAAGAAACAAATTTTTATTTGTGCATCAAATAGCTTCATTATTTAAATTTAAAAATGTAATCAATGATTAAGAAGGTATATAATACCTCTTGATTTAAAAGTAATATATAATTATTGTAAAAATTGTGTCTTGTTTTTTTTTTTAAATATTTGTACTAATGACATATATTGCAATGAAAATCATAAATGTAATAGAAATTGGAAATGCACCTTGAATTGAATGACTAACTATAACTCTCAACACCATCTCTTTAGCATTTGACCTATGGGTGACAGATAATGATGGTTTTATTTATAAAGAGCACCAGCTGTAAAGAAATTATAGCTATATCATAATTACATGACAGGCCCCACTCTTATGTTATCTGTTATTATCTTCAATACTAACTTTTTCTCTCCTGGTTGCTAATTTATGTATATCTAATTAATATTAGAAATCACATATACTAATTTTATCACATAGAATGAAGATTTAAAAACACTAAATTTTAATAAAAATGAACAATTTAATAAAATAAAAAAATATAAATGTGGTTTAAATCTCAAATAAATGAAATAAATAAGTAAACAGTTTTCTTAATACAGACAATAAATAAATAATTACACAAATACTTCATTCTTAATAAGTTTCCTTCTTTTTATTTATACATTAAAAGACATATAAAATAATAATAATAATAATAATAAATGTTCAAAAATCTATATTCACACCATACTGGTGTGTAAAAAGAAAGCATATTCATCGACCAGTTATTTATTCATGTATACAAAAAAAAATTAACTGCTTTAAATACAACTAATTGAAAGATATATTTTATTAAAAACATAATAGCAATAAAAAAAAAAAATAAAGATTTTGCCTTCTGAAACTATTGAGCTCATTTACACAACTAAACAAAATATGTATACTGTTATATGTGTAGCAGTTTTATGTACACACATATGATTTGGCTGTATATGAATAAATAATAGTAAAGTCCAGGATTTTGTCTTCTTTTTCTTTTAGTTTATCTGTGTCTTCTTGGATTTTATGGCAACTTGTGAAGTTGCTTTTAAATTTTAGATTTCCTTTGTTAAATTTATTTTTCTCATCTACATACTTTGATTCCAAATAAATATATAAAAACAAAACATGGATATTTGTCTTTATGTCCAGCTGTCATCAATGGATTAAATATAACAGCATTGATTGCAAAGGCTGAATTTCATTTCTTTTCTAGCAGGTTCTTTTTAAACATTCTCATTTCAGATTAAATTTTATACACAGAAACGCCATATTTATGTCATTTGATAGGTTCACATTTCCAAAAAAAAAATATTAGCTATGACTGACATTTAAAAGGGCAGATTTAGCCCTTTATTATTAAAGTTCCCAGGGTCTGGATAAATATTTTCCATCTTTTTATATGAAATAACTGCTTATTCCCTGGAATTATTAATAAACTTTTTTTTCATGGTCAATAATCCTTCCTTAGTGGTTTAAACTCACCTTGTCACTAGTATGCTTTGTCACTTTGATCTTCTTAACAAACCAGCTAAAAAAGGGAGAATAAATGAAAATGATGCTATTTATATTTAAACAATCTCTGACTAAACTGGATCAAACACATAACAAAAATAAATTAGATTTTCTCTTTTTTGCTTTTTTTTTTTTTTTAGTTAAGATTATCTTCCATTTGCAATTTAAAAATTCTTGTCTATAGATTAAAAAATCTTATTTTCAAAAAAAATATAAACAAGATAATCCCCAAATTATTCACAGTTAATTATATTTAATTGTTTGCTCTGAAATTCACAGAATATAAATTTAAAATAAAACTAAACTAAAATATTTTAACATATACATAAAAAAAATGTTAAAGTTTTTTTCTTTATCTTCAAAGATTTAATAGGTTTAATTTTGAATACATTATTTATTTTATATTAATAAGGAAATCACACAATATTTTCTATAACTTTTAATTAACAAATTAATCACTATTTTCTAATATTTGATTAATATACCCCTTCCTACTAGGAAAATGCTTATTCATTTTGAGGAGGAAAAATTACTGGTTTTCAACCAATATATCCTAATGGTCTGGTACAATATATATGTATAAACATCAAAGCTCCAAGAATAGGTGGATTCATTCTATTCTTGATCCTTTGTTCAACAGCATGCTTTTAATTCATAGTCTCAGGCAGTAGTAATTTATTCCCTTTGTTTATATATGCATTAAGCTATGTTTAATTTAAAGTTAATATATATTTATGCCCAACACATCATTTATTTTTCTTTAACAGGAATGGGAACTGATTTAGCAGCACAAAAAATTATTGAGCTTTCAAAGCGAATCCGAGAATTAAATGCAGAACTAGAAAGTGAAAAAACAAAAGTCCGCCAGCTAACTAAGAAAACTAAAGATTTGGAGAATGAGGTAAGATAAATTTTAAAATAAATTTATTCTCAGATAAATCACAATCAAATTCTTAGTAAAGAAAATATTAGCTTTAGATTCTTGGCTTATTATAGAAATACAATAGTGCATCTATATAAATCATTAGTTAAAACATGATAATAATAATAATGGATTCAGTTTTGGGGGATATCAAGTGATGGTAAGCACCAAAGTGAAAGGTTGAATCTGCAGTTTCTTTCATTTGATCAAAGGATTTTTTTTTACTTTTCTCAACCAGGAATCAATTAAGAAATATTTTTAATAAAGGTACATCAAAAGTTTTATCTAAATTTGACAAAATGGCCATCCTTTTACTGATTTCTCCTTGGGGTGAATGTTTAAATCAGTAAATAAATTATAGATCACTCATTAAAAGTTTACATTCAGGATTGAAAGAATATATGCTAACAACCATTGAGAAAGAAAATAATGTCATACATTTATATAGAAGAATATATGTAAAATCTTTTTAGTCTAGTGCAAGGTCAAAGGTTTTTACAACAGCTCTTCATAAGAGAACAGTGAAGGAGAAGATAATATTAGCCAGGCTAAACAATTTTAGTGCTAAGAATTTGAGCAGTTTTTTTTATCTCTGTTTTATTCTTTAGCTAAGTAATAGCTAGATACTAATTTACTGAGCAATATTAAGTAATTATCTGGTTTGAATATTGGTTTAATTACCTTAAAGAAAAATTTTAAGCTTGTTAATTTTTTTTTAACTTTGCTCAGTCCACATTCAAACTCAGCACTTATCCATAAATTTTAAATGGTATAATGGTTAATCATATCCATTATCTGGACTGAAATCCAAAATGTAGCTTTTATAGATTTTTCCAGATTATTAACAAATTCTGAATAAAAGCTAAATGAAAACTGATGATCTGGTATTAATACAATAAATAATAGGATGCTCCGAAATTGGAAATATACTTTTCTATATTTTGTAGTATTTTTTTTTATTGATTAATTAGTATAAATCTTAATGACCTTAAGTTATGATTTTTTTTTTTTCAGATAGCATATTTTACATTTTAGGGGCATATAGAACTATATTATATGATTATTTTGAATACTGTCAATAATTTTAATAAAATTACGATTTTTATTTGTCCTATGAATAACTATAAAATTAAGTTATCAATAAGGGCCATTAAAAATTTTTTTTCAATGACTACAACTTATGTTTGAATACAGATGGTTATGCTTTAATTGTAAAATTCTAAAAATATTATATTTTAATGCATGAGTAAAAGAAATGAAATTTATCAGTGTCTATTAAAAAAAAATGGAATCAGTAAATTTCCCATATCCATTATTTTCACATACACACTGTCATTTGGTTCCTAGCTTTCATGTGGATACTTGAATCCTTTGATCATAATGTATTCTATATGATATATATATATATACACACACACACATGTTTAACATATCATGATCACCATTTCCTATGCTTACTCAAGCTGTTATTAGCAGCAGCAAACTCTCCATACAGTAGGGCCACCCAGTGAAAGCCTTAGTAACCTTCCTGCATCCACTGATTACTAAGGCTTGCACTGGGTGGCACTACTTTACAGAGAATTTAATGCTGCCTGTTTAACATAAATGCATATGATACAATTTAATTATTAAAAATGTACATATTTATGCATTAACTAAATAATTTTTAAAAATATGATAATTCACTTATAAAAATTATAGTATAATAACAAATTGATAAGAAACTTGCTGACTGAGAAATGTTTAATGGTGCCACTCATATAGAAGAATGCACACTCAAAATTTAGGATTTAAGTTTATGAACTTCTAAATTTTATTTTATTTTTCAGCCTATGGGTAACAGAATCTATGAATGATGAGCACTGAGCAAGAAACACTACCAAACATTTAAACTTTTTGAGAATGTGATATAGTTTGACCTAACAAAAAAAAAAAACATGAAAGATGCTGACTAAAAAAAGTACACAAAATAAATTTATGTAATATAGTGTATAAAATATAATAAAATCATAAAATCCTTATCAATTAGCACTTAAATAAGCTATTGGATAAATATTTGTCAGCACTTATGGGCAGGTATTGAGATAGGTTTTGCTCCATTATGAGCTACTTAAAATCTTTACTTTTACTTCCTTATTTTGTATTATTGATTTTATGGCTTTGGATTTTTTTTTTTTATTTCTTTAATATAATAAAATATATGTTTTGAAAATTAAAGTGATTACATAAATGTATGTGTTTTAATTATAATACCTCCAAATTATGATAAAAAATATAATCCACAAACTTTAAAATCTTTTACTTAAGAGCTTATAAAAATAAATTATTATTAATATTGTTATGTAGACAAAGATTTTAGAAGTTCTATTGATTGAGAAATCAAAATGAGACTTCATTGAGAAAAGTATACTTATTATTTCTTACAAAATAATAGTACAATTTTGATAACACGGTTATCAAATCTATACATTACAAATGAGTATTTTAATCATAACAAATCTATCCAAAATACATCAATAATCTGAAGAATTATTAAAATAATTGTAACAGTTCATATGGTCTGTAACATTTTCCAGATTGCTTTTAACTATCAAAAATCAAGTAGTCATAAAGAGTTCCTAGAATACTTTTTTGTTTGTTTAATTCTTTTTCTTACTAAGGTTTTGAATTCCATGAAGTTTTATTTTACTTTTTTATCTGACAATGGTAACACTGGATTCATATATGTGTACACATTCAATCATATTAGTGACTTGTTTTTCATTCTGATACATAATAGATGTTTGAAGTAACAACAGCTTGTTTATTGAATTCTGCTACATGATTAAATGCTTGCTTTACTTATTCCACATTAACCTAAATGAACAAAATTACATTTTACTAATTAATACATAATTAAAGTTATATTCTTATTTGCTATACAGGTATTTGCTTTAATTATATTACATTTTCATATACTTTAAATGTTATTCAAATTTTTGTATGATTATAGTCTTGCTCATCTGGTAATTATTAATACTTAATTGCATGCATAATTTGATAGAGTGGACATAAGAATAATAATAATAATATTAATTTACATTACTTGCAAAACATATTTTAACCACATATTCAGTTCAGACAATATTCAGTATATTTTAAGTGTATATGTGACTGAAAATATGTTTACAGCTAATATAAATTAAAATCATTTTTGGTTATAAAATGCCATTTTTCATGTTAGTATATGAATAATAATTTATTCTTTATATAATATTGCTAGCTGAGTAAATCTTTAAAAGAACCAGTTGACAAAAGCCATGGTGATACAGCTGAGGTAAGAAAAACTTCAGAATAATTTTTTGTGAAAAATATTATTGCTTTATATATTTATTGATATGATGTGGGGGGAAGGGTCAAAGTATCACATGACTTTTTTTTGCTCACTATTAATGTTTGAATTAGCAGCATTAATTTCACTCTATTTACTTTTCTTCAAACAACCTATTGTAAGCTTGAGTAATTAGTCGATGTTAGATGGTAGAATCACACCTTTACTTCTAGATTAGGTTCTGGCTATATGAAATTCAATAACTGAAACTAGTGTTCAGTGATTACTTTTTAATGCTAAAAAATGTAAGATATGTTAGTTTATTACGTAATTAATTAACTACATTTACAAAGGCATTTATGAACAGAATCAATTCCATATGCTTAAAACTGATTTGGAGGGGAGGAGTGGTTAACCTGAGTACAAAGATACTATGCAAACCAACTAAACAAAATGGCCTCTCATTGCACTCTTTGCCTACCTTTCTCTTTCAAAAGGCATATAACACAATTGTGAGATTTTACCAATGCTTTCCAGAATTAGACTATATCACCAAAATTAACCCTACCAATTGTCCTCCACCAAGGTGGAGAAAATTGATCACATTCCTTTATACCACAATAAGCAAATATCTTCAGATGGGAAATTTCACTCATTTATAAATAAAATTTCATATTGGGAAGCCTATAAACTCTCTTTTGTAAATGATAACCCTGAACCCATCCTATTGGGAAATCACAAATAATAAAATCATATCCAGGTTCAAGTATTGGAATCTTGAGCCAAAATACCTGGACTTTCTCTAAAACTCAACCTGAATGCTCTCCCAACCAATCACTTTTTGGTTTACAGGAGGGGACTATCAAGGATTGGACTCTATTTGCAGCCTATGTCGAACCCTCCAGATCCACAGGAAATATATCAGTGTAATATCTAAACCTTCAACCCATCCTCTGACTGTGATTGCTGATTGCTTAAAAAGGGGCTTATTCCCCTCCATCAGAATTCTAACCTTTCTAGTATTTAACCTGTGGTTGATACGATATAAGATCATATTTGACAGTGCGACCATAAACTCCACACAGACATTTACTAATCAAATTTAAAAAATATGGCAAAGAGATAGATTACTTGCCCTGGCTAATAAAGTGGCAGAAACATGGAATCTTATATCTTTTCCCCCAAGAATTTCAGAATTAGCAATGACTATCTAATTAATACTCTCAATTGATAATACCCCCCCCCCATTCAGATGATAAAAATATCTATTAAAAATATTAGAACATTACCAAAAAGATCCAACAATGGAACTGTGCAATTTTTTTTTTCTCCTTTGCTTTGTTAAAAAACTTTCACTGAATGATTATCCAAAAATGTAAACCTTAGACATAATAAAATTTTTAAATCTTTTTTCAAAAAAAAAAAGATACTGTGCTTTACCTTTTCTTTATGGATCAGATATCTTACTGCTATAGATTTTTATTTTTGATCCAATTTATGGCTTTTCAAAAGAATATTTTATTTTAAACAGATAAATGGCCCCTCTGGGTGTTTATTTTTTAATGTTAATTTTAAATATGTATATAATTTACATGTACAGTTCACTGTTATCTATGAATTTTGATAATTGTGATTTCACTTGAAACCAGATATCATAAATATGGTGGAATGGAAGGATTACTACATTAAAAAAAAGTTGTCATTGGAATATCAAAAATTATATGCAGTTTTTATTAAAATAAAACTTTTATCACAGTAATTTGAAATTATATTTTAGTTCATTAATATCAGTAATAAGTATAATAACAGAGTTAAACCACTAAGCATCACATGATTACCATTCTTTATGCTTACGCTAGCTATTTACATAGAGGCAAAACTCTCCATATAATAATGCCATAAACTAGAAACTAGTCTGGAGTTATTGGATGAATAAGGCACTAGATAGGGATTTTATGCACAAATTTTCCTGCATCCATTGATTACTCTGTCTTGCACTGAGTGGGGCTTCTGTATGGAGAGTTTTCCCTCTGTATAATAATAGAGATTGCAAAATTAAGATATACACCCATTTACTGATCTAGTTGTAATCTACACATATTTAAAAAATGAACTGAACTTTTTATCTTTGATTAATGTCAGATATAAAGTTTGAAAAAAATCATTTATAGATAAATTCCTCTTAATGAACTCTTTGTTTCTCCTAAAGAATATATTTTCAATCTGTTGCATGAATAAGTTCCGACACCCTCAATTATTATTTCAACTTATGTATAAATCTCTTGTGGAGCTGAAAAGGAAACAATATTTCAGTTTGTCTACAAATTACAAATCTTTATTGAATTTTATTGACATACTGTCTAACTACTAAAACTAAATTAAAAGAATCTAACTCCATTAATGTAAGTAAATATATTCAATTAGAAATGGATTAGTTACAACATGCAAAAAGTCAGCACTGTAAAATTAATAAAATAAATACATTTATTAGAGCTATTTGCATAGTACTATAACTAGTATATGATTAATTCAAGGGCTTACAGAAAGAAAAAAAAAGACCTGTTGCATGCTTTAGGCTGCTTTTGGTACTTAAAGAATATTGATTCTGGAAAAATTCTTCACTAATTCTTTTTGTCTCTTGAGTTGGTTTTTCTAGGGTTTTTTCACTCCTGTTACAAATACTAAGGGAAACTCTCTTAGCAGATTGGATTCAACAGTTAATTGTAAGATCATTTGAGGTGCAGACCATTAGACAGAATATTATTAATCTAACTACTTATTGTTAGAAACATTAATTCAAATGCTATTTTAATAATATTATTCATTGTATATTTTATGTTTATTACCAAATGCTAAACAAACATATGTTTTACACATGTTCTATGTTATTCTTTTTCTACCCTTAATTAACATGGATATGTTCTTATTTGATAAGTAATAACATTATTGTATCTATATGATTAGATAAAACAGATATAGTTATGGTAATCCACTAAATTTTGCATTCTGTTTTATAAATGTATTGCTTTTTTGAACTATCAGTCTATTGTTAATTCTCAGTCCTATGTAAATATCTGTCACAAATTATTTGCTTTTTCCAGCATTAAAATGTTCTTTGGCAAACATAGATAAATAAATTCAAATAATTTTGGTTAGGAAAAAAGCTTAAAGAAAATTCCAATTTCTATTAAATCATTGGCTTAATGATTTGTGTGTATGTGTTAATGACATTTTAAAATATATTGATGTTGGTGAGTATCCCTAATTCATAAGAACTTTAGAATGCATTTGTTAGTGCAACTAATTGCTACATCTACAAGCAGAGTTTTTGGGGGTAAATCTTGGGATATTTTTAAAATCACAAACAGGTTTAGTATATTCTTTTAGGTCACAAGATCCTAGAAAACCCAGTTAACAATTCAATAGTGGTCTATAAATGAGTATTCAGCTTTTAATAGTTATGAATTAAAATTTCCAAGTTAATGTGGGCTGAACAGAATATTATCAATATACTGATTGTTAAAATAAACAATACAATTATTACATATAAAGCTTTAACCCTAATACTATGCACCTTGAGTGCTTAATTTTACCATGCGCTTAATAAGAATTAATGAATACAATTATATTGTGTTGTGGGTATATATGTGGTATACTCTACAAGCAACAAGCTTGTAGTTTATCTTTTTACTTTTAATTCTTGATGTGAAATGTGTAAGGTGAAAGAATTTTAGATTTTTAATTTTTTAGATTTTGGAAAACATAATATGATACCATTGAAGAGAAGTGAGAAAAAATTTAGAATTTCAAAAAAAGTTATTTAACAGAAAAAAAAACTAATGCAAACAAATAACAAATATAAAATATATTTATTTTCTGTTATGGAAGAACATCAAAAACAATTGTTTGGCTATTAACTGGATTCTTTAGGAATGAAAAAAGAAATCATGTTGGGTGGCCTTTTTAAATATTTCCTGGTATCATTTGCTTCATTATCAAAATTTTTATTTTTGAAATTTTTTTTAAATATTGTTTTTTTTTTAATAATATGAATTTGTGTTATTTAGTTGTCTAGTGAGTTCAACATATTTTTACTGCAGTTTTAATAATTTTATCACCATGAAAGTTAACATGGGGATACTCAGCCTATAATGTATTTAAGCATGTTATTAAATAATTGTAAATTTAGTTATTTATTACTTCATATATTTTTTTTTAATATGCTCATTTTATATATTTTGTCTGTTTTTATAAGCTATTATTAAGTTTTGCTATTTACTTAGTATTACTATGTAATAATAAAAAATTTGTAAAGATAGCTTAAACATATCCCTGTAAAACAAAAAGGTAATTTATTTATTATTTTTATAATTTTTCTTTTTAAATTTTTTGTTTGTAGTATGATGGACAAAGACGCCGCTCGATGGCACTGGTTACATGCTAAAGCACATAAAAATGCCGTTTCCATGGCCGACTCATTCAAACCCGCATTTTCTATAATACAACTTTTATTGTTGTGCTACAGATTGCAGGACGCTATGTTGCATCACAGTACAGCATGTATGTCGCATCGCAGCAAATAAATTTGGCAAATTTGCACAATTCATACAATTATTATGACTTGGTGTGAGAGTGTGTGTATTTGAATTTGATGGAAATGTGGTTTTTATTGAATTTTTTTTTTTTAAGTATTGAAATATTCCCATTTTCTTAATTAATAATTATCTGACTCTTTACACCATTCTGTATTGAAGTTTTAAGTGGCAAAATCTTGTCCAGATAGATGTGTAAAGCCAGTTGGAATTAGGTAATGCATCAAGTAACGTACTGTTCGTAACATCCCAAGAGACAAACAATATGGCACATGAAATCGCACATCTTGTTCGATTCTGTGATTTACAAACAACAGAACCCTAAGCCTAAATCTAACCCTAACCCTAACAACTTTTACTTTTTGTTATCATTCTATTTGAAGTAAAAAATAGCAGTAACACAATAATAATATCTGTTTCTCAGTAAAAATTAAAATATAAAATGAAGTCTAAGAAAGTAAAAAATAGCGGTAACACAATAATATGTTTCTCTGTAAAAATTAAACTGTAAAACGAAGACTAAGAACTTTTACTTTTTATTCCGATTATGAGTTTTTAAACAACAACAACAACAAAAAAGGCGTAACCCCCCCCCCCCCAAATCAGATTGAATTTTTTTTTTCTAATAAAACAAAAAAAACATGAATTAAATTGTAATTTGTTGATTTTATTTTACATTTATTGTTATTATTTAATTTGTATATGTTAATAAAAAAAAGTATTTAAAAAACATGATTTTGATATTTTTTATTTTCGCATTACAAAAAACACATCAAAATGATTAAAATCAATGACCTGGGAATGTTCATATTTTATAGTTTTAGCATGATAATGGTGCCATTGAGCGGCGTCTTTGTCCATAATACTACAACCAATTTTTTTAAGAAAATATCCCTAAATTTATAGCTACAAAACATAGATCAACAAAAAAAAATTAATACAAGCAATACCCAGAGTCAAAACTCTCCATAAAGTAGTACTCATTCAGTGCAGTTCTCTCAGATCCAAGGCTCCTCACTGGTGAAAGTCACAAGCTGGAAACTAGTCTGGGGATATTAGATGAGTATGCGCTAGATAGGGATTTTATTCGATTACTTTGGCTTGCACTGAGTGATGCTACTGTATGGAGAGTTTAGCCTCTGTGAAAAACAGCTTGTGTAAACATAAAAAATGATGATTATATGATATTTGATATTTTATATAGTATTTAATTTACTTTTTTTTTTCTGTTTTATTCTAAATTTTCAGAGCAATCTCCGAAATGTAATCAAGGATTTACAAGATAAACTTCTGAAAGAGTGGAACAAAATTTGTGACTATCGTAATCAGTGTACTGCTTTAAAACAAGATCTTAAATTAGCTCACAAAGTAAGATAATTCTGTTTAATTACAAAATTATGGTATTATAAGAATTGAATATGAGTTTTTAAGCTTATATACAATTTATTATTTTAACTCATTTAGGCCTTAGAAAAAGAAGTAGGAGAAGGTGTTAACATCCAAACCATTCTTAATGGGAATAGTTCTTGGAGGGGTCGGGCTCAACAGATTTTATTACTAAACAAAAAGGTAAATAAAATAATAAACTGTTAATGTATGTATATGTAAATAATTCATGAAATCCTATTTTTTAACTTGTTAAAAGCAGCTGTAGCACAATGAAGACTGTAATGGACTTCACCATCTAAGTGCATCTTTGTATTTGGAAAAAAAACATTTAAGGGGAGTCCATAAAATTTTAAAAATATATTGTCTTGATTATAAAACCAGTCAATATACTTTTCAACTTTTTGAATAATATAGAGTATATTATTATAAAAATCACATCTTTTTTAGGATCAGACATATAAAATGAAAAAACATTACATGATTTATTAAAAAAGTATTTTATAATAAATTTGAGCATGGTTTTCATGAAATAGGCAGATCCTATTTGGTATTGTAATATTGCTTGCTTTCATTCTTAAAATATAATTAATGATAGGATATAATAGAGAGCTATTATAATACAAGATGTAAAAGTCTTTTACAGACGAAATTAAAAGATAGCGTCACTAAATGTCAAATAAGCAGAATAATGGAACAGGTTATATATGTGAATGCATTTGTGTTTTGTATAGTGATCATAAAATTCACCTTTAATGATTATTATTATTTATATAAATATTTGTAATTAAAACTACCATTTTGTTATTAATTTTAAAAATATGTATTTTGTTTTGGAAATTTGATAGGAATGTACTTTACTGCTTGTTTATATTATTTAAATGTTTGATATTTAAAAACTTAGACTTGATATTTTACAATCTATTTAGGTTAATTACTTTTTTGAGATTGGTAATGGTAAATTAAGACAACAGTTTTTTATTATTTAAAAAATTGTTCTACTATACTCAATTTTTTAAAAAAAATAAAAAAATAAAGAATGAGGATTTAGTTGCCATGGATATTTATAGAAACTGTATGAAGATACTTCTATGTAGTAGATTTTTTTTCCTCATATGTCATAGCATCGGCCGGGAAGCGAACCCGCTAACCCGGGACAACTGCTTGTAAGGCAGCTAAGCTGATCTCTCGACCACCAACGCTTGACAATATTTTTTTTATGAATTGTTTCAACTATGTTTCTGACAATCATTAAGTTTATGAAAAAACATATGAGTGTGTTTTCTTTTTCAAAAACATCCTTGGAGAGGTGTAAGTAGTGTAGGAGAAGTTGTTTGAAAAGCTATTTAAAAATAAATCAGACTGATTGTGAATTTATATGTTTAAAAGATAATTATTGATCTAGTTAACAAATAAATCTGAAGCTAATTTCTATTATGCAAAATAGTATTGTAAATTTATTAAAATCTATGGGGGGGGGGGGAGATCTTAATAGTGGATATTCAAATAAACATGAAAAGATTTGTTGGAAATTTGGCATCTATTCACTATACTATATAAAAGCAAGAAGTGATAATTCATAATTTAAAAAGGTCAGATTGAAGAATTGAAGCAACAGAGGCTAGATGAAGACCTTGAGATTGCAAGAATTGATTATGCTGAAAATGAGAATCTAAAGTCAATAGTTAGTACTATTGCAGAAAAATTAGAAATTGTGGATTTTGTATAGCATATTTAAATTTATTATAAAAATAAAAAAAATTAAATTAGAGATTTTTTCTTGATTGCAAAAAAAAAAAAAAAAATGATTAAATTGCATTGGGCTGACATTCCTGAAAACATAACACTCAATAGAAACATATTTATAAATAAAAAGTTATTGCCTTCAAATAAAGTTTTATTATCTTAATCTCTTAAAGTATGTAGAGAAAAAATATATCAATTTGCATGAGTTGAAAATGGAAAAATCTGTATAAGAAAAAAGTCAGGAGAAAAACCTATTGAAGTTAAATCTGAGTAAGATTTGTTTTCTATATGATAGAGTGATGGTGCTTCAATCCTTTTAAGAATTGTTTTTATATATATGTCATAGCATCGGCCGGGATGCGAACCCACAACCATCTGCAACCAACTACTTACTTGCAAGGCTGCTGCGATGACCTCTCGGCTAACGACGCTTGACTAAGAATTGTTTTTAAAGTAAAAACTTTATATTATTTTATAGGAATATTCCAAATGCAAGGAAAAATATTGATGATTTATTGTTATATTTACAATACTTTATTATTATTTTTTTTTTTGTTTTACATTATTGTACTCACTGAGATGAGAATGGAGGAGATGGATAAAACTGTGTTCAAATGAAGATTTTAATTCCTTTTAAAAGTTGGGGAAGATTAGATCATGTAGTATTAGTATTTATTTTAGACATGTTTTTTTAGATTTTTTATCTTTTATTGGTTTCTGCTGAAGGATTTAGTTATTGTTGTACTTTATAGGTCAAACAAATCTAAAATAGGCTAAATCAGTTTGCTATCTAAAGTGTAGTAAAGTCTAAATAAATAAATTTTTACTGAATAAATCTACCACTTCAATTTATATAATTTAATATACACATTAATATATACAATTATAAAGTATATAGATACATGAATTAAACACTATTCTAATTTATATAATCCGATCGCAGTTCATTAGGAATATAAGTCTTTTCACTCATTAAGTGTCTATTCACTAATATTAATCGCCGTCCTTTAAGCCTGGTGGCCCTTAAAGGCATTTAAAGTAATAAGATCGGGGTGAAAGTCAAGATCCTGGGGATAAGACATCTCCCACAAGCTTCTTCCACTGCTTCACTCTTAACATCACATGATCACTATCTCATACTAGCACAATAATTGTTATTAAACAATTCAAAACAAAACAACACTCTCCATGGCACTACTATATGGAGAGTGTTGTTTTGTTTTGAATTGTTTAATAACAATTATTGTGCTAGTATGAGATAGTGATCATGTGATGTTTAGTGGTTTAACACCAATCCTGCCTAATAGGATAGTGGTGGCTATGGTTGTTAAAGAGCCAAAGACACCAAAATGTATGGGTACTGAATTGAGTTCAGACCCATATGACTATATAAGCTATTGAGCTTGGATTGAAAATATTAATAGTGTTTTCAATTTCATTCTCATAGTTTTGTAGTTAAATAGAGTTAAAAGGTGGGTGCTGGAGGGTTGCATTAGATCCTAAGATCTAGGTGCAGTGCTCTCAGATCCAAGGCTCCTCACTGATGAAGGCCACAAGCCAGAAACTAGTCTGGGGATATTGGATGAGTAGGCACTAGATAGGGATTTTATGCACAAGCCTTCTGGCATCCATTGATTGCTCTTGTTAGCACAAGATGGCACTACTATATGGAGAGTGTTGTTTTGCTTCACTCTTGTGATACAGTTGACTTAAAAATGACAAAGTTCTCATATTGCTTTTTTCCATAGTTTATATCCTTTCAATGCTTTTTTTTTTTTCTCAAAGTAACCTTTATTAATAAAGATTACAAAAATTTTGGGTACACTTACCCATTGAGGATTACACAGTGATTCAGTGTAACAAGGTAAAATGTACATATGTTCAAAAATAGTTACATCCATAAAAATTGCTGTAATGTGATTAATGTGTATCTGTACGTGGATCCTCATGGCCTGGCTGTCGAGAAGTTAACCATCACCCAATGGTCCCACCCCTGGGGCCCTGAAGCGAAGACTCAAATGCTTCAGCTGAATATGTGAAGTCCAGCATTGTGTCAACCACCACAACAGGCAGCGAGGTCCAAGGCCCAAGTTCACCAAGCAATAAACTCTCGAACCACAGCTGAGCCATGTCAAGATCATTCTGAATACCTCTGCCTCCCAATAAGCAGTCCAAATGAGCAGGGACCACAATCGGTCTACCTGCCCAAAATTGGAAAGCCAACTTGGGTAAAACTAAGAAGTAATAAGAGCCAGATCGACACTACCCAAAACCAGCCTATCAGGGGACACAGCAGCCAACCAAAGCAGGAATAGCACCAACTTTGACCATGTAGCCCCCTGGCAGGTGTTCTGGGCAGTGGCAAAATTGTTAACAGCTCACACCATAAACCAGATACCTAATGTCTACAACCAGCCACACCTGAAGAAAAAAAAAAAGGAGGGGGGGAATTGGAGTGGTGGGTGAGTGTATTATTTGTTTAATCTTGCAGCTGTAAATTTAATTAGTAGTTGATTTGTCCTTCATTAAATTTCCTCTATTATCTGCTTATTTATTTTTCTTTCAAATAAAAATTACTTTAGATAATACGTTTTTTTATATTACTGCAATTCGATTTATCTGATTCCAGCTATTTTTTATTATCTATTTATTTATTTATTTACTCTCTGTCAATTAATTTCATAACTTATTAAAATACATATACTGTATTTCAATAATTTTCCCCTTACTCAGAAAACCAGTTACTATGTTTTACACATAATCTTGTAATTGTTTAGGCCATTGTCTTTCACAATGGAATCTGTGTGATCTATGTTCTTCTCTTGGTTCCATTTTTGTTACTGCTTCAGCTTCACTACATTCTAACTGAGTTTGTTGCTTCTCTTGAATTTTTTCATCAGGTACTGCTCAATTATTTCTTGTTTTCCACAGGTTTTAGCTGTTTTTTCTCTATCAGTTAGTAGTGCCGCTGGAAACTGAATGTCTTCTATGACTTGTTAGTGAACATGGTTTATATGTCTCTGATATTCTGTTCCATTCTGTATTTGAAGGGTTACTATTTGTTTGAATAGTTTTGCCAGTAATTATGCTTTCAATCCATTTTTTTATCAGATTGTATACTCAAACTTTATCACCTATTTCATATATGTTGTCTTCACTATCATATTGAAAGTGATCATCCATTTTTGGGAGTAACATTGCTAGTTTTATACCCAATTTCCTACCCATCAGCAATCATCCAGAGATTTATTTGTAACTGTCAATGGCATAGAATGTTGATGTAGCATAACATCATATAAAACTTCTTGCATGTTATTATTATTAGTTTTCTCAGAGTCTTTTTAATTTGTTGAAGAGCTTTTTCAACCATACTGTTCAATTCAGGATGGTACAAAGGTGCACAGATATGTTTGATTTATTTTTGAAAAAATCTTCCATTTCTTGAGCAGTGAATCCAGTCCCATTATTAGAAACAATTATTTCTGGTAATCCACGGTATGAAAAAACTGCATTTAAACTTTCTATGGTTTCACTAGAACTTGTACTTTTCCATAATGCAATACCCTACCCATTTAGAGTATGTGTCTATGAGTATGAAAACTATTTTCTCATTTATTGGACTTGCATGGTCCATGTGAAGTTTATGCCATGGTTTAGTTGCTCTATGCCATGTGTACTCCTTAGGTTTCATACTCATTTAGGACTGACAAGCTGTGTATTTCGTAATGTGATTCTCAATGCACATAGTTTTCTTTGGCCACCAGATATAGCTATCCACTAAACCTTTTACATGTATAACTTCTGGATGGACTTCATGCAGTAGTTTTAAAACTTTTTGTCTACCTTCTATTGCTATTACAATCCTATCACTCATTAACATGCAATAGAAAGACTATTCCTGGAGTAGTGTATATTATCCCTCTTGTAAGAAGGTATGTATAGATTAGAGTAGTTTGAGCTTAAATGAAAGAATAAAGGTATTTAAAAGTAATGTTAGAAATAAATATCTTAGTTCTGCTTTATATATCTATGAAAAAGATACAGGCCACATTATTAATTTTGGTGATGCTAAGGTTGTATTCTTTGAGAGAATTGAAATAAAAAGAATTAAGAAATCTTTCTTTTAATATTAAGGATGTATGTGATGTAAGTGGAATTGTGGGTAATATTTAAATATGTTGTTATTTTGTAGTTCTTTACACTTGAGAAGTTTGCTTTTAGCAGTGAAACCAGTGGTTTTGCTTTAGAGTTTAAATTTTTTGGCTAGTCTGGTTAAGTTGTGAATTTGGGGCAATTTTGATTTTATATATAATTCCTTTTGTAATGTATAAATAACTAAATAAAGAAAACAATTAAAAGTCTTATATTTAATAAATATGCTTATTAATTTGGGATAAATGGAGGGTGAATGGATGCTTTATTTATTAAATTTAAAAATGAAATATCTTACTAAGTTTTATCTAATGATAACAATACCTTATTAGGATTAGAAAAAAAATCAAGTTTGTAAGCTAGTGTTTAAAACAAAAAAGCAAAAAAAAAGCTACATTTTGTGTTACTGTAGCTACAGAAACAAATTTAGCAAAGAGAACGTATGTACTTTCTTTTGCTTAAAAATTTGTGTTTTATTTTACTTTACTTTTACAAATAGATTTTGGACTTATTACAAGGAAATATGCATTATGAGTAGAATAATTATTTAGGGGGAAGGAACACAAATTTCTCATCATTTGATAACTTTATAACTAAAATGGAATGATTGACAGCAAACTATAATCTTAATTGCCATGCCCATGAGATAATCTCTCCATACAGTAGCACCACTCAGTACAAGCCAGAATAATCAATGGATGCAAGAAGGTTTTTGCATAAAATTTCCTATCTAGTGCCTATTCATGTGGCTTTCATCAGTAAGGAACCTTGCATCTGAGAGCACTGCACCTAGATCTTAGGATCTAATGCAATCCTCCAGTAGTCACCTTTTACCTTATTAGTTAACCATAAAGCTTTGTGGTATTAAAGAATCAAAGACACCAAAAAGTATTGATGCTGAACTGAGTTCAGATTTTTATGACTATACAAGCTAATGAGTTTGAATTGAAAAACATTATTGTGTTTTCATTTTGGACTCAAAGCTTTATAGTTAGTTAATAAAGTAAAAGGTGGCTGTGGGAGACTTGTATTAGATCCTAAGATCTAAATGCAGTCCTTTCAGATCCAAGGCTCCTCACTGATGAAAACCATAAGCTATAAACTAGTCTGGGGATATTGGATGAATAGGCACTAGATAGAAATTTTATGCAAAAACTTTCTTGCATCCATTGATTAATTTAGCATGCACTGAGTGGCATTACTGTATGGAGAGATTAGCGTCTGTGTAAACAACATGTGTACACATAGAGAATGGTAATCATGTGATGTTTAGTGGCTTAATTGCCATGAAGTTTTGAAATTTATCAATTTTTACCATGGATTGTAATGTTGATAAAAGGAATGGTTGAATATTATTTAAGAATAAAAATGTTCATGAAGCCTACATTTGTGTTTTGTTATCATCAATGTGCCAAGGAAGACATATGGGATAGTGGAATATAAGGTAAAATTATATATAACTAAACATGGTAACAGATGCTAAGAGAAAATTTTCTTTTAAATTATCCACATGAAATAAAGTTTCGCTTATTATTAATGGTTAAAAGTATAATAGTAGCTTAACAATAAAATATTTATCAAAGTTTTTTTTATTAATAATCTTATTATAATGTAGTTTTATCTTATCATTCAATATAGGTTTAAATAATAATCTCAAGTAATTAAGACTTAAATCAATTGTTAACATATTAATTTTTTTTTAAACAAACCAAAATTTAAACAGATTATAATGCAGTTTTATCTTATCATTCAATATAGGTTTAAATAATAATCTCAAGTAATTAAGACTTAAATCAATTGTTAACATATTAATTTTTTTTAAAACAAACCAAAATTTAAACAAATAATATTCTATATTATTCATTTAAATTATAAAATAAATATTATTAAAAAGCATTACTTGATCGAAAGATATAAAACATATCAAAAAAAAATTATATATATATAAGATAATAATATTAATATTTTATTACTTTTATTTTTTTATATGTAAGAAAGAATTTGTAATTAACACTTTATGTCTGTATGTGTTAATGATTTTAATCATAAATCATTTCTGCTAATTGCAATCTAGCAAGGGTAAGATTATAAATATATATTATATATTAGATTGCAGTTGATAAAATTAGAACTATGTTTTTTGTATTAGCCACTTCAATGAGTTAATGTTTATTTCAATAAATTTATATTGTTATTAACCTAATTATTTTGATTTGCCTATTGCATAAATCATTATAAAATTATTTTATTACACAATTTATTTACAATTAAAATATTTAAATGTACATCCCATATGATATCTCATTAGCAAGTAAAATATTATTTATTGAATTCTTCTTTTCTATGTAAAAAAACTTATTATGGACTCATTGGGCCTTATAAATTCATGAATTGATTGCAGATGCAATCCAAACTATCATAGAACCAATTTATGGATTAACTCATTTATTTGTTTATTTATTAGTCATTTTAGTTGCCTAAGTACAACATTTATTCAGTATATTTTAGATTGCTTAAATATGTAATACATGGTTGGAGAAAACTACTTGGTTCAATAATTTTATCTATAATCTTTCTGGTCACCTGAATCCATGAATTACTTGTAGGCCAATTATCCTGGCTCAATCATAATATTTTTCATTTATAATTATTATTACATATTGCAAACTATTGAGTGAACAGTTCTATTTTATCCACATTGTTGCTGGTTGGTTTTTATTTACCATATCATTAATTATTGTTGATGACCAGTATTTTATTGTTCCATTATATTTTTCAGCATACTCAAATACATTGGTGTTTGTAGGTCAAACAGCTTTTCATCCATTATTTTATTAATTATCCATTATATTTTTGGCTTGTCCAACAGATAAATATTGCTATTTATGAGACAAAGTTGCTTTATTAGCATTGTTCTCTATATTTTAGAATATTTGCCATTACATTTTTGGCTTTCCAACAAGGATCATGAGTATTTATCCATAATCCATGAGATTTGGAGTCATAAAATAATATATACTGTCAAAATATTTGACTAATAATCACAATTAATATCAGCTATTTTTATGTATATTAGTATTAGATTAAACTAATTAATGACTTAATAGATAATAATTTTAAATTTGTAGTTGGGCATTGTTAAGGGTTTGAATTTACAATGGGTTGTCAAATTGTTTTCTGAAAAATAGGTGTAACAATACATAAGTTGAGAAATGACAGAGATATAACGTGCTCTGTAAATAAAATGTTTTGTAAGTATGTCAAAAGGAGGCATGTGATGGCAAAGTGCCAGATGATGATGTCTAGACTTACCATATAATAATAAAAATAAGAATTTATGTTTGTGACTTTAAAAGCACTAGTTATGTGCTATATGTTAGTAAAATGCCAACAGAATGGGGGCTCATTACTAATAAATATTATTAAGTTCTTCTCTTGAAGTAACTAAAACAAATAATGAAATGTATTTGAAGCCCGCTTATTTTAATAATGGTAATGCCTTATAGTTATTTTGTAAAATAAATAGAAAACATTGGTGCTCTATTCAGATTTGTTAGCAAGAGTATGGTACAAAGTCTTTTGAATATAGTCATGAAATTTTCATTATATAAGTTGAATGTTGAAAATTATAATATGTTAGTTTGGGATAATATTAATATAAATAGGTAAATCAATCACTATTGAAAATGATGCTATTGTGGTATTTTATATTGAAAGAATCTTTTACATAAATTGAAATGTATATAAATAGAAATTTAATTAAGTTACAGGGGTCAACATATGAAGTATAGTAGAGAAAAGTGAATTATTCATTCTGTTTGATGTAAGATATTGAATTCAAAAGGAAAGTCATGTTCTTTCCTTTCTAAAATGAAGTAATAAATATAAATTTAAGATAAATTATGGAAAATGAGAAAAGAGATATAATAGGACAGGGGAGAAAAGTTAATGAAGTCTTTGACATATCAAAAAGTGATCAAAATGAATCTATAATGGCAATGTTGCAGAGCTTGATTTTTAAGATCAATGAAAATCAAAAAAATTGTGAACAGTCAGGAAATATTTAAATAATAATTGAAACAAAGCCAAAAAGAGTTTAAATTAGACATGAAGCAAAGCCAAGAAAAGCTTAAATTAGACATGAAGCAAGGCCAGGAAACCTTAGTAATGATGATTGAAGAGGTTCAATATGAGTTAGAGAATAGACTAAGACAAAAAAAGCAAGCAGATGCATACAGAGCTGATTCGTGAAATAAGAATGGTAAATGATTTAAAAGTTAAGTTTAATGAACTAGAGAGTAAAATGGATGAAATTCATAGTCAAGTGCAAATAAAAATCAATAATTAGAAAAAAAAAAAAAATTGGACTCAAGAGAAAAACTAAGACAGAAAAGTATAGATTAGAAGGCCATGATAGAGTCCTAGAAACTAAGTTAAATAAATATCAACAAATTAATAATAAAGTTATAGAAGATACAAAATAGACAGGAACAAGTGGTCCAAAGTTTGGAAACTCAGAGTGAAGTCATTCATATTATGATATTAGCTTAGATGTGATGCCATTCAAATTAAATGACCAAGTTTCTTTGAAGGGTAATTTCATCACAAGATTAAATAGTGGTGATAGATATAAGATTTTATCATTAAAGATAAAACCTTTAAAATCTAAATGGTTTTATCACCATGAAGTATGTCAGCACAAATGTAAGTACCTGGCTGGGGAAATAAAAATTTGTCTTAATCATGGAGTAAGGTCAGTAATATGTGTTTGATTTGTGAGATTAGCAATTTGGAAAATGTAGTTTATAACAAGGCTGCAATCATTTCTCGTATCCATATACAGAAATATCAGAAACCCTTAGGCTAGAAAGTATGAATATTATTTAATCAATCATGAAATTTATTTTAAAGATATTTTAAATTGATTGTTATCACTAATTGACAAGTTTGAGATTAACTATTGTAATAGTTGCACGAATTAACCACTGGAAGTTTTCTGTATTATATATTTTTATTATTTGGACTGGTCTTGTTAATGTTTAAATTGAACAAACTATCAGACATTCTAATTATTGATATCAATCAATTTAAAATATTTCGGAATTGATTAAATATTTATTTCTTTTAGCCTAAGTGTTTCAAACATCCTTCTATATAAGAAAATGAGATAATGAGAGAAGTTTTCTTTTAAAAATTGTTCTTAGGTTGTGAATAGATGACATTTCAATTACTTATTATAATAGTTTGATGAATCTTAATCTCAAAGTATTGTATATATTCTAATCTAAGAAAATAATGAAATGAATAGTGATATCAGCCTTTTTATATAGTTGGCTTATCATTTCTAACCAAAAATAATAAAAAAATTATCAATATAAAATATGATATCACTTACAAAGATAAGAAATACAAATCTGTCTCTACTTGAATCACCCTCTTAATAACATCATTATCATGATCTGATCTAACTTTCAGGAAAATAAGAGAATTAATTTTCTTTTCTTATAGTACAATAAAATTAATTTGCTAATGCCACACAGATATAATTCAAGTAATAATAAAATCATTGTAATAATAATGCTAAAATTGATCTCAGGGTTCTTAATAAACAAATTGAATATATTTTGTCATCACATATTGTTGAATAATTGAATGACATCCTAGTAGACTATAGGAGACATACACTTCCCTTATAAGTTAATGTATCATAATGTACCATAATAACAATAGTCATAATTAAAGAAATATTAAATTTAAATAGTACAAGCATGAAACAATAAAATTTAGAAGAATAGAGTCTTCACCTAGGGATGACACTCAAATACCAAGAATGGAGGGTGCTTTTTATGCCATTCTGATACTCATCAACAAATGCAACTTTAAAAACATTTTCAAAATAATGTATAACTCTCATGGATATAATAATTTAAACAATGTGCAGTCTTAAATGAACTTAAATTTTTAAAATAAATCAAACAAATAATTTTAATTTGAATTCAATTCCAATCTTTGGAACTACCATTCTAATGCATCTTTACATCTTAAGTTTGGATCTGTATTTGTAACATGATATTGTTTATCTGACTGGATTAAAGATTTCTACAACATAATTAATGAACCAAGAAAAACATATTGAGACAGAGACTAAAAATTTAATAATAATAAAATAAATTTATTAACAAGTAACATAAGCTTTACTTTATATATATAATTAATATAACAATATTTATATGAAGTACATTTTTTCTACAACACAAGTGCTCTTATACATGATGCATTTATGCAAAATTAAGTATTCATCTATTCCCTTGCAAATCAAACCTATTATTTACAAAATTTAGATGCTAATGTCAACTATAACTTGTAAATTTTTTATTTAACATATGCTGTAGCTAAATGCTATTTTATTCTATTAACATTTGTTTTCTAATAATAATTTACTATTATACTTGCTTATTTCTGAACATAACAGTAATGGTATTCTACTGTTGTAGAATAATCACTTTCTAAGATTCTTAAAACATAATTCATAACAATATTGAGATATATTTTACATTTGTCTGGCTATTATTAATTAGAATAATTAAATAATAATTCTGTGTTTATAGAACTACTAAATAAATTATAAAGTTGACCTTTAATTAATACATGACTAAATATTTTAACAGATTAGCATGGTAATACCAAGTATTATCCAAGGCATAGATAAAAGAAATCCTATCTAGCATTGTTAATTAAATTAAATGATAAAACTTTCAGAAGCCACATACACAGAACACTCTAATTTTCCTTCATCCACATAATAAATTATTAAAGAAACATGTAATGACCTTATCAATTCATCAGTGAATTACTTCTGGATGGTGATGACAAAGAAACATATGTGCACATTTTATTATGCTATTATAAATATTAAACTTTAAATTTTAAGAAAAATATGTTTGATGGTTTTATTGTAACTACTGGCAAGGCACAACAGCACAATGCATAGTGCCCCTGAAGCAACTAGATACTTATGAATGCATAGTGCCCCTGAAGCAACTAGATACTTCAAATATAAACTTATCAATTGCCATAACTATTATAAAGCATACCTTAACTTTACCTACTCGGTGGAATAAAACAAAGATATCCTCATGAGGGAAAGGTTTCTCAGAGCCACAACTACTATATTAAAAAGAACAATAGCATATTCTAAAAACACCTCAGGGTAAAAATATGTGTGGACATAGTTCTAGCACATGAAGGTGGAATTATGAAAATATCTCTAAGGATCCTACTATATTAGCAAAGCATAAACAACAATAATAAAATATAACAATAACCTCTCATGAAAGAAATATCTATTATTGGGGAAAGTAACTCTCAATCCTCCAATGTACAATAATTAGCATACAATGATATTAAAGCTAAATGCCTCCCATGATGATAAAATTGGGAATAACATTAATTCTAAGCACAACCATGGCAAGATAAAATAAATATCACTTAAAACTAAAGAATAATAATCTATCCCTAAAAAATTTATACATGAAATAATGGACTAAAATCAACAAACAAATACAAGTCAAAATGACTTTTAAAAATATATACCTGAAATAGCATAATAAATTTTGCAAATAAGAAATACACATATAAGAAATAGCGTCTGGATATTTTTAAAAATAAAGTGGATATCAGCAGCAAAAATACAAAAACAATATTAAATGTAATGAATATAAAATATAATATCGTATTAGCATTATACTGAAATTACTATGTTATATTAGCTAAACTTTTTGTGAGCTTCTGATAAATATCAAGTACTTATCTATTTATCACGATATATATAACATGCGTAGTGAGAGAATAGTATTAGTGAATGTAAAGCAATACAAATTTGCTTTGACTAGACAAATATATCAACATAATTTACCTCCTATCAAATAATTAAATAATAAAATAAATTGCATAAAATTTTTTATTTTGAACAATATAAAAATAAATGCATAAAATTTTACCTGACAATTGGTAATACATTTACATAATAATAAAATTATATATATATATTGTGACAGGCACATACGTACGTTACATTGTTTTTTTATTATTAAACATGAAGTTAAAATAAGAAGTTCGCATTTAAAAATTTTTTTTTAAGAATTAAAAATTGAAATTAAATATCATCTTAAACTCGTATATATAAATCGCACAGATAAAAAAAAAAATTATTAAAATAAAACTTTATTAAAAATAGAAAGGTATTTTAAAAACAAAAACTTAAAAAGATTTAGAGATAAAAATATATCTTTAATCTTGGAAAACACATTAATTAATCAGAAATGGAAATGATTGTTTTAATTAGTTAAATGTAAACTAGCCTTGGGCATTTAAATGTAAAAGCATCGGTCAGATAGGAAAACAATAGAAACTAATAGCCAATGAAGAGAAAAGCAATGGAATCGGACATCAGTGAAAAGACCATCTCATCGATGACGCAATGTAAATTCAATCCTTCAAATTAATATAAAAAGACAAGTTTGGAAATTATTGAAGAGGATTAATTATTATTACGATGTGACTATATGTATTAGTACGGAGTTGGAGGTGAAGAAATTGAAAGAGGCACTTTCAATTCCTTCAGCTGTTAAAGAAAAGGGAGTGAAACATCGTTTTCTACATTGAGGACCAACTAAATTAAAAAACCTCCGAATGAATAAATAAAACAACGGCTAAATGGATACCAATCTTTTTAGGACGGCGTGGAAATTCACGTTCAAACGGCAAGGAACATATAAAGATGAACTGTTTAAAAAACCGTAAGAACTTTATAATTTATGAACATTAAATTAAAAACTTTCCATATATAAAAAAAATACAAATAGAATCCTATCTGGCCAACGTAAATTAATATTAATAATGTTATTTGATATTTTTTTTTTTTTAGTTAAAATCATTTCCATTTATTTATTTTGTGTTCTTTAAGTTTTATCATGATTTTTGTTTTTCATTAAATTAATTCTATAAATGTTAAACTTAAGTTGGGCGTGAATGGCTGTATAGATTTGTAAAGTTATATTAGGGGAGGGTAATCTTAGGTTGTTTGTGTCGTAGTTGAATTGGGTCAATGGATGGGATATATTGGTGTGATTAGTAGATGTAATATCAGATTCGCTACGGGCAGAATCGTTTAATATGCCACACCCACCCGTTTGCCTATGGAAGGAATTATAAGATGGAGAACGCAGTTCCTTTCTATGGAGTTTTTTTTTTTATTGCTCTTCTTGTCAGATAGATGTCATATTCCTATTTGACGAGAGGCAATTTCTTCTCTTAACTTTTTGGTGCTGCCGTATTTCGTATTACATTGAATGCATCAATATATCAGATAAATTGACGCCAGTTTTGGCTGCGAACCTTTAGCCTAAGGTTAAATAGGGATAGAATGTTTTATTTTCAAATGCAAATCTATGTAGTCTATTCATACTCGACACTAAATAAAAATGCATTAAATTTAAGTTGTTTATAGACGCTTGCATGGATTGGTTATCGGTTAAGTATGTTTTGGGTTTTCATATTTGATCAAAATATATAGACATTCGATAAATAATGATACCTTACGGTGAGTATCTAAAATGTATTTATTCGGATGTCTTTTAAGTTATTGGTGACAATGCAAGTATCTTATGGTGAATACTATTGGGTTACTTATAAATTTCCCTCTGCAATTGTCAGGATCAATGATTTTATATTTTGATCGTTTATGTTTATTTTGAAATGTTTTTAACCGTTGTAATCTATGTAACCGATCTATACTCAACATTTTAAAACAAACTTTTACAAACTCCTCTGTGTGAACTTATAAAAAAAATTAACATGTAAAGTTGTAAAAATTAAAAGGTAAATTAAAATCAAAGTTAAAAATGTAAGTTAAATTTCAAAAGGTAAACTTATGTTAAAATAATTTTAAATCTTATATATGTGCGTTAATAAATGTTTGTATGTTAATTACTGGCAGTGGCTTATTTTTTTTTTTTTTATATACTCTTAGATTATATTATTTAATCTCTGCTATTCCACTGAGCTAGTGACATGGGCTAACGACCGGAACCAAAATATTTTAAAAAAAAAAAAAAAATTTTTTTTTTACTTACGTATCTGCCTACTTTATAAATTTTTCTAGGTTCAAATGCCTAGATAGCGCCCTGTAGTGCAGATACCTTTAGTCTACCTTCTCCGGATTGTTACAATATATATATAAAGATACTATAGTCTTTCAACTGACATCTGCCACAGTGAGTTGTTTGATGTGGGAAGTAATGTCCTTTGGACAACAAATCATGTTAAAGCAATGCATCCCTCATGTTATAAATTCAAAACACATACATGTCAATAACCTTCAGGAACAAATGGCATGCACATTTAAAAACAAAATTACTGCAGCATATTTGACTTCCATTCATTTATCTAGGTATTAAATGTACAAAATTCACTATAGCTTGTTTTCTTTAATTTCATTCGAATTTAAAAAATATATTATTAAAGATATTTCATTTTACTCATCTGTGGATACTTTTTATAAATAACTTTCTTTCTTTGGAAAAGAGCATTTCACATTACTATTTAAGTATCATTTTCTTCAAATGAAGATAAAATCAATAATAGCAATTAAAAATTACTTTTTCATGAAAAGACATAGCTTGAATCATTTTTACATTATATAACATTTTTAAATAAAAGTTTTTCTCCTGTATTCTTATTCTTCATTTTAAATAATATTTTAAAAATATTTAAATACAGTGCATATAATTTTTCAGCATTAGAAATAATTTTCTTTAAAATTATATGTAATGTGTTCAGAACTTTCAATAAATAAGTCCTTTTCTACATTGAAAAACATTTAGTTGAGCACATAATTTATATTAGGAAAAAAATGATTACAATTATTCTTTTTGTCATTATCAAAAGTTAATTCTTTTAAAGCCTAATAAATTAAATTCTGTTGAAGCATTCTTTATTCTATCAATAAATAAATTTTAACAGTGGTGGAATTAAATACTATTCACTTAAAATTGCATATATAAAACACAAATGTGGTCTAACAAACAGTTTAAAGTCTTTCTTTTAAAGGGTACACTAAATTTAATTAATTCCTTAATGAAGAGTGAGAAAGTGAGTTCTATAAAGTCAGAGAATATTAATGATAAATTAGTATAGTATATAGTCCGTACACACATTTGAAAATACAGAATTATACTACCATTATATTGAAGTTATCCTATTTTGGATTTATTGCTTAATACAGAACCATGGTTTCTAGTGAGCATTTTTGCTAATTTTCTTGGACTTCCTGATTAGATTAGATGCGAATGGCCCATCACCTTTTTGAATTTAGCAATGCATATTTTTTTAAACAAAAAAAAAAAATTATAAAAAAAGTATCACTGTTATTAAGTTAAAATTAAGAAAAAAACAATTTTTATTGCTTTTGGCTGAGGCTTTTCAAAAGCAATAGAGAGAGAAAGTGTGACCAGACAAGAGGCAAAAGAAGAACCAGACCCTCCTCATACATGTTACCCTTTTATAACCTTTCATACCTTAATAGGTAGTCAATCAGTTAACTAATTGTTGTTTTTATATTTATTTGTCTCTGGTAACAAATATTCTAACTACTACAAAAAAATACAGATTAAATTACATAACAGTAATTACCATGTGATAGTTTCTAATATATTTTATTAACTAATTAATCTTTTATAATTTATTAACAAAATAAATTAAATAACTGATAAAATAAATGATTTTATAATATCACCTTTTAAAATTATTCTTAATAATTTTTATTTATAAGAAGCTCAAAATTAATTTTTGATCTAAATTGATATTTTAACAAATGAATTATAACATTATTTATTTTAATAAATAATATCCTTAAATTAGTGTGCAAACACACATTCATTCACACATACTGACCAGAAATTACTGCAATTTAACTTATTATCTTAAATTTAATATGCTAAATATTAACCCTCTCAAATATTGTATACTTTTAAACATTTTTATTTTATAATTAACAAACTAACTTCATTCTTAATAATATTTCTAACACTGTTAATAAATAGACTAACTATTTTAGCTACTTTAATAAGAATATTTTAGAACTAATGAACTTATTTTCTAGCCCACAGTTTATTACACATATCAAGTTAATTTTAGTAAACCTCCCATTATATTTCAACTTTATAATATAGCATACAAAATTAAGTCTGTTTTAATTCAACTAGCTTTATTTATAGACTGAATAACAATTGATTTTTTAATCCTTACTATATTTTATTCTGGTTTGAATATGCATATATAATTAAATATTAAAATTATCAGTTTATAATAAATTTGTGTTACTGAAACTAAATAATAATTAATTCTACCTACTGACATAGCATGTCTAAGCTATTTATACAACAGAGCTTATATAATCAGTTTTATAGTCATCTATAACATTATATAAAATAGTAACTTATTATTATTATTATTTTTATTTTAATTTTTGGAAAAAAAATTTAAATAAGCAATTCAAATACAACCTTGGACAAATCACAAGATTACAATATATTAAGCACTGAAAAATATTCTAGATTAAAACAGTAGCAAACTCTTCATACATTAGTGCCACCCCAGCACAAGTCATAGTAATCAATGGTGCTAGAAGGTTTGTGCATAAAATCCCTATCTAGTGTCTACTCAAACCTTCTAGCGTCTTGATTACTATGGCTTTCACTGGGTAGCAATATTGTATGAAGAGTTTGCTACTATTTTAACAACTTGTGTAAGCATAGGAAATACTAATCATGTAATATTCTGTATTGCATAATTTAAAACTTGATAAATCTATATTTTTGTAAAATGAATATTTAAAAAAAAAATTATCACACATTTAAAAATGTTCAGATTAATAAGATTATATATATATATTAAATAGATAATTGATTTAAAGAAGGAATTAGAATTCAAATGTCAAAACCCATCAGATAGAAATGAAGATGAACCTATAACTGTTTCTCCATCTAAAATTTTTGAACAAAAGCAAAAACAAGAAATAAAGAAGATAGAACGAGAGCAAAAGCAAGCACAAGAAGTAAGTAAAGATATAATATAGAATGTCTATACTCATTCAACATTTATAAACCTCAATTATTTTATTACTGTAGGAGCTACTTAAAACAGTTTGTGATAATAATGCAATTCCGGTCTTTTTCTATTTTGAAAAATATCCACTAGGGGATTAATACACCAATGAAGTAAAAATGCAGTGTGTAAACTTTGTGGAAATGAAACCACAACTTCCTATACAGAGTAGCTTTAGAAAAAAGTATTAGAAACTTTTAAAATAATATAAAGTTGAGTTCAATATTGTAATTACATTCTACGGTAAATTGCAATATTGTCATCAGTTGATCTGATGAGTATTTAAATAAATATTTAAAAATTAAATGTATTGGGTGATGAATCTATATATTCGGATATAAACATTATTAAATTTTTCAGAGTAGAAATCAAGGAGTCGTGATATCAAAAAAGTAAGTTAAACATCAATATAGGTTAACATTATGTTTCCTATAATAATTGAATTATTAGGAATTATTATGGGATTAACAATGATTGAGTGGTTTATTGCTCGGAAATTCATAAGATGCTCGAGTACCAGAAGTAACAGTGATTATTTGCGATCCATGGATCTTATTTTCGAGAATGCCATTTTATTATTGCACCAAACCATGCGTGAAATAATACTATAGAAAGAATTTATGCTAAGATTTATCGGAGATCAATGGCTGCTTAATATTGTGTGCATATGTAAAAATGTGTGAGTGCCCGCGCGTATGAATGTATGCGTGTACATTTTGCATTTCCTGTTGGTTGCTTTCTCCAGATAATAAGTTGACCTCATATAAGATGTATAAAATTTGACAATTCCATGGCATATCACTACTCCGAATTAGCACTTTGTAAATTTAAACACTTGTCTTTCATTTTTCTTTTTACCCTACTAAATATTATTAGATTATTATCAAGCTTATTTTGAGAGTTTACTATTCATAAAAGAAGCATTTTTCTGTATTAGTTCCTCTAAAAGTTGCTTAGAACAATTGACATAATCAAAAACTTCTCTTAGAATCATATTATTTTCTGATTTTAGACTTATTAACGTTGATGAATTCTTTTAGTATAGAAATAATTAGGGAAAGCTTTAGTAATTATTTTTTGTACAAAAAATGCGTACTTAAAAAAAAGCTAGGGCTATTTTTTTAGATCGGAATTACAATATTTGAGATTTTAATGCAAAAAAATGTGTAATTTTTTTATTTTGCAAAATTAACAAATTAATATCAATATGCTTTTGATTTGTCAATTTAAAAAATTATCATATTTGATATTTTTATAGGAAAGGGGTTTCATATATTAAAAGCAAAAAGAAGAAGAGCTTTTTTTTCTCATATATTTTTTTCTTTTTTATATTTGTTATTTTTATTAAATAAGTTAATTGTTTTCATTATCCATACTCTTTTGTTTATCATAATTTTCACAAATTAATTTATTCCTTTTATGTTTTTGTTTTTTTTATTTGTGAGTATGATTAAGATATCTTACCTAAGACTAGATGAGAATATTAAGCACCGCTTACTGTGAAAAGATAACAATTTGTCCTGTATTTAAAAAGAAATCAACAATAGAATGCCCCTGCATGGATTAATGCAATGGTAGAATGACAGACTCTGGAGCTTAATGTATACAGACAAAATTGGCCCAAGGGTGATACAAGCAGTGCGATCACAATAAGCCCCACATTTGCCAAGGCCCTGCGCCTGCATGACTAACGCTTCCCGCGAAAATTTAAAAAAAAAAAAAAATTTATTACTTGCTAAACGTAATGCCATTTGTTGTTTTTTCCTGCCAAAATTCTATTATAATGAAAGCCCTATCACGTTGAAGTAATACAACTGTAAAAGCATTGGCTGTGCAGTGATGTCAGTTTTTCAGTTACGTACAATGTGCATGCTTAAATATTTCACAATGTTCTGATTATGTGATCAAGAATGATTTTCTTCATTAGCAATTTTATCTGTTGAATCAGAATTTGCAAAAAAAAAGGAGTAAATTATGACGATATTATTCGCAATAAAACATTCAAAGAAATAAAATACTGTATAATTGTTTATATTATTTGCTCAAATATTCAATGAGTAAAAGTGCACAGAGCCATATTTATAATTTATAAATAATCATAAATAAGTAATTATTTATACAAAAATTTTAACGAAGAAAATCGCTCTTGATTTATAATAATTGCAAAGCGGTTTATCGCGTAAGATAATTTTTTAAAAATATCTAAGTATTTTTATCATGAGTAAAAGACACACACACACCCCGCGCCCGCCGGCTCTGTACATGGATTATGCTCAATTCTGTTATTTCCAGCTCTTGAATTTCTTATGAATTCCTGAATAATAAAGCTATTTAAATCTTTTTTCAATTGTTTAGAAGACACCAGTAAATTATTCGTCATCAAATCTGATGCCCGATGTGATTTAATTCAGAAGTAGAGGAATGGATTCAAGAATTAAACATTTCTGTAATGAAACTCAGCCTATCACTTTTGGTTTTTGATCATTATTAGTGATAGCTTGCTATCGACTGCCCCAATAATATAATTTTTTCTGCATCCCTTAAACTTCAATGAATCTTTATTTCAGCGCAATGAAGAGATCATAGATGTGTTGTGAACATTTTTAATGTTTATTAATTAAATAATTTTCTAAAGAAATCCAAAGCACATTTAAAATCTTTTTAAACTGATTATACAAGTCTATCATTAGTATAATAAATAAACATATACAAAATATAGGTAAAAATTATGTATGCATATACAAAGATATATATGCATAACACTGATTTATTTCTAAAGTGGGTGCAGTATAGTCTTGAAAAGTGAGATCGTATATGTGCTTGCTGCTTGATTCTAATATATGTCAAAATCATCCAAAGTGAATGAAGCCATGTCATGACAGGAATGCATAAACAAATTTTATTCAGTAATACCTCGTTGTGCCCAAAATAATTAGATGTTTATCTAGATTTGAAATAGTGAAGTAGTTGGGTATAATTACCTTGTAAATTCTTGCTTTGAAAATTTTTCTACATTTAGCACAAGTGTGTTTAACACCTGTATTTCTTTTTAAAAGTTATGACTTGTTGATTTACTAATTTTTATTATGTTTGACTTGACATTTTTTGTTTCTATTACATAGGGTTCAATTAATTTAAGAAACAAAAATTAGAAGATGACACTAATGTGTCAAAATACTGCTTCATCCATTAAATCAATGACTAAATTAAAAACAATTATTCAACACTATAATGAAAATTATTTATCATTCGGTTTTATATGTAATGAAGGAAATCCACTATGTTCTTCATATATAATTTGTGGTAAAACATTAGCAAATGAAGCTATGGTTCTTTACAAATCAAAGATACGTTTACAATCCAGAGATATTCCCACTTGTGAAACATTTCAGATGACATGCACTCACTATTACTCAACAATAAAAATATGGACCAAATATGGAATGATATCAAATAAAACATAAGAAGCAAGTTATATAGTCACAGAAATCATAGCTTGGAAAATAAAACCTTATACAATTGCAAAATCCATTATTTTACTACTCTGATGTGTAATTGTAAACATAATGTTTGGAGAATATGAAAAAGAAATTTTACAAATTTTGCTCTTGGATAATACAATTTCTTGGTGTATTAAGGATTTAGCTGAAAATGTAGAATTTCAAGTAATATCTCATTTCAAGAAAGTAAACATGTTTGCAATTCGGTTGGATGAATCTCCTAATATTAGTGGTAACCTTCTACTATTAGTATTCAGTAGATTTATTTGCAAAGAAGAAATCATAGAACAGTTTTTATTTTATATATCCTTAGGGTCAAGATAGTTTTGATTTGATCAATAATTATTTCAATTGTAATAATTTATCATGGAACTCCTGCATAAATATTTGTATAATGGAGCCCCAACTATGTTCAGAAAGGATTTGTCACCCTTGCACAAAAAAGAGTTCACAAATTTTTTTCATATGTTTGTTTTCTGCATAAAGAAGTGCTAGCATTGAAATCATTAATGCCTGAATTTCACAAAGACCTAGACAAATTTATTAATGAGATAATTAACAGGTCATTGCAATCAAGATGATTTTCAGGATTATGTTCCTCAATGGATACTTTTCATAGTTATTATTACATATGGAAATGAGATTGTTATTTTGAAGAAGTATTAATCTTTAAAATGCAACATTCTAAATTAGGCAATTTATTTTGCAATGAGGTTTGGTATAATCAAGTTGCACTTCTGGTACATTTATTTCAGTGTTTGACCATTTTTAATAAAAATATGCAGGGAAATCATGAAAATATTCTCACATCTTCAGACAAAAATTAATGCTTTCAGAAAAAAATTACTAATCTGGAAGAAAAGGATTAAAAGAGAAAATGCAATAGAAATTGTTGTCTCATTGAACAAATTTTACAAACTTTAGATGTATTGTTTACAAATGTTGAAAAATATTTTTCTGCACCTAAACTTAACATAATAACTCTGGTTTGGTTAAGAATTCCTTTGTTTTAAATGTGCGTGCATTGGCAAATTTAAATATTACAGAAAATGAAGAATTAGCAGATAAGAAATAATAGAAGATTGCAATTGAAATATTCATTAACAGATATTATATCATTTTCAACTTTGAGGGTTTAGATATTATACCATTTTGGTTATCCCTTAAGAATGAATTTTCAAATATTACAAAAAAAAAAAAAAAGCATTAGAAATATGTCTTCCATTCTCAATGTCATATTTGTACAAAGAAAATTTTTCTGCAATTAATATTAAAAATAAAAAGTGATTAAGATTAGATTAGAATCATTGGAAAAAGATTTAAGAGTATGCCCGTTCAAAATTCGATCTTGTAAAAAAGATATTCGAAATAAACATCAAACACAAATACCTCATTAAATATTAGCTTAATCTGAAAAATAAATAAATGTAAGTTTTTTAAAGAATTTTAATTATTTTTATTATAAATTATAATAAATTGTTTCGTTTGTATTAATAAATATATCTAAAAAGGTATAGTCTTTTTTTTTATCATCGTAATTTAAGAGTGTAGCAGAATTTAACTAATTTCAAATGTGCTGAGATTAAAAAAAAAAAAAAAAGATTGAAAAACACTGCTTTACATCATTAATAGATATATTTGGACTAACTACATAAAATAATTAAGGCTTACTATATTATTAATAGCATTTCTCATTCCTGCACTCTATTGCCACCTATTATAAGCTTTCATTAGTTGACAGTGCAATTTAGTTATAAGTTAGATTTCTATCATGAAAATGTATGGATAAATTGTTCAATGAAAGGGGTCCTAGTTAAATTCCATTCAATTTATGCACCACAGACATATATGAAATTCATATTCAAGTTGATCAATAGAATTTTACCGACCACAACATACATTAATAAAAGATTGATAATGAGCTTAGAAGAAACTTGTTCATTGTATAAAATAAATGTGAAACATTTCAACACTTACTAGAAGAATGCAGTGCTTCTGGGAGGCTAAGATACAGAGTTTTCCACACTCCAATGATAAATCTTAAAATACTACTAAAGAAAAATGTAATAAAATTCAAACCTCATAATGCAATGGTGATAATACATGCATTGAAAACTATATGGACAATCCGGTGTTCTTTAATCTTTGATAATAAAAAGTTTAATTGGTTGAAGAAACTTGACAATGATTGGTACAACTATTTTGCTAGGTGTTTGAAATACTGGCCGAAGAAGGTTATGGAAATAGTATGGGGAGGGACTGCTATGACTGTTTGTGAAATGTGGGAGTAAAAGTACACAGAGAGAGAAATAAGACAGTAAAAGTATGTAGAATGGTGAAATAAAGGATCTCTCAAGAGAAAAGAAAGGTTCCATGTTTTAAACTAGAGATATGATTTGTAAGGCCTAATTCTAGGATTTAATAAAATGATATTAACATTTCAACAATGAGAGTTATAGATTTGCATTGTAGTGCTTTGGGGACAGGATTGATAAATTTGGTGTAAATGATAAAATGAATCAAAACTAATTTGTAGATATTTCCTGTACATATTTAAATGTTTGTTTGATAAAGTTTATTACTTAAAAAAATCTTTTACAATTACTGATGAAAACTTGGGTCAGAACTGAAAACAATGTAGTTATGATTTTGGCTTATTTTGGATAGCATTATAATACTGTAACAGTCAAAACACGTGTATCTCGTTAACATAGTGCAGAATTCGACCACCACACAGAACAGCAGCACCATCGAGTAGCGAAGCCACCCATGGTACCGAGTTCGAACATAGTTTATCGGTTCCACACTACAACCTATGGAACAACGCCTCTGATGCGACATAAGTAAACACTTCTTTAGGCACGGTGGTCAGGGAGATGCACGAGATTCATGGTTTTGTTTCCGAGTTGGCCAACAATCAAACGAATATTAATTCACATACATAATCGAGGAAATATATATAATGGGCATCGAATAAATGAAAACTTAACTACAGACGTACAGTTAAAATTATTTATTTACGTATTTAATAAAAAAAAACATTATTAATGTTATTAATCATATTTTATATTCAGAGTTTCAATAGCTAATTGGCAATTTTACTATATATAAAAATACATTTATTTATAAAGAGCATTCATTTATATGAAGGCGTAATCTAGCTACCTAAGGTTCCCGAGTGAGTATTTCTAATGCGTACTGTAGGGGATTTATACTTTGCACTGCAAGAGTCATCCGTGGCGGCGGACATACATTTATTTAATAAAAATATTTATTTTACGACTAAGGGCGAACATTTATTTGAGAGTGGATGACGAAGATAATGCCGAGGCGGAGTGATATAGAGAATGATAAACTAAATAAAGGAACACGTGGTATGCTTTAGAAGGGCGATATAAAATGGCAGCACTGAAACTGCAATGCCGTGAATAAGTTTATAAGGGCTTCGGGTTGGTCTCTGCCTCGACCCGAAGAGGTAAGGTGTCACATGAGCATAATCAGGGACAAGCGGTTCGTGTCGCAATTTGCCAGCTGGCTGCGTGATGGTCGTCAAGCCCTATGGGAACATTATCATGACCACTTGTGTAGGACGACTGGGGTTAATTCAACCCTATAGAATCCGGAGTATTCACGGTGTGGAATGAGCCATCGTGGCTTCAAAACGTAACACATGTATAAGATCTAAAAGATTATGGTAATATTTAACTAGATTTCAAACTCGGCCCCCCATTATCAACATTGACTGAAAGAAAATTGGTGACTCTCAAATAAATGAAATTTCCGTAATTATTCATTAAAATTTAATAATAAAAAATATCTAAAAAAGGGACTTATTACAGCGAGCATGCCAGCTGTTACGAAGTAGTAGACCCTGCATTACAATAACTGATTCTTTGAATGCGTGTCGATTTATATGAAATTTAAGTTATTTATAAGCAAATATTAATGACAATTCAACACGCATTCACTGTTCAAGCGATTATGGATTTAGCTTTAAAACTAAGACAATTATGAGAAGGTAATATTTCAATGATAATTATAAATAAAGTGTAGATTTGAGAAATACACACCTAAGAAGAATAGAGGGAGGTAAGCTAGATTATGTGAGAAATTTACAGATTACATTAATTCTCAAATTTTAGTTTCACAAAATTACAATTTTAACATTTAGAAGTTAGACAAATAGTAGGCGATGAGCTATAGCTTATTTACTAGAGTACTCTATAATTTGGAATACACACACAGGTACCTGTTTTATAAGATGTTTTCGTCCATTTGTTTAATAGTAGATTGTTCGTGATTAGCAGTTTTCTTTCTTGTCTTTGGTTTTTTTATTGATTTTAACAGCAGCGGCTTTCTTGTTTATTTCAGGCAGCAGATCATTATGGTGTTTTTACGATGGGCAAGGTGAAGTTCGGCATATGGTGGGCCATCTCCCGATGGAGAATAATCTCGGTCATACCTTGGCAATATCAATTTATTTTAAGATATTTTAGACTCTCCACTCGAGAGCAAAGCTAAAATTCAAGTGAAAGTCTCCAGCAAGTCCAAGATGGCCTCCTTTTTTTATCTTGATCTTTTAATTTTTTCTGTTGAGATATTTTTAGGTTTTCTTTATCTTGCCCTCAGGATAATCAATGCTTTTGCTGGTTTTAATTAGAAAGAAATCTGCTATGCTATTGTTTGTTTTGTTGGTTTTTTTTTACATTCGTTAATTACATTTTTTTGGAATTTTCCTATAATTAATTTATTATCTATCACTGACCGATGCTTTTAAATTTTCAAAGACAAAAGGGAATAAAATTATTTTAACTTTAATTATTGCATCAGATTTTGTTAGAATTATTATTTAACGAAATTTAAACTAAGCAATAAATACGAACTTTATAAATTCAAAATAAATGATTAATATTACACAAGATTTATTTAGCTAAAGAAATCTAAATTATATTACTTTATCCGTATTTATTGCCTTTAATTTGAGATCGAAATGTGTGCGTGTTTATGTTGAATTCTACATATATTTATACATTTTTAATATTGTTACACACACAACTCGATACCAAAAGTTTAAATTTGGGTGGGATAGACCGGTCAGTGAGAGACGACAGAAAAAGGTGAAACTTGAGATTCCGAATCTCACTGTTTCAATACCAAAAAGTAGAAATATTTTTTTTAACATTAAATAATTTTTATTATTGTTATATTTTGGTTTATTTTTATAAAGAATACTTAATTTTTGATTTTTTTTTTCCAATAAATCTTAGATTGATAATGCTTGTTTACATGATTATTTAACATTTCTCTAAAGAGGATGCTTAAGAAAAATAAAATATCCTATCTGGTGGGAAAAAATTTGAATAAACAACTACCACAATCTATTACTATGAAGATATACCTACAGATTTTCTAAATATTTTATTAGTAATTATTTATGTATTTTACTTCTTATTTATTTATCAATCTATACTTATTTTTAATTTTCAATAGTTAATTGGACTTGTGAGTTGAAAAATATGTTCCTTGAAGCTTTTTCAGATTAGCCAGCCTAAGTAATCTATCTGGAAATGCACTTAATGATCAGCAAATGAGTGTAATTATTTTTACCTAGAGGTTAACAAGGAAAGAAAATCTTAAACTCTCACCACTCTATAGTTAAATGATCTAATGATTATGATATTTTCCTTATTATTCATCATTTCAGGATATTTGATGGTTTTGCCCTGCAATGAGTTATTTAAAAAGTTTTTTTTTTAAAAAAAAACAACAACATTGTAATAATTGAATGCATGCATTACGAGCCATCTGCATGCATAAATTTTAATGTTATAAATACGTGCCTTAAGCTTCCTCTATTAATTTATTATTTAATTAAAATATAAATTGTTATGCAATAACTAAACTCTGAATTTGTGAATTATGACAACACAAAGCTCACAGATGTTGCAAGTTCTGTATTCTCATAATTCAGAGTTCAGAATTTGGATATTTTATAACATTTTATATCTTAAATAGTGAGCTAATAGTGGGCATTCAAATGCACTCTTTCATAATATTATAATATAATAGCTCTATAATATATTAAGTATACAGTTGCTTATCTTATATAAATGTTAATAAAAATAAAATGACATAAATTGTTGTTACCTTTTTTCTTGCAAAGTAACTGATACCAATTAAATCCACTGGATATAATTATAATTTTTGTATATAACACACAAAATATAGTTAAAATATACGAATAAATTTTAAAAAGCTTATATTGCATAAGAAAGCATAAAATAAAAAGATTTGATTAAGATAAATTTCAACTTGTATACTTCAACTTGTATATTATGATCAAATAGTAAAAACTATTTTAAATTTAAGAAAACATGAAAAACTTACTTTTTTCTAATGTCTTGAAATTTTGTGAAATACTTGTAGCTAATTAGCGGAACATGACGATATTCAATTAAATAGTTGGAGAACTATTGGATATTTTACAGTTGAGAGCTCATTTGTAATAAAACTATAATTAAAAAATATTATTCATCAGAAATTTAATTGGAATTTAAATGAAATAATAAAAAAAAAATTTGAAATTAGATAAAATTATTTCACCTGATAGATTTATCAGGTAAAATAATTATATATATAAAATATATAATTTAAATCATTTGAAGGTTAAAGAATATACTAGAATTAAATGATTCACAAATATATGATTTCATATAAATACTTGGGAAGGGGATAAGTTAGAAGACTAATCTTTAAAATTCCATTCTATGAATGCACATTCATTAGTTTAAAGGAAAAAAGTTTATTCCCATTTCAAAATTAAAAAAAGAAACTAAAAAATAACTTAATGGAAAATTGCCACTAATATATTTATTTATTTATAATTAGATATCACAGTTCTGGAGTTTGTATTTAAGTATTTTTGGCTCTCAAGTTTAAATACTCTTCCACTGTGATAAAACTATCAGTGTTATTTGTGATTAATTATTTTCTTTTACTTCACTAACATATTGCAAATATTGAAGGGAAAAAATTATCAATGGCTTCCAATATGTATTTTGGTTAACTGCATCTTTTTAGTTGGCCCAAACATCTTTCCAAATGCCACACTTTTGACCTATATTGTATAAATTAACTTTATAAGTGTTATCTTATTTAATAAGTCTCCTTCTCAACAATTACTTCCAATAAATATTTAAATGATTATTATATTCTTTATTATATTAGAAAACGTACCATTTCACTAAATTGTAAATTGTTATTAGCTTCCATTCATTAATGAGTATCATTATTTTAACTCGGGGGGGGGGGGGTAAGGATAGAGATCATGAAGTCAGTGAATGAAAATGTGTGTACAAACACATAATCCTATTGTCAAAGTCAATACAGAAAAGCCATGACATAATAGCTTTGTAATAACTGGGTTCTATATTGATCTAAGTGACTGAAGACAGGTAAAAGAAAGAAGGAAAAAGAAAGAGAAAAGATAGCAAAGACTTTGAATAGAAAATAATAACTAGATTTTGGTATCTCATATGTTTGAAATAAATGATCACATGGTTTATTGCTTGAGAGTTTCACTGCAAATAGAGCTATTGTTGTTATCCATGGAATTTGGACTCCAGAGACTACCATCCTAGTACATTACACTATATGAGGTTGTATTTGAAATGTTAATTATACATAAGATTGTAGTTCATAAGAAGAAGTGATTTTTTTTAAAAAAAAAAAAAGATTATCATATACTTATTTAAAAAATATTGAAATGAAATCACCAGGAGAAAAAGCACTGACATTTGATAAATTTATTATATATTTTTCCAATTGCAGTTGCTATTAGTGACATACTCAAGTTTATTATCGATTCAAGTAAGACTGGAAATGTGACTATAGTTGTCTTGTTTATTTAAATATACCGTATGACTGCAATTAAAAGTGAATTTACTCCGTTTTTAAAATAAATAGATCACATAAAGTTATAGATTAAGACCAGACTATTGTTTTGATGTTTAGATCTCTAGCAGCGATTAGATTAGATTGTAAATGAAACTGCTGTGTACGATTATCTGTGTGTAGGCAATAATTGTCAATATAGAAGTAAGATTTCTTGAAACTTGATACATTTACTATTTTATGAAAAATATTATAAATATATTTGAATTTTAATAAATTTAGATTCTATATCTACTATTAAAAGAAATGCAATAATTTCTAACCTAAAAAGAATGCGGTGTAATTACATAAACGGTTTTTGTGAATAAGTGCTTGCTAAAAAATATGAACCCCAAAGTAAATTTATATACTTTTTTATTATCAATTATGCAATTAATATATTACAGAGCTATGTCTTATAGTATTATTAGTAATGCATTTAAGCATCATATATCATCTATTAGCTCATTACTTAATTAAATAAAATATGAATTGCTATACAATAGCCAAATTCTGAAAAGTGAACTATGATAATACTAGAATCATAGGATAAATTTCAAGAGAATCCTCTTTTGTCACTTATGTCAAGCCTCAACATCATTAACTCTGGCTTGCACTGATTGGCAATACATACCTGTTTTAATAACAGTTTTGAGCAAGCATAAGAAATGGTGATCATGTGATATTTATTGGCTTAAAAGCAATCCTGCCTAATAGGATAGTGGTGGCTATGGTTATTAAAGAACCAAAGACACTAAAATGTATAGGTACTGAACTGAGTTCAGACCTATATGACTAGTTTAGTTTGAAAATATGGTGTTTCCAGTTTAAGACTCGTGGTTTTGTAATTAAGTAGAGATAAAAGGTGGCTGCTGGAGGGTTGCATTAGATCCTAAGATATAGGTGCAGTGTTCTCAGATTCAAGGGTCATTACTGATGAAGGCCACAAGCCAGAAACTAGTCTGGGGATATTGGATGAGTAGGCACTAGATGGGGATTTTATGCACAAGCCTTCTGGCATTCATTGATTACTCTGGCTTGCACTGAGTGGCAATACGTATAGAGAGTTTTGCCTGTTTTAATAATGTTTGAATCTTATTTATAATAAATAAATTTTACTTGTCTTATTTTCAACGAAACATAACACATATTGCTTTAAAAAAAGACAATAGTCAGGATGTCTTAAACTCGATCCCAAAAAATAGTAAAAGATATAGAAAGGGACCTTTTGTGAAGCAAATAGATGAGATAACAAAGTTTGCTGCAGTAATATAGATAGTATCTATGAATTGGAGAAACTGGATTAAACTTGGAGGATCTTCGATTTACAATGGATCAATAATGTTTGAGAATGATATATTAAGGTGTTAATTACTTTATAAAATTCATAATTGTTAGTAAGTACAACAAAGAAAATAAAATCTGTTTAACATAAATAAAATTCAAGCTTATTCTCATTTGTGATTAGTGATGTTAGGGTTTGTACAACTATAAGATGACTTCTGAAATCCAGAACTGTGAGTCTTAGTACTATCATAATTTACAATTAGAATTTAGTGATTGTATAATATCTTACACTTTAACTAAATAATAAAGTATGCTTTCATTTATGATATTATAAGATAACATTTCTGTAATGTATTAATCACATAATGGGTTATTTTATACCCACATTTAATTTAATTTGTGAAATTTATGTAAAAGGGAATTAATTAAGTTTGTGTATAAAGACAATAGTTTAATAATTGCAAATTTTCAAAAAATAAATATTTTGGTTGTAAAAAAATGTCACTGATTATACTTTCTATCTATTTAAAATACAATTGATTTTTTTCCTTTATTTGTATTTGTAATTTAATTTTTTTTTGCATAATAAATTTTTTTTTTTTTGTAAGCTAAAGTTGAGTGCACTTTCAGTGATGTTCACCATAATCATAGCTATCTTAAATTAATTATTGTGAACTCTGAAAGTGCACTCAGTTTTAGATTATAAAAAAATAAACCACTTCATTAAACAGGTAAATAAATGTATGCAAATTTGAATTAAACTACAATTATATGAGTCCTTGTTAATTACAAAGAGCATCATTTTAATGATTGTGTATGTTTCATCTTTTATACTTTAAAATAAATCAAATAAAATCTTATTCAATATAAATTATATTCAAGCCTGCTGCATATGCATACCAACTGATCACAGTTAAATAAACAAACAACATAAAATAAATAAAAATAAGTTTATTGCACTCATAATAAAATATATACTCATATAAGTAGATAAATGAAACTAAACAATAATCGGTAGATAGTCTCTAAGATAAACATCTTTATAATACAGTATATTATTTCTGTACATACATTACTTGATAAGAAAATCTACATCTGATTTTCCACAAGTGCTTGCTCTGTCTGCTACTGTTTTTTATATATATTTAATTTGTATAAATTGTTTAAATTCAGTGCATGTTAATTTCTTGTAAATTTTGCTAGAGTGAATAATTATGTAAGAGTTGTGCAGTAATTATTTTTTGTAATATGTATATATAAACTTATTATTTATAACACTGTACACATTTCAATCCCTCCCTTCACTCTAGAAAATTAACTTTTATTTGCAAAAAATAATCTTGCAGTCTTTTAAGTTTTTTGCATTCTCAAACAAATCTAAACAAAGGTATTATTTTTCTCTTTCTGCTCAGCAACTTTCTCTTGTGAAGATTGTTTTGAAAATAAAAAAATCCATTTCTGGAAAAATTTCCAATTCATTTAATGAATTTTTTTTTAATAAATGCTTCTCATTAATTAACTTTAAGTCCAGCAGCTCTGGTTTTATATTAGTACTTCTTTCTTCTTTTAGTAAAGTAGCATCATTTACATTGAATTAGAATTATTACTCAGTTTTTCTAATGATTCTGGATAGTGAACTGTCAAATGATTTATTTGTCTCCTCTTTTACCATGTGTAGTTTGTACTTATCTTGTCTTGAAACAATGTTGGTTATTATTTCTGGAAACCAAACATGTTATATTTCCATATGGCATCACCATCTTTATAGCTTTCATCCAAGTCAATTTGCCTTGATGTGCTATTATTAGGCATTAGTATAAACAGGAGGATTCAGCATTTTCACTGCAATAACATCTCAGCCACCTTTTAATCAACATACATGGAGTGATATGACTATACAAGCTAATGATCTTGAACTGAAAACATTATTGGGTTTTCATTTTGGGTTAATGAAATAAAAGGTGACTGCTAGATGGTTGCATTGGATCATAAGATATAGGTGCAGTACTATTAGATCTGAGGCTTCTCACTGATGAAAGCCACAAGCTATAAATTAGTTTGGGGATATTGGATGAATAAGCACTAAATAAGGATTTTATGCACAAATCTTACATCCACTGATTATTCTCACTTGCACTGAGTGATGCTACTATATGGAGAGTTTAGCCTCTGTGTAATTATATAAATTGTTGATAAGCTGATTAAATTGGTTGGCAGTTTTACTTATTTACTCTATTTGTGTCACATGCATCTGAAATTAAAGGAATTAATATACATATATGTGTGCATTGTTTTTGGTGATCCTGGATATATTATCCATCAAGTCAATTTATATGTCTTCCTCTCCCCCATGATTTTATTATTATTCCTGTTTGATATGCTTGTGGATGATTGTTTTGTGTTGGATATAGAGACATTTCTCCCCGTGATGATAAATATATTTTTGCTTTATAACATGGGTGATTAAGAGCCGCATTTATTATTGTTTTATATATTTTTTAGTGTTTGGATCAAATGCTCAGCATATAGGTTTAATTTTTGTAATAGTCTGCATATGTAAAAATGTATAGTGCATTAAAGATGCATTATTATCAATTGTTTGTTTAATGCAAATTTGAAATATATAAATGTACACTTATCTGAATAAATTATCGAATCATTATCAAACTTCAGGAATTATTTAATAGTATTATAAGTATTTGGGGGGAGTGTAATAGTTAAAGCTATCAAATACATTATATAGTTATATGAAAAGAGATAATAGCTATTCAAACTCTGGGGTACTTAACTACATTTGTACTCTATACTATGTTTTGTTAGGTTGTTAATAAATATTGTTTTGTTGATTGTTAGATTTATTCAGCATTTTGTTTATTATTGTCTGCTCTACCAAGTGCTGTTTTCCAAGAATCTCTGCTCTCCATGATCTAGATATGATTTTAAATATCAGAGTGATGATACAGCTGTATAGACGAATTTCTAGGCTATAGGCTTAGTGGTGTTCTGTGATGATAGATATTAGTGTGCCTTCTAAAAGGAGGTTGCCTTGATGACAACAGTTCAAGATTGTTATTGTTATCTATATGGGATTGTCTAAGTGTTGACTGGTTTCTAATGGCTATTACAATATATATATTATACCGGATACTCAATCTATTCTGAAACAGAGGGCGCCACCAGACCACTACGTGTCTGGAAAATTTGTTTACTGTGATCAGAATAGATGATGATGATGGTTTGCGCCGACTAGACTCAGGGAGAAACAAGAGATCTTAAATTGTTTAGACAATTGAGACAAAAGCACAAAGACAAACGTCAGCCAAATTAAGTTTAAATATATTTCATAAATTTTATTATGAGAAAATAAATTATTAAATATAAGTTTATGACACAAGAGATGGGGGTTAACTCAGGCATGTACCAGACATACTAAAGGCAAAGTTATGACAGACTGACTGATCTTCTAATAAACAAATGTAAAAGGGAGGAAGCAAATTTCATTCAGCAGAGAATTCACCTAAACATTGGTTTTCACTTTCAGATATTTAAACCATATGCCCCTGAAATAGATCAAAGAATCCAGTGCCGATGAGCTGTTCGAGATCTAAAAATTGGTCAGACCTTGAATGTCCTTATATCGGTATGAGCTGCACCTATTATTACGTTTAAAATAACGGTGATTGATCCACCTCAAGAACAACCGACAAACATGACTGAAATGAAGAAACAATTAAAACTGGTGAATCCCAGCCAAACGATTGGCGAAAATTACTTTAAAATTAATAATTAAAGATCCCACTAAGGGACAAGTAAATAATTAGAAAAACAGTTACGTCTGCCCAGCATTTAGAGGAAATAAACTTACAAACAAATTCTGAGTACACGCTCTGACAAATTTAAAGCACACCTAATAAATACAAAAAGAAATCTATCGGACAGTGCATATGAGTACGAAATATCAAAAGTTTAAATACTCTAGCAGAATGAAAGTATTGCTCACCTGTAATTTAAGAAAGGATAAATTTTATCTTCCTGCTGATGACTTATAAAATTACAAAGAAAAACACAATTCTAATTTCCGCCTTTAGAGATATTAGAAATGAAATCTCCACTTGTGAAAATCAGACAGTAAAGTCGTCAGCCAAAAGAGTTTTGGAGGTTTAGCAAGAGGGCAAACATAGAGGATAAAATTAATTATTGAATACTAAATAATTACAGGTAAGAATAAAAAAAAATATATACAAGACTGCTAAAGCATTTACAAAAGCGAGGCATAAAATATAAAACTCATTCGTCACTCTCCAATAAACAAAACTGAAAGCAAATTGGAAGCTTAAAACTAAGATTCCAAGACACACAATAAAATATTGGAAAGCTTAAAACTAAGATTCCAAGACACACTATAAAATATTGGAAAACACAGCAAATATTAGATATGAGGCTATATTGATTTAAGAAGACATATTTATGATTAGATTGAGCGGAGATTTAATGAGAATTAATTTACCCTGGGAAGAATAAAAACGAAAATAGTTACTTTTCGGTAAAACAAAGTTCACGTAGAGTGCACACTTTTACTTAAGTTCATTTTCAGGTTCTTTAGGCAGCAAGGTAGATGTAGAGAGGTTCCGGCTTCTTTTAGGTGTTCAAGGCATTACTGGAGCAAACTTGGAAGTCAGGGATCCGTCTTTTGTGGAGTTAGCAAGCCATTCTGGTGGTGGTAACAAGTATAGAATTTTTCATTTTGTTGTAGGCAAAGGTATTTAATCACAGCTGATGTCCTTTAAGAAATTAAATGTCCGCGCTGATATAAATTCTCACTTGATAAACAGCTTGTCTATCAATGAACAATGAATTAACTGACACTCCAAATTTACGGGGTTATTTATACGATGCTCCATTTCCCGCGAAACACTTTACTTGTTGTCCAATTTCTACGCCTGAGGCAAGGCAAATATTAATCTCCCGCTCAATCTATCTAAGAATTCCACCCAGGGTTTATTGAAATGAAAACAACAACATAAAAATCAAATCTCCGCTATCAAAATTGTTTACAATTATTAAAACAAAAGCAACAGGAATGCAATTAGCTAGCCAGCTTGTTTTTAAATCAAATGGATTTAAAAACAGGCAGTATATGAAAACTATTTTAAAATAAATCGATAAATATTTTTTAAAAAATCCGTTTTACATATAAACGCGTGTATACTCGGATACACACATTCTTTTTAAATAATATTGCAAATTTAAACTCTACATTTAATTAAAATTAAAAGCTTAATAAATTTCTTTTTTTTTTTGTTTAATAACAACACCATTGAACCGGATTTCAATCAGGTTCAACTGCCTCAAAACATGATCAAAAAAAAAAAAAAAATTCCTGTAATTTTTTTTTTTTTTTAAACTATAAACACTTTAAAATATTCTTAGAAATTCGGCCGAACGTTTGCCTCGCACTCAGAAAAACAAAACAATATTTCATTTGAATCAAAACCTTTCTCCATTCTCGTAATTCATTAACAAAAATTTTTATTTTTTTATTTTTATTACAAACAATCTGTCCGATTGCTAAATGCTGAACCCTTAACTTTTGTCCGGCAGTTCTTTTACTCCTTTTACTAACTTACTAAAATAAGTTCCTCTCCCACTCTTATATTTTCTTAGCTTATACAATTTCTCTTGTCTCTTTCTTGTTCTGTTCTCTTTTCTAGCGTATATACCTGGATCTTTTTCTTAACGAAACTTCCCAATTCTTCCTCCTTTCCTACTTTATTTTTGAGCATATCAACACTAGCAAAAAGAAATTTTTTATCTTCTACCCATTTTTCGAACATTTTAAATAAGATTGTTCTATAGATGGATTCTATTTCCGCTTTAAAATCATATTTCTTAATCTTTCTTTTACCTCTTTTCTTCTTTTCAAAACAAACAGTTATTAAAACCAATTTATTTCTAGTTTCCCTCAGAGACTCTTCTACCTGATTTTCTGTTTTTACCTTATAACTTTCTTCTATTGCTTTATTTACATTTACTAAATTTTCCGCCACACGTTCTACTTGTAACCCATATGTGCTTATTTCTAACTTTATTTTCACCTTTTCTGTCCTAACACTATCCTGTGCTACCTTAATTTCTATATCTTTTATGACCTCAACTTTTTCTACTTCTTGAGTTTCTTCTACTTCTCCCATCATTTCTCATCTCATTTCTTTCATTTCCCTAATCATTTCTTCCTTTATAGCCTGCTGGCCCTGTTTAACTTCACTAACTTCTTTCTTCATTGCCTGTTGGACCTGCTTAATTTCCTCCTTTATTTCCACTTTAAACTCTGCCATCATTGCTTGCTGACTTTTCTTGAATTCACTCATATCCTCCTTCATTTCTATTACCAACTTCATCAACATCATCATCATCTGTGACTCACTTTCTTCTTTTTCTACAATTTGAGGGTTTTTAAATGAGACAGGGCTTTCTTCTACACATGCCGCTCTGTCGCTTTCTTCGTTGACTTCCATTTTTACACAAAAATTATATTCGCATTACTAACTTTTTTAAAAAAACAAAAAAAATCTACTCTAAAAGCCAATAAAATGCTATTTACTGTTTTCTATAAATTATTTCATAATAAAGATGAACTATATTTAACTCTTCAAAAAAAATTAACTTAGACTTTTTAGACAATACGCTTTTTACTGTTTATAATTTATTTCATATAAAAGAAAGATGAACTATATTTAACTCTTCAAATAAAATTACTCCGACAGACTTTTTGAAAATATGCTTTTTAAGTTTCTAAATTATTTCATTAAAAAGAAAGACGAACCCCATTCTACCAAACTTACTCCAACCATACATACAATAATTAACAAAAACCGAACCTCCACCTACTAGATCTTGCCTCTTACACCTGAAATCTTTCTCAATTGTCTAAACAAAATCTCACATGAGTTTGAAAACTCGAAGCCTCACGTTGGTAGCGCTATGTGTCTGGAAAATTTGTTTACTGTGATCAGAATAGATGATGATGGTTTGTGCCGACTAGACTCAGGAAGAAACAAGAGATCTTAAATTGTTTAGGCAATTGAGCAAAAGCACAAAGACAAATGTCACCCAAATTAAGTTTAAACATATTTCATAAATTTTATTATGAGAAAATAAATTATTAAATATAAGTTTATGACACAAGAGATGGGGGTTAACTCAGGCGTGTACCAGACATACTAAAGGCAAAGCTATGACAGACTGACTGATCTTCTAATAAACAAATGTAAAAGGGAGGAAGCAAATTTCATTCAGCAGAGGATTCACCTAAACTGGTTTTCACTTTCAGATATTTAAACCATATGCCCCTGAAATAGATCAAAGAATCCAGCGCCGATGAGCTGTTCGAGATCTAAAAATTGGTCAGACCTTGAATGTCCTTATATCAGTATGAGCTGCACCTATTACTATGTTTAAAATAATGGTGATTGATCCACCTCAAGAACAACCGACAAACATGACTGAAATGAAGAAATAATTAAAACTGGTGAATCCCAGCCAAACGATTGGCTAAAATTACTTTAAAATTAATAATTAAAGATCCCACTAAGGGACAAGTAAATAATTAGAAAAAGTTACGTCTGCCCAGCATTTAAAGGAAATAAACTTACAAACAAATTCTGAGTACATGCTCTGACAAATTTAAAGCACACCTAATAAATACAAAAAGACATCTATCGGAGAGTGCACATGAGTACGAAATATCAAAAGTTTAAATACTCTAGCAGAATGAAAGTATTACTCACCTGTAATTTAAGAAAGGATAAATTTTATCTTCCTGCTGACGACTTATAAAATTACAAAGAAAAACACAATTCTAATTTCTGCCTTTAGAGACATTAGAAATGAAATCTCCACCTGCGTAAATCAGACAATAAAGTCGTCAGCCAAAAGAGTTTTGGAGGTTTAGCAAGAGGGCAACATAGAGGATAAAATTAATTATTGAATACTAAATAATTACAGGTAAGTATAAATATATATATACAAGACTGCTAAAGCATTTACAAAAGCGAGGCATAAAATATAAAACTCATTCGTCACTTTCCAATAAACAAAACTGAAAGCAAATTGGAAACTTAAAACTAAGATTCCAAGACACACTATAAAATATTGGAAAACACAGCAAATATTAGATATGAGGCTATATTGATTTAAGAAGACATATTTATGATTAGATTGAGCGGAGATTTAATGAGAATTAATTTACCCTGGGAAGAATAAAAATGAAAATAGTTACCTTTCGGTAAAACAAAGTTCATGTAGAGTGCGCACTTTTACTTAAGTTCATTTTCAGGTTCTTTAGGCAGCAAGGTAGATGTAGAGAGGTTCCGGCTTCTTTTAGGTGTTCAAGGCATTACTGGAGCAAACTTGGAAGTCAGGGATCTGTCTTTTGTGGAGTTAGCAAGCCATTCTGGTGGTGGTAACAAGTATAGAATTTTTCATTTTGTTGTAGGCAAAGGTATTTAATCACAGCTGATGTCCTTTAAGAAATTAAATGTCCGCGCTGATATAAATTCTCACTTGATAAACAGTTTGTCTATCAACGAACAATGAATTAACTGACACTCCAAATTTACGGTGTTATTTATACGATGCTCCATTTCCCGCGAAACACTTTACTTGTTGTCCAATTTCTACGCCTGAGGCAGGGCAAATATTAATCTCCTGCTCAATCTATCTAAGAATTTCACCCAGGGTTTATTGAAATGAAAACAACAACTTAAAAATCAAATCTCCGCTATCAAAATTGTTTACAATAATTAAAACAAAAGCAACAGGAATGCAATTAGCTAGCCAGCTTGTTTTTAAATCAAATGGATTTAAAAACAGGCGGTATATGAAAACTATTTTAAAATAAATCGATAAATATTTTTTAAAAAATCCGTTTTACATATAAACACGTGTATACTTGGATACACGCATTCTTTTTAAATAATATTGCAAATTTAAACTCTACGTTTAATTAAAATTAAAAGCTTAATAAATTTTTTTTTTTTTGTTTAATAACACCATTGAACCAGATTTCAATCAGGTTCAATATATATATAAGACATATTTTGTGGGTTCATCCGTGTTAAAAAATGTAAATATTGATATACCAACATTTCAACTTGATCACACAAGTCATCCACTATAATTATAAATTTATAAAAAAGCTTTATTTCAAGCCCAAAATGAACAAAATAGGAAACAAAAGATGATAAATCAGCTATTAGGATTTGTGTTCCATATATAAAAGGAACTACAGACAATATTCGATGTATATTAAAATGCTATAATATAGATACAGCATTTTCTACTCATCAAAAGATCAGCAATATAATAGCCTAAGGATTCAATCCCTCTTGAATCTCATGGTGTTTATCAATCTCATGTGAAAATTGTAAAGCTTTTTACATAGGTATGAGTAATCGTCGTATCAGTGTTAGGAGAGATGAGCATGCTAATGCAGTTAAACAACACTCATTATCATCAGCACTCTCACTCCATACTATAGATTCAGGTCATAAAATTGACTTTTTTAGCATCAGGATCATACCCAGATATGATAATCTCTACCAGTGCAAAATTAGAGAAGCCATTGAGATACTTAAAAGGCCAGATTGTATCAATAAGCGAGATGATACATGCAAACTTCCTCCTATTTGGAAAGATTTTTTTTAAAAAACATTCTTAACATTTTTGCTATATTGGTGGAACTTTAATGTTTTTTTTTCAAATCAATGATTGTAGTGCCTCTACAATTGTCTTTCTACCTTTTATCACCCAGTGGATGACTTGTGTGATCTAGTCGAAATGTCGGTATATCAATATTTAAATTTTTTAACATGGATGAACCAACAAAATATATCTTTTATATATGCAACCTGTGAAAATCTTCATATCAACATATATATATATATTATAATGATATAAGTGAACCTGAAGTGATGGAAAATCATTACCATCAACACAAGTCAAAATATAAAATTGAATATAAAAGGAATGAGCATGTTATAATGATTATGAGCATGAGAGATCAGAAAAACATTAAGTATAAGTTTATCAGCATTTCACAAAAGTAATAATCATCTATCATTATGAATGACCAACAATAAAAATAAATCAATAGTCAATCTTGTGACTGGATTTAAAATGGATCTACTATAAATTAGACTACTTATTTAGCCCTTGTCAACTTGGGTAGATGATTTAAACAATAATTTGGCTGCATAAATTTAAGTTTTAATCCATAAGAATATAACAATTAAAAAATAATGCTGGACTACTAAAACATGCTAATCATCATCAATGCTCTGAACACTTAGTACTGCTAATGCAATGGCCATTTACAAACATAATTTTCAAAGAAATAATATAATCTAGTGCATGAACTTTAGAAAAAATCTCCTTTGCACCATACAGCATTAGAGAAGATGAAATCATCATCAACTGGATGTCTATAAACACTAAATATAAACCCCTTTTATATATCACCATTATACATGAAATCCAACTCAGTGAGCAAAAGCTCTATAACTGTTACTATTAGCAAGAGATATAATACAAACATATAATATTCTAAAACTATTTTAGGATTGAATAAATTCACTGGAACAACTTTAACAATGAAATATACATTTATTAATTAGAAAAAATAAAACGAAATTAAGATGTTCTGAATATGCATGCTATAAATATAAATTTATCATTCTGATTTTGAATAATACAAAAAGAAATAAGTTATCATATTGTGATTTACAAATATTTCAATAGATTTACACAAAATGCATATATATATATAAGCACTCAGATGTGCTGTATAATAATTTAAAAATTAACATGTTCAAATTGTCATAGGCTTATAAATAAACTCAATTTGTTTTTAATACATAAATGCACACATCTGTATATAAAAAATATAAATAATCTGACTTAAAGCTATTAATTAGCTTATTATTTTTTATGGTAAGTAAAAGTTTTTTAAAAAATATATACATATATTACTTTTTGACAGTCCTTTATCCAAGTTTTTCATGTTACTCTTAATTAATTGTAAACATCTTTAAAAATATTTTAGCAAGTTGCTTTTATTTTCTAGTCTAGAAAGATTGTTGGAATTTACTTTTTTTTAAATTTCAAAAAATCATTTTCAATAAAGAAGGTGTCATTTAAAATTTAGATCCTTGTGGTCTCAGTTTCAATATTTAAAAAAAAATATCAGAGTTTTCTCAAAACAAATAATATTCTAGACACAAATGTCATTTATTATTTTTCTTTTCTTGTTTTATTTTTAGCTGACAAAAGTTATTTACTTTTAAAAATTTGTTAATTAAAATTTTTAACTGTCATTTTTGAAGAAATTATTTAAAATGATATTGTTCTCAATACATATAATGCACTCTACTCACCCAGCTGTACTTTACATATATGACATTATCTTTATCTGTGCTTCTCTGCATGTAGATAAAGCAGTATACATATAAACTACTTCAGAAAACTGATGGAACCTCTGGGTAAACAGGTATCTAAAACAGTAGACTGTCATCTTTGGGAAAACATTATCCTGCAGTGAACTACCTTCAGTCTATACTGTCTAATACACACATTTATACAGACTGTAAACCACTTAAAAGCTGTACCTTACCATGTGAATTCAAGCTCTACTATCATTGCATAGTCATCATGCTATCTTAATCTGCAAAACTTTTTTAACCTTTTTTATAGTCAGTTGGAATTTTAAAAAACAGTAATTAAAACTAAGTTTTACACAGAGGCTAAATTCTCCATACAGTAGCACTACTCAGTGCAGAATCAATGAATGCAAGATTTGTGCATAAAATCACATCTTGTGCCCACTCATACAATGTCCCCAGACTAGTTTATAGCTTGTGGCTTTCATCTTTGAGGAACCTTATTGTATTAAAAGTTTAGGCTCTGTTAAACAGCTTGTGTAAGCATAAAGAACAGTGGTCATATGATAAAAGTAAGTTTTCTTTATCTGGATTGAAAAAAGTTAATGACCTTTCAATTCACCTTAATCCTTTCAAAAACAACTTTCTAGGATTTTTATCAAAATATGTTATACAAGCTTTAATTAAAAAAAATATCAAAATAGATAGTGGAATTTTAAAATTACCAGTATATCTATTGTAACATAAAAACATGTTTGTTTTAATTTTAAATTCAGAATTAATAAAATATTAATTAGATCTTTTTAAATGCTTGATTTAAAATAATTTATAATAGTTTTAATTATGAAAATTATTATTTAATCCTTAACTGTTATTCCAGTGTAATATACAAAATATCTACAAAAAATTTTTGTGTTTATTTCTACTTTTTCTTTCAACTCTCTCTCTCTCTCTCTCTCTCTCTCTATATATATATATATATATATATATATATATATATATATATATATATATACATATATAAACTTAACTAAACAAGCTAAACAATAATCCTTGAGAAAACAGTCTATAAGACAAATATCTTTTGTACTACTCATAATATATATTAAACTAAACAATAATCCTTGAGAAGATAGTCTCTTAAGACAAACATCTTTAGCAGTATATATATATATATATATACATGACTTAATAATAAGAAAATGTATAACTGATTTTCTAAGCTTTTGAACATACTTTATTTGCTGCTACTTTTTTTAGTGTGTGACTTCTACACATATATAGTTAATTTGCATAAACTATTTAAGTTCACTGCATGCTATTTTTTTTTGTAAATTTTGTTAGATTAAATAATTATGTAAGTGTTGTGTAGTAGAAATTTGTTTTGTAATTATGTCCATGTATATCCACCCTTAATATTTATAAAACTATGCACACTTCAAAGCCTATTCTGATTTGTGTTTAGTTATGTTTAGTTTAACACAGCTGCTGAAGAGGATTTTTCTAAAACCACTCCTGTAAGACTTCAATTATCACAAAAAACAAATTCAATGATAAACATTATTTTAGCATCTTATCCTTAAAAAATAGAAGGTATCTAAATGCTTTCATTTATAATATTTATCTATAAATGTGAACAGGCTTAAGGAATTGTGTTGTAGGCAAATCATCACAGTTCTATTGATTGAACTGACTAAGATTTTTTTTGCTTCCATTTTTTTCAGTTGCATATAAATTAGTAACTTGTTTTCAATAACCGTTCACTATTAGAACTGTACAATCTAAGCAGGGCTACTACCAATATTACATTGTTTTGACCACTTTAGACAGAAAGTTTAAATTTTGTTTATTGCTTTAAAGCTCATCATACACAATAAAAACAAATCTAAATGTGAAGCACTATTTTTATCATTGCAGAAAGTTGTTCTTGATTTTAAGAACCTTGAAGAAGAGCATAATCAGTTGAAAAATCGTCATGAAGCCATCAAATCAAGAAATAAAATTTTGTCAACTGAAATTCAAACATTGAAACTTCAAAATGAAACCCTTCAACAGAAAGGAAAACATGATGATGAGCTTATTGCTCTTCTTATGGTAAATTATCATTACTAATATAACAAGTCAGTGATTTATTGTTACTTTTTTTATTTCAGGTAATTTATATGTACATACACTAGTGATTACTTTAAATATAGAATAGCATTTATTATTATAGTCTTTTTAAAAATCAATTTAAATTATACTCTAGTTATCAAACTTTACTTAAGTTTCTTCCATCTAGAAAGATTAAAGAATTCCAGTTCATGAGAGCAAGTGTTTACATGAACATAGTTATTTCAGAAATGAAATTATATTTTTATTAAAGTTGACATTATATCATTTCTTGTCATAATTATAGAGTGGCATATTTGTTATCCATTTCATGCATGACTTCGTAATTTTATATGCATACTCAGTGCATTTTTCATTAGTATGGGATGCTGTCCAAAACATTATAGATTGCACTTACAGGCACAGTCCCTTTTATTTTACCCTTTTGTCTCCATCTTTGTAGCTGGCATTCTGCAGTCACTTCTTTTGGCAATAATAGAATTTATTATCTATGAATTCTTAGATTTGTTAATTCTTCTATCTCATTAACCCTAGTCCAAATATCTTTTACATGCACTGTTATAAAGTTAAAATTATATTATTATTAATAATGTTAGCAGATAAGGTCTCTCAGTAAATCATAAAAGACAAGTCTTATAATTTCTTTAACCCATATGTACCAAGAATCTAAAAGTAAGCCCTACCAGTAGAATAGTGTCTACAGCATAATTATTAATGTAAGAAACCATAGAATTCATCCCTTTATTTATATGTATTTGACATTTATCACTCTAGTATTTTATAATATCAATAATTATGTGCTTATAACGCTCGTTAAAGAAGTTATATGTTATTAAATTTATTTAAAGCTTTGCGCTTTCAAAGCTCTATGGCTTCATAATCATAGCTGTGCAAAATAAAAATAAAACGGTTGATAGTGATGAGGGGAGTATTCAAATTTATGTTAATTAGATGTTTCGGTATATTATTTAAAATATTGTTTGACTTAGTTTGTCCATCTTTTTGAAATGGCAAAACAGGTGTCCTTTCTATTAATTGATTGGGTATCATTATTTATGAAATATGCCTCCTTTATTTTGTGCCTATGGTCGTTATTCTCTTTGCACACTATTCTGGGATTGGTGGGTTCAAATCTGTGTCTAGTAGCTTTTTCATGTTCCACGAATGCTGATGTAGACTCCTTGTTGTTCAGTACCCTTTTATACATATATGTGCTGGGATGCTCTCTTTGTAATGGTAGTTTTTGTTTCCCCATAATATGAGTCTCTGCATCTGGCCTGAGGGCATTTGTATCTGGTACACCACTTGAAATGTTAGTTTGGGATCAACTTTATCTTTTGAATTGTTTATTAGTCTATTAGTGTTGGCTGAAGTGTGGAAACTAATACTTTATGTCAATCTTAATCTGTTTATTCCACCTTTCTTTCCCCCTTTTTAAAAACAATGTAAAGTAACCTTTATATTTTAAAACTGTAAATGCATATTAAATATATGATTTCTAATATTAGGGCATATGTAAAGTCAATAATGCATCATATTTAGTATCTGATAGTGGCAAATAAATATTTAAAAGATTATTATAATTGTACAAATTAATTGTAGTTAATAAATCTATGATCTAATGTAGACTTACCTTTCGTGATTCAGCCAGAGATTTGATTTTCTAACATTATAACTATGAAATAATTTTACTATATATTCAAAATACTATTAAATTTTTTTTATAATCCTGACAAGTATAAATGTAATTTTCACACACTTGTATCATTTCAATACTCAGTATGTAGATATTTTTATATTTCAGTTATTTTGCAAATCTGTGTTTTTTAACTTTAGTTCTTTGGAAAATATATCTATCTTTGCAGCTTTGAAAAAATAAAATAACACGGTGTCCAGCAATGGGGCAAAATTTGGCACATCATTCAGATATGATCCTTTGGTGATACTAGGATTCTTCCATATGTATAAACTTAGATGACTGGGATTTCAACTTAACCTTTTCCTTCCTTAGTCTAGAACATATGCATTCCTGTATTTTTAATTTTTTTTAGCATGCTGTAAAAATAAACACATTTTTCTACTTTTTTGATGAGTAACTGCAAAAAAAATTATGATCATTCAAGCATTATTGTTATTAAATAGATGGTCTTCTGATTGCAAAATGCTTAGAGAGGATTTTCACACTGATTAGACAAATTGAAGATCTGAAGTATGTACATTAAGAAGTTTCTGCAACACTTTTTTTTCAGAGAATTGATATTGTTCAGAAGATTTTTACATATTATTCTCACACCACAACTATCATTGATTAAATTGGTGTGACTGTTATCTGACCACTGATTCATGAGTGAGTTAAAACTTGTTTTTATATCAATTCCTAGTGTTTCATCAATTTTCTAAGTTTATTAAATATAACTGATTTACAATTCTTACTTGGATCAGTGCTTTACAAATTCTTTCAGATAAGGCAACCAACATTTGCTTCAAAATTATTTAAAATATTAAATAAAAAATTTTATTATGTAATATTTGTAAAATATTTAATGATATATATATAGGTCATGTGAAATATGACTGATTTTTACTTTTATATATATATATATTAATAAGTCAGATGTCACATGACTTATATATAGCTTGCACTTACAAATATGTAAAATTAAGAGCATGCTAATTAGCTCTAAACAAGCTTCTTTTTATTTTTTATTTATGATAAATGCTACTACAAGAGAAGGCATTCAAATCATTTTTATCTTGGATTGTCCCCATCCCCAGACTGGTTTCGACCTATGGGTCTCTTCAGTGAGGAGTTGGGACATTAGATTCAAAAAAACCAACTCAAGCAAAGCATTTATCTAAAAGTTAATTGTTAGAAGAAGATCTGAAACTTTTAGACATCTACATGTCTTTAAAGTCAGCTCTCCAACTGAAAAAATCATATGGGCCTGAACTTCATTCAGATACTCCATATATTAGTAGGCTTAGCCATTTAATTTAGCCAAAGCCCCAACAGCAAAATAATAATAGTAATAATAATAAGTCAGATGTCACATGACTTATATATAGCTTGCACTTACAAATATGTAAAATTAAGAGCATGCTAATTAGCTCTAAACAAGCTTTTTTTTATTTTTTATTTATGATAAATGCTACTACATAGGTCAAAACCGGTCTGGGGATGGGGACAATCCAAGATAAAAATGATTTGAATGCCTTCCCTTGTAGTAGCATTTATCATAAATAAAAAATAAAAAAAAACTTGTTTAGAGCTAATTAGCATGCTCTTAATTTTACATATTTGTAAGTGCAAGCTATATATAAGTCATGTGACATCTGACTTATTATTATTATTACTATTATTATTTTGCTGTTGGGGCTTTGGCTAAATTAAATGGCTAAGCCTACTAATATATGGAGCATCTGAATGAAGTTCAGGCCCATATGATTTTTTCAGTTGGAGAGCTGACTTTAAAGACATGTAGATGTCTAAAAGTTTCAGATCTTCTTCTAACAATTAACTTTTAGATAAATGCTTTGCTTGAATTGTTTTTTTGAATCTAATGTCCCAACTCCTCACTGAAGAGACCCATAGGTCGAAACCGGTCTGGGGATGGGGGCAATCCAAGATAAAAGTGATTTGAATGCCTTCTCTTATAGTAGCATTTATCATAAATAAAAAATAAAAAAGCTTGTTTAGAGCTGATTAGCATGCTCTTAATTTTACATATTTGTAAGTGCAAGCTATATATAAGTCATGTGACATCTGACATTATTATTATTATTATTATTATTATTATTTTGCTGGTGGGGCTTTGGCTAAATTAAATGGCTAAGCCTACTAATATATGGAGTATCTGAATGAAGTTAAGGCCCATATGATTTTTTCAGTTGGAGAGCTGACTTTAAAGACATGTAGATGTCTAAAAGTTTCAGATCTTTTTCTAACAATTAACTTTTAGATAAATGCTTTGCTTGAGTTGGTTTTTGAATCTAATGTCCCAACTCCTCACTGAAGAGATCCATAGGTCGAAACCGGTCTGGGGATAGGGACAATCCAAGATAAAGATGATTTGAATGCCTTCTCTTGTAGTAGCATTTATCATAAATAAAAAATAAAAAAAAGCTTGTTTAGGGCTAATTAGCATGCTCTTAATTTATATATATTGTACCAATATTGAAATTGGCACATAATAATTTATCTAAAAAAAATTATTAAAATAATCTTTCGTAAAAGAAAAACATAAAATTAAAAGTTTAAGAGTTTTACTGTGGTTTGTTTTGTAAATGTACAAAGAGTTTTTAAAAATAAAAGTTACAATTAATTAATTAAAAGTGGGGAGGGGGGTTGCATCAGAAACGTCACACTAAAAGCTTTATAAAAGAAGTAAAGAGTTTATTATTATTAGTTGAAATATAATTTAAAAGGTTTAAAAATATAAATCTCTTTTCATTTGAGTTTAAATAAAAGAAAAAGTCATCTTAAAAAAATAAATAGTAAATTGTATTAAATTATACATGTGCATAAATAATTAATATAAGTTTGTTAATAAAATATACATGCGAATGCAAATAATATATATGCGTGTTAAATATTATAAATAAATGAATGTTAAAGAATTAAAAAACAACACATTTGCATGGCTACTAATTAAAAACAAAAAAACAACACATTTGCATGGCTATTAATTAAATTATCTTCCAAAACATGTTGTCAAAGGATTATCAAAGGAATTTCGACAACAGATATTGCCGGAGGATATCGAAAAGAAAAACACTTCACAGGCATAAATAGTAAAATTTTATCGGACAATCAGTGCAGAAAAACATTCAGTCTAGTCTATAGATAACAGTGCAGTTGATTATGTATCCAGAAACAGAAATGCAGTGCTGAGCAGTTTTTGGGAATGTACAATCTTACTTCAGCCCTCAGTCCACTAAGATCAGCAAGATCTGCCTGTGAAATGTCTGTGTAACAGTTTGAAGAATATCTGCTAATGTCTAATTGTCTCCAATAATAATAATAATAATCATGAAGAATAATGAAACTCCTCAAGAAAACATCCCAGTTGGCTGGAAATATTCATAATGGAAGCAGCAACCAAGAAGAAAACAAAGTTCTAAATCTACGTTCAAAATCCTAGGTAAAACATTTTCTTATTTCATTTATACAGTAGCCATTGCATTCGTGCAAATCTTCCAAGAGTCTAATTATATGAACTCTATATCATACATAAAATGAACTATTGATATGTGTGTTTAAGTTTCAAATGCTATTTAATGCTTTATTATTATTTATGTGAGTGTATGAATTACTATATGTGTGATCATGATATCAATATTATTAGTTAAATGAGATTTATAAAATATTTAAATTTAGTAGAATTAATGTTAATTAAAATAAATTGTCTTTAAGTTCAAACTTTATTTGTCAGTCAATTCTTTCATCAATTCTTTCCATCAATCTTTTATGCCTCTAGTTAAGGAATAAATTCTTATTGGTTACCAGTAACTGAGCCAGTCATGGATACTTAGGCATTGAGTTAGTGGCCATTGTTCAAAGAGCATTGTTTATTCTTCAGAATAAATAGCTGGCACCCATGTTTACACAAAACACAAAAAAAGTGCTTTGAACTTGGTGTTGAACTCAACAGTCGAAAAGAAGTTATGTTCTGGAAATGTAACGCTAGTTATATATTTTATAGCTATCGTTTGGACATACATACTTTCCGAGTATGTTCTTCTCTACCTAAGAGACCAGTGTTTTGAACTACCATATTCAAACCTGGTACAATGGTGTGACCAATGTGGGCTGAACTTGTCATAAATGACAGTTAACTAAATACTTTGCTTCTTGTTTAAAGCATTTTTTTATACAAAAGATAAATTATGTATGTTAAAGTGGTTTAATTTTAAAAAAAGAATTGACCGAAAAGTTTTTTTTCTTTAAATGAAAAGAGATTTATGCTATTCACGCTAGTTAAAATAAATCATTCTGTTAAATCAGAGACAATTAGATGGTTGGGCGGAGTTAAAGCATTAAGATCGGGTAGGGAAAAGGAGAAAGGGGGTGGAGTCAGCGTATATTTCTGTCTTAGTAAGAAAAATAAATAAACAATAATAATAATTGATTTGTTAATGCAAAAGATAATTTTTAAAAAAATAAAAAGTAATAGCGTAACTATGAATAAAGAAATGGAGCCAGTAGAAAGCCCAATATATTTAAAAAATCCCCAGTTAGTAGAGAAACAAAAAGAAGAAATATCTGACACGTAGATGATGATGAAAATGATGATGAATATGATACAAGAATTCAAACAAAGTCAGCAAGACCTTAAAGAAGAATTGTGTCAGAAATTTGAATAAAGCCAGTTAGAACTCAAAGCAGAATTGATGAAAGAAATGTGTCAAGAAATTAATCAAGTCAAAGGAGAAATTAAGCAACTCAGAGCAGAAGTAAGAGAAATAAGATATGAGATAAAGATAAAGGTAGAGAAGAACCAAGAAATTATAAAGGTAGATTTAATTAAAGAAAGTAAGGAAGTTGAGGTCACAAAAGAGGTAGAAATTGAATTAGAATCAGATAGCGTTGTGATAGATAAAGTAGAAGCAAATATAGATAAGGAAATAGAAGAGATATAAGTTCAAGGTAGAAGATAGCGTAAAAGAGTTTTTACAAAGAATTAAAAATAAAATGTTTAAATTAAACGTTCGTGTCCGTAGATTTAAAACGAAAAGAAAGAATAGGAAAAAATATTCACGATTAGGAAAAATATGGAGGTCTGTGAAGCTTAAAGGTTTTCTGATTTACAAAGTTGAAAATAGAATGGAAAGAGAAAGAGATAAAGTAATAAATTATAAAAGCGGAATAGATAAGAGAGGAAAGTTAGATTATATTATAGAATTAGTAGAAAGAAAGAAGGAACCACCTGATAAAGTTTAAAAGTTAGTAATAGGGATGGAAAAGTAAAGGAAATAAACAAAAGAGACCGGAAATGGACAATGAGCATGAATATGATTATTCTAACGCCAATAATTTGATAAGTTTAAATCTGAAACTTCTATTTAAAACTAAAATAAATATAAAAAAAATAAATGAACAATGATAAATGAAATATTGAAAATAAAAATAATAACAATGAGGCTTCAGTAAAATAAAAGATTTTTTTCTCTCCATGCACATATTAATTAAGAAAAATGTTCGTAAATAAATAAGTAGGTCAAATAGTTAAAATAAAATCGATAAAATCAAGTTAAATAAATAAGCGTAATATATCTGTAGTAAATAATAATAAAGAATGACTCGTAATAAACTAAAATAGTTTTTTTTTTCTGAGTACACACACATTAAAATAAAATAGTTTTGAATATACATAAGTTAATAAAAGGAAGTAAATAAATGGTTTAAAGTAATCAAGTCCAATAAAATCTTTGTATAATAATAAAGAGCAGTAAAATAAAATAGTTTTCTGAATATACGCACGTAAATAAAGAAGTTAAAGTAATGGTTTAAAAAATAATATTGTAATATAAATAAATTTGTAAACTAATGTCCGTGATAAATTAGAATAATAGTGTAATATAAATAAATATCTAAGATATTGGTCATATGAATTAAATATAATATGGTAAGGTTAGTAAAATATAAAGTCAATCTAAGTTATATTAGGAGTGTATAAGAGTTTGAAATTAAGGGATGAGGGTAGTATAGAAATGTTTTAGTTAAGGATAAGTTTAAAGCTATTGACTGGATAAAATTTAGCACCCGTAACGGACTTATCAGGAATCATTCTTCCTTTAAAATGCGCACTGAGGACAATCCAGCATAAGCCGCAAGTCATACCTTGTTTTCCAAAGCATAAGTCGAAAATGGACAGTTGAAAATTCCTGCCATTCGCAGTGACCTTTTCTTAGTCAAAGTCCGATCAAGAGAATCAGCAACTGAAGCTTCGTTTTTCATAGTGTAAGTCGGTATAAGACAGCAAATCTGCATCCGCCTCATTTCTAAAAGATCCCTGTGCCACAAAATTAGATTGTCCTCATGGTCACTATCCAGGATTTAGATCATTGTGAGCAATGTATTCGGCATAGATAGAAGGAAAGGATAGTCAAAATAGATTGCCCTTAGTATGTAAAGTGAAAGATGTGAAAGGCAAACTTAGAAAAATAATAAATTAAGAATTAAAGTTGTCAGAGATAAAATGATCAAAAATGACGCATTTTACTCTCAAAGGGGGATGGTATAATGTACCAATATTGAAATTGGCACATAATAATTTATCTAAAAAAAATATTAAAATAATCTTTCATAAAAGAAAAACATAAAATTAAAAGTTTAAGAGTTTTACTGCGATTTGTTTAGTAAACGTAAAAGTCAAAGAGTTTTTAAAAATAAAAGTTACAATTAATTAATTAAAAGTGGGGGAAGGGGAGTTTGCATCAGAAAAGTCAAACTAAAAGCTTTATAAAAGAAGTAAAGAGTTTATTATTAGTTGAAATATAATTTAAAAGGTTTAAAAATATAAATCTCTTTTCATTCGAGTTTAAGTAAAAGAAAAAGTCATCTTAAAAAAATAAATAGTAAATTGTATTAAAATATACATCTGCGTGAATGACTAATATGTTTGTTAATAAAATATATGTGTGAATGCAAATAATATATATGCGTGTTAAATATTATAAATAAATGAATGTTAAAGAATTAAAAAACAACACGTTTGCATGGCTACTAATTAAAAACAAAAAAACAACACATTTGCATGGCTATTAATTAAACGATCTTCCAAAACATGTTGTCAAAGGATTATCAAAGGAATTTTGACAACAGATGTTGCCGGAGGATATTGAAAACAAAAACACTTCGCAAGTATAAATAGTAAAATTTTATCAGACAATCAGTGCAGAAAACTGTTCAGTCTAGTCTAGAGATAACACTACAGTTTATTATGTATCCAGAAACAGAAATGCAGTGCTGAGCAGCTTTTGGGAACATACGATCTTACTTCAGCCACCAGTTCACTAAGATCAGCAAAATCTGCCCGTGAAATAATGTCTGCGTAACAGCTTGAAGAATCTCCACCAATGTCCAATTGTCTCCAGTAATAATAATCATGAAGAATAATGAAACTCCTCAAGAAAACATCCCAGCCGGCTGGAAATATTCATAATGGAAGCAGCAACCAAGAAGAAAACAAAGTTCTAAATCTACGTTCAAAATCCTAGGTAAAACATTTTTTTATTTTCATTTATACAGTAGCCATTGCATTTGTGCGAATCCTCCAAGAGTCTAATTATATGAACTCTATATCATACATAAAATGAACTATTGATATGTGTGTTTAAGTTTCAAATGCTATTTAATGCTTTATTATTATTTATGTGAGTGTATGAGTTAATATATGCATGATCATGATATCAATGTTATTAGTTAAATGAGATTTATAAATTATTTAAATTTAGTAGAATTAATGTTAATTAAAATAAATTGTCTTTAAGTTCAAACTTTATTTGTCGGTCAATTCTTTCATCAATTCTTTCCATCAATCTTTTATGCCTCTAGTTAAGGAATAAATTCCTACTGGTTACCAGTAACTGAGCTAGTCGTGGATACTTAGGCATTGAGTTAATGGCCATTGTTCAAAGAGCATTGTTTATTCTTCAGAATAAATAGCTGGTGTCCGTGTTTACACAAAACAAAAAAAAGTGCTTTGAACTTGGTGTTGAACTCAACAGTCGAGAAGAAATTATGTCCTGGAAATGCAATGCTAGTTATATATTTTATAGCTATCGTTTGGACATACATACTTTCCAGTATGTTCTCTGCCTAAGAGACCGGTGTTTTGAACTACTCATATTTGAACCTGGTACAATATATATATAAATTATCTTACTTCCTGAATTAATGATTTATTTAATCTTTATATTTTTTTGTAGTTAATGTTTTACATTTTATTCAACCATACATATATATATATTAAATATAGAAATAAAACAAACTAACTCCTTTTTAAAACTTGATTTTAAAAGAAGAACTGTGTGCTGGATATATTAAATTATTTTATATATAGATATTGTGGTCCCTCTAATTATATTCTTATTTGCAAAACTTTCAATTTAAATTTTAGATCAATCTTTGCCAATTTATAATGTTTTTTTTTTCCTTTTGCATTTATTCTTTCTACACTAAAACTTTTCTATTCACTAGATTTTAATCTATTTATCATATCTTTTATTTGGGACCCATTTGTTATTCCTTTTCTCTACCTCATATCTATTTCTTCTATCCTTCTATCTAAAATAAAAGAAATTCTATTTAATCGGTTTTAAGATTCAATTTGTGATGATTCAGCATTTGGTTTGTCTCTATTAGTTTGTTCACTGCCAGTAATTTTAAACTATAAATATTGTAATTCTTGTTGATATCTTTGTCACTTTTTAGCAAAAATGTGTTATTTCTGCATTTTCTCACAACTATATAGTCATTCATAGAATGGGAAGAACTTTTTATATTGATTCTTTTGTGAATTTGTTACACGGGGTTCTTTTATTAACATAAGGTCATCAATATTAAACCCCCAGAGGTTTGAATTTCTTGGGCCTATCATCATTTATCATTTTTAACATAATTTTATTGATCTTTATTGATACCCATATCTTCATTGTTCACTGACATCTTAATTTTGATTAGAATAGGACTATATGTTCTGAAATACATTTGTCTTGGTGAAAGTGCTGTGGATTTATTATAGGTTTAAATAATGTAATTAATAATCTGTTTGGTCTTGCAGACAGATTAACAATAATTTTGATTAACATATGCCCAGAAAAGTCCATTTAATTTCAGATTTTTTCACAGAGGTTAGATTAATAATTTAACATTGATATCAGATTATGTTGCATATATTGCCAGTTCATCCAGATTCTCCATTCCTTGGACAAGCATGGCATGGCATAGTCTGATAGGATCACTTTATTTGTTTAAATTACAAGCATCTAATATCAGAAATTTGTAGCACTGGAATGATCGCTAGGACCCATTAAAGTCTGTGTTATAAGGTGCATGGTCAGAATGTTGGAATACAATCTATTCCAGTGAAGCAGCTGTTGCAAGATTCATTCTAAGTTCTTGGGACTGTAGTTTCCATATAAGCAGTATATATATATTGTAACGATCCGGAGATAGGAGACTTCACGTAATCTGCACTACGGGGCGCCATCTAGGCATTTGAACCTAGAAAAATTTATAAAGTAGGCAGATACGTAAGTCAAAAAAAAAATTAAAAAAAAAAAATTTTTTTTTTTTTTTTTAAATTTTGATTCCGGTCGTTAGCCCATGTCACTAGCTCAGTGGAATAGCAGAGATTTAATAAGATAATCTAAGAGTATATATAAAAAAAGGAATAAAATAAGCCACTGCCAGTAATTAACATACAAACATTTATTTATGCACATATATATAAGATTTAAAATTATTTTAGTATTAGTTTTACATTTTAACATTATTTTTAACTTTACCTTAGATTTTAATTTACATTTTAATTTCTATTATATTATAAGTTTACATTTTAATTAAGTTCGCACAGATGGGATTATAAAAGCTTGTTATAATAAGTTGCTATAGATCGGTTACATAGATTACACGGTTAAAAACATTCCAAAGTAAACATAAGCGATCAAAATATAAAATTATTGATTACTGACAATTGCGGAGGGAAATTTATATGTAACCCAATAGTATTCACCATAAGATACTTGCATTGTCACCAATAACTTAAAAGACATCCGAATAAATACATTTTAGATACTCACCGTAAGGTATCATTATTTATCGAATGTCTATATATTTTGATCAAATATGAAAACGCAAAACATAGTTGACCGATAAACAATCCATGCAAGCATCTATAAACAACTTAAATTTAATGCATTTTTATTTAGGGTCGAGCATGAATACTACATAGATTTGCATTGAAATTAAAATATTCTATCCCTATTTAACCTTAGGCTAAAATTCGTAGTCAAACTGGCATCAATTCATCTGATATATCGATGTATTCAATGTAATAAAATACGACAGCACAAAAGGTTAAAAGAAGAAATTGCCTCTTATGAGATAGGAATATTACATCTATCTCTAAAGAAGAGCAATAAAACAAAAAACTCCATAGAAAGGAACTGCGGTATCCGACTTATAATTCCTTCCATAGGCAAACGGAAGTGTGCGGCGTATGAAGCGATTCTGCCCGTGGCGAATCAATATTACATCTACTAATCACACCAATATATCCAATCCATTGACCCAATTTAACCACGAAACAAATAACCTAAGATTACCCTCCCCTAATATAACTTTACAAATCTATACAGCCATTCACGCCCGACTTAAGTTTAACATTTATATAATTTAACTTAACGGAAAACAAAAATCATAATAAAACTTAAAGAACCAAAAAATAAATAAATGGAAATGATTTTACAAAATAAATACATTAAATAAAATTATAACTAATTAATAAATAATGTTGGTCAGATAGAATAATATTGCAATTATTTAAATCTGGAAAGTTTTTAATTTACTGTTCATAAATTTTAAAGTTCTTACGGTTATTTAAATAGTTCATCTTCATATATTCCTTGCCGTTTGAACGTGAATTCCCACGTTGTCCGAAGATTGGTATCCTGTTGGCCGATTTATTTATCCATCCGGAGATTTTTTAGTGTAGTTGGTCCTCAATGTAGAAACGATGGCTCATTTTTCTTCCTTTCTTAACAGAACTGAAGGGATTGAAGCTGTGCGTCTTTTTCAATCCCCTCAGCACTAACACCTAGCTGTTACATCGTAATAATCATCAATAACTAGTCACTAATTAATAATTTCCAAATTTTCCTTTTATACGTATTCGAAGGATTGACTTAACATTACGTCATCGATGAGATGATCCTTTTCGTTGAGGTCCGATTCCATAGGGATTTCTTCTTATTTGCTAACAGTTTCTATTGTTTTCCTATCTGACCGGTATTTTTACATTTAAATGCCCAAGGCTGGTTTACATTTGACTAATTAAATTTATCATTTCCATTTCTGATTAATTAACCTGTTTTCCAAATCAAAGATATATTTAAAGATAAATTTAAAGATATAATTTTATCTCCAAATCTTTTTAAGTTTTTGTTTTTAAAATACCTTTTCTATTTTTAATACAGTTTTATTTTAATAATTTTTTATATCTGTGCGATTTAATATATAAGAGTTTAAGATGATATTTAATTTCAATTTTTAATTCTAAAAGAAAATTTTTAAATGCGAACTTTTTAATTTACTTTCATGTTTAATAAATAAAAAACAACAACAATGTAACGAACGTCTGTGCTCGTTACAATATATATATATAATCAGGCCTTACTAGACAGTGTAAAGCTCAAGAGTACTTTAATCAGTCCTGACATTATAGAAGAGATTATTACTAGATTGTAGTTATTTCAGGTTTATTTCATCTATTAATGATCTGAGTGTCTTGAAGACAATTGACCATTTGAGTAATCTGGACCAGCTCTTTGCAATACATCCAGGGTTTTAAATCAATTTTCATAGAACTATTGTCCACTAATGCATTGATAGCAATTAATGTAATGTCTATCACTAGATAAGGTTATTAACAACTATATTTCTCTATCAGAATAATGATCTTATACTTAAATTTATTCAAAAATAAACTTTATTATATTTAACCCCTCATTTGTAACATAATGATAATTTCAAAATTGTAAACATTTATGATCATTGATTGCTGTGGTGACTGATCCCAATTTTTAATTAAAGAATAATTTAAATCCGCACGTCTCAGTATTCTGCTAATGAAATATAACCCTTGATTTTGCTGTTAATCTCTTGGATGAAACAACACTACTCCAAGCCAAATTTTTTACTATATGCTGTAATGATATGAAAAGTAGAGCTGCTTTAACTTAACCTAAAGATGTAGGTAGAGGGGGTTCGAATCTTACCTACTCCTCCAGATTGCTACTAAGCGACTTACTCCCCAAACCTCACTAGAATTTATTCTTAAGGTGTACCCAGTGGTCAGGGAAAGATAAGACTACAAAATGAATTTTAACAAGAAGATATATATATATAATGACCAGATTTATATATGTGTGTCACACAAAGAAAAACAAACAATATTACAGAGTTTTAATGATAGTGAATGATAGACAAAAGAAACATTTATTATTTACCTTAACAGAACTACACAAAGCTTTATTAATGGTGTCGCCAGTTATTTTCCCTGCAACTGTATACTGATATGTAGGAAAATCACCTTTCTATCATGAGAACACACACACAAAAAAAGGCAAATTTACATTATAGTTTTGGGAATATTTCTAGCCAACAATCAGATTATACAATTTAAAGCGAGAGGCATAATTTCAGTTGACTATATGGTTAGAGCACAAGGTAAGAAATAAATGGTTAAACTAATGAAAACACATTTTGGACGCATTCAAAGCCCTCTTCTAAAAATTAAATAGTAACCCCAACGGATTTTCTCAGTTTTGTCAGAAACATTTCAATAATATTTTAAAGATTTTTAAAATAAATATAAATATAAAATATTACTTCCTAAGGCGATCGAATATTGTGAGCTAGGATGGGTCCGGAGACATGATGGCAAAACCCAAGAGGCTAACATGAGGTCTGGATAGCTCTCCGTCTCTAAACTGAGTTAGAGAAAATGGAATTTGTTCGCTGACCGCGTGATCAAATTCAGGCATGGAGTTTTATTGTGTAGGTCCAGTTATGTATTCTTATACACATAAATATCTGAAAGAGATGAGATTCAATTTCATTAATCTTCACTGTGATCCTGAAACAGGTATATTAGCCTGTGTAGACTTGGTAACTGAGTGCGCTGAACTCATGCTGAGAAGCTCACAAATCAACCCAGAAAGCAATATAATACAAATATGGTCAAACGACCTTTAAATTAAAAAAAAAAAAATCATTTGCTAATATATATATAACATTACGAAAGTCTAACCAAACCGAAAATCCGTTATAAAATAATTCTTACTTTCCCTTCATAAACTTGGGATCACTTATACAAAAAGGGCGGATATTTTAATGATTAGTTATAGTTTAAACTTTAACCTGTTTATCCACAGAGTCAATATGTAATTCAAAACTTTAATATATATATTCAAATGTACACTCTCTTTTTTTTTTTTTTACAAATAGATAAATACGAATGCTTATTTTATTTTGCATTCTTCAAAAATAGGATTATACATTCGTAACTCTTCCATTGACTAAAAACAAGAAAAAACATATAATAAAAGTATCATTGGTAGAGATCTTCCTTTTCTTTTTATATAAAAAAAAAAAAAAAACAAATAGAATCTTTAATAGTTAAAAGTGATTTTTAAAAAGGGGGGAGGATTTGCGCTTTTTGCATTTTGCTTTCTCTCTTTTCTTTCTTTAAAAATAAAACATATACATAAAATAAAATATTTAATTATAGGTGTATAATGGCGATCAAGTTTAGTGAGGCATTTTTCACTTAAATTAATAAGAGTCATCGTCGCCATTATACGTATTAAACCTACACTAATTAAAATATTAATAAAAAAATATATAGAATATTATGGATATGACATATGTATATAATTTTCAATATATATAACACCATATATCTAGATTTAATTTGCAAATTACAAAGAGATTTTTTTAAATTTATGTGATAGTTACCGGTAAATAGAGGGGGTGGATCAAGATTGGTTCATTTGATGTTTCTAGCAGGTCTTCTCGGTTCTTCAAATTGTTTTTATGTTTTGAGGGCAGATATTCACTGATACAGGACGAGGCATACAGGGCAGACACTTTAGTTCTCTGGCTGGCTCACATGGTTACGACTCCAGTCTAAGGAACGGACAGGAGAGCGAAGGCAAAGAGATTACTCACACATTTTCGCAGAGCAACACATTACTGGATTTATATATATGCTGAACAAATAGACTATGGCTTGAAGTAAGTAGCAAGCAAGATTTCCCAATGTCAAATTTTTCAGCAAACTTCTTCCAGCAAAAATTCTTAATATAAAACCTTCAGCAAAGGCTACAGCAAGCATAATCCCCAAACAAAAGAAAAATTCTTTATTTATACCCTTTTTCAATTCTATTTTTAATTAAACTACTTATTAGTAGCCTATTATTTCAAATTTTTCTCTGTTATTTATTATTTTATCTAATTAAAAAAAATGTTTTATAAATTAAATTCCCTTTCTTAATGGATTCTATTTAATTAAGAAATTTACCTTATCTATTTCTGTCATCATATATTTTAAAAATAGTTACAAATAAAAATTTAAACTTTCTATATTTTATTTCATTAAATTTTTAAAATAATTTCCTTCTTCAACTTATAACTATTTGTTCAGGTCATTATTTATTTTAAGAAAAAGAACATACATTCACTGTGGTTGGACTTGGGGTCTTAGCTAGTTTACAGTGAATGGTGAAGCCAGCATATATATAATTGTATATATATGCACAGCTTCAATGTATGAACATAGATAGACCTATTAAAATTGGGGTCAGTCAAAATTACTCTATTCAAAAAATTGTGCTTTATGTACTGGAAATCCTGTTCTTGTTAATTAATTAATTATTATTCCCAGTTTTTTTTTAATAGTTTCAGTAATGATTTAGTAACCTTGGAAATTTCTTTATAAAACTTCTGATAAAAATTTCATAGGCCAAAGAAATATTTAATCTGTTTCTTGTTGATAGGAGTTGAGAAATTGTGGATTGCAGCTATAATTACAACTCTGCTGAATAAATGTTTTGTGACCATTATCAGTACCAACCTGATTTCAAAAAATTTTTAAAATGTTAAATAAATTTTCATCATATAATATTTATAAAATATTTTATTAAGTTTAAGATTTTAATGTGTTAAAATTATCTCACCTCTTGAATTTAACAGTTTACTTAATCCTTATTTATATTTACTAAAGCTTTACATTTATTTATGAGATCTACTCAAACACACCATACCCATATATATCCTTATTATGCATATGATAGAATAAATTATGTATTGTGTTTGAATCATCTTCATACTTCCAAAAAATCAATTTAAATTTTAGAACATTCTTTTGCTGTATTAGCAATTTATAATTTGTTTTTGTTTCCTTTTCTTTTACATTTAACCCCCTCAGTACTGAGATTTTTTATTACTAACTAGTTTTCAATCTTTCTTTCATATTTTTCTACTTAGAACCCAGATTGTGTATATATATATTTCACCTCATGATTATATCTTCTATTCCTTGCAATATATAAAGACTGCTTCTTACATTCAAGTCTGCATTCCATAGCATTTTTGGTGTACTAACAGGTAGTTTTTTGGAATATCTATAGTCTTTGTTCATTTACTCCAGTGTACATTCTAGTGTGACATTCTGTTTTTCTTACACCTGAGAAGAAAAATAAGTCAGTAAGTTTTTGTTTTTTTTTTTTTTTATTATCAGTGGTAATAGTTTTTGTATATATATATATATATATATATATATATATATATATATATAAATATATATATATATATATTGAAGAATTGGTAATAAAGCAGTATTAAATTTAAAAGGGGAAAAGTATATATAAAAAAAGCTTTAAAGAATAATTTTGAATAATTTTTTTTCTATTAATTCAGAAAATATCATTATCTCTTCTATTCATCTCTTTTGGGTTACAGTTTAAGATTTAGCTAGCCATCTCTTGTCATCTTTTCTAGTGACATATCTCATCTAATTTCTATTTCACTCTTTTAGTTTACTTATTAGTTACCAAGTGGTTAAGATTTGAGAATGTCCTCATTTCTTTTATTATCTTCTAGCTATGAATAGCTAGATGGGCTATCACTATATCACAGATTCTTATGTAATGAAATTATTGGCATGTAAAAGTATAACTATCAATACATCTAATGCCATAATTCCAAAAAGACAACTGCGCAAAGAGATTAAATTGCAGAAAAATCAACTTCTCAAAATGCCAAAATATTTATAGCCAATATAATGACAAAATTTTTGATATGAATATAATTTTATGTATTAAAAATTTATATGAAAATAATTTCTCTATATTTATTTAATAGTATTTTTATTAAGTAAAAATTTACTTATAAGGTTAATTTTGTAAAGATGGAATTTAAATTTTAATAATAGATTTTTCAATTTGAAATAATATTTTATTGTTATGATCATATGCCTTTTCAGAAATGGCATGAAAAGAACAGACCAAAATATTTAAAGATAAATCATTCACATTTTGTGGATTCCAGTTTTATCTCAACATAGCAATAATAAGCATATAAGAAAATCTCAAGCAAAAAGTGAATCAAATCTAGAAATCATACTTATCAGTAGATTCAAAGGCATCTCTGTTTATCTAATTGATCATTACATAAATGGTGTATTATCAAACCATAGTTAATTCACAAACAGTTTATCTCCAACATTTACACAATATGCAAAAAATTTCTGTAGGAAAGAAAACAGTAACTATCTTTGTGCAACATTAATAATTTCTAACAAATTAAAATGTTTTAGGGATATTCTCATTACAAATGTTCCAAATATAAAAAAAAAAACCTAAATTTACTATTATTTATATCTTCAAGAATGATAAAAATAACTCCAGCTGCTAGTCCTCTGGTAAAGAGACTCTTGTTATAACCACACTTGGCAGCAGGGTCAAAATTTTTTCAATTTCTTGTTTAAAAGCAATATTAATGCAGTTTTTACAGTTCTTCATTTAAAATATAGAAGAGGATATAATAATGTATATAATGCATACTCATTGTTCACAGAAAAGAATAAAACTTTTCTCCATGAATATGTTAATTTCACAAGTGTGCAATAAAGATTGTTAATGAAAACAGATATTATTAGCTTCCAGTCTTTTCTAACAAGCTTCACACTAAAATCTAAGGTGTGTGAGATGAGTCTTTATCTGAAATCATAATTCTAGATATATCACAGCATATGCAACCACCTGGGTATTCTTGAAATAAAAATTCAACTTATATAATGAACATTGACAAGCAAACACTAAAGAACCCCAGTCACTGAACAAAATATAAACTAACAAATAAAAAAACTGATATACAGAATATATATTGTGCCATTACAATTTAGTCACTAGATAAATTTATAGTAATGTGCATGTAGAAAAGGTAAACCAAAAATCATCATCACATTTTTATATAACCATAAAAGAAGCTGTAGGGCATCCAAGTTCAAACCCTTCCAGATCAAAATTTCAAAAGCTTTAAACAGAAAGAGAGTGGGACAACAATTATATGCTTTATTTGTTTGTGTGTTGATAGAAAGGTAATACACACATTTAAACTATTTAATATTTAAATTTTCTGTTAAAAAGCAAAGTTATAATGCATACATATAGGCAATGTATGTGTAAATTATTTAATTGTTTTATATTTCAAATATTAAACATTTTAACTTTCTTTAAAACTAACCTATGCTTGATCAATTCTAACATTTTATTCTATACTTTTATTTTGCTTTTCTTTAATTATAATTGGGATTTAAAAGTTACAGATTTAATTAAATAATTGGGTTATAATTACTAAGCTAGCAATCATATTATTTAAGGTTAGTTCATGAATGATTTGAAAGAATGAAGGATGTGTGTACATTACATACAAAAATTTACATTTCTTAAATATTGAAAGAAAAGGAAGTATTAAATCTGTCAAATTATTTTTTTTGTACAATTTTTTTTTTGTTAAAAGAGGAAATCTGTTTAATCAGATATCGATCTTTGTAGTAATTTTTTTTTGTAAATGATTGTCACTTTGAAAGCTTATAATGAGTCAGAACTCTAAAAATTGAATTTGTCTTATCAAGATCTAAAGAAGGAAGCTCAAAGATTTGAAGTGTTACCTGGATGTTAAAAAGAAAGAAAAAACAAAAGAAAGGAAATAAGAATTGAGTCTATTTTTTTTTTTAAACAAAAGTGTCTGGAAAAAGGATTAAACTTTTCAGTTGAAAAATACTTTGGTTGAAAATAAATTAGAGATCTAATTAAAACAAATTTGTCCAAAAATAGCAAGTGATGCTATCTCTGATTGGTTAAGTTAGCTAAAAATTGGATATAAAAAGCTGTCTTAGATTATTATTGTGATTGATTGAGATTGTTAAACTATCAAATTTAATGCTGAAAATATAAAAAAAATGCCTTGCTAGAAAAATTATATGTATGTTCCATCGATTCCTGACCATCTGGGGAAGCTGCACATCACATAGGAAAGAAAAGATGTGTCTAAAATAATATTCTACACCTTTCAACTGACCAGATAAATAAGATGTTTTTAATAGAAGGAAGAAAGCATTCACCTGCATTCAAAGAAGATGAATTAATCTACTGATAAATATTAATCATCAAGTCCAATTAATTGTTACAACAACTGATTTTAAACTCAAGAAAATTTACAAATGGGGAAACAACTGCTGTATTTCATCCACATGCTTGACAGGAAAAGAAGAAAAATTAATATAATGATTTCCAAATTATCCACTAAAGCAAATAACCTCAATAGAGTCACCATCATCAAATAGTTATCAACCTCAAGAAAGAGATTGTTCCCAGTAAAACGGAAATGGTAGCTGAGAAATATAAGCATTATACAAGACAAGTTTGAACCCTTGGAAATTCGTCACAAGCAAAAGATCGGTAATATGACTTTTTATATCTATTTTCTTTATGATATCAGTCTTAATAAACATTTTAGCAATAAAGTGGTATATTTGATTTAAAGAACTTTTAAAGACTATTCAGATCAATTAAAAACAAGAATGTCTTACTAAAAATAACTTTGAGCTTCATAAATGATCTTGAATGTATAAAATGATTTGTTTATTAATTTTACAATGTTAATGTGTAAAACAATTTTTTTTATGGTGTTATGATTTTAGTTTTAACTGATATATTATTATTATTTTGGTTTTTAATAATATTTTGTTATTATGGGATAAAACACGCACATACATAATGATATTTTTATATGTGTAAAATTGGGAGTGAATGTGGAATAACAAGTAGTGTTAGAATATTAGATTAGTTTGTTTCATTAAGTATAGCATTTTTGAGGTAGAAGAGAGGGGGGAGAAATAATTTAAAACTTGTTTCTAAAACTTGCTCTTTCAATTTTACTAACATTTCTATTTATATTCTATTTACATGTTGGATTTTAAAGTATGTGTGCCAATGAGCAGATAATATTTTTTTTTAATACTTTTCTCATGGAGTGAAAATCATGGTCAATGTGACGTCCAACTTAATACAAAATACATTTGAAGGGAAAGGGGGAAGAACTTAAAATTAATCTGAGGATTGTAATATAATCAATTATTATTATTATTCATGTCAATTTTCATATTATCTAGAAATTTTTATGTATATGTTATAAATGTAGTAATAAATATTAGTTTGTTTTATTAAATGAGGCGTATATATTTCATTAAGTGTAGTCTTTGTTAAGTGTGATTATTCATCATCATCAATGGTTGAATATTAGTTATTTAAGATATAAGTAAATATGCTAAAATTAAGCAATAATTAGGAATTTCTTTATAAAAATTAGTTTTATGTTTAGGCTTAGTCCTAGAGCTGTAGTTGAAACCCTTGTCATTATTGTTATTATCATCATCATCATCGTCATCAACGTTTTAATTAATGAGCTGTTTAACTGTTTAAAGGCCATAAATAAATATTGATTTTATAATATTTAGTGATCTCTTAGTATTATTATAACCACATCCCATCATCTATTTCATGCAAGGATGAGTGAATTGCCATCCTAAATTAGTTATATCTAATCTGAGCTAGTGAACTTATAAAAATATTGAAACACATTTGTTATGTTAAGATCTGAGAAATGATTTATGTCTAGTATACTCCACTTTGGTTTATAGATGTTTTACTTTTACCTAAATATTAGTGCATATAGTGATATGGCTCAAAAAGCAAAATCTCTCATTTTTATTAGAAATAAAGTACCAAAAGGGATTCAAACCCGGTACATGTAAAAGGTTATCAGATATAACCGTGTCTAGATTCAGATAATCTAGTGGCGCCCTGCTAGACCATATTCACTTAGTATTTGTTTAAACATGCACTTAACATCAAACCAAGAAATGAAAGTGGATAAGATCTACTGCCTGTATACCTGAGTTATATTTTATTGAATTATTAGTGTACTCACTTCACATGATTTCATATAATACTGGTTATTAACAATTTCCCCATAATTCTTGATAGTGTTATGATATTTGAACCTTTACTCAGATATAATAATATCTTTTGATCATCATTATATTTATTGAATTACTTAGTTATTTCTATTTGAACTCATTTATTTGGTTACAATGGCGCCCAACGTGGGGCACGATATTTTACCATATACCTGAAAAAGAGAGTCTATAGAATGATGGGAGATGTGTGGTTAAAAATAGAGAAATTTTTTTTAGTAAAATTTTTTTTTTTCAGTAAAAATTTTTTTTTTGTCTTACAAAATTTTCTTGGCCAAACAGTCTTATTTTAGATGATGATGTTTAATATGATTTAATTTTTCATTGATGATGATAAAATGGGTACAGCCATAAAACAGCTTGTTTTTTTTTTATCAATTTTGAAAATAGAGATGAATATCACAACTTAAGACAAAGGTGAAATAAATAATAGATTTTTTTTTGTGGAACATTAAAATAATTTATTGCCAGATAGGATAGGCATAGTAATAGTGATGAATTATGGAATAGTAGTCTCATGTGTGTTTGGGGAGTTCATTTTGTAAAAAGTCTATGATTTTAGAGGTTTGATTGGATGGTTGATCGTTGGAGTTTGGTTGGTTAGATTGCAGTTTTGATGATGAGTGGAGAGTTTTGTCATTGCCTTGAGAATGCTATGTATTTCGTGTAACTTATGAATGATCAAACCCATTCACTGCTCCAACCCAATTTATATGTTATCTTTATTTTATCATGAAGCAGTTAACAGCAGACCTGCCATGATATCAGCCTATAAGTCTCCAAGAGAGAGAGCATGGCATAGTTTTCCAATCCAGTTATATGTTATTCTTATGTTATCATGAAGCAGTTAACAGTAGTCCTGCCATGATATCAGCCTATAAGTCTCCAAGAGAGAGAGCAAGGTTTTGTTTTTGTAGTCGATAATAAGCAGGGCATTCCTTGATACTTGCCACATAAGACTCCAAGAGAGAGAGCAAGGCATAGTTTATCTATCTTAGCCCCTAAGACTTAATAGTTCTTTTATTGCAACAGAGTTTGCTTCATTCAATCAAGGGTTGTGGTAGTTAATAGTGATCGAATTGGGATGATCTTCTGAGTGCTCGTGATGCATTGTGTGATTATAGTGCTGTGACTGAATTCTTTTATTTATCTCAAGATTGTGAACTGCTAGTCATTCTGTGGACTGTCAATATCTGTCGGATTTCTGGGAGAATGGATGAATGTATAATTTGGGCTATTACAGACAGACATGCACTATATAGATTATTGTTGTGTAGTTCATTAAATAAGGATATTAACAATTTTTTTTGTTGTATTTGTAATGCATAATAAGGTGAAAATCAAATCAGTCAGTTGGTCAGAATAGGTGTCAGACAGGGAGAAGATGTGTGGATTTTTGATGGTCAGGGAAGTACAGATGGGATATATATAGTTTTATAACATGAGTGAACTAAATTATAGTATGGAAGAGGTTATGGAAGAGGAAGGTGCCCCAATACCAGGAATCAGTGATCGTTTTCATACTGAAGAAGAGGATGGGGAGGTTTTCTTAAAAACACAAAAGGAAAGAGAGGAAATAGAGGAAAATGCCTCTAAAGTCAGTAGCAATAATAAGGCCTCAAGTACAGAAATGGTAGATGAGGAGCCAGAAGTGGGCCAGGCTCAGATAGCAAAGATGGCACCATCAGACATGGACATGATAATGCAGATGCTCAGAAGTATGAGAGAAGATAGTAAGCAAAGTATGGTAAATCTAGAACAAAAGATGGAGAAAAATATAGAAAGTCTAAGAGAAGATAGTAAGCAAAGTATGGTAAATCTAGAACGAAAGATAGAGAAAAATAATAAAAGTATGGTAAATCTAGAACAAAAGATGGAGAAAAGTATAGAGAGTCTAAGAGAAGAGAGTAAGAAAAGTATAGAAAGTCTAGAACAAAAAATAGGTCAATCTGTAGAGAAAACTATAGAAAATTTGAGAGAAGATCTAAAAGCAAAGATAGATCAATCTATTGAAAACAACAGCCAAATGATCGTAGCCTTGGAAACGAAGATTGAAAAATCCCATATAGAGTACAAGAACAGGTTTACTTCATTAGAAGATAGGATAGAAGGAGTTTTTAGATCTATGGAAGAGGCAAAACAGGAGGGCTGTCAGGGACTGCAGTCATTAAAGGCTCAAGTGGAGCAGTCTATTGAAGAAAATAAGAGAGAGATTGACTTAGTTAGGAATGAGGTCCATGGTTTGGTCTCCCAATCCATATCAGAATGCATAGAAAAGAATGCCGAAATAACTTCTGCAGGAATTCATATTAGATTAGAGGAGGTGGTAGCCAAAGTGGACTCATATAAGGAAGCCACCTTGAGCTGTGTAGATCAAACCCTCACTATGAAAAATAGGTTTAGTGGCTTAGAAAAGGAAATACGAGAAGTCTTGGCCAATGAGTGTGTACAGATGGACCAAAATCTTAGGAAAGAATTGGGGAAACAGATGGATAGCTTTAGGGGGAGGAGAATAAAAGAAAAGGGACAAATCAAGTTCTTTTTAGAAGAGGGACCCAGAATAAATCAACATGAATTGGGTGTTATGTTGGAGAAGGTTGAGGAGAACCAGAAGGCGTATAAGTTATAGGGGGGGAAATACATGAACCCTAAGAATGGGAAGATCTCTATCAGAAAATAGGGGGAATTAAGAGATCGAGTTGATATAGGACGAGCTTCAAGTCAAACCCAAAGATCTAAGGAAAAATGATGTTAGCATCAGTCCAGATGACTGTAGGGACTGAAAATTTATTCATAATAGTTCAAGCAGTTTTTTTTCCATATTGGTCATTTTTAGCTTCATTCGTAATACTCATTAAGATTAATATTGCACCAAAGTTACTACCAGAAAGAGTTACCAGTAAAAAGAAGATAGAGAAAACTATTAGCATTCCCAGAAAATGATTAGCATCTTCACATTTACCAAAGAACCATCCACCATGCAGTATTAGACAGTCACTGAGTATGCAGCCAGTCACCAGTCTTGGTCCTCCAGAATATCAGAAATCCTCCATTTAGAAGTTATGCCCATTTAATAATCTGAACTCAAGGAACATCTATCTCAGAAATGCAGAAAGTCAGCCAAAAGCCAAAACCATTAACGAAGTTCAAAAATCAAACCAGTTGATGACCAATATAATAGAAGAGAGGAGTCATATTCCCAGAAGTATAAATGCAAAAATTCTAGGTAGTTATGAATTTCCTTATTCCCATTCATGAACTGATCATGTTCGAATAAAAGACTTTGTTAGACTTTAGCCACAGCAGTCTTTAAGTAAGGCTTCTATAATTATCATATAAAATAAACCCTAGTATTGTGTAAACATTTAATCTTCTCATAATATATGTGCAAAGCTTTCCTTTGAGTTGTGAATTTATATTTCAAGGTGTGTGTGCGTATGCAGATTTATAATGTTTTAACTGTATTATTTTTATTATCATGTATTTTATTAAAAGTAGTTAAACAAATTTATAATTTTCTTTATTATAATATTCTTTTTTAATATCATGTTTTTCTAATTAGCAGTGTTTTAAAATAAATTGTTTGTTTTCTAGTTATAGTTTGGTCGGGGCTCCTTTATAATTATGTCACTAATAGATAGTCTATAATAAATGTAAGCCTTATGTAATATGTATCATTTGTCTTCCTATACATAAATAAAAGAGCTATTAGGATTAACCAAGCACTAAATTGTTTACCTGTTGTCTAAGCATGCTAATTATAATTTATGATTAGCTGGTGCCTGAGGTTTTAACTCGAAACAAATAAAAATGCTTTGAATGGCAGGATTTGAATTTAGCAACCGGGGGGGGGGGGGAGAAGTTCTATAGCCTGAAAATGTGGCTGCACATTATACTTTGTATAGCCTCAATCTGGTTATAGGTGCCATTGGTCTTATCAACTTTCTGTATTTGACTTCTCCACTTGAGGGTACGGTGTGCTGCAATAGTCAAAGTGCAGCTGATTAAATCTAGATTTAATTTTTTAAATTTACATAATCAGAGCAATCCTTCTCCCACCCTGTTCAATATATATAATGAAAGAATTTATTATATATTTTTTAATAACACAAAATAACTAAATCTTTCAAATAAAAATAATATACATTATATATAAACTAAGAAGTCAAATATTATAAAGAATAATTAAACTACCTGAAGTAATAGGCATATTTTTTCTTGGATAAAACTTAGGTGTTCAGTCATGGATCCAGAAGAATCGATTAAAAAACAGATACTGTTTTCTTTAATTGGACCAAATAAGGGAGTTTTGTCAATAAAATTAATTCTTTAAAAAAAAAGAAAACAACAACATAATAATTAAATCAGTTATATATATATATATTAAATTAATTACATTAAAGAGATATATTCTTATATAATCAAAGCAGTAAAGCCCTTTCTATTAATTCTATGCCATGAATGAAGGTAGAGTGATAGACACACATTTCTAGATCAAAGGTCAATATATCACTTCTAGAACTCAAACTATATATTACTGAGTAAACTATTCATTAAGTTATTTTATTGTGAAATAAAACACTTGACATTATTGAACAGCAAACTTTGGGATTTTATTGTAACGATTTCCCGCATTATCATGGTTTAACATTCATATGATAGCTATTATAAAGTACCCAATTACTTATTTCTCAATGAGCTTAATATAAATCACTTCAGTGCAATGACTTATAAAAAATGTTGCTTACATAGGAGTATATTTCTAAATACACACTGAATCATATCTACAGGCAGTTATTTCCTCATATGCTTTCAGATAGTTATTATGAAATTGCCAAAACTAAAATATCACGGTTTCGGATCTTTTTTTTTTTTGTATTAATTTTCATTTTAGTATTTTTTAATGTGCTATTAATAGTATTTATATAGGGTAGAAGTAGGGAACCTCCAGTCCATGAACCAATTCTGGTCCTCAACAGCTTTCAGTCTAGCCCAAGGACATTTTCAATTATATATATAAAATGGCCCTGTGTAAAACTTCTATTTAAACAGCACATGTGTAGTGCAAATATTGAATTAAGAGTTAAGTAAAATCAAATATTTATTTTCTCAACTACATCTTTTTCTTTATTCAGCTTTTACAATAATAGTTCTAGTTCATTCTATCAGGATGTAGTATTTTAAATAATTTTATATATTGTCTGGTTTATTTTGTTTATTTTTACACTGATTTTCACATATGAATGTTTACTGGCAAAAATAAAATTTGAATTTTACTTCATTTATTATTATTATTTTGCACTTAATTTTTTTTATTAAGATGGCTTTAACACTTAGATAAGAAAAATTGACATAGAAAATCATGCAATTCAAAAGAAATGGACCAATGTAAAAAAAAAATTGTAATGAAAAATAGTAAATCAAAGTGCCTGAATCAATCTCTGAAAAGTATTTTTGGTTAATAAAGAATACAAGATTAAGAGGTACTATTTATCAAAACATTCTGATTCTAACAAATTGTTGGGAAAAAGAAATATTAAAATAAAAAACTTGGAAAGAAGCTTCATCAAGTGGCAGATATGTTTACAAACAAGTCAGAAAATTCTATGAAAAAAGTTATGTCATTTCAAAAGGGGGGGGGGGCAGAAAATTCAAAAAGCTTTTTCTGAAGGAAAATTTGTAAAAGACTGCACCCTAGAAGCTGTAGAATTAAACTGGCCAGGCTATAAAAGGAAATTCGAGAATATTAATGTGTCCTGAAGAATAGTTACAAGGCAAATTGGAAAAATTGTGATTAAATGTTGAACAGTCATTAATAATAATGATGTTTATTCTGAATTCACAAAAAAATTATGGTCCTCATTTAAAAAGGAAAAATTGAAATTGGACTGCCAATTGAAAAAATTACTCACTCCTAATGATTAGGGGTAAATTAATTTTTTGATCAAATACAGCAAGCTAACATTTAAGTTGATAATTTTATATGGCCTGCAAATGATGTTATAAATATTTAAATAGTCCTTGGCAGAAAAAAGGTTTCCCACTTCTGATATAAGACAGTAAAGTTGTAAAAAACTCACTATATGTATTGCCTGTTTTAGTAACAGTTATAAGCAAGCATAATAAATGGTTACCATGTGATGTTTATTGACAATAAAGTTGTGTTAGTGAGAGCTGACCATAGTTATTTCAATAGTTAAATATCATTTTAAACTGGTCAGTAAAAAGCTATTATAAAATTCCCTTTTATATAATAGAGTTGAAAATTTTATAAATAAGCATAATACTAGTCATAAAACTACCTGAATTGACATTAATTTGATTGATAATAATAATTATTATTATTACTTTTATTATTATTGTTACTCCATTAGCAAATTTTAAAAAATATATTTGTCTACATTAATAGTGGTTTTATGCATCTGAAATATATATTTGTAATTATTAAAATTTAATACATATTGAAAACTCAAAGTATTGATGATTTATAAATAGTTAATTAATCTAAACTTTATGCAGTAAGCCTCTAATTATTTAATGCTACTTGCTAAAAAAATGTAATATTTAAAAATTACCAAGACAAAATATTGTACAAATTATTAATGCACCTGAATACTTTATATCAATTTTATTTAAAATCATGGGGAAGTAATAAAATAGCAGATTAATTAACTAATTATTAAATATTCAGTTGTCTTTAATATTGGCATAACTTGCATCATATTTTGAATATATTTTATTAAAAACATTTGATTGACAATGTCTTTGTTTCAACATACTTTTGATAATTGTGATCAATAATTCCATAGTATATCTTATCATTTATTATGTTTGAACAAATTAATTTATATTTGTTACAATAGCATTGTGAACTTTCCTTTTCAATTTTTTTTTTACTTTTTGGTCAAATAACTTCTAAAACATGTTAATAATTTTCTCAAGTATAATTTTTGCAGAATGGCTTACATTACTGTAGTTGGTTACTAATTTAAAATATTTTCATTAGAATCATATTAGGAGGTGTCTTTTAGTGATAATTTTGATACTCAGTTTTATTTTAGTAAAAATACATCTAGTAATATAAGAATAAGAAGGAGGGTTGAGGGAATATTATATGGTAAAAGTTAGGGTAGAGTATAGAATCGAAATGGTCTAGTAATATAAGGTTTTTATTCTGTATATATGTAAATAGATAATAATAATAATAATAAATAGTCACTCATAAATAAGTATGGCTTCTATATATTGAGTTAACTAGCACAATAAAAAATGAGGACACGTGTACGTTTGGTTATCTGTTATTTAATAATAACAATAAAGATTAATTTATAAAAATGGAATTGATATTTTATATATTCATATACATATAGCGATTAATTACACGTAATTATAATATGTTACAGTTAAAAGTTAGTATAGTCATCATTAATTACAATTAACCATAAGGCGTATAGAAATTGTAATACTGACTGGGGAAGCCTCTTTCATATCTAAATCCCCTTTCTTCGCCTTCAGAGAGGATTCTACTGGGTTGAAGTCCACTCAGCTTACTTCATCAACTATTTTATTTTTATAAAATAAAAAAAAACAATTTTCTCTTATTTATTTTTTCATCATATTTCTTAGAGTTTTTCCAAAAGTTATTTTTTATATAAAAAGTATCAATTAATAGACAATTCCAAGACCTCAATGTGTTTTGCATAATGTTAATTTTACTATCTCTCGATAATTCATATTGGTTGATAGTAAATAATTTTAATAAAATTAAAATTTTATCTTCTTATTTTTCAAACTAATAAAAATAAAATAAAAATTCTACGAAATTCGAACCAACCAGATTACCACCGGAAAGATTGCTAACAACTATTAAGATAAAATAGCACAAACATAATTGAAGTGAACTTTTATAAGATAATATAATAATCATTATCCTAAACATGAGGGGTCAGAATGATTTATGTTAAACATGGGTGTGACGAGAATGTCGGCCTTAGATTGGCCTTTGGGCGTTCCATCATCAGATTTTAAACTGGATGCACGGTTGGAGGGTGGAATGGAGTAAAGTCTGTCCATTAAAGTATGAAGATTGGCTATCTTAATATATATCTGAGTACTTATTGCATATATGTGTGGAGATGATAATCTGGACCAACTGATGAGTGCTGGTTTAGTACAAAATACGTATATTAGTGATTATTTAGCTTTTCGACATACATGTGTTCAAGTGTATCAGTGTTATGAAATGGAGTGGAGAGTGGTGGGTCATGTTAAGTCTGTGCTCATATACCCTATATATTACATATCTTGATACAGGTATATAATAAGCCTGTATCCCAGTAGTTAATATAATACCTATAATTATAAAAATAGTAATTTATTTATTTAACAATAATTAGTTTATTAAAATAATATAATAGTTGTTTTTTGAAATTTTATTGTAAGTAGTAAATAAACTATTATATTTTAATAGGTACATCTTAATGAGAAGGTTGAGATTTGCATTTCTTACGCCACTTCTTAAAATTATTTTTCATTATTATATTTTTTAATTGTTATATTGCACAAAAGACGTACTTTCCTTTATTTCTACAAAACAATATTCTTCCCTTCTTGGAAGTTGTAAAAACTAGGCTGTTTATTTTATGCTGCTTTAGACATGTTAATGAAATTTATTTTTAATATTCATGAGAATTAAAAACAAGTATTCTATAGACAATTTATGCAGTTTAAGTCGTTAATCTCAACTGATTTGCAGGACAACAGATTCTCAAAAAACATGCAGCTGATGTTGTGCATGCAACACAATGGTAAGAAAAAGACATCCGAAACAGAGAGAGAGCTAGTTAAAGTAAGAACAATACTCGATTGTAGAATAATATTAATGTTTGTATTTTATTATTATAAAATTATTATTGATTATTTTTTAATTAATTTTAAAAAAAGTTGAGAAATTATCTTTAAAATGTACTTTTTAGATAATCGTGTCGTAGATGATGATTAGAAGACTAGTTACTGTTAATTGAAAGTAGATCCTTCAATTTCTGTTTGAAGTCTTAAAAGAACCAAGTAGGGCAAATTACTAATGTCCACTCCTACTTTCTTGCCATTGCAGCTATTATTACTATAAGATTATTTATATATTACATAAATGTGGATGGGCTGCTCACCCACATGCATTAAGTCAGTGTAATGATTTTATTAGCTTTTTATCTCTGAGTTTAAGTTCAAGAAATATCATAATTATTCTTCTCAGTTGGCTGATAATTCTTACCTGAAACATCAGTTGGAGTTTTCTTGAAGGCAGAATAAATGTTTGTGTGAGTGAACTTTTTAAATAGATGTTTACAATCATGGCAGGCCAAACTAAATTATGGTATTTTCCCAGAAGGCTGTGCAGTGCTTGAGAGCTAAAGATGGAAAGTGTTAAGCATTTCCTGATTGTGGACTCAAGCTGCTATTTGATGATGATCTTTTATTTAAGTACTTACAACTCTGGATCATTTTCAAATGAAGAAATATTTTAAGAATTGGAAGAACTATCTAATATTAAATGGGATATATTGGATTTTGTGAGGTTAGAAGAAAAGATAAAGAGATAATTGATTTAAAAAATAGGCATGTAATATACTCCAATGGTACAATTATTGGGAATACAAGCAGAGTAGGATTCATTATAAATAAAAAGTGTAAGAACAACTTTATAGAGATTGATGATGCATCATACGGATTAATTATTCAACTTAATTTGAGATAAAAAAAATATAGATAATTCATGTTTATGGCCAATAAGTTCTTATTGTGATGAAAAAGTAGAGGATTTTTATATGGTTGTACAAAAGATTTTTGAATTAACCAAACAACATTTTAAAATTATCAAGAAAAAATTGAATACTAGAATTTTCAAATGATTAAAACATGAAAGTGTTGTAAGTAAATTTGGCTATGTTGGTAGAAATAAGAGAAGACACAGACTTGTAGAATTTGCAGAAAGAGAAATCTTTACATTATGAATTCTTTCTTTGGAAAAAATGCTAACAGAAATAGACCTGGAAACATCCAAATAAAGATAAAGTAAAATTGGATTATATTTTGACTATCAGAAGAGATGCAGTTCAAGATTGTAGTGTTTTTAATAAATTTAACACTAAAAGTGATCATTAATTAATGAGACAAAGATTATTAAGAAAACGATATTCATAGTTGATATTTCTAACCTTCAGAAACATTCCAGATAATTTATGTTAGAACTTGCAAATCATTTTAAAATATTAACAGATTTTGAAAATGGTTCAGATTTGAACAAGATATTTGATACAAAAAAAAACAGTAATTGGACCAACAAAGATATTTGATACAAAAAAAAACAGTAATTGGACCAATAAAATTTTTACAGACATTTTATGAAGAAAAGAAGGAATCTCAAAACATATTTAAATGATGCACTGAAATGTATTTAATATTTAGAATTTTGTAAATGATATGAAAAAAGAGTTAATAAGCATATAAGAAAATATAATTGTGAATTAGCAAGAAAAGCTATAGAAAAAAATGAATCTTAAAAGTGTAAAACAACCTTTGGGTGTGGGTCGAAAATTTATTCTGCAATAAGAAGAAAAGATGAAATTATTACTACAAAGAGAGATGACATCATGAAATGTGTGAATGGGTTCTATCAAGAATTATATAGCAATAAAGAACAAAAAAAAAGTATCTCCTAAAACTACTATATCTTAGGAATTAACCAAGATTTTAAATGAAGAAGTGAGATATGCAATCAAAGCTATGAAAGAGGGAAAGGTTCCTGATAATGGTGGAATTATAAAAAGCATATAAAAAAAATTGAAAAATTGTTGGCAAACTTATATACTAAATGTTAAAATTATAAAAATATACCAGATGATTGGAAAAATGCTGTACTAATACTAATATTTAAAATAGTGAGATATTAGAAATTATAGCCCTATTAGTCTTTTATCAGTTTTATATACATTTTTTACCAAGATCATTATAACTCATCTATAGCAAACTTTGGATTTTAACCAACCAAAATATCAAACTGGATTTAAAAGTGGCATTAGTACAGTGGATTATATCCAAAGACCAATGAATATGAGTTGTCTTTAAGCTTTGGATTTATAGATTATCAAAAGGCATTTGATTCTATAAGCATTTCTAGGTGGTTAAAGTATTGGATCATCAAGATATAGGACTCAGAATATTGTCACATTTTAAAGAGTATTTATCAAAATACAACAGCAATGATTAGATTACACAGTGATTCTAAGAAGGGTAACATTGAGAAGAGTGAATGACAGAGTGACTCTGTATCTCCAAAGCTTTTTACAGCAGTTTTTCAAAAAGTATTTTATTGATTAAAATTAGAAGCCGAAAGAGTAAAAGCAAACAGAGATTATTTAAATCATCTAGATTTTGCAGATGATGAAATTATTTTTGAAAATAATGCTTTAGGAACTTCAGGAAATGTTGCAAGAATTATCAGATGAAAGCAATAAAATAGGACTAAAGGTAAACGTTAAAAAGACTAAGGTAATGTTCTGATTTTCTCAAAAAAAAATAAAATAAAGATTGATAATGATGTGTTAGAATTAACAGCAACAAATACCATGGTCAAATTATTAATACAGATGGAAATATAATGGGTAAAATTAATCATAGAATAAAACATGGATGGAGTGCTTTTGGTAGAAATAATATTAAAAATATTGTCCATGTGTTTGAAAAGGAACTTTTTAATAAATGTGTTTTATCAATTCTTACCTATAAATCTGAAATGTGGATGCTTAACAGAAGAATTGCACAGAGACTTCAGACCACTTATTGAAGTATGGAGAGATGTATTTTAGGAGTAATAAGAAGGAATTGAAAATAAAATACGTAGATGAGAGAATAAACAAGTGTTACTGACATCATTGAAAGAATTATGACACTGAAATGAGTTGGACTGGACATACAACTAGAAGACATAATAATAGACAGACAGTTCAAATCTTAAACTGGATCAAAGAGATTGTAAAATACCTAGAAAAAGAACATATGTGAGATGGATGGATGGATAAAATGAAAAAGTGTGCTGATGTGGCATAGAGAAAAGAGGTTAGATATTGGAGAAACTGAATTACTCTTGGAGAAATCTTCATTCTGCAGTGAATGAATCATAATTGAAAATGATGACGATGTCCATAATGTCAATGTTTGGTTGGATTTTACTTGCCATCAAAATAATAAATTTTTTTAAAAAAAAAAAAATATTGTAGAGGCAATATGCAAGAAGTAAAACTTATATTAAAATTAAAGATTAAATTAATAAAAACAAGAACAAATGGTCTTAAATTTTGAAAATAAGGGAAAGATTAGGAATGAGAAAATGAATATAAAATCAACAGGTATGCTGATTAACAGGCTTTATTTTTTTTCTTTTTCAAAACCCATTAATAAGAATATCTGTTGATTTTATTATGGATTTTTTTATCTGTTATTATTCTCCTCTTTCAAATTTTAAGAATCTCTGAAACTTTAATTTTCTTATATATATATATTGAAACAGATATATATATATATATATATATATATATATATATATATATATATATATATATATATATATATATATATATATATATATATATATATATATATAGCTATTTGCAGGTTTTCATAAGGTTTTTTTTTCAAATATCATTCATTTCCCAGTTGATAGCATGTGCAAAAACACTATTATCATAGAACTGTTAATTAATTATATATGAATAAACTTATATAATTTATCTTTTATATCTATTATACAATGAATATTTTTTTAACATATGTACTGTGTTTAATTTTTTGCATTAACAATAATATGAAAACTTTTTTTCCAGAATGTTGTTTTTAATTCAACTAATAATAATTTATTTATATATCTAAAAAGAAATTATTAAACTCAGGTGCTTACTATACATGTATATAATTTTAATGCGCAAGAAAAATAGAATTTTGTTACCATATATTGCAACTACCCATAGAAAGTTTTACTCGGTGTTTAATAAAGAATTTCAACTAAGCTTTCATACACCCCCTAATACAAATAGAATTATTAATAACACCAAAGACATTATAACACCCAACAACACCTCTCAGGCCGTATATAATATTTCATGTCCAGAAAATAACTGCATGGCATCATACTATGGGGAAACGAAAGCAACTCTTTCTACAAGACTATCCCAGCACAGATATTCTTACAATAAGGCCCAAGTAGACCCAAATTGCAACTCAATATTTGCAATACATCAGAAATCAGCTGGTCATGCATGTGAACCTAAAAATGCAAGAATAGTTTGCAGGGAGAGAATGACATTAAGAGAAAAGTTAAAGAAGCATGTTTTATTGCTATTGATGATAAGGCTATGAATAGGAAAGATGCGTGTTACAAAATCTCTAAGAAATGGATCATTTAGAGCTGACGCATTTATTTTCAACTAATTTACATATATCAGCATATTTTAGCATATACCAACATGCTATGCTTATTCTTTGTTGCCCATGATTATGAGAGCTAAGTTCTCTTGAAAGCGCTCGGGCATTATTCTTTAGATATTATAATTATTTTGAGTTTATAATATATTGTTATTTAATCCTGATGAAGCTCGGTTGTTGTGCACATATTTGCGCATTAAAATTATATATCTAATTAAATATAGAGAATTTGAACACAGACTTTCAAGCACCCTTCAACTATCCACACTATCTCATACAACTGATACACATGACCAAACACATGTAGAAAAGATAAATAATCACCAATATATGTATTTAGTGCTGGACCAGCACTCATCAGTTGGTCCAGATTATCATCTCCCATACATATAGTCAGTGCTCAGTTTATATTAAGATAGAAAATCTTCATACTTTAATGGACAGACTTCAATCTACTTCAATGGTACGGAAAACTGAAGAGTTGGAGGTTGAAGTATATTAGAGCCTGTCCATTAAAGTAAGAATATTTGCTATCTTAATATAAACTGAGCACTGATTATATATATGTGTGTGGGAGATGTTAATCTGAACCAACTGATGAGTGCTGGTTCAGCACAAAATATGTATATTGGTGTTTATTTATCTTTTATACATGTGTGTGGTCATATGTATCAGTGGTATGAGATAGTGTGGATAGTTGAAGGGTGCTTGAAAGTCTGTGTTCAAATCCCCTATATTTTACAATTAAGTTTCAGGTATATGAAGAATGCTTGTATTTCAAATATTATATTTAATTAAATATAATGCCTTCTTAACACCTAATATTAAAAATGATGCATTAGTTATAGTTATGACAAGTCACAAAGAAGTAACACTGAGCTCTTTAGGTTTAAAGTAACATTAGTATTAGTATTATTAAATACAATTTGTGTGAATTTGCTAGTATTCTATTAAACTGTATGTAAGGATGTTGTAAACTCAGAAAGAATGTATTGACAATTTTTCTGATTTCTATTATTTCTTCAAATCAACATCTTTTTGGTCTTTGCTTTTAAAAATTTTATCTTTTGTATGAATATCCATGTTCAAAATAGTGTGATATGCTGATTAAAGGTCTTCTTTTCCAAACACACAGAAATATTTTTTATATAATTCCTTAACAGCATGAGAATATATTAAATAATGTTAAATACAGTATTTTTAAAACAAAGTGATTAGAAAGTATAAACATAAAAAGGTTTAATAGCAGAAAATGAATATTAACTGCACGTAAGAAGCTCAATGCATTGCTGTTAGATATAATAAATATACATTCATTTGATAATCATCATCAATGAATATTAACTGCACATAAGAAGCTCAATGCATTGCTGTTAGATATAATAAATATAAATTCATTTGATAATCATCATCTGTTTTCTATTGACAAAAATTCATTATAAATTACAATTTTAATAATACAAATTAATTAAGTCTTCACTAATAGATCATAGTGTTCTTTACACTGAAACTTCATAGAACCAATAAACTTGCTTTTCAGTAGACCATTTAATAAATATAAGTACAATAAATAAATTTAAAAAGTTGAATCTTTACCTGTTTTCTATACATTTAAGAGCCTTATGCATTTCATATTCATATTTTTCCACTTTTACTGGTGAGATGTTGACATGTACTATTTTTCCATTTCTCCATGGCATATGAACAAAACATTCACAGTATTTGGCTCCTACTTGAGTATATTCAATCTGTTATGAAGAAATAAAAACATGAAACTTATATACTGAATAGACATAATTATAACACTTTGACTTTCAAGAATGAAAGTCATCTGATATTAAAATGCAATACCATTAGTAAATATTTAAATGGATAGAAGTAAATAAATTAAGTTTAAAAATGTAATCAAATGATTTTATTTCATGGGAGTTCATAGAAGCTTAAGTACTGAAGCTGACAGACAGGAATACTACTGCTACTACTACTGCTGCTGCTGCTGCTGCTGCTGCTGCTGCTGCTGCTACTGCTGCTGCTGCTGCTGCTGCTGCTGCTGCTGCTGCTGCTGCTGCTGCTGCTGCTGCTGCTGCTGCTGCTGCTGCTGCTGCTGCTGCTGCTGCTGCTGCTGCTGCTGCTGCTGCTGCTGCTGCTGCTGCTGCTGCTGCTGCTGCTGCTGCTGCTGCTGCTGCTGCTGCTGCTGCTGCACTGCTGCTGCTGCTGCTGCTGCTGCTGCTGCTGCTGCTGCTGCTGCTGCTGCTGCTGCTGCTGCCTGCTGCTGCTGCTGCTGATCAGAGCTGCTGCTGCTGCTGCTGCTGCTGCTGCTGCTGCTGCTGCTGCTGCTGCTGCTGCTGCTGCTGCTGCTGCTGCTGCTGCTGCTGCTGCTGCTGCTGCTGCTGCTGCTGCTGCTGCTGCTGCTGCTGCTGCTGCTGCTGCTGCTGCTGCTGCTGCTGCTGCTGCTGCTGCTGCTGCTGCTGCTGCTGCTGCTGCTGCTGCTGCTGCTGCTGCTGCTGCTGCTGCTGCTGCTGCTGCTGCTGCTGCTGCTGCTGCTGCTGCTGCTGCTGCTGCTGCTGCTGCTGCTGCTGCTGCTGCTGCTGCTGCTGCTGCTGCTGCTGCTGCTGCACTGCTGCTGCTGCTGCTGCTGCTGCTGCTGCTGCTGCTGCTGCTGCTGCTGCTGCTGCTGCTGCTGCTGCTGCTGCTGCTGCTGCTGCTGCAGCTACAGCTACTAACAGCTGCTGCTGCTGCTGCTGCTGCTGCTGCTGACTGCTGCTGCTGCTGCTGCTGCTGCTGCTGCTGCTGCTGCTGCTGCTGCTGCTGCTGCTGCGCAAGCTGCTGCTGCTGCTGCTGCTGCTGCTGCTGCTGCTGCTGCTGCCGCTGCTG